>CM060591.1:41531087-42196363 GCA_030578255.1 Tiaroga cobitis | reverse complement strand
TAAGCTAAAATTACACATCGCATTAGCGTTTCTGGAAGTACACGTTCAGTGTGTATTCAGAAGCGATTGCAAAAATATGTGTGCTGTGACTTTAAGAGAGTCTGTAGAGACCAGGAAGTCAGAGGCACATTAGCATCTGATTGGCTGCAGGAGGCAGCCAGGGAAAGTGCAGTTGCACACTGTGTGTGTGTGTCTCAGTGTTTGTGAAGGGCTGGGACATCACTGCTGATGGGTCCGTTAAGAACCCAAAGCCAGATGGGCTGTAGTCTGTCATCTCGCCACATTGGAACAATCAACTTTACACACAGACGCCTCCAGTCTGCAGTAAACACACAGGTGAAACGCTTCTCAAGCGGAGCCAGTGCGCAAACGACGTATTTGACGCTCTTCTAATCATTAATGCATCAGATTGACCGCTTGTCACAGTAGATCCAGACACAGATGTGTGTGTGTGTCCCTACCCCCCAGTCAAGACCTACCAGCCCCCATCACATTTACACACTTCAGAGTGAGAACGAGAGCACATGAAAAGGATGGATGGGAGTGTGTTAGAGGAGAGAGATTGTAGCGCAGGATATGAGATGGAAGAGCGAGTGTGACATAGAAAAGAGATAAAGAGCAGGAAGAGAGGTGAAGAGGACAATTGCTGTGCGCGCCTGCTGGTTTGGCGAACCTGAATTCTCTTCATCCAATTCTCTTTCTAATTATGATTATTTTATGAACAAATTTGACATGGTTCTCTTTGACTACAAAAAAATCTAAATAAATAATTATTATTGTATGTGTATTCATATTATGTATGTATGACCTTATATACATATACACACATACATGTATATGAAAATGACACCTTTCTGTATTGCCATTTTTGTTCTTTTTACTGTAATGAGAAAAAATTTTATATTCACTAATATTATTTAATAATTATATTATTTAAGTTGTAAAATTATTATGGTAGCATATTTGTTTCACTGCTTTTAATTTAGGCTTATTTAAATAAATAACATTTGAAGTTTTTATAAAACTGTTATATATTAATTTACAATATTTATTATTTTATTTATTTAATATATTTAACAAATTATTATAGTGTTTTTTTTAAAAATACAATACAAATTATTGTATGACAATCTAATTATAATCATCATTTGCTTAATTGTTATGAAAGTAATCTCACCATGTAAAAACTATTTAGTCCTAAAAAGACCTAATATTTATTTACTTCTGATTTTGAATGTGACCTGAACTTGTTTTCGTGTGATTCATCGGTGTATGATTTTGCTGCAGTCGACTGTCTTTTGTGTCTGTGCGAACACACACGCAGCCTTTCTGACGTGTGTGTTGAGTGTCACAGTCGTGGTTAATATTGTAAGACCTCACGCTGCAATCAGATCCGTCTGACACACTTTCCCCTCCTTTCCCCTGTTACGACCCCCTTCATAAACACACACACACGCTTCTGCTAGATCATTTATTGTTTAAACCCACAGTATTAATCACTGTTGCCAGCCTGCTAATTACATCAAACAATCAGCAAACGAGTGAATGATCATTTATGCTAATCAATGGGAAAGCAGAGAGGATTGACCTTTCGTCATACATAATTGATACTAACGTTTCCGACGACTCCTTGCCTTAAAAATCCCTTTAATTCTCTTCCGCTCTTGAGACGACCTCTTTGTTTCTGCTAAGGGACTGTTACGATGAGCGATAATAACTACCCCTTTAAGGGTCCCGGCTGTAATGCCCACCCCCTTAAAGAGGACCTGCCCTTCGTGCCAATTACGCCACGTCAATCAAAGATGTCTCCATGGTTATGGCTACAACACCGGTTGCGAGAAAGCGAGAGCGTGTTTTATATAGGGAGAGAGAGCTCATGAATAAGTGATGGAGGAGGGAGGATGGAGAGATCGCATGCAACAGCGGAGGGAAAGACAGATGGGTTGGTGAGGTGAGAGCGAAACGGAGAGGGATAGTTTAGGAGCAGAGAGTTTGGGGAGGAAGATGATTGGCTCAGAGGAAATGGGTGGTATTCAGAGCGTGCGGGTATGGTTGTGGAGAGAAAGAGTGAACTCAAGCTTGAGTGCGCAAGTGAGTAAACAGCCCTTACAGCTCTGGAACAAAGCCCCACACACACACACACATACACACACACATACACACACACACACACACACGCACACACACACGCGCGCGCACTTCTCTCTGTGCGGCCAGGCTCTGTGACGTGTGGCGGGCTTGATGCCCGGAGGCGCTCTGAGGGAGAGAGGAAAAAGCGAGGGAACAGACACACAAAGCTGAAGGAAACACGGAAGAGGACAGGCTTCAGGCAACAGCTTCACTCCTTTTGTTGCCTTCACGCTCTTTTTCTTTTCAGACCGGCTCAGTCTAAAAGCTTTTTTTTCATAACTGAAATAATACTGTGCTGGAAGCTGTTTCTGTTGGTCACTCGACTGAGACTGGAAGTGTTTCTCATTCGTAATTTGAATGTAAAAAATTGTCCTCCGATCAGTATGAGACACGATTTTGCAGACTGTTAGTAATACAGTGGGACGTTTATACAAAAATAAATGATTTACTCACCCTCATGCCGTTCTAAACTGTGTGAGGTGAAAATGTGAGACGTTTTGTAAAATGCCTTCACATTAAAATGCACACACAGGAATCAATAAGTGAAATTGAAATTCATTTTATGACAAGTATCCAATTCCCGACCTTAAGTATCGAATTTTTGATTCCCAACCTGAATCGAATCGAATAATGAAATCAGTGTAAATACCAACTTAAATTTTTTTCTGTTTCGAACACAGAGCTACTTCAAAACACTTGGAATGTGGCACAAGAGTCTTCACTTTTACTGTTCGTTCTGTTTATTGTAATATTTATAATATTGAAAATATTGGTCAAGATGTTCCTAAATTTGAAGAACGAACATCATACAGGTTTGGAACAGGGACCCGGAGTAAACGGTGACAAAATGTATTTTTTTAGGTTGAACTATTCCTTTAAAGCAACAACAACACTTCTTTCTACAGCATCTGCTGAAACAAACATGACACCCAATCCTTTTCCTGTCTCAAGGGGCAATCTGGACATGCTGTTTCCTGTCCAAACCAGTCTCGCTCCTGACACACTCTGAGCGGGAGGGAGCATGTGTGTGGCTGGGTGTTTTAAGCGACATGATGATTGTGACATTGGGACAATCATTGCAGTGAGCCATCACACGCACACAGCACCCACACGCTCCATCAGTAAACAAGACCACGCACACACGCCCTTGCCCGTGCTATGGCCGTCACATTTAGATGAAAATACACAGTCATGGTGTGTGTGTGTGTGTCACTGGCACTAACCACACATTAGCAGATGTGTTTGGTAGGAAGTCATTTATATGTTAATGTTGTCATTTGCCATCGTAATACATTCACTCAAGCCTGCCATTACTCCTCTACCCAACCGAATGTAGCTTCGGAGCCAGCGCTTGGCAGTGTGGGTAAGCAGGGAGCGGTCGACCACCTGAGTACAGTCCCTGTCATCCATCCAGACCAGAGGTGTGTGCTCGTGTGTACTCCTGGAATTGAGTTTTTTTGTACTCGTAAATGAGATGGATTTATTTTCGGACGATATGATAGGCTGTTTATCGGAGCCCATGGGGCGCTATTTGTCATTATCAGACGTGGTGGAGCTGTGTGTGTGTGCTGACGCTCAACTCCGCTTCACCACAGCAACAATTTGCATTGCTTTAAAAAGGGAGAAAATCATTATTTCTCTCGCTTCCCTCTCCCCCTTTCTCAGGGATCAGGTGCACTTGCTTGTGTGGAGAGTGTTGCGATTCACCCTCTCAGATGAGAATGTTCTTTTCTGTGTGTCTGTGAGGAACTCGCTTCAACCCTCCAGTGTTTTCTGCTGCTCATCCGGACTTTTTACACCATTCAAAAAGATGTGGAGAGGCTTTTCGGAGCTCTGCAGCTTTACTTCTTTGGGGTTGAGTCAGGTCATGGTTGGGAGTTGTGGCCAGAGCATCCCTAAGGGATTCAAGAGAAAATTTTAATGGTTTGGCCCCCTCTCTCTTGGGGCCAATGAGAGGCTAAACCATAGAGGACCTTTGTGGGACCAGGACAATGTTTCCAGTTATCTTTCTCTGACGGCGACCCTGGTTGTAGTTAATCTGCAACCAAATATTATTGGTTGACCATTTATTTAATTGTTTGTTCAAATATTTTAATAAGAAAACACGGTGACACTGTAAACAATACGCCATCATTTGTTAACATTAGTTAGCTACATTACTTACCACAAACTAACAGTGAACAACACTTCTACAGCATTTATTAATCTTAGCTAATGTTAATCTCAACATTTGCTAATACATTTTTAAGATCAACATTGTATCTGTATACATTAAAGCACTGTGAACTAACATGAATATGATTTTTTTTTTTTTTTTTGTTAACAAAGGTTAATAAATACCATAATAAATGCTAATTTGTTAGGTAATGTTAGTTGATGCAGTATGTTAACAAATAAGACCTTATTGTAAAGTGTTATTGAAAACACAAATAGATAAGTCGCATCACTTTATAACATCACATTTTATTATTACAATAAAAAAAAAAACTACAAAACGAAATGTGTTAAAAGATTGTAAACACTAAAAACAAGTATTTTAGTTCCCCTCACTCTACAACAAATCCTTTCAATTTAACCGTATTCCGAACAGAACGAGAATTCAAATGAAAAAATTATTGTGGCGTTTATTATAAATGATATTTATCATAAACACCAAGCCTAAACAAATTTATTTAAAGTGAAACTGAAACTACCGGCATGTGGGAAATGCACTATACAAATAAACTTGGGCTCACAAATATCTCTCATTAGGCACGAATACAAATTAGGTTTTGCGTGCTAGACGTTAATTGCATTACATAAGTCACTTTGGAATTTAATTTGCAGCATATTTCAGATGATTAAAGAAACAAAGAAATGTTGTAGCGTGAACTATTTCCAATTTTGTGCAACCCTGCCTGATCTCACCTCATCCTGGAAGCCAAGCAAGGTGTGGCTTGGTTGGTACTATTGCTATAGGTTACAAAAAAATAAGCAAATGTGTGACATTGAAAAAAAATCACACTCTACTGGATGAAATAAGGTTAAATGGTAGCAAATAAGATATACACAAAATTGATTAATCATTTTGCATAATATTTACTTAATTGGACATTGTTTTATATTTTAAGTATAAAACATTTATATTTTGAAATATTGTTTCTGAAAACAGAAAATGGCCTTTTATCCATTGGGTGGAATGACCACTTCTGCTTTAAATCCCAAAATAGCCAAATAATGTCCAGTGTATCTGCCTTTCACTAGCAGTAATTTGGATTATACTCTGAAAGAGTTCAGGTTGTGCTTGTGTGGGTGTAGAATCACGGCTTTGACCTTTCAACACAGTCACCAGTGCAGTGATAACTGTGATTTGTGCAGATTACAGACTGGGGTGTATTTGAAGCGTACACAAACGCACACAAACACACACTCAGAAGTGTGAATCAATACTATCATGCTGACTTAAGAAGAGTTCTCCCAACATATTAAAAGAAACTCTTTTCTTTTTATTCTCTCTTCTCCTCTGTGCAGCATTATTGCCGGCTGGCTTTTAGTGGTGTTTAGGCCTTATTGCTCCCTTCTATCTGTGACAACACCGTTCTCTCTCTCAAAGTCTCTCTAATTCAACATATTCAGCTGCAGTCGAATTACTTTGTTCTATTTGCAGCACAGTTGATGAATAGTAGAGCTGTTAGCTATTGCGCTTCTCTTACACAGCTTCCTTGCATGTGTGTGTGTTTGTGGGTGAATGTGTGTGTCATTGTCATTTAATAAAAGAGCATCTGTGTTTTTCCCTCAGAGAAAAGGTGTGAAATAGAGGAGCTTTTACTTGCAGTTGAACTACATGCTGGTTGAAACGCCTGCTTAAATGGTTGAAATGTTCATGACCAATGAAGATTATCGTAACATAACTACTTTTTTCTTTTGCTTTGTTTTTAATAATGGTGCTTGGTAAGCATCACTACAATTAGGGGGTAGGGGGGAGTTAGCCTGTAACTCATCCCACACGTTTATGCTATGGACATGAATGATACCTCAAATCATGCGGTTTGAAGAGAGGAGTGCTATTACTTTTCTGTAGTGTGAGCAGACTTGTGCCTGGTCGACCATAGACTTGCTTTGAAGAAGGGACTTGAGCTGTATTTTAGGACCAGTGCCCGGTTGCATAAAGCACCTTAAGTTGTTCCCTTAAGTATGATACTTAAGGGGAGATTTTCCCTTACCTAAGAGAATAACTTAAGGGTGTTGCATCTCTTAAATGGTTCTCTTAGGTAAGGGAAATATTTAAGTGTTTCACGACAGCGATCCTGGATTCACGTTATAAAAGTCTCTTGTTGCCATAGATACGCAAAACACTAACACTAGCAATTTTGCGGTTTCATCAAATAAAGTAGGCTAGGATATCGGAATGGATAAAGAAAACAAAAAAAAGAAAGCCCAATTGGTCAGAGGAGGAGAAATTTATTCTTCTTGATGAATATGGTAAAATAAAAACAATTTTGAAAAGCAAACTACGGGATGGAAACTTGACCGTTGCGTTTAAATGACCGAAAGAGCCCCCGCAACCCGGTGAACCACTCTGCTGACAGACAATTTATGCACGTGGACAACATCTCCCACTATCGTCTCCCAGTTGCAAAAAAACGCTGTGCTATAAGCAGTTGTAACACTGCAGGTAAAGAGTGGTTGTGATGTGTGATATGGTCAAGGTCCCCGTCTAGTTTGTTAGCGGTGTCAAATATTGCGCGTCGATCAAACCGGTATTCTTGCAACAATTTTTCATTGCTAAGATGGTCCAAAGGGTTCTCCCTATCTAGCCTGGCTAACGTCAGACCACGTCTCATTGAGATTGAGACGTGGTCTGGGAACCACATGTTCATTTTCTCGTATTTGAGGCGTGGTTTACGAATGCCCAGAACCGTTTATTGGGTGCTAAGAATGTCTATCAAATGCGCCTGTACGTAGCTCATACCCAATCGTTTAAATTATACCAGATGACGTATGTAGAGCGAAAGAAATTAGACGAGGAAGAAGACGATGGGTCAGAGATTTATGTGTACACGATGCCGTATCTAAGGCTGCATCGAAAGGTAACTTTGCGTCTGCTGCCATGTTGGATCCATAGGTATAAACAAACTGCTTTGGTGTGTCGCATAGACGTCGTCATCGTCTTGCTGCTCCCTCCCCGTTCTGTGATTGGTCCCCTAGCTGAGGCGAAAATCTGGTCCATGGTGTCCAAGGGGGTAATCCACCAGGCGGAAACTGAAGCTTCGCTTGGGAGCCGCCATTGTATCAGACTATCACCTGCTGTTAGCATTCCATTGACCCCCATTCATTTTGGCGTCACTTTGACAGCGAATAACTTTACATCTGAGGCGTCCAAAGACTCCATTTGTCCATTATTTATTTCTAAAGATACACGACAATGTATAAAAGGCTCCATTACTTTGTATCTTACGGTATGAAGCAGTTTTTCTAAAAATAGGCTTACGATTGCGTCATAACCACGGGACTCTCTGTCGCACAGTAGAGAAATTACCGTATAGATAGGAGAAGCTCGTAGGCAATCTTTTACTGTCTATGAGGCAATCGGGTGGGCATGGTGGCATAAAGTCAAGGGAGAAGCCCATAGATAGAGAGTCCATAAAAGCAACGGGACAAAATATTTCAACAACAGATTTGTTTCAGATTTCAATTCAGATTTGTCTCGGCACAGCTACTAGAAGGTCAGAACGGTTGCTCACGTCACATCTACGTTGTCGAGCTCAGTTTGAGACTGCGCAGTACGCTCAGCCATCAGGAAGTGAGTGCTTCTAATGGGCTTCAATTTTCTCAGTTGAAATCTATGGGGTCGCTGTGTCCATTTCTTTTACGGTCTGATGGTATCCAGACTGCCTAGCAGTGTGAATAAAATGAATGGTAATTTACTATCATGCTAAGAAAACTGGTAATGAGTTACAAAAAGTGAATAATCATGTGGCTCAAGAGTCGCATTAGAAAGAAACGGTAAATGCATGAATGAGTTGACATGATTTATGAACTTATTTATCAGATACAGGTGTTTTGATCACATAGGGTCCATTCGTGTGTGTGTGTGTGTGTGTCTGTGTGTATGTAAAAAGCAGCTGGGACCTCCTCTGTGATTAGATTAGGTTCTCTTAGCGCTCCCTAATTGGTCCAACAAACAGAGAGGCTGTCTGGGATACAGCTCCATCCTTTTATCTCCCCTGTACACACACACACACACACACACACACACACAGATGAGTCATCAGTACGTAGCCCTTCTGTCCTCCCCTTACACTTGCTCATTTCATTTGATCACTTTCTGTCTCGCTTGCCGTAGAAAGTACGTTAATCAGGAGGTTATTTTTGCACATTGACGCTTTCCCTCAAAGACCTTTTAAACTTTCCTCAGGATATTTATTTCACTGTAGCTTTTATTGTCATTGGTGCATGCAAGATAATATAAAGTAGAGCAGTGGAATCAAACGTCTTTTTAACTCCACATGTTAGGTCCACAAGTCATGATGTCGTGAAGAAACCAAAGCTCCTAGCACACTATAGAGGCTCATGCTTGATATGTGACATGAAGAGTGACATGAAAAAGCACTGTGAATCACTGACAAAACTTGCAAGCAATGATCAATGTTTTTTTCACACTAAAGCAAGTCACAACTAATGTTACATAAGTTTTCATCAGAATCTGAGAACAGTTTACTTACCTGAACAAAAGCTAAACATACTCTGGTTAGTCTTGAGCTTCATCGCAAAATGAAAACTTTTACCAACATGCGGCTGATTTCTTGTCAATGTATTGTAATTGGACAAGGTGTTATTTGTGCACAAGCCCTCTTTTAGATTTATGAGAGTTTAAGAACGTATTTATATTTCATGTCATCGCTGTCTGGCAGAAAGAAACCTTGCAAATATTTAACCAATAAAAAATAATAAAAAGAGCTTGTGACTTAAACCGCGTAACTCCATTGGATCCTCAAACTGTCGGTAAGACCTCATAACACCTCAATCTTGAATGAAGCGTCGCACGCATTCAGTGTTTTCTTTACTCAAGAAAGTCAAAAACCTCTTAACTCCATTTGATCTTGGCAAAATGATAATAATATGACTAATCCAAGGGTCTGATGATATATAAACCACAATATCAACTTTGACAAAACAGTGTTTAATTGTATTTAAAAAAGTGTTTTTTTCCATTTCCTGAAAAGTAGCAGTTTTGTACATACAAGGTTTCCACACTAGAGCGATGATATATAACATTGCTAATGCCTTCACAGTGATGCGCACTAAACATGTTTTATTTTAATCATTAGTAAGACTTTCAATGAATGCTATTACTATTGTATAACAGTGTAATAGAGGCTTTATAACGTGTAATATGTTTGATGGGAGAACAAAGGCAGGAAAGAGGGCAGGTCCCGCATTGAATCTATGATCTGCACGCATGGATATTAGTTTAGGACCGTTTACGTGAGCGGCAAGGCTGTGCATGTTTATCCGCACCACTGAACAGAAAAATAGTTACCGTATCATCCACATGTGCATTAACACATGCACAAACATTCTCTGGGAAAGAGAGACCCCTCAACGAAGTCCAAATGCTGCTTGGCAGGAAATGAAAAATGGATTATTGTTGCACTTCCTTGACACACACAGATGCACAGTCTCTTGGTATGTCTGCTGCAGCTTTCTAGGTCCTTACACAGAAGCATATGAGTTAGGGAGATGTGATTGTTCTTTACTAGGGCTACGGCTAAAATGAAACTTTTATGATTGTATGTTAATTATTTATTTGTTATATTTCATATCTTGCCCAGTGCTCTCTTGATTTAGACTCTTTTTAACATGTGCTATAAGGCATGTACACAAATTGTTACAATTGTAAATGTCACAAAACAAAACGAACGGCAGACACGTTTAAATTACTTTAATACACACACACACACACACACACACACACGCACACACACATACATAGATACATACATAGATACATACATACATACATACATACATACATAAACACACACACATATATATATATATATATATATATATATATATATATATATATATATATATATATATATATATATATATATATATATATATATATATATATATATATATATATATATATATATATATATATATATATATATATATATATAATATACACACTCACCTAAAGGATTATTAGGAACACCATACTAATACTGTGTTTGACCCCCTTTCGCCTTCAGAACTGCCTTAATTCTATGTGGCATTGATTCAACAAGGTGCTGAAAGCATTCTTTAGAAATGTTGGCCCATATTGATAGGATAGCATCTTGCAGTTGATGGAGATTTGTGGGATGCACATCCAGGGCACGAAGCTCCCGTTCCACCACATCCCAAAGATGCTCTATTGGGTTGAGATCTGGTGACTGTGGGGGCCATTTTAGTACAGTGAACTCATTGTCATGTTCAAGAAACCAATTTGAAATGATTCGAGCTTTGTGACATGGTGCATTATCCTGCTGGAAGTAGCCATCAGAGGATGGGTACATGGTGGCCATAAAGGGATGGACATGGTCAGAAACAATGCTCAGGTAGGCCGTGGCATTTAAACGATGCCCAATTGGTACTAAGGGGCCTGAAGTGTGCCAAGAGAACATCCCCCACACCATTACACCACCACCACCAGCCTGCACAGTGGTAACAAGGCATGATGGATCCATGTTGTCATTCTGTTTACGCCAAATTCTGACTCTACCATCTGAATGTCTCAACAGAAATCGAGACTCATCAGACCAGGCAACATTTTTCCAGTCTTCAACTGTCCAATTTTGGTGAGCTCTTGCAAATTGTAGCCTCTTTTTCCTATTTGTAGTGGAGATGAGTGGTACCCGGTGGGGTCTTCTGCTGTTGTAGCCCATCCGCCTCAAGGTTGTGCGTGTTGTGGCTTCACAAATGCTTTGCTGCATACCTCGGTTGTAACGAGTGGTTATTACAGTCAAAGTTGCTCTTCTATCAGCTTGAATCAGTCGGCCCATTCTCCTCTGACCTCTAGCATCAACGAGGCATTTTCGCCCACAGGACTGCCGCATACTGGATGTTTTTCCCTTTTCACACCATTCTTTGTAAACCCTAGAAATGGTTGTACATGAAAATCCCAGTAACTGAGCAGATTGTGAAATACTCAGACCGGCCCGTCTGGCACCAACAACCATGCCACGCTCAAAATTGCTTAAATCACCTTTCTTTCCCATTCTGACATTCAGTTTGGAGTTCAGGAGATTGTCTTGACCAGGACCACACCCCTAAATGCATTGAAGCAACTGCCATGTGGTTGGTTGATTAGATAATTGCATTAATGAGAAATTGAACAGGTGTTCCTAATAATCCTTTAGGCGAGTGTGTGTAATATATATATATATATATATATATATATATATATATATATATATATATATATATATATATATATATATATATATATATATAGCAAAATAGTACTTGTTATTATTCATATGATTTTAATGAATGCAAATAGGATGTCAAGTGTTAATTATTGTTAATTTGACATTTAAATAGTGTTTGAGCTATTGATTTAGGGATGCATGATATGATATATACCAGTTATTGGCCAATATTAGAGTTTTTAAAATTTATTTATTGGTTGATTTATTTAATTGTTTATGCTCATTTAGTCAGACAGTTAGAAGATGGCAAAGTATTTTTTTCTATTATTGTTAAATTCACTTCAATGTTTGAAACAATTGGTATTTTTTTATTTCTAATTTATTTGTATAAAATAGTATATAATCTTAATATTGTGTATCCTGACATCTGTGTGCTCTTAAGAATTTGAAGTTTAATGTCGACAACATGTAATATTTGTATGTGCTGTTCTTAAGAATATAGCATAAACATGCTGCATTTAAGTTTGTGCCATATAATGTGTTTTTTACTTTAAAGTGCCATTACTCGCATCAAAGTTCAAAGACCTGAAATCACTAATGAAATTTGTTCCAGATTATTTTCGTAATTTATTTTTTTAATATAGATTTTTATCAGTTAATTATTAGCCCTATTCTTTTCCATCTTTTATCTTCCTCCAGCTCGTTTTTTGAGTGTACTTAGTCGTTCAATAATATTTAAATTGCCCTCCACCCTAGAACCTACACTGGGGCCAAAAGAGAGCAGCTCCCTCCGTGTGTCTGCGCACTCACTCCTACAGTCTGGCTCTCTTGAAAACCTTTGTTCATAGAATCCTGAATAACACCGCACATCCTCTGTTGCTCCTCATACCATAACACACACAAACATCTCTCTCTCTCAAAGTGAGGCCAGTGGGACACAGTTATTGCCTCGCCAGTGCGCCATCAGGGATGCTCATATCTGTGATGTGCTTTGTTTCCATGGTAGCCTCTCTGTCTCTCCTCCAACCAAACCCCCCACCACCCGGAGAAAAAAATAAATAGAAAAATGGAACATTTAAAAGAAAAAAGTAGCCAGAGTGAAAAATATGTCAGTGATGCTTGATGGCACCAAAGTATCTGCATCTCTTTTTAAGAAATTCTCTGTTTTTCTCTCTTTCTCTCTTACTTTCTCTCTGTCTCTCAGATGCTCGCTTGGTTCATCTGTACTCAGCCATCCGCTGTCTGTGAGCCAGTTAGGGAAGACAGACTGCCATACACACACACACGCGCTCAGACTGAATCATGGACAGGTGCACACACTCATCCGCTTATTCAGACACAAATACACACACTCCAGACTTAAAACTGAGCAGCAGCAGGTGTCTTACTCTTCATTCGATATGAAAAGATGTTGTGTCCATTTGTATGTGGATTTATGAGAATGTGATGAGGTCACACTCTACTTTCTTTTGTCTTTGAACGCATCTGGAAAAACAAACTCTTTCCTGCACTCTGTATTGTCTCTGTTTTCCGCTTTCCCTCTTTCTCAACTCTTTATTGTACATGGCTGCATCCCAATTCGCCTACTTATACTACGCTCTAAAAGTATGTACTCTTTTTTGAAGAAAAAGGACATACTTTTGAGTGTGTATCAAAAGATTATGTTGTCAAGAGACTATGTGCTCAGAGTGAACCCTTGGTATTTCTAGCTGATGTGATCCTAATGATCAGAGTGATCTGTTAGGTTTATATTCAGTGAGCATATCTGCAATGTATTTGGGTCCTAGGCCATTAAATGATTTATATACCAGTAATAATACTTTAAAATCAATCCTAAATGTAACTGGGAGTCAGTGTAAAGACCTGAGGACTGGTGTGATATGTTCATATTTTCTGGTTCTGCTCAGAATCCTGGCAGCAGCGTTCTGTATGAGCTGCAACTGTCTTATGGGCTTTTTAGGAAGGCCAGTGAGGAGTCCATTACAATAATCCACCCTGCTGGTGATAAAAGCATGCACAAGTTTCTCTAAGTCTTGACTTGAAACAAAGCATCTAATTCTTGCAATATTTTTCAGGTGATAGTATGCTGATTTAGTTATTGACATGACTACTGAAACTAAGGTCTGACTCTAGAGACACACCAAGATTCCTGACTTGATTTTTAGTTGTTAGACCCTTAGCGTCAAGGTATGCATTCACCTTGAGAACTTCCTCTTTGTTTCCAAACACAATGACTTCAGTTTTGTCTTTGTTTAACTGAAGAAAGTTTTGGCACATCCAACTGTTTACTTCATCAATGCATTGGCACAGGGAGTCAATGGGGCTGTAGTCGTTAGGAGATAGGGCTAAGTAGAGCTGTGTGTCGTCTGCATAGCTGTGGTAAGAGATTCGGTTCTTTCTCATTATTTGGCTCATTGGGAGCATATACAGGTTGAATAGGAGTGGTGCAAGAATTGAGCCTTGAGGGACTCCGCATGTCATGGATGTCCACTCAGACTTATGGTCTCCTATACTCACATAATAACCTCTCCCTTCTAAGTATGATCTGAACCATTTTAGGACTATCCCAGAAAGCCCCACCCAGTTTTCCAGCCTGTCAAGAAGTATGTTGTGATCGACAGTGTCAAATGCAGCACTGAAGTCGAGTAGTACCAGCACTGATAATTTGCCTGAATCAGTATATAAGCGAATATCGTTTATTATCTTTATGAGCGCTGTCTCTGTACTGTGATGCGATCGGAATCCAGATCGAAAATTGTCAAAGTATCCATTCAAGCTTAAGAATTTGTTCAGCTGATTGAAGACAACTTTTTCAATGATCTTGCCTATGAAAGGAAGATTTGAGATCGGTCTATAGTTGCTTAATATAGTCTTATCCAGATTGCTCTTTTTCAAGAGGGGCTTGACAACTGCAGTTTTCAGGGAGTTTGGAAAACTACCAGAAAGAAGTGAGGCATTAACCACTTTTAGGAGATCTGCTTCTAAACTGTTTAACACACTTTTGAAGAAAGATGTGGGAAGTGCGTCAAGGGCGCAGGTTGATGTTTTAAGGTGCTGTATGGTTTCTTCCAAAATTTTGCCATTAATTTCTCTGAAATCAGACATAGTAACTACATTTCTCAGGTTGTGGTCTGATCTGTCTGACCCCAGTGCGGGTCAATGATATGCTGATCACCTTTCTGATATTATTAATTTTCTCAGAGAAGAAAAGAGCAAACTCACTGCACTTGCCGTCTGAGAGCATTTCACTGGGAATCTGTCTTGGGGGGTTTGTCATTCTCTCTACAGTAGCAAAAAGAGTGCGTGTGTTGTTTAAGTTTCTGTTTATAATATTTGAGAAGAAAGTCTATCTAGCTTTGCCTAGTTCCATATTGAAAGCATGGATGCTGTCTTTGTAGATGTTATAATGGACTACAAGTTTTGTCTTCCGCCACATGCGCTCTGTTTTTCTGCATGTTCTTTTCATATTTTGCACAGCTGTTGAGTTTCTCCAAGGTGCTTTTTGTCTACCACTCTTCCTGACTTTCACAGGAGCAATATAATCTATTACACCTTTAACCTTTGAGTTAAAAGAATCAAGGAGAAAATCAACAGAGTCAGCAGATATGCTTGGTTTTAAATATATAGCCTTCATAAATAGCACACTAGTGTTCTCATTTAACCCTCTGAGGTCTAAGGATTTTTGGGGTCCTTGAGGTGTTCTGACATGCTCTGACATTTGTGCTTTTTTCAGTTATTTATAAACATGTTAATGGCAAAGGTTTAAATTCACTCAATAAAGCACAAACTGGACTACCGTAATTTCTCAGCAACAATTATGAAACATGTTTGTATTTTTGAGAGAATATTGCTTATGCATGGTTATTGAAAAAACTAAAACTTAAAGTGTCTGAAATAAGGCCACAAAACACATACTAAATATGTGTCCACAAGACTTGTGACTAATCAGTGTTGTTGCCTAGAATTTTTGCTTCAAAATGATCTGAAAATCATCCTGCCTAATCATTTACACAAACACATACACTGATTTAAATTTTATTAGACACCTTTTGTTTGGAAAGGCAATATGCGTGGAGGCGTGTTCACACCTGAGAAGACAAAGGCCGGATAATGTGCCGCATAATGAGCTGCATATTAATTAGCCCTTTCACACAGGTGTGTCACAGGATCCCAAAGAATGCAAGGACAAATAAATGATCTATATAGCCTATACATATTTTACAATTAGAAATTGTAACCAATTACAAATAGGTTACAATTACAACAACAATTACAATTTTAACAATATTTCAAGTGTATTTCTTTGTAAAAACTATACATTTTATCATACGTATTAAAAAAGGTAAGGATTCATTAGTTTGAATATTGGAACAAACACTATAATAACATCTTAGTTGATAATTCAATATACCTACTTTATTTTTGACAAAACATCATACTATAGTATATTTAACTATGAGCAGAAATTGGTGAACAAAAGCGTACCTATTTAATGTGACAGTAGTCTTTTTTTACAGTCAAAACTTTATAAGCTATCCAAAACTAATCACAAAATCGTGTCTAAACATTCATATTTAGTCTGTAATATATTGTGTATGATATATTAGTATATACATGTGAATTTGCAGCTTGTTGCTTATACAGACATTTTATTTCAACATATTTCAGTCTATTTTTACTCATACAAACTATATTGCTATAGCCTACTAAGATGTGTTTATGTAAACATAACGTTTACTAATGTAGGTGCGAGAGTGAATGAACAAGGCGCGCGCTGTATAACTGTAAACAAAGCGCGCGCGCCTTTGCCGTTCACTCATCATTTAGCCTACACACATACACGCAATTCATATTTAAACAGTCTTTTTGCGGTTTACAGTCCGACACTTCAATATCACGATTAGAACAAAGCACTAGAATAAATGACTTACTACATCAGCTGGATCCGTTGCTCCTCGAAATGAAACTACCAGCACTTCTGGTACATTTTCCAGGGTTAGATATTCCTCACAGTGAAAGGATACGCTGTGTACACAGCTGTACAAGATAGCCTACTTACTAAACACGATGTGTTTTATAATCCAGCTGGTGGGCGTTGGCATGTTTGAACGGCTTGTCTAAAATCATTTGCGTTTGAATAGCGCGCGCTCTCCGTGGGCGTGGCACATTAACGCGTAATTAGGTATAATGAGCTGGAAAGAAAAATACTGACATCTCTCTCTTTTCATACAGATTACATAAGCTAAGAATATTTGTTTTTTTATATAAATTAACTCATTTAAAAGAAGAGAGTTCAAGCTTCATTATGGAAAAACACTCGTGCCTGTATGACAAGTATTCGCGGAATTAAAAATAATCTTAGGACGCGTTTCAGAATGGACTTCACTGACAGAGAGAAGGCAGAACGCGCATCATGTTTGTTTTTCTTTATTTGGCGAAAAGCACAACAGTTTGTTTTTATTGTGAGTATCCACAAAAAAAATAGACACTTATCAGGATCTAATGATGTACAACACTTAATATGTAAGATCAAAATCAACAGAGTATTTTGAGTTTCTTTTGCACTGATAAGAAAAAAGCGAGACTATCGCGCCGGCGCGATAGCCGACCTCAGAGGGTTAAGCATCTCTTCTTGACAGACACAGATCTAGCTTCAATGGCAGGAGAGATCAATATATCAAAGAAAATACAGAAATGATCAGACAGTGCTACATCCTTAATGACAATCGATGAGATGTTTAAGCCGTTACTGATAATTAAATCTAGAGTGTGTCCACGATTGTGTGTGGGTCCATGTACATGCTGAGTCAGATCAAAAGTTTTTAAAACAGTTTTGATTTATTTTGCCATATTGTTTTCTGCATTATCTATGTGAATGTTAAAATCTCCAGTAATAGCAAAACAGTCAAACTCTGAGGAAATTGTTGATAACAGTTCTGTAAAGTCCTCAGCAAAGGCTGGAGAGTATTTTGGAGGCCTGTAAATAATGATAAGTAAAATACGTGGGGAACCTTTTAACACAATACCCAGATATTCAAAAGAGGTGTAGTTACCAAATGATGTTTGCTTACATTGATAAACATCTTTAAAAAGAGCAGCTTTTTAACATACTACGAATTGGGATGTACTAATTCTATTTTCGAATACTATTTAGGACGGATACTAATTGCTTGAAATTATAGGGCTTTAATGTAACTCCATGTTTATTCACATAGTTTAACAGTAAATTTTACTCAGATTAATAATGATTAATTCTAGATTGATCGGGGTGAATCTGCATATAAAATAAACTCAAATAATCATTCTTTACGAATAGAGCTATTCAAGTCATCTGGTGAATTTTGGTGAAAAAACGAAATATCGCAAAGTCAGTATTTGCCAATATCGTGCAGTCTTAATCAGAGTAAAACTTACTCCTACTGGTAAGTGCGCCTATTACAATAATAGATTAATACAATCGACTAAAGATACAAATGAAATAGTTTTTTGTTTTTCCGGTAAGTCTAACATATTCAGGAACAGAAATAAAACTGAATAGTCTTCACTGTATTATAAATTAAATATAATTAATCTTTGTTACAGCTACAACAGTGATTTTTTTCTTTGTATTTTGTTGTTTGATTGACATACAGCATAGGGCTGGGCGATATATCGATAAAAAATATATCGATATATTTTTAAATGCGATATGGAATTAGACCATATCGCATATATCGATATAGTTCAAATATGCGCTGTGATCCTTGCTCCAAGCAAGCTGCTGACCCGGAGCTATCTGCACTGCTCCCCGCGCGTGAAACTGCGCGCTGCAGAAGCCCCAGCCGCAAGCCATCGACAACCCGAAACGGTGTTTCCGCTACATTCATTCTACCGTGGTGGTCCGCCACACCAAACATCATCCCGCCACGGCTGCAGCTTCTCGGTAAAGTCCGATATTATGCACACTATTGTGTTATTGTTAAGCCCCACTAAAGGCATAAAAATATTGTAAAGCACCATAAAGTTTTTGTGCACTATATTCCAAGACTTCTAAAGTCATTCGATTGCATAATGTGAGGTAAAAATTAATATTTAAGTCGATAAGTTAAAGTTAGGGCTGCAACTAACGATTATTTTGATAATCGATTAATCGGACGATTATTTTTTCGATTAATCAATTAATCGGATAAAAAATCCAATTTGATTTTTTGTTTATTATAACTAAATAAAACCCTAAATCAGGGTTGTGGTGAGCAGGACAAGGCCGAGGGACGTGAGAGATGCGAGACCGGTGCGTCTCACAGGTGTCGTTCATTATCACTCACGCCACTGGCCTCTCACGTCCCTCGGCCTCGTCCTGCTCGCCACAAGGGTATTTATGTGTAAAAGTGTACTTTAAAAAGTGCAAAAGCCACACATTGAGTTTTACTAATATCAATATTTGCTTTGTTTTTAATGATAATTGCTAATGGCAAGTTGACAACCATGATTAATGTAAAATTAATTAAAAATTATATCCAACATATGTTTTAGCAATTTTTGTTAAAACAAATTTACACAGACATGTTGTTCAGATGTGAAGATATAAACTAAAAACATCTCAAATATATAATTCATTTAATTTGTATTTTAAATTAATGGAATTATAAGGATAATAGATAAAATAAATATAGAAAGACTGAAAACAAGCGTGTGAACATAGAGCCGCGGTAGATCGCGTTTGAAAAACAATTAAAACTTAATATTAGACAAATGCTATAAAAAGAACGGGATGGAGGTACGCAGCAAGCTAACAGGCTTGATTAAAAGGACAGGAAAAATTATGCATTAGTGCACAAGCATTCGCTGAAAACCACTGAGTACAGTGACTAAAAACAATCTTTTACTGCTGCTGTTATTAACTGCCTTTATATTTAGTGCTTCACTTTGTAAACACCGTTTTAATTTAACCTATTTCTGCGGTAGCGGTATTTTAATCCATCACTTATGTTGCGAGCGAACTGATGGCGCAACCTCATGCTCGAGACAAAATACAGACAGTCTCGCGGAAGATCCGGGAGTCTCCCGCATATTGATAGCGGCTCCCTGATGCCCGCAAATTAGTTCAAACTCCCGGAATCTAGAGCGCGCAAGCAAGAGCGCACATGTGAGACAGAAGAGACTGTGCTCCAAACATAGACTGTAAACAAGATCTCGGTCTCTGGTCTCTGCGCGCACGGCAGATCGGCGAAGGGAGAGAGACCTTGCGTGTGTCTCATGAAGCGCAGCGCATGTAAGACAGAGAGCATCATGATTGGCCCGTTTCAACCAATCACCAGTAAACGCTTCCCGTGACGTAAGCAGACCAACTAATCGATAATGACATTCGTTGACAACTATTTTAATAATCGATATTAATCGATTAAATCGATTAGTTGTTTCAGCCCTAGTTAAAGTTAATGAAAACTCATCTCTCCTCAGTCATTTTCTATTGATCCAGCATTCAAACAGCGCATTGCGTTCGGTTACGACAGTAACACGACGACACTCTCTTCAAGATCAATGTTCCCATTATTTTACTTTATTTGTTGATAAATGTCTATGGTTTGCATAAAATTACTATCTTACTGGAGTTTACTGCGCTTTCTAAATCATATTCCTTTCTCCCGGGTGTCTGTTAGATTGCAGCACTGGAGTAGAGAGCGCTATAAATTGTTCTTCATGCGCACTGTAACTGAAATTTAAAACTGTTAAAAGAAAAGGCTTAATAAACTGTTGCATAGATATAATATTTCGCTTTGTGTAAATGTGAAGCGCTGCACGCTGTGACTGCGCGTTGCTTTGAGTGCATCATTTTGCGCACGGGATGCACATAATCGCTTTGCCGCTCTTATTGGATCCTTTCATATTATAATACTTGGGCAAGGTTAAGGGCAAGGGGGCGTGGCCCATGGGACTATCACTGCCACCACAGCTGGGAAAAAATCCTAGAGGAAACACTGCGAAAAAGCTCCAGCCCCGAAACAAAGCTCACTGCAAACTTAATTTTCCCGCAGCCACCTTATGGAGCTTTGATTTCAAAAAAGGTACTCCTGTTGCTATACAGTATTTATGTTTACATTTTATTGTTATTTGAACAGCTGACCATTTAATTATGAACCAGGTGAAGAAACCTGTTTATTATTCATTTGATTTTGCACCTGTTCACTGAAATAGCCGGTTTCAACTTTCAATAAAACTAGGCTACTTGTGACGTCATATTTGGCTTTGACTTTGACTGAACATTTGCTCTCACTTTGAGGAAAAAATATCGGGATATATATCATATATCGATATTCATCCTAAATATATCGGGATATGACTTTTGGTCCATATCGCCCAGCCCTAATACAGCATCAGGAATATTAGGCTGCTGTCACTTTAAGACCAAATGCATGGATCCAATATAATGATACACATCAGTTTCACTTCGCAATTGTTTGTTTACGTAAGCCATAAGCGACTGTGTTTACGAGGATACTCGTCGAGATGAGCATTTTGACATCATTTTGCATGTGTATTCAAGCACAGATAGACCCAAAGGAGAACAGAATTTTGCGTCTTGCACTCAAATGGTTTAAAATTGCTTGAATGGTTAAACTAACAGGACCTAAAACACGTGGAAATCAGTAAATTTCGCTCTAGGATGGTTATACTTTGCAATTAATCCGAGAATCACGTGCGTTTCAAACCATGGTGCCTGGTCCAACTGCGATCCCTGTACTTAACATCGTACATCCTGCGATGCGACTATCGCTGGCGCACACATCGCAATATCAATGCTGAAATAATATATTGTGCAGCCCTAACTCTGATTTTCTGTGTCTTTATTACACCCCCCCCCCCCCTCCCCCCCCCCCCCCCCGAAAGATGTTATTTACTTATTTACTTGTGCTTTTTTTCCCAATTGATGTTAGATGTCAGAAAACTAATTTCATTTACAATAATTGATGATTTACAATATTGTCTGGAAATAATGCAACTATAATATTAGTTTATATAGTGTTACAAATATATCATATAATATAATTAATATAAGATAATATAATACATTTGCAGCTAGGCATTCATGCCCATGCACTTGTAAAGATTTGTCATCTGACCCCAGAAATCTCTTACAGTGGCCCCTGGGCCAGAGGGCCATCCATATTATTGAGCCTTGATTTAAGCCTTGTTTTTTTAACTTCACCGGAAAAAGACTGCTTCCGAGACACTCTCCGTAATGCAGCATCAACCCCATAGGGAAGGTGACAGTCTGTCAACTGGCCTGAAACACATTCATACTGGCACCAGGCCAGCAGACCATCCTTATTGTTGAGTCCTCTACATATGCATAGAACAAATTATTGTTCTCTGTATAGACAGAGATGTTTATGGAAACATAAAGAGACTACATGTATAACACAGAAGGGCATTGTGCACATGCACACAGATATATACACACACACACACACACACACTCCAGTATCAAAGCACCTCCTGGCGGGAACAACGCAGTCGTGGTGACCAGACCATCTGGCTTGCGAGCTGAGGAGGGACACCCTCCTTTCTCTTGCTCTTTCTATCGCTCTCTCCCCCCCTTTGCCCCTGGCTGAAATGGCACCGATTTAAAGCCACCCCATCCCACTCTGAGGGTGCAAACACAGATACCACCCTCAAATAAGCCCCATCTGCAGTTGATACATCTTAAAGCCAATTTTGAACATGATAGTTACAGTGTTTTTTTGAACTGTGGTAAAATGCAACAATCCAAATGGGAGAGGTAGGCTATGTGAGTACACATTTATACTTATATTTTTCATTTCTGTTCTTTTCTGAAAACATTCAAAGGATTTGTTGTGGAGTGAGATGAACTTAAATACTTAGTGTTTATAATGTTTGTGAACGTTTCATTTTATTTATTTTACATTTCATTTCAGAATTTTATAATAAAATGCGAATTTATACACTGATATGACTTATCTGTGTTTTCTTTTCTTTTTTTCGGTCTACAATTTTGACCCAGTGCGACCTATTTTCTGGAAAATATGGTACCTATACTGTTTTTGCTAGCTCTAAGCTTTTCTGTGAATTATATATTTTCTTCACAACACTTATTTATTTTGTTGAAAACAATGACTAAATTGCTTGTTACACGTCCTAGTGCACCTTTGTAAAATGTTTAGTATGGAATCAGCTGCAATGCATCTTTTCAGTTTGTGTGTTTCTTGGAAATGTAACTAATGATCTTGAAGTTGCTTGCACCGTCCTCTACCAGTTAGGCTACAGAGAAACCTCTGTTTACCTGCTGACCTGTTTAGCCATGGTAGTACCTCATCTGTAATGTATTCCTTCACTTTGGAGCTGCACGATTCTAGATAGAGAATCATGTTTTTTTTTTTTTTTTTCAAATAGAGATCACAATTCTCAACAGACAACTAAAAATAATGTTTTTTTTTACTTGAGGTTCTAATAAATTGATAATTGATACTGTCTATTTCAAATGTTAAATTAATTTGAATTAATAATTTTAAAAAAGCCGTTTGAATGAATGATTCAATGAATGACTAACTCTTCATTGAATCATAAATGCTTTACTTGTTTCATTACTGGAATGATAATTTTAAGTCACTTGTTGCCACCTATACTGGTGTAAATGATACAATCGTTACTTTAGTTTCTTTCAAAGGGTGATTTGCTCTATTTTCATTGCTTCCGTTGACATCTGTGTTTATATCCGAACTATACACTTTTATTTAAATACTTCTGTGATATGGATATTTGTAACACAGAAATAGCGATAGGTGTACTGTGCGGTTGAAAAGACTGTTTGTGAACCTGTTTCATACCTATACATGACAACTGCTCTCTCTGGCTCAGCGGCAGTGCCACCACAGATCTGAATGTTCCGGTGTGATTTTATCAAAGGTTTAATAGACACAGGCGAATCACTGTCATTTAGGAACGAGATTGCGTGGTTGTTTGAATCGAGATCGCGGTCTTTTAACAATTAATCATGCAGCTCTACTTCATTTTAAATGCATAAATAAGTCTTGTGTATTGTAATAAATGTTGTGATACACACATCCAGAGCTCATGACCTTCATTAATGGCCACATCCAGACGATAGACCATAGTAAAAACTACAGAGATCCCAATCATGTTTGAATCAGTACATGCCATAGTGCTGTATTAATAATTGTAACTGAGACATCGTTTAGAAAGCTAATCCTGTCCAAATAGACTTGAAATGTCAAGGCATGTGTATTAGAGCTAATTTTTTGGTTTTAAAGAAACTTTTCACATGCATTTCTACTTCAACAATATTGGCTTCCTCTGTCCGTTCTATCCCTTCCACCCCTCTCTCTCTCTCTCTCTCTCTCTCTCTCTCTCTCTCTCTCTCTCTCTCTCTCTCTCTCTCTCTCTCTCTCTCTCTCTCTCTCTCTCTCTCTCTCTCTCTCTCTCTCTCTCTCACCCTCCTCCCCCTGTTTTATGACTTTGCTACAGCTCTGAGCCTGATCTCTGTGAAGGGAGAGACGGAGTGAGAAAGGGAGGTGGTGGAGAGAGGAAAAGGACAGGCAAATGGCCGGATTGATTTACAGAAACTGAGGACAGCAGGCACAAGCCCCTCCTCTGCTTACTTCCTTTCTTCCTCCGCCCATCCACATTTCCCCCCCCCCCCCCCCCCCCCCTTGCTGTGGTACGGCTCCAAGAACAGGAAGCAGTGGAACACTAAAAATAGAGAAAGAGAGACCGACAGAAAAGAGCATTTGGAGAGAGGGAGGGATGGCGAAAGATATAAACAGAGAAATACTTTGCATAAACAGATGGGTAATTGGAAAGAACGAAGGAGAGAGAGAAACTAGAATTATAAAGTGGTCAACAAGATAACTGTAAAGTAAGTTTTCATTTCCTGCTGTCATTAGATGAAGGCAAATGACATGAGGGGGCTACAGAGAAATGAAGAGAGGTTGTGGGGTGTCTGTCGCACTCCTCTCATCACTAGGCCTGCGGGCAAAATCACATCGTCTCATCGACTAGGTACTTCTTTTGAATAAGTACTTGCTTTGCAACTGTTAAGTATGTTCGGTATACTATGAATGTAATCCGGATGTGCTACATTAGTTAATTGTTATGTGACATGCTTTTTCAGTTGCGTCACTTCACTGTCATTCGCTAATCCTCTCCTGAGGAATCAAGGGATAGTAAATTGATCACAATACTCGCTTAATATCACCAGAAGTAGTAGGTCATCCAGGTACTTTTCGCCTGCTGTTGGATACTGTGAAGTTGGACATACTAATTTCACCTACAATATAATGGGGAAGTATGTAGTGTATATTCAGATGGAGACTGAATTTTTTAACTTAAAAAAAAAAAATTATGTTTGCTATGTGTCCTCAGTGTACTCTTTAGCTTGAATCCATGAGTGATTCGACTACATGTCAATACTTTACCAAAATTTGAACTCCGAAGGATCACAAAGTCTCAAGATGCCATTTGGGATAGACAATTTCTGAGGAGTTTAACCTGTAGCATTGATGCTAATTACCCATTACATTAGACATTAGACATTAACACACCATTAGCATACAGCTGTAGAGGCAACTCAGACCTGCTTACATGTACACAAACATGTATTCCCTGAGTTAAAGGTTGTTAGGACTAAAATGAGGTGTTTTGTTGCTGTAAAACATATATTTGAATCAGTAGCACTGACCTAGCATGGATGAGTTAAAGGTCCCCTTCTTCGCGATTCCATTTTTCAAACTTTATAATTTTACAGGTATTATTTATGCTCTAACAGCAACATTACACACTAATTAAAGTTCAATGCCTAGCGAGATATTTTATTTAACAGAAGTCCCCTTTCAAAGCCTACAGCGAATGGCCGGTTTGGACTACATCCCTCTACTTCCTTCTTTAATGACGTAACTAGAACAGTTTTTTGACTAATCTCCGCCCGCTAGAATACACAAAAAAGGGGGCGTGGTCTTGTTGCGCTCCCACGGAGAAGAAGCACTTCAGCTGCGCATGCATCTCCAATTTATGGTAAGAGGCGTGACCTTTCCGGGCAACGTGCGATAAGCTGCTGTCGAATCACAACACAGGAACCGCTGGCACAATCAGAACTCGTTACGTATTTCTGAAGGAGGGACTTCATAGAAAAAGGAAGTCATCAGGCCGTTTTTTGGACAGTGAAACCAGCGGTATACAGATAAGTAAATTGTGTGAAAAATACTGTGTTTTTTTACACGGGAAACATGAACACATGTTATATTGCACACTGTAAACACAATCAAAGCTTCAAAAAAACATGAAGAACGGGACCTTTAATCAGGAATAGCATCTTCTCAATTATTTCCATTATTCACACATGGCACCTGAGGGTGCTTTGGCTATTCTGAGGAAAATCCACCTATGTTACCTTTTAATTTTCTTGATCCCCTGTTGGCTGTCAAGCTTAAGCTATACATCTACAGAGTTCTGCAGTGATCACTCAAGCTATATCAATGCGTAATGTTTCTTGTCTTCTAGAATGTTGACTTGTCATGTTGTGTGAGATTATCCTTGATTATCCAGTCGATAAAAGTGTTTTGATCTGCAGTCAGTGGATTATGTTTCTGTACCCATCGAATCGTAAAATGTCATGTGGCAGATGTAGACCTGATCTGGGATAAAATTGATAATACCGCATTCAACTTTTTAATGAATATCTTAAACGCATTTCACAACACCTCTAAGTTATAACCATAACTTAGCACAGCCTGATAAATAGCTTTACTGTTTATCATGATCGGAACATCCATGATATTTCTGAACTCATGAGTCCATGAAGTCTGAACTTTGCTTGACAGGTGACTGTGTGGCGGCATTTGCGCTTAACTGCTTTTGGGTGGAAAATCCCGCTTTGCGAAAGCAAGATGATGTATGTTTTTGATCGGACATTGAGGAATTGAACATGGAAGTTAAGCTTAAGGTTTTTTTTTTTTTTTTAAGGTTGTTTTAGACGTTTTGTGGCCGTTTACGGAACTGCTATTTAATGTTGTGTGGTTTATGCTCGATGGCGGACCATCTGAAAGGTGCATTGCGCCACCTATAGTATTGGAGTCAATTCGTTTTATTCAGCTCACATAGTACTTTTTGTGGTTCACTAGGCTTGGGCGGTATCCAAATTTTGATACCGTCAAACCTCCTCCCTATTTTACCGGGGTATACGGTATTACCGTGGCTAATTAAAAATTATGACATAAGGCTCAGACAGCATCACCAAACTGTTGGCGTGTGCCTACACCGTTCAGAAACTGAATACCAGATCGGGAAAAAAAAAATCTAAACAAAAATCAAGGCCAACCCGTCCACATTGTGTCTGATCCCGGCTGACGGCATTAAATGTAATTATGAGCCGGAGCCCTATTTAGACTCGACTATTTTTAATACGTGGCCCGTTAGGCTATAATATGGTGGCGCCAAATAATTTATTAACCCAGGTGCTGAGGGGGTGGTAGATATAAATACTATTTATAAATGAGCAAAAATGGGACACTTAAAAATATTTAATTATTTTAATTATGACAATTAAAGTATTCATTTTATTAATTAATTTAAATTAAATTAAATTAACAAGCAACAAGCAAGAAGTGCATATGTAAATCCGGTGACACACGTCCATTGATTTTTATCAATACAACTTTTCTTTCAGTGTTTGCTGCAAAGATTAATTTGACGATCGCCATCTCCTAGTGAACGCGCATATTTAGATAGAAACGGAAATCATGGATTACATAATCAGAAGGTATAGGCTAGTCTTTTTCTTTTCGTTTTGAATTGTTTCGTTTAAAGAAATTGACGATTGGTATCTCCGTAGTGAACGCGCCTATAGAGAGAAATGCACATCGTGGATTAATCAGAGAGTATGCTGCCTATATTTCTTTTCCTTTTGAATTGTTTCGTTTAAAGAAATTGACGAATCGCCATCTCTATAGTGAACGATAGAGAGAAATGCACATCATGGATTACATAATCAGAGAGTAGGCTAGCCTATTTCGTTTCGTTTTGAATAGTTTCGTTTAATGAATTTGATGATCGCCATCTCCGTATGAACGCGCATATAGAGAGAAATGCACATCATGGATTAAATAATCAGGGCGTGGCCTTTTTTTTTTCGTTTTGAATTGTTTTGTTTAATGAAATGTGACCCTGCCTGTGAAAACCCAGCTAAAGTATTTTTTTTGTGATTCACTGTTTTCTACATAAAATCATCCTACACAATGTAAAGAACATTCTGTGAAAATATAACCTTGATATCTTTAATATTGACTGAGTAAGGCTATGTCAAAGATTTGCTGAATTTCGGACTCATCAAATCATGTTTTTGAGAAATTCCAATTTAAAAAAAGCTTTCTTTTAAAACTGCAACACATTTGATCCATAATTATCCTGCATATGTGCCATGTACCACATTAAAGCTGAGGTTCTCCCATTTTCAGTAATATATAACACATTTATGGGATAATTCTTAAAGTTTTGTAAAATTATTTATTATTTATTATGATGCGCATGTCCAAAAAGCTAAAACCATGAAAACATTGAAACGAATGGGGATACCACAAGTGCTTGATTGTAGCAACAAGTACAAAGTCAATTCAGTGGAATTATTTGTATAACTTTATTAGTCAAATTAAAATATCAGTGGAAAAAAAATGTCAATAATACAAAAACTATTTAACATATAACATTTCAGTATAAAATCTCATTCTTTTACTGGGCCACTGTGTAACATAAAAAAAATAAATAAATCATGGGATAGTTCACCCAAAAATTACAATTCTGTCATCATTTACTCACCCTCATGTTATTCCAAACCTGTATAAGTTTCTTTCTTCTGCTGAACACAAAATAAGATATTTTAAAGAATGTTAGTAGCCAGACAGTTGACGGCACCCATTGCTTTCCATAGTAGGAAAAAAAAATACTATGGAAGTCAATGGGTGCCGCCAACTGTCTGGTTACTAACATTCTTTAAAATATCTTATTTTGTGTTCAGCAGAAGAAAGAAACTTATACAGGTTTGGAATAACATGAGGGTGAAGATGAGTAAATATTTTTGTGTGAAATATCCCTTTAACAGGTCAGTCTCAAACTTTGTACACGTTCTAAAATTGTCTAGATGCAAAATATTTGATAATCTCATGGATTCTATTCACAAAAGTATTTAATTTTGGCATTTAAAAGTCAAGTCAAGTCACTGTCACCTTCATTTATATAGCACTTTTAACAGTAGGCCTATAGATTGTTCCAAAGCAGCCTAATAGGAATAATAGGAAATTTCCATGCATCCTAGAGGTCACATCATTCTGCAAATAATGCTGGACCAACTCTCAATCATTGAAAAATGAAGAACTCGTTTCCCTATTGAAATACTTGCAGTTGCAAGAAAAAAAACAAACTATTTTCAGTTCCACATCTTGACTTCCAGCATTAGAAGCAAATTCTTCTTGTTGGTCTTCCCTCTTCAGATTTGCCTGACCAGCTTGGGGTTCAATCACCAATGCTGGCTGCTCCTCATCATCATTTTGGTCACTGCTTGAAAAGCGAGCAAAAATGTTTCAATTCAAACCAAGATACATAAAAACATGATGGTGTAACATGCAAGAATGGGGTGGGAGGCTAATTCCACATTTAAAGTAGACAATAAAGCATTTTATATGAAAATAGTTTTTCAGTTTAGTCAGAATGGATCTGATTAATTGAGGGGAGGACTATGAGTGGGAAGACTTCAGTTCAGAGTGTAATCAAACAAAACATCATGTCATAAGCGTAATTAATTTAAACTTACTCAATCCCAATCAACAAATCTGTAATACACATTTAAATCCATTTTTGCATCACAGGATGAATTCTGTGTTAGCATTAACTTAGCTGAACACTGACAGTATTTACAGTAGCTAAGCTGCATACGTTTAGCATAAAAAATAATGACAAAACCTTACCGTCAGTTTCGTCCAAGAATGTGTCCTGTTCATCATCATCATCACCATCATCATCATCATCATCCTCCAGAAAATAATCGGCTATAAAACCGGTTATATCATAATTCTACCGAGATTAATATCAAACAAGCTATTTAAGCAATCAACTATTTTCAGTTCCTGCTCATGCTTCGGTGCCGCCATGTCAGATAGTTCATCAAAACGACGGGTCACCATCAAGCAAAATAATGATATTGAGCCCTAAAATGTCCTTAAAATAAGATTATTATATTGGCAGAATATTGAGCTACAAAACAAATAAGCTGTTCTTAAAATATTGGCGACGACACGAAACAATCTCCACAGACATCTGAACCCGGCTTGAGTCGCATTTTGATTTATTTTGCCACGCGTGTTGACGTGAATCACGTGATTGCTGCTCATGCGGATTGATATTAAGGTCTGTTTACTCTTTCTTATGGTAGAAAAGAAGTTCCTGAACCGAATGGTATAAGAATCATCAGGTGTTGCGCCGAAATAAACACAGAGACGATTGAAATCAATGTTTAGGAAACTCGCGTCCGGTTTTTTTTTTTTTTTTTTTGTGCAAAAGTATACAGTTGTGTCAGTAAAATCATTAATTTCAGTATTTATCATGTTATAAATGAAAATTTGACTATTGCATCTCAAAACCTAAGGTATAATCTATCATTTACAGCAATAAACTCACATGACCTATTTTTGTCATTTTTATGGCTATGACTACTTTGACGCTCTTTTACTCATAATTAGATTCTGCGACTTTAGCCGGGGTTTAACAGGCGAGGTCACAAATTTCAAGCTTTATTTAGATATAGGCCTTTCTGTCATGTCTGTGGGGCATACACTGAGTTTCGGTTAATTTATGATGAGATTTCAATGCAAGTGACCGCGGCGCGCCAGCGCACGATCATGTCATGATTATGTTGTCTGCTATATTTGATTCTTATTTTAAATCCAGGCAATTGGTTGATAAAAAAAATTATTAAAATTAAGATACAATTTATACAAAACGAAATTCACTTTAAAGAAAGGCCTTTTACAAAATGAAACTTAATTAAGTGGTCAATGTCTGACTCCCGATGCATCCCATCTTACTCGTGCTGTTCACTTTTCATTATCAACGTAAAAAAAATAACATTTATGATATTTTAACAAATATAAACTAATGCGCTTATTTAATGAACTCGGGGCAAAATGCATCCTCGCAGCAGTGAGTGGGTGGTTGTTTCGGAGATGCGACATTAGGTTAGAGGTGTTTCCATCTCTCGCGTCACCTTTTTTATTGCAACATTTACAAATTGCCTCGTCAGTATTTACCGCCTCTCCCTTCTCTCTCTCTCTCTTTCTCCTCCACACTGTCACTGGATGACTACTACATAAGCATTTTTAGGCATTGAATAAATTATATTTATACATTATATATAAGTGCCGGTAATGACGGTATTGAAACTTTTTGATTGATTGACTTTTTGAAACGGTGTGTTGCTATTTTAAGACCCCGCGGTATACGATATTACCGTAATACCGCCCAACCCTAAGGTTCACTTTGCTTTTTTGTTTTGGTCTTATTTTGAATAGTCCTTAGTGTGGGTAGATATGACGTGAATCATAACAAAGCTGTGGAAATCATATCACAGTTGCGGCTGTGTTAATTTTCCTTTTTTTTGTTGTTGTGCTAGATGCACAACAGTACAACCTTTTGATTTAACAATGTTTCTATCTCTCAATGACCTAAATGTGTTTCAGAGTATTTGCATCTATCTGTAGCCTATATTGGCACGCATATTGCATGTATGTGAGACATACTGCACTAGTCAAGCTAGTTACCATCAGACCCATATTTACAGCGTGATGACTTGAAGTTATTAAGAATGTGACAAATGAAGTCAGTAGGTGGAGCTTAGGCTGAAGAGCATGTGAGTAATGTAGAGATGATTATGAGCAGTTTATTGTGATGAGTCGCTCTTTGTCTTCCTCCCTCATTCTCCATGCTTCCTGTTTTTTCTTTCTCCCCCTTCCATTTCTCGGCTGTCTCTCTCACTCTCTCTCTCTCTCTCTCTCTCTGGGTGAGGTGCAGTAATTGTCTCTGCTGGCAGGACTGCTGAAGGCTTTATTGGATTGGAGTAGGATTTCAGGGACTGTGTTTAACATGCACCCAGGCGCTACAGTGCACACACACACACACACACACACACACATTCACTCAGCCAGTGTTTAAACAGGCTGCCATTAACGGTAAGGGAGGGAGACGGCAAGCGAGAGAGAACGAGTATTTAGCAGCATTTAGGAGGAGGCGGTGTTGCTCAACGAGCGGAAGCCTTGTGTGTTGACTCTCCGTGCCCCCTCTTTCTCCTCCCTCCTTTCTTCTGCTTCTGCTCTCTCCTGTCCTCCCCCTCCTGTCTTCCTTCTCTCTCTCTCTCTCTCTCTCTCTCTTTTTCTCCCTCATTAATATCTTATTATATTAGTGTTAGCCAGTGGGTGCTCCTTCCATCTTCACACGTACTGGCACCAAACGCACTCACAAAAACACTGTACTGGGCTGAGAGTTATTTATAAACCTCTGTATCCCACAGACAGGAACTCATGAGGGAGAGAGTGAGGTAGAGTGGAGAGAGAGAGAGAGAGAGAGAGAGAGAAAGGAGGGGGTGAGGTAATGCATTTTTTTCAGCTAACCACAGCATTCCAAAATTTCTCTACAACTAGATTCAAGCTAATTGTATTGATTACAAAACAACAGCTTGTGACAATGTGTGCATTTTAATTATGTACAGTCATGCTTATATGTTTAGTATTTTAAAACAAATAAGATAATATGTAGTTTAGTTTTCTAATAATTTTGTATTGCGTTGAAGAACCTGCATAACAGAAATGTTTATTCCATAGACGTACATGCGTTTGGTTCTTAAAGGGATTGATCACCTAAAAGTGAATGTTCTGTCATTGCTTGCTCAACTTAGTTTGTGTCTTTCAAACCTGTATGACTTTCATTACTCCTTGTAACACAAAAGAAGAAATTTTGAATAATGTGATAGTCGCTCTTTTTCTTGCTTTACTTTGAATGGAAACTGACGCTTTTAAGCTTAAAAAATGATGTAAAAGCACTAGGGATGTGCCTCAAGCCGAATACTATGTTTGGAAAGGAAATGACGCATTCTACGGAGTCATGGGTGATGGAAAAAATATATTTCAATGCTTTGCAGTCTCTCGCAAATATATAGTTGGGTATACTTATATAATTTGCAGGCATCTGGGAGCTGCTATCAATATACGGGCTTGAAATTGTTTTTAAAAGCGAATTCGCGATCACGCGTACTCTGTGTATAGAGAGAGGCAGAGAGCGGCAGTATTGATCACACACTTTACAAGATAAGATATCTGTCAATGACTCTCAGCATCTGTTGCACACCAAATACTCTGACATCACCTTGTCAGTCATCTCTCCTTACTATCTTCACGTGATAAGTGAAATCTGATGTACTGTAATGTAACCGACTACTGCAGCAAGCCTAACCGAAGAAGAATGCGTTACTCATTTTCCATGCCTTTCCTAATTCAGATTTAGGCTTCTGGCACATCCCTAAAAAGCACCATAAACATATCATAAATGTCCGTAAGACTTGTGCGCTACTACCTTTTAAAGTAAAACAATAGCTTTGTTTGACTAACAGACCACAATTCGGTTAGTGAGTTTAACTGGAGCGGCAGATCAGTCCAATATTTGATTGAATCATTCCGACCAGTTTTATGAACTGTATAAACTGTAAAAATGTATTGCAGATATAACGCGAGTTGTTTGTGGATGAATCAGCCATTGGTGCTTCTCTCATAAACTAAAGTTTTCTTTTTAACTTTTTTTTTTTAAGAAAGAAAGAAAGAAAGAGAAAAGAAAGAGAAAAGAAAGAGAAAAGAAAGAGAAAAGAAAGAGAAAAGAAAGAGAAAAGAAAACCTGGCTATATATAAACTCTTGAACAGGATAATTTGTATAATTTCGGTTACAATTTTGTCTAATTGAATATATGTAAATGTATTCTATGGTAAATAGCTTCCTTGAGGATATAATAAATAAAATATTAAATGCTATTATTTTTATGAATGTTCTTATTTATTCTGCAGGCACAACTGTCTGTACCAAAGGATGTTTCTTTCAACTCTTAAATTAAAGGGTCATGAACTAATTTTAAAGTCTGATGAGTTAGATGTAGAACACACACACACACACACACACACACACACACGCAAAGCTAAAAGTGAGTCTTCAGTGTCACACAATCCTTCAGAAATCATTCTATTATGCTGATTAGGTGCTCAAGAAAGATTTCTCATTCTTATAAATGTTGAAAACAGTTACACTTAAAGTCCCCCTGTAGTCAATGATTGTATCCCTTAAAACTCATCCTTGATCACCAAAATGACATGTTTAAAGATTTTTTCCTCGAAAAAAATTCTTCATGCCTTAAAATAGCTTGAATGTAATTCTACACCCTTGCCTCATTTAGTCTATGCGGTTCTATGAATAGGCAAATTAGCCCCGCCTCACGTCAGCTCAGAGATCCACTCGTTGATGATCACACGTTGATGTGATTGGTTTACAAGGTAGTTTGTGATGTCAGAAATCAAACTGCGTTTTTGAGACTGTCTTTTGTTCACTGCAGTTTTAAGGAGAAAATGCTCAGCAATGGTGTTGACTTGTGCATTTGTACATGGTTGGTCTTAAAGCATATTTAAAAACACCACATAGACATATAAGCAACATTAAAAGCTAAAAGCTTTCACCACAGGGTCAAAATTTTATGGGTTAATACAGGGTTAATATATTTTTGTGGATTTTTCAGGATTCTTTAATGAATAGTTAGTTTGAAAGAACATTGCATTGTAACAATGTGAAAATCTTTACTCTCCTTTTTGATCAATTTAATGAATGATTCATTGCTGAGTAAAAGTATTAATTTCTTTCAAAAAATGCTGACCTCAAACTTGAAAGTAGTAGTGTATTTCAGTCGATATTTCCCCTATTTTCTTATATTCAGACTATCTTATGCTCACTTAAATTTAATCTTTATAATCACTAATAGTTTAAGGTCTCAACACTTCATTTTTTGTATTATTCAGTGATATAAGTTAAATATAATACATAGCTCCTCTTCTTTTTGTCCTAACCATCTGCAGTGAGCAACAAGATGTTGTCATTTGGTTGTTTTCTATTTCTGTGGCGTCACACTCAGTAGCCCCGCCCACTAAATGTCTTATTGGTCCAGAATCCTGCTCTTCACACTGTACTCAGCAAACATGTTGAGCCACATTGCACAGCAATTTTGAAAGACAGCTGGAAACGTATTGCATTGCATCTTCACTGTAAAAAATTATTGTTGGATTAATTAAAAAAAAAATAACCTGTGGTTGCATTAAAATTTAGTTAATTGAAATTACAAATTTGAGTTAATGCAATGAAGTAAATTGGTTTAATCAACAGACACTCAAAATAGTATGTTATCTAAACCACATAAATAATCTAAGTTGATTTAACAAAAAAAATTTTTTTTTACAGTGTTGTTACTTGTTAGTACACAATATAACTATAGTTTTTCCAGACAGTGATGTAACAGCCGAGCCAATTTAGCAATTTACCTTAAAATGCAACACATTTTTGCAGTTTTGACTGGTGCACCATGTAACGCATAAAGGGCACTAAGGTGAGAGAATCATCAAGGTTGCACTTTTTTTTCAAGGTTATTTTTGTTCTTTTACAACACTGTCACAAGAGAAAGTCAGTGTAAGTATTGCATACATTGACAAAGAAGATTGGGAGATAAAGAAAAGGAGAATGAGAGAGAGAGAGAGAGAGAGAGAGAGAGAGAGAGAGAGAGAGAGAGAGAGAGAGAGAGAGAGAGAGAGAGAGAGAGAGAGAGAGAGAGAGAGAGAGAGAGAGAGAGAGAGAGAGAGAGAGAGAGAGAGAGAGAGAGATTAGGGAGGGCGACCACTAGAGAGAAAGAGCGAGAGAGAGTATTGGCAGAAGTGTCCAGTGCACTCAGCCCTGGCGCTGGGGGGAGGGGCTTCAGGATCAGGAGGTTGCTATAACAACTGCACCTTGGTGGTTCTCTCCCCCATGCGCGCTCTCTCTCTCTCCAGTCACATGAAAGCATTACCGTCTGTCTGAAGAGCTCTTCTGTCTTTCCCTCCCTCCCTCTTGTATTTTTCTCCCTCCCTTTATCCGTGTGCTCTCCCACATGGTGACTGTGAAGAGAGCAGGAGAGGAAGTGTGTTTGTGTGAGCTACTGAACACTTTAATAGGCAGTGAAATGGAGAAAAACAAACATCAGCCTCCCCCTTCTACACATACACACACAGACTTTCTCTCTCTCTTCCTCTGTCTCTACCTCTGCTATGTGTTTTCTTAACCCTGCCATGCCTTGGGGGAGGTTTTCTCGCTGTTCTTATCCTATTACGGTGGTTTTGAGCCAAATGCTGCGAGCTAGATGGGTCTCTCTGTCTGCGGCTTATGGCGTCGACTGTTACGCCATTCGTACTGTACCACTCGACCCCAGACGTCGGTGTCTGCTAGAGGGGGTTGGTGTTAAACATACCTAATTATGCCTCGCTTAGCATGCAGAGTCTTTGCAGGAAGATGATCATTATTGATATCAATCATGTGCCACTCTGACGGGATTCATCACACACGGACCGATATATGGTACAGGAATGGAGTGAGGAAATGCTTAACAATTTTTGAGGCAGTGAGAGGACATGTTCACACAGTATAATGTGTTTGTCAGTGCTATTTTTAGTGGTAATTATGGTTATTTTCACACAATTTAGGATGGCATGACAAAATAACCATAAAACACATTTTGTCAATAAATATCATGTGTGTATAGCATTGTTGTTTATTATTATTATTAATGTTATAATTTATGTATAAAATTAATTACAATATTAAAAAGTATTAACATGGCTATATATCAATTGTACATTATAAAAAAATTTATTTGTTAAAGTCCCTGTAAAGTCAAAATTAAGTATGTGTTCTGAGTATGTCACACCACAGAAAAATGTGTTATTAGCCATCCAGCCAAATTTGAACGATAAAAAAAGCCGGCAAGTACATTAAATAAGCTATCAAAATCTTGAAAAAATGAGCATTATTCTCTGCTCTCAAACGCTGGGGGCGTGTCCGCTGGCTGCCCTGAAACCACGCCCACTAGCGGGAAAGCTGTCGACGGCGATATTAGGTGATACTGCTTTCGGGACGGGAGGATGAACGCTGGCGGGGGATAGTCGTTTCGGCCCCGTTCACCAGTAACAGCGGATTATCAGTGAATCCCAGTTGTCTCTGAGGAAAGTTTATAAAACGATCCTGTGTAAAATGATCACTACAGAGGCGGGTGTTGGCGGTGATCCTCAGCTCTTCATCAAGGTTGGCTCTACACAAAATTAATCCACCTCTTCTTGATGTGATCGTTTTTAGGAAATTTAAATAAAGACACCGATCTGTTTTGTACATGATCGCATCCAGGTAGTAGCCTATATGCATTTCCGTGTCGAATGCTTAGCTAGCTAGCAAACAGTAGGCTGTAGTAACTAATAGTACTGACAGTAACTCGCGTTTGAGCGGCGAATGCGAATGGGGTCGGGAGAGATCAGCCTCAGTGGCCTCGGTGTGTCATCAAGTAGGGGCGTGTCCACGAGCTCATGGGCTCCAGTGCGTCATCGAGCCCCGTTTTAGCCCCGCCCAAAAAATCCGTAAAATAGCAATGGTGAAAAACTGTTTAACGGTCTAACTCCGCATTTCAGTACTTCACAGTTCACAGTCTTTGTAATATGTTTTAGCAATACATTTGTAACATTTATAATGTGTTTAGAATTTTTTTGTAGAATTGCCTTTACAGGGACTTTAACGTAAATGCACTGTTAACTAATATGAACTAAAAATGAATGGGTGTATTTTTAACTTACTTTAACAAAGATGAATAAATACTTCAACAAATGTATTGCTCATTGTTATTAAACACATTAACTAATGTTAACAAGTGACCTTATTGTAAAGTGTTATACATATTTATTTGCCACTTTATTTTTCACATGACACCCCTACCTATTGTTGTTATATGATTCACGAGTTGGAGAAAGGTGATTGACTTTGGTTACGTGTTCATACAGGCAGTTTTGGATATGCTTTTATACAGGACCATTTCAGAATCACACACCTGTTTCACCAATATTGTTGTCAGTCCCTAACGCTGACTAGGAACGTAGCCAGTTTTGAGTGAGCCACATTGTTCTCCATTTCTACCTTGATTCTTTCTCTTCCTCCCCATCGCTCACTCTCTCCATGTGAGTGACAGTCAGCCTAATCGTCTTTATGGCATGATAAATGGCATGAATATTGACAGCCGTCGTGACAACGGTTGCCTTGACAACCCCCTTAGCTGTTGCACATGACAGAGGTGTAACAATGAAAAATGCGACCTCTAGCAGACCTACAGTCAATAAGAAAGCAACATGCATATTTGAGCTTGCTACAGTATAAATTGTATGCTGCACAACTAGTGTGTTAGCATATAGAGTCTTACAGAGGTATACTAAAACAGAACGTATATTTGTATGTGTGTGTGCCTTATTTTATCAAGCTTATCTTCTTATTTTGCATAAAGCTAGCCGGTAAACATCAGCCTTTCTTGTTACCCATCATGATCTCGCTGTTCCTCTGGTCATGTACAGAGAGAGAGAGAGACAGACTGAGAGAAAGAGATAGAAGGAGGGAGGGGGGGGACTAGACGTGCCTCAAAGGAGAGCTGGAGAGAAGATCCATGAATCTTGTTGTTTCAGAATCTCATTTTGTATGTTTCTGTGGAGTACCGTGTGTGTGTTTGAGATTTCTAACACGCACATGCACACACATTAAAGTCCACTGGGATAAGCATAGAAGGTGGGTGGGATCCTGCTGTTGTGTAGGGAGAGAATTTGTCGCTAATGTTCTTACGGTTCGTCTACGTTCTGGGTTTACACACACATAATCGCACACATTTCACTTCTGTAATTAACACACCGTTAAATGTGTTCACTGTGAGAGTCATTAGCACAAACGGGAAGATGAGGAGAGATGATGGGAAATGCTTTTCACCTTCTTTTCTATCCTCACCACCTCTGAGGAGGCATCTATCGCTCTTTCCTCGTCAATATTCGCTGTTGTTCATTCCCCACAACGCTGCCCTGCAATATTGAGCAGAAAATTGCTGGAGAAGCAATTTTGAGAATTTGTCTCTTAATACATCCCCTTTATAACATAAATTGGAATACTAATAAAATAAACATCACTAACTGGTTCTAACTAGTTGACCATTCTGGCCCATCCCTACAGTAATTTGATTAGACTGAGTTTGATAAGCATGTGGCTTTTAAGACTTTATACAGTGGCAAATAAAAGGACCTTCTTGTCTTCTGTTTTGAATTAGCCTGTTATTACCTCTTGAGAACTGTTTAAACCCAATCACCTGTGTAGATTATGGAAAACCAGCGTTGGAAGCATTGGCAGTTTGTGTTGATCAAAATACCTGCCCTCATTTGATCAGTCAGTAATTAAGTAACTGATTCACTTTTTATGTTTGTTTTACTGTTATACATAAAAACACAATGATGATCACTGGCACAAAGCTTGTTCTATTGTGAAGTGTTTTACAATTACTTTTACATTTAATCATTTTGCAGACACTTTTATCCAAAGAAGAAATCAAATAAACAATAGGGCAACAATATGCAAGTGCTGTGACAAGTCCCAGTTAGTGTTGCACAGTACACGCAGCAAGGTGGTGTTATGTAATATATTCTCGCTATCAAAAAAACAATATGTAAATTTTAGCATTCTGGACTAAAAACCACTCTGACATGTTTCTGCTTTGAAATGTAAATAATAGTTGGAATAATTCCGTGCCTAACTATTTATTCAAGAAACCACTTCACTAGGTACAATTACAAGACATTGTGAATGAATGACAACAATATTCTTAAAAGTGGTTGTCCTTCGTAGGTTTTTATATACACCTGAAGAAACCTTCTAAACATTATTCTCTCTCTCTCTTTTAATTCTCTCTCAGCTCCAGGAGACGGTGAAGAGGAAATTGGACAGTGCCCGATCTCCTTTAAATGGTGACCAAAATGGCCTCAGTGATGGGAGTTACTCTCCCACTACAAAGAGACTCCGTAAGGAAGGATGCACTGGAATGGACTCTCTCAGTAGCCTCCCACCCATTTCCCCACTACATCCAATGGACATCAAGCCTACCTTGCCCTCGGGCAACAACAGTGCCTCCTCAAACAACGGAACCGGCAATGGCAATGCTGGTACTAACCATCTTACTGGACGACATGAGGATTTAGGCAAGAATGGTGGAATGCCTGATATTAAACTTAATGGTTCTTTGGATTTGGACGATGGCTTTGGCCTACTAAAGGACATGAAACAGGAGCCTATGGATGATGGCGGTGGAATAGAGTCCTCGGAAACGTCGCTTTCAAATCAGAACAAGCTATTCTCTGATATCAATCTCAATGACCAGGAATGGCAGGAACTGATTGACGAGTTGGCGAATACGGTGCCTGAGGATGACATGCACGACCTCTTCAATGAAGACTTTGAGGAGAAGAAGGAAGTGAGCGACTTCACACGGGCCACGACAGAACAAACGCAGCTTGCACAAGACCCAGCACCTAACTCTGTAGCTTCGGCACCCAACAGTACACCGCAACCACAGAGTGGACAGATGCCCATGGGGTCACCTCAGGTGCGACCATCTTCCTCTGGTCCACCATTTGCAACTGCTGCCAATGGGACACCACCCCAGCAACCCTTGCAGCAGTCACCAGCAGTTGGAATGCCATCAGGATCGCCCGCTAACTGTGTGGCTCGTTCTCCGCAAACACCCACCCAAGCGCAGACCCAGGCCTCGAGGCCTGGGAATGGGTTTATGATGAATGCAGGTCCTGCCGTTGGCCCCGTGGGATCAACTCCAGTAACGGGAGGTGGCCCTGGATCAGGGGGAACAGGTGGACCAGCCCCGCCCACCTCTGAACTTTCACCGGCCGAACAGCTGAAGCAAATGGCTGCCCAACAGCAGCAACGTGCTAAACTGATCCAACAGAAGCACCAACAGCAGTCCCAAGCCGCAAACTGGTCACCTGCAGGAGCACCAACAAGCCCATACAGTGCACCCTTTAACCCAGACAAACCAAATAGCCCCATGATGTATCCGCAGGCTTTCAATTCTAGCAACACAATGGGGCCAAAAACACCAAGCATGAACAACTACCTCCCACAGAACCACATGAACATGCTCAATCAGCAGCAGCAGCAGCAACCTAATAACTTGACTGCCCAAAACAACCTCAATAAGCAGCTCTCTTATAGCAACACCAAGCCGCTGACTCATTTCAGTGGAGTAGACCATATGAGTCAGCGGATGACGCCACCCATGGCCAATCAAGCCAAAAACCCGATGATGCCCTACATGCAGGGCACCGCAGGGCAAGGGAGTGGGCAACCACAAGTTCCAGGTCCAATGCCCAACCAGACAGCCCATTTAAGTGAAGAACAGAAGAGGATGATGATGTTAAAGCAAAAAGTGCTGACTCAAGGCATGCCGTATGGCTCTATGCAGCAGCATGTACAGGTAAGATTCTTGATTTTTGTTCATGCCATGTTATGGAGAACTAAAACTAAGTGCACAACATTTTTGTGCAGGGCTACAGTTGTGAATTAAGTGTTAAGTGTTAATCTTTATATATTTGGTCAGATGGTTGTTGTTACAGCGAGCTGTTCGCTTTAAGGCTTTGTCAACAGTGTTTAGTGTACTATATCTTTGTTAGTTTGCTTGGGACAAGCACAATGGTTTTACATTATGTTGTGATCTGATTAGGTGGGTTTTTGGATAAATTTACCTATTTCTATCTATTGAACTATGTCAGTGGATGCATGCAAATAATAACTTTCTAAAAGCTTTTGGCAAAAAGAAATAGCATCAAGCCTTCTGTTTTCTCTTTACCTTTTTTAAATTTATTTTAAGTCCATTGGTCTCTTCACAGTCTATACACTGACCGTGTGGTGCGTATTATACACAAAACTAGAAAGCACTATATCAATCTAGTATGCTCCTGAAAACAAAGGTGTACCAGGTTCATGCAATGAACGGTGTTGAGGAAGAGTTAATTACTGGATTTGATTTTTGTTTTAGTCAAGCAAAATCTTTGAAGATATTCAGAGCTTTGTTTGCTTTGTTTACCAGGTACTTGGGAGCAGGTAAATTAGATATCCATGAGCAAAACTGTTTATCCCTCTGTTGTTTCTTAGTTATGCATGTCAAATAGTCTGTACTTATTTGAGTAGTCACATATACACTATATATTTTTATTGTGGTTTTTGTGTACAGTTGCTCATGGATACTGCTGCACCATTATTTACATTATTTTTCACCCACTATTATTGTGGTATAATCAGATCAACCCTCCCCAAAATTATACACCAACATCAGTCATGTGATTGGTTGGTTTTACATGTTAATCAGACGGCTCTTCTTGTCTAAGTGGATGTTATACGATATAAAATGCAAAATGGACCACATTTTTGCTGTTTAGCCAAAGTTCTGGCTATACAATACTAAAAGCTAACACCAGTAGCCATATCACCCTGTAGCCCACTGGTTGCCCACTGAAACTAAGCAGGGTTGAGCCTGGTCAGTACCTGGATGGGAGACCTCTTGGGAAAACTAGGTTGCTGCTAGAAGAGGTGCTCAACCTGTGGTCTGTGTGGGTCCTAATGCCCCAGTATAGTGATGGGGACACTAAACTGTCAATAAGCACCATCCTTTGAATGAGACGTTAAACCGAGCTCCTGACTCTCGGTGGTCATTAAAAATCCCAGGATGTCCTTTGAAAAAGAGTAGGGGTTTAACCCTGGCATTCTGGCCAAATTTGCCCACTGGCCTCTTTCCATCATAATATATCCTAATAATCCCCATATATATATATATATATATAATATATATATATACACATACATACATACATACATATATGGCTTCATCTCCTCTCCACCAATAAGCTGGTGTGTGGTGGGCGTTCTGGCGCAATGTCTGCTGTCGCATCATCCAGGTGGATGCTGCACATTAGTAGTGGTTGAGGAGATTACCCCCTTCCATATGTTAAAGCGCTTTGAATACTGAGAAAAGCGCTGTAGAAATGTAACAAATTATTATTATTACTTTATTGAGACAACGCTTCAGCATTGGGGAGTTTGCCTAGAGACGTGTTATAAGTCCAACCGATTGGTCCTTACCCATAACTCTGGATTTTATGTCTGTGTTGTGCAGTGGGACAGTAATGGTTCCTGTTGCCCTGAGCAACAGCAAGCTCTTGGAATAGGAAATCGACACTCTGTAATATATTTATGCCTATGCGCCAACCTCTGATGTCCCCATGGCCGCCAAAATCCCTTTCCCTCATCCTATCCTTGGATAAAAGGATGCCTTCTCTCTCCTTTTAGTTTCAGGAATTGATAGTATCAGTATTAGTATTAGTATTAGATAGTGAAAGGATTTTCAAATCATTTTTACCATGTTCATTCAAATGTCACTGCCATTTGCTCATTGGTTGTAACCATTAGCCTTCAGTCAACAAATAATGAGTAATGTGAGATTTGTTAGTATTTGTTGCATAATTATCTAACACAATTTCTTCGTTAGACTACTGTTTACTAAAAAAAATGTCAGCCAAGAGTGCTAGAATGCCTTTTGTTATGAAAGGGTAATTGTGCTGGTGGTGGTCTCAGTTATTGGAGAGGTCTCGAGTCTGTTAGCTTCTGAACTGTAAATTATTCTCATTAATGGTGACATCCTCAGCCCCTCCCAGGCACCCTCTTTCTCCTCCTTTCATTTTATCCATCTGTTCATTGGGTTCTGTTGCTCTTGCTCTGAGATGAGATATTCCTCCACCCCTTTTCGTCTTTTTTCCCTCTTCTCCTGCATCTCCCATGCCCCCACCCCCTCTCTTCCCTCGTTCTCTCTCCTCAGAAGCAATAAAGGGGTAGATTTATGATGGTTGGTTCTTTTGCAGCCTGAGGAAAGTGCAGCAGAAAAGCGAAATGAGGTTGAGAGAAATAAAAAAGAGAGAGAATGAGAAAAAAAGCAGAATGAAGGTAGACCATAAGTAGAAGATGGTATGAAATATGGAAAAGGTGTAAAAGAAATCAAAGGCTAAATGAGAGGAAGGTATTATGAAAGAGGATGTATGTAGAGTATGAAAAAGAGAAATTTCAACTCATTTGTAATTTTGCCGCCTCCTAAATACACTAGTGATGTTAAACATTGCAGTCTTGCTTTTTCTCAGTTGAATTGGCATTGGCAAAAATGTCATCTTGTGTTCTTTGTCCTGTAGTACATTTGCTCTATGTACTCGACTGAACAAAAATGCTAGTTTCATTGCTTTGAATGTAGTAGATATAATTGGCAAACATTTGCTAATTCCACACACTGTTTTCTCAGACCAGCCAGACAGGTGTCTTCATCGCTAATGCTAATTTTTGTTTTGCCTGAGGTCTGCATATCAGAACTACTCCTTTGCTTCCTTTTAGTGCAGCATCGTTTTCCCGTTCTTACAGTTATTAGTAGTAAATGTTGTTACGCACAAATTATAACAATAATGGACCTGCAGTGAAGTAGCTAGCAAAATATTTTTGTTTTTAGCAAACCAAAAGGTTTTAGCTTAGCTCAGGCGCTACATTCAGACAATTTGCATGCAATGTATACTTTTCACAATATGACATTTACACATTTCTGATGTCCCTTTTGTCCATAGAGAACATGTGCAATGTTGTATGCAGTTCTCTGCTATGGAAAATCAATAACAAATCCCAGCACATGCATTTTATAAATTACTAAATGAGGAACAATTCTAGAAATAAACTTTTCCACCAGTGGTCACAGACATTTGGATCACCCTGTATTTGATTATAAAAAAATACATTGAAAACAAGAATGATGTAATATTTTTCCATATATTCTGTGTCAATTTATGGGCTGCTTGCTTTCAGGATACACTATTACTGTTATTTGTCTTGATACTCTGCTTGCGCAGACTCTCATTTGGAGTTGTACGTTTTTGATTGGATAATGCATTTTGAATTTAGCATCTTATTGGATCTTTCATCTAAACAATAGACAGGCCATCAGGTTAAAGAGTGGTAGAGGCTGTTGGTGGACAGTCAAGGGATGGGGGTGGAATCACAATTAGCAATATTTATGGTTGCTTATGAAGGTAAAGACACTCAGTAAAAGCTTTCTCACAATGGCTTCCTTGAACACACATTCATACAGTTCAGAGTGCATCTAGTGGTTTGGTTTTCTAGTTCTCCTTTTCTTTCATACACAGGTGGCAAAATGGGCGAGTTTGCATAATCTTATTATTGTGTGATTATGAAACTAGCATGGTCCTTTAAAAGCTTGTTAGTCAGGCTTTGATTGTTACTCCATGCCATTTTGCATATAGCTGTGACTAATTTATTTGTTGGGGATCAAAGGTAGAGAGGGGGAAACTGTATGGTGGGCTGTGTTTGTGTGTAAATGTGTGCTTGGGCTAATGCCATTGTAAAGCCTATGTGTGAACTAATAGCTGTTTAGGGCTTTGGATATTAACAGTGGGGTGTTGCTTAATGGGCACTGGGCAGTCAGACTTTCAGGGAACAACATTGATGATTTTTATGAATGGTACTTGGCAGAACAAAACTTGCTGCCACAATAATAGTGTTTTGTGAGTGATTGTTAGGGTTGATGGTTGCTAGGGTGTCATTGACGGTTGCCAGGGTGTTTACTATGTGATTTCCAAGGTGTTCTAAGTGTTTTAATCTATGCATTTTAGGTGGTTGGGAGGGCTTTGCTAGGTGGTTATGTTTTCTTCTATGTGGTTGCATAGGGTGTTGTCAGTGGTTGCTGGGGCTTTGCTATGTGGTTGCTTGGATGTCAAGAGTAGTTGCTAGATGCTTGTTAACTTGGTGGTTGCTTAAGTTGTGTTGGTGGTTGGCAGGGTGTTTCTATGCAATTTATATAATGTTCTAAGTGTCTAAGCACATTGCTAGTGTGTTGTGGGAGATTGCTTTGGCTTTGAAGTTGGTTGCTAGGGTGTAAGTGGTTTTTAGTGCATTTCTTGGGTGTTGTGGGTGGTTGCTAAGGCTTAGCAACCACCTAGTAAGTGTGTTACTATGTGGTTTCTATGGTGTTTCAAGCAGTTTTAGCATATTGCTCAAAAGCACATTTCTTCACAAAAAAAAAAAGAGTATAGGGCACCGTGCAAGTAGGCGAATTGGGATGCAGCAGAAGTCTTAATGAGTGAGTCACTGAGTCATTAATTCAAACAGATAAAAAAGAATTCAGATTAAATTCAATATTTTTTAAATAGACTGCAGCAATTAACCTCTAGAAAATTTTTATTTTCTTTAGTCTATTTATAAGCGCGGAGGAATCATGTTCTCTATTTTAAACCAAAAATATTGTAATTCTCCAGAAATTGTAAATTTTTCCAGAATCGTGCAGCTCTATTACAATAGGGTTGGGTATTGTTTGAATTTTAGCTATTTCAATTCCAATTCTGATTCTGCTTATCGATTACGATTCTTATCGATTGCCAGTTTTGATTCCAATATGGTTAAAAAAGTCAAACATTTAGATATCAAAAATATTTATTCTGTCTTTTTGCAAAACATTGTTACATTCTTAATACCATGAACAAAAATCAACAGCCTAAAGATCAACTAACTTATAAACTAGGCTTACTAATATAAATTTCAAACATTATTAAAGACAAGTATATAGTCAGCAGTGTTTCCTCTAGGATTTTTTCCAGCCGTGGTGGCAGGCCCATTTCCCCAGGGGGCGTGGCCCATGAGTGATATTCCAATTGGCCACACCCCCTTGCCCCAGGTGTTCAAACCTCCCCTAAGTATTATAATATGAAAGTCTCCAATAAGAGTGGCAAAGCGATTATGCGCATCCCGTGCGCAGAATGATGCACTTGTAGCAACGCGAAGTCACAGCGCGCAGCGCTTCGCATTGAAAAGTTCAAAGCACAAAGCGAAGAGATTATATCCATCTATGCTTAATATATTATATCTATGCAACAGTTTATTGATCATTTTCTTTTAACAGTTTTAAATTTCAGTTACAGTGTGCATGAAGAACAATTCATAGTGCTCTCTACTCCAGTGCTGTGATCTAGCAGACACCCGGGAGAAAGGAATGATTTAGAAAGCGCTATAAACTCCAGCAAGATAAAGTCATTTTATGCAAAGTGCAAACCATAGACCTTTATCTACAAATAAAGAATAATAATGGAAACATTGATCTTGAAGAGAGTGTCGTCGTGTTACTGTCGTAACCGAACGTGACGCGCTGTTTGATGCTGAATGGAGAATGACTGAGGAAAGATGAGTTTCCATTATCTTTAACTTAAAGACTTAAATATAATTTTTTACCTCACGTTATGCTATTGAATGACTTAAGAAGTTTTGGAATATAGTGCGAAAGGTTTATGGTGCTTTACAATGTTTTTTTATGCCTTTAGCTTTACAATAACACAATAGTAGCCTATGCACAATATCGGAGCTCACTGAGAAGCTGCAGCCGTGGCGGGATGATTTTAGGTGTGGCGACGCGCCACGGCAGAATGAATGTAGCGGAAACACTGGTCAGTGATACAATAAGAACAAATAAACAATTTAGCAAATAAAAATAAAAAAGTAAAAGTTCAGAAATTGAAATCAAATGTAAAACAACAATCTACCAAAACAAAAAAAAGTACCTACTTCGGTACCAAACGGTATTGAAAATTTAAAATGTGACACTGAGCGCTGTTGAGTGGAATTGTAAACGCCTCTGATTGGCCATTGTGTTCACGCGCTCATCGGATGTGTCTGTGATTGGCTACAATGAGCAACTCATGGGAGCGTTTGAGAACACATGGAAGTGTTTGAAAGTGTTTTAAAAATCGGGAGCGGGAGCGTTTGAAATCACAAGCATGTCCCTGCTTTCAAACACTCTCGTCTGTATCTGTGTAAGCGCTCTGTGAAGAGTGTCATTGATGTATATTTACAACATGTATTGTTGTAAATTGTTGTATGCTTGTACCGAAATCGGTACTTTTTGACAACTCTACTGCATAGTCTTCTTTTTGTAAATAAAGTAAAGATTAATCCTTATAATAAAGTTACAAAAGATATACAGTCAAGATCAAGGAGTGATTTTCTTTTGTTCTTTGATTAGCAGTAATGACTGAGACAGCAGCAGGTTTATTAGACTGCAGTCACTTTAAGACCGAATGCACTGATCCAGTATACTGGATCATAACATTATTCAAGCTGGAAATAACATTATTCAAGAACCGCTATAAAGCCAAAACAATCTCTGTTAGCTTAAATTATATGTTTATCTCTGTAAAGCTGCTTTGAAACAATCCATTGTTAAAAGCGCTATATAAATGAAGATGACTTATACTGTTACAAATTGATTTTCTTTATCAACTGTTTACGCAAGAAGACGTGAAAGAAAACTCAATTCAATATTCATGCACTATATGAGAGGTGGTTTTCAGTGCGCGTGCTCTGGATGTGCCCAGGACACAAAAGCGTCACACTTTAGCGTATTCTTGCGTTTGAATGGTTTAAAACCACGTTAAAATGTGCACACATGAATCGGCACACGGAATAAAACTTTTAATGTTATGACAAGTATCCAATTCCTGACCTTATGTATCGATTCCAGAATTAATCAATTTTCGCTTCTCAACCCTACCTGAGACCCTCCTTCAATTCATATTAAGGGGACCCCCCCGCCCCCTTTTGTTTATCGTACACCAGGAGAAAATGATACCTCTGAACACTTTGAAAGTAATAGCACACCTCTTCTCAGGTAGCATCGCTTTTCAGAGCTATCATTTATGATCGTAGCACACGCATGTTGAATTATTGTGCCAAACTGTAGAACCTAGGTGTAGTGGGTTCTTTAAACCCTGAAACCTTTGGAAAAGTATGGGCAATAGTAAGAGCGATGTTTGCCTTACCACTAGGAAAGGCACTGTGTCGTTCTTTTTTACATAGTGACGGAGAACAGTCGTATATTATGACATCTCTAGCTTATCTTTTGAGTCAAAAGTTTATTCATATGACCAGTGTATGCTGACACATGCACCTCGAGTTTCTCCTGTATTACTTTCATCTTTCATGTGCCATGGAAGCGAAGTGTCTTGTGGCATAAATCTCAAACAGTGAAAATTCTGTGAAATCACAAAAAGACCACCCCACTGCTCTTGCTCTTGTCCTGTCCCCTTCCCCCACCTCTCTTTATTCACAGGATGGAGAGGTATTGCTTTCCTTCAAACCCCCCTCCCCATCAGACACTCACTCTCACACACACACACACACACACACACACACACGCATGCACACATCAGGGATTGAGCCGAGTTGCTCTCAGATCTTGCAGGAGTGAGGACGGGAGGAAAGAGCGGAGAGGAGCGGTGGGGGCTGAAGCACACCACACTCGTTGTATCCTTGACAACACAGACACCAGACAAAACCACCACCGACCATTGCTGTGCCGCCTAAACAAAGGCATTTGTGTGCACTTGTGTGTGTCAACAAGGAAAGAGGGCAGATACAGCGACAAAGCATTGTTTTAGCAACTAGTTGTATAGAGAGCTTATAAACACACACACAAAATCCCAGTTGTAGCAATATTTTCTCCACTTGACATCCCGTAATGATGTATGTTTGTCTATTGCGTATTCACTGGGGGCCTCTAGTCAACATCTCTGCACTGAACTATATTGACTCAGCCTTGAATGAGCCACAGAAAGAGTGTCAGTATAGACACTATAGCTGCTGTTTTTGGGTTAAAGCTTATGGCTGAGTAGTAGAATAAGCCGAGTGTCACTAATACTGAAATTGGTAGAGTTAGGCTGAGAGATATTTTCAAGCTTATGTTGTTAACAGGTCTGCAGCTGACAACCGTCAACCTTTGTTGATTTCTAGGCATGGTTAGTGTGTGTGTGTGTGTGTGTGCATATGCATCCGGTTTACACATTGATTGACAGTGCTGGAAAAACAAACCAGTAATGTTCATAGATGTAAAATTCTGAATGGCTGGTGTGGCACATGTAAAGTATTTATTGGATATATTTATATTCACACAGAACATAATGACACGGTGTGGTTTTGCGATACTAAGGGTACGTTTACACGACAACGATATGCTTAAAACGGAGAAGTTTTTCCTTTGAGTTTTCCGGGTACAGACCGGGTACAGGTATATGCTTGTCAAAACAATCCCCATTCCAAATTCGCGAAAACAGCTAAAAACGCTGTAGTCTGCTGTCAGGCCATTAGATGGCGATGTGGATTACGTCATCATCTTTAGATATTCATGTTTTATTGTTTACACGGAGACCATTTTCAAAAACTTGCACTTCGAAACCCGTTTTCAAAACTTTGCGTTTTTCAGGCACCTAAAACCATTGTCGTGTAAACGAACGGCCAAAACGCATCAAAGGTTTTACGTTTTTAGTTGAAAATGGTGTCGTATAAACAGCCCCTCAATAAGTAAAGTCAACCAGTTTTATTCTATTATTAATGAAAAATAATTTGCATTGTTATAATTGTTTAATTTTATGGATGATTAAATAAATATGTGCCACTAAAAAAAGATTCAAACTAAAATAAATAAATATAATAATAAAACGTACACTACACATGCAGACCTACATCATTGGATGTTTCGCACCAAGATTGGCACGTGTTTAAGATGTTGCTACTCATTTTCTTATGAGCTTGATATGAAGCCTTGAAGTTTGTGGGTGCACTTCAGTTTTTATAGTGATTTAGAGGAAAGAACGAGTGTGCAATTTGGCATTTAGACATCCTGCCCTACAGTAGTATCATGTGATATGATTCACACTGCAACTACAGTGCCTAAAGAGACCACATTAGTTCATTTAACTGTCCTACAGAGTGCTGCAATTTATATTCAGGTAAATCTCACAAAGGCTATCAAGAAATAAATGGATAATATTCCCCTTCAAAATCAAAAATGCTTAATTTTTATTAAATACTTTGTTTTATAATTGTATTATTTACACCACCTTAATAGTCACAATACAAAAATTGCTGTAGGTATATGCTGGTTATATTGGACTGCAATACCTGCTGTGTGTGTGTGTGTGTGTTGCTGCTGCACTACTCTTTGTCCACGCACTAACACTGACAGATGGGGAGACCACATGGATCATGGCAGCAGAGAGAGAGAGTGAGGGAGGAGATGGAGAGCAGAGGAGACGGAAAGAGGATGGTGCTATTGGTGGTGGGGGGTTAGTGCACAGGCCAGGAGGAGGTGTGTGTGTGTGTGTGTGTGTGTGTGCGCGTGTGTGCCGGGGCATATGCTGCCCAGGAAAAAAGCAGCCTGCAGTGGGTGTCTGCCTGCCCGTGTGTATTAACGTTTGAATTTACAAACCCTGTTAAGATACTGCTTCCTCATATGTGGAAGATGTACGCTTACCTTGTATACCTGTGTTTGAGTGTTGTAACTATAATAATGTAGGGTATAAAACAGCCTGGAATCCTGGATATTAATAAGATTCACGTTCGTGTGAGTGCACGTATCAGTGTGTGCTTGGATGACAGAGCTCTGTTTAGTATGCAGGGACCAGGATGCTGTTGCTGCCAGTGTGCTATGAAGCCACTGGCCTGTAGCACAGAATAAGAATGATGCCTCTCTCTCTCCCTTCCTCTTCCCCCTCCTCTCACTTCCTCCAGTGAGGATACCTCACCAATAAGGGAGGGAGAGTGAGAAACTTTGGCCGTCGCAGCCACTGTGTTGCCATAGATACCATGGCTCATAGCGCTTTACTTCCGAAATCAATGGCAGACTCGATATGGGAAAGGTGGGAGTTTTGTGTGTGCATGAGCTTGCACATGTGTGTTTGTGTCTGTATGGAAATGTTTGACACCTGTCAACACGCGAGGGTTCTTTAGTCTATAGTGTGTTTACTACTGCTGTGAGATTGCAGTGGGTATTATTTTTTAAAGAACCCCTCCTCAAAACATGTAGACACACTCTAAGGTCGCCTCGATGTTTTGGCTTTATGACACCAGCTCTGATACTTCTGTATTGATTCTATTACTAAATAAGTACCTTGAAAATAAAAGACAGTAGTTGTAATAATTGAAATGAACATCAAATCTGTCATACAGGCAGTTAAGACACATTTTTTAATCAAGCAGGGTCATGGAATCTATTAATGCCGTATAAAATTGCATGAACAATTACGGTACATGATTTATTGTTATCTCAGCATGTTTTCAGTTGCGTTTCCAAATAAATTCTCTGGAAATATTTCAGAAACATATTGTGTCATAATTGAGCAAGAAAATAACAACTATTAATTTACTTTGCTCAACTTGCCACACAAATAGGAATACTTTCTTAAAAGTACATATTTTTATCTTTCTTGCATACTTGCCATCTTTTATGTTGTGTTATAACTATCAGTGACTGTTGTAACACAGAACACAAAATGGTACAAAAGCTGTCACTGGGACAGTACCCTTTAAAAAGGTTCTAATATATACCATTTATGTACTAATATGTACACTTTTGGTAACAAAATTTGAGGTTCTAATAGGCACTCTTTAGCTAAAAAGGTGTAGCCTTTGAAAGGGTACCGCCAGAGTGACAGCTTTTGTACCTTTTTTTCTGAGAGTGAATTTCAGATGTGTTTCTGTTGTGATGTTAGTTTTTGAATTGGTTGTACTGTTAAGAGGTAAAAGAAAAAAAAAGTTTCGATGCTTCATGTTACTACACCTGCCTGAACTGCCAAACTGTGCTGAATAGCAGAACATTGTCATCAGGTAGTTTTTGGCATGCTTTTGTACCTTTTTTTTCTATCAGTACTGTGCTACCCCAAACACACACATTTGTTCTATATGTGCTGCAGAGACGACATATTAAAGGTGCTCTAAGCAATGTCAAGCGTTTTTTAGGCCAAAACATTTTTTGTCACATACAGCAACCATCTCCTTTCTATCCACTTGCTGCCTGTCCCCTGAACACACTGTAAAAAAACACGGTCTCTGCAGAAACCCCAGGCTCCACAAACGGCATCAAAAACAAACTCCGGCAACCCGCTCCACGAAACATAACAAACTGTTCCAGCCAATAACCGACAAGAAGGACTTGGGGGTGGGGTTTGGGGGGTTAGTGCACGGATGAGGAGGGAGGGTCTAGCTAGCCTCCATTTGTTTGACAATACTTTAAACGTCAACAAGAAGTGACGTCACCCAGCATCGCTTAGAGCACCTTTAAAGTCTCAGCCTCAGACGTCACGCCTACGGACCGTTGGCTGAACGTCTGATGCATATTGTACAAAAATTGAAAACACTTCAAAAGTTTCAAAGTCGTCATCTGATTGGTTGAATTTTACAGGATTTGTAGAATACAGTGGGGCCAAACCCCCTTATGGAAGAAGCAAGCCGTTGTGTTTACAATTGTGACAATGAATGCTAATTAGGATCAAATTAATGCTGGATTTTCAAAAGTATGTAAAAACTTTAAGTATGTAAAGTTCATTGCATCTCTTTAAAATACGCCTAAGAGTTTTACACACTGGTCCGTTATTGTAGTGCCATCGACGTTACATTTACATGCCCTTAAACATGACGCAGAACAAAACAAACTATGTTTGGTTGCTTTACATGTCAGTCAGACGGCCTCTGGGCGGTAATGGAAGCTGCAGTGGAGTCTGAAGGTCTGGCTATGCATCACCCTGGTTCCCTTGACAAAAAGCCAATTGGATTTTTTTTTTTATTGGGTTTTGGATGAGTGCAGATTTTATTCAAGTTAATCTTCACAAATTAAGACAACTTTTATGAATTTTGAAGCCTAAAAACAACTGTCAGAAGTAGGGATGTCAACGATTAATCGACGATCGATTAATTGTCGATAATACATTTAATCGATAAAACTTATCGATCATCGATTAAGCAGGATCATGCGCGTGCGTGCTGCTCAACCGCGAAACATGTAAGCGAGCGCGCCGGTGTGGTGAAGTCCCACTGAATGACACACCGGAATGACACACACTCACCGGAGTTGTTTGGGACTATTTTACACCTTCATCATGACTATAAGTTTGCGTGTGCATTCGCAGCCTTTTGTTTTGTGCAAATGTAAGTTGTAATAGTTTATTTTGTGTATGCCTATCAATATCTGATTTATCTCATATTGGATGCATTTGGTTAAGAATTGATGTGTTCTTTAGCGCGCTCAGCTCAAACGACAATGCACGACTAATAATGATTATTGTGACTGTCATATTACACAAGATTATAAAGAGAACAATATTGTAATAAAACATTGTGAATTATTTGGGTTTAGATGCCATGTCGCGTTGTTCCAGGAAGAGCTCGTCAGAGACTTTGAGCGCGTCCACCACAACATGAGTCATTCTGAATGCCACGTAACTTAGTTTAAGTTCACTTGTGCATTCATGTCATTTTGTGCAGATATAATTTTGTAAGATTATGTTTATTTTGTATATATCTGATTAATATCAAATAGGATGCGTTTCTTTGAGTTAAATAAACGCTAACAAAGTGTTCAACGGTTATTCATTCAGCGAGCACCGCTAAAGCAGAATGCACGACTAATAATAACGATGGTTAATTTGGGACTGTCATATTACATAACATGAGAACACTATTTTATTAAATGGTTGTGAATTCATTGGGTTTAGTTGCCGTTTTCAGTGCGTTGTTCCAGCACGTAAACAGTCACACATTCTGACAAGCACGCATCTGCGGCGGCGTTGGTGACACATTATATTTGTCGTTATAAATATATTAATTTAATTTATCAATCACATCAAAACATTTTACAATCCTACTAACCCTTTATTTAGATTAAAAACCATTATTATTAATTTGGTGAGGAACATAGCTTTTTGAGCATCATTTGCAGACCCTGTAATGCTGTTTGCCATTAATGCTAACAATTAATCGATTAATTGATCGTCAATTTAAACGACGATCGATCATGGGAATTTGTGAAAATTGACATCCCTAGTCAGAAGTAAAAAGCTGAAGTTAAGCTATAAATGAACTACACCACGCTCGGATGACTTCAGCATCACATTCACTAAGCTTCCGATGGCTCTTTCAATCTTTATTTAAAATCTATAATTTGTAAACTTTAAGTTAGAATAGATTGCAAGAGCACAAGTATAGGCACAATGAGACAATGAAAGTGAACTAGTGATGACTTGATGATCTGTTCGACATGTAGTCCCATTCAGCCACATGTTGGCAACCACCTTTCTCAAGACAATGAAAATCTTGAGTGGATCATCACTGATGCATTTTATGTCATAGAAAAAAAAGAACATATCTTGAGCTTGTGTTTACTACAGACTCGGGTTTTGTAAATTTCAGGTGTTTAACCAAAAACCCATAAAAAAAATCCACTGACTTCATGGCAATGGAACTGGAAATACTAAATTGCTAACTTTTTTCTGTGTTTAAGGACACATTCCTACATCACTTTCCTCCGACTTTGGTTGTTTTATACTGAGCCAATGATGTTTTCGATCACCTAAACCTAAACTGAACACTCATAGAAATATTTCTACGTTTTGGCATGTCCTTCACTGATTTTTTATTAACTGTTTTTCTTCAGGACTGGTCTCCATAATCTTGGCCAAAAAACACACTCACACTAGCAAGCTATACGAAAGAACAAGATCTTAGCGACTATCCTCATTCCTCAGGCTTTATCTATTGCTTTCCCAGCACAACTGAAGGAGAGAAACAGGAAGATAAAGAGTGAGGAACACCTGGGTCGCACACCCCCACGTACACAAAAAAAGAAAGACAGCTGCCTCTTTCCATATGGCAAAGTCATGGATATGACACCCGAATTGCGCAGGCACACACACACACAGTATCAACACAAGCTGTTTCGCTCTCTTCAGAAAGACCTTCACTATTTCACGCTTTAAACTGAAGTGAACTGCACTACAGCAGACTTGCACTCAGTTTAGCGGAGACACATTGAGTTCATTTTAATAGTAGAGCTTTAAAGGAGAACTTTTGTCATCGTTGTGTCAGCTTCCTCTGCTTCCATGTAGATATATGTATTGTGGCATTATACATATGCCAGTCGAACAGTTGTGTCATTATTTTATATTTAGTGTAATAGTGGCACCTCATCCTGCCGACGCAGGCTGTCTTATCTTTTCCAAGGAGCCTCCAAACTGTCATATCCCGAAAGAAAGATGGAGGGTGGATGAATTGTTTTTAAAAAAGAAGGCAGCTCTCAAAACGCTCACTGACAACTTGAGAGAGTGAGAAGGAAGGAGAGAGAGCGAGTTAAGGAGCTTTGAAAAGGATTAGGTGCAGAATTTAACTTTTTTGTAGCCAAAGATGCCTTCTTAGAGCAATTTGCCTTGAACGCTGAAACATGGTTAATCCCTTCTTAAAAGAGCATAATCCAACAACCCTGCTACCTGATCCAGACTGCAGAGAGACTGAGAGCTGTGGCGCTTCACTCTACCTGAACCAACACACACTCGCTCGGAAAACACGCCGGTGGAAGCCCACACACTTCACCGTGAACTTAAACACTCGTTTACAAACTCGAACCTCCAACACAGAATGTCCTTACAGAGTTTTGGATGTGTTAGACCTGCTGCTGCTATGGATGTATGCCAAGGAGACTATACCACTACACTATGACTGTGTCCGAAAATCTCCACTCAAACCATTACTCCCTAACCCCTATGTAGGGGGTAGGGAGTAGAGCACTATATAGTGAGCTACCAGCATAATAGAAACACCACTTTCGGACACTACTCGATTGTCTCTCGGCGCCGTTGATTACGGCATTACTGTCGCACTGTTTAAACGCGCCATCATCTGTCAGCTGGTGCCGAGCCAGCTCTGGGCTAAATAGATTTTTTTTTTATAAATACATTACATCATATTGAGCTTATTTCTCCAAAATTGTAAACTTAAAAGTTATTTCTGGCCGTTTCTGTTATAATGCGTTACTCCACACATGATTATAACTTATAAACATAAATAAAATTAAAACACATATTTCATATATTTTCATTTTCGCGCCACACCGTTTTCACTTGCCTGTCGACATTAGAAAAGAAACAGATCTACGTTATCAAATATCTTGCTCATAATACTCTTAATAAAACAGCTTTTAGACTCTGTGGAGATGCCACTCAATATTTATCTTTTTTGTTTGTTTGTTCTCGTGATTCAGAAGATTTCGCGGATTAGCAAAAGAAACAGGATTTCTAGACAGAAAACGAACATAACTTAAATTTGTATGACAAATTCGTATTGTCGCGCTGCTCTCTTTGACGTCCATCCGCCATTTTTACGATCAGCGCAATGCATGATGGTATGTAGGGCTTGGGTTAGTGACCATCGGTTGTACACTACTTTTCAAAATGCATTCTGGGATACATTGAGTGGACTATATAGGGTATAATAATCATCACTATACATTCGGACAGCACTACAAAATGGCGAGCTCACTATATAGTCCACTATATAGTGAGTAATGGGAGATTTCGGACACAGCCTGTACCTCTCTTATACCTTTTTTCCCTTACCAGTACTGTGCAACCTTTAAACACTCACACGTTTTACCTATAGAGTGCTGCAGAGATGACATATTTTTGTAGGCCAACTTGAGCGTTAGCATCACCCTGGTTCCCTCAACAAAAACCCAAATGGATTTTTCCTTTGGTTTTTATGATTATTGCAGAAAATTAGCAGTGTGTTTGTTCAACAAAATCATCTTCACAAGTGAACATAACTTTTATGAATTTTGAAACCTAAATACAATCTCCAGAAGTATAAAAAAAGCTTAAGTTAAGCTAGGAACAAACTACAGCACAGTTGCCTGAAATCAGCATCATATTCACTAAGCTTACACAGTACACTGTTTACTGTTTAAAAAATAAATACGTAAAACAGTATGTTGCGTTATCAGAACATCTTGGAAATAAAAATGGGCATTTTTAATCCAGTTTTGTTAAAATGTCTTAGCTTCTGGGAGTCTGGAAAGTTAAAAATAGTCAAACATCATGTTATATTGGCAGTCATATGGCAGCACTGTCTGTGAATCATTGACTGACTGGGCAGCTGCTCTTGGTTTTGGATACAGTCTAGGTCACTCTTGTTGACACTCAGATCTAGTGTATTTCCGGGTTGAACGTAAAGCGTGTGTGTGTGTGACATTGATATGTGGCTGTGATTTAAAACGCATAGCGAGAGCGCTGACAGATAAAATCTGTCAACACCAAGAGTTAACTAATGAGTGTGTTTATGTATGAACTATCATGTGTACATATGTCTGTGTGTTTGGACAGGCACTGGTTGCCATTATTATTTCTAAAGTGTACTACTGTTCTTATCACAGTATTTAATAATACTCTATTAAAATATTCAAGTTTATTGAATAATAAACAAGTATTCAAAAGTTTAGGGTCATTAAGATTTTTTTTTTTAATGCATGCTTTTATTTAGCAAGGATTGAATTAAACAAAAGTGAAAGTTAAGACATGTATAATGTTACAAACATTTTCTGCAAATCTATCATGGTTTTCACACACAAAAAAAACTACACAAGTGTTTTTTGAGCACCAAATCGGCATATTAGAGTGATTTCTGAACGATCATGTGACACTGAAGACTGGAATAATGGTTACTGAAATAAAGCAATACATTTTAAAATTTAAAAGATAATGGTTATTTTAAATTTTAATAATATTTCACAATTACATGTATTACATTACGGTTTTATTTTTTATCAAATAAAAGTCCTGGTGAGCATAAGAGACTTGTTTAAAGAAATATTTTAAAATCTTACTGACCCCAAAATTTGAACACTAGTGTACATATGTATCCATTTATTTCTATTTATGAAACATTTAATATATTATAGTGTATACTATATTATCTGTATATTGTTTAACTTACTATAAGTTATGAGTTGTTTATCTAGAACTTTCTTTCTTGATATATATATATATATATATATATATATATATATATATATATATATATATATATATATATATATATATATATATATATATATATGGATGGATGAGTATCATTGTTTTTATGGATGGATGTATAGAATTATTGCATGGAAAAGTATGGATTGACATTTAGAAAAATGTAAAACAGTGCTTTTCTGACAACAGGCTTAATATTTTAATGTCCACACTGCTTTTATATGCACCCTGCACTCCACATATCAGGCAATCTCTCTGCATCCTTTACTGTATCCTTGTTTTTCTGTCGTTTTATTTTCTGACTTTTACCTCTTTGTTGCTCTCATTCTTTCTTTCTGTTTGCAACCTGAGGAGCACTGCACACTGTGTTTGCCACCCACTCTCCACTGCCTGTGGACTCAGAGAGAGAGAGAGAGAGAGAGAGAGAGAGAGAGAGAGAGAGAGAGAGGCCTCTGTGTTATTTGGTAGGAGTGGCTGCTTTAGCTCTCTCATTACAGGACACTGGGAATGCTGCAGTGACCAAACTCCAGCAGCCCTTTCACTCACTGTTTGGACATAAAACAAATACCTTTATACTCCTACATGAGTGTTTGAACACTCTTCAGGAGTACATTCTGTATCCCGCCTTTTCACCTCTAGAAACCCATGTTACAGTCCAGGCCCTTGATGCGTTTCTATATTGATGCAATTGATGGCAAACACATTGAGTGAAGCCAGCTAGTTCCCCTGACCCACATTAGTTTTTTCCTGCCACCTTTTCCATCCCGTTACCATGGGTTACTCGATACTAATAGTGCTGGCATCGCTATTGTTAGGGCATTTTATCACATTTATGGACAGTTTGATGGAAGACAGCTTTCCTATCAGGCACTGCAGCAGTCACCTATCAGAGAGGACCCATTGTCCCCCTGGCGGTGATAAGGATTCTTCAGGCTGACGATGTGGAGTTTGGGGTTTATCTGTTGGCCACACTATGTTTGTCTAAACGAATGAGACGTAATGGAGGGAAGGGTTGGACTGACACTGTGAAAGTGTATACTCCACGTGAGCTTTCTGCTTCAGCGGGTGTGGGCGTTTGGATCTCATTGTTTATGTAGACCTACATTACAGAGTGTCTGTCTGTTTTGTTACATGTTGAAGAGTCATGTTTCATGGTTTTAATTTGGTGGTGACAGTTATATTTGGCCTGAAAAGCTCAAAATAACTGCATTATATAAGGGATATTAGGTACTTTTCTTTACAAATTGTGAATTTGCCAACTAAATGTAACCTAAATCAGGTGTTCTCAACCTTTACTTACCTGGAAACCGCCACCGAAATCTTAGGCACCTCATAAACCCTTGATTTACCGGTTATAGCTTCATTAACTGACATTATCACTTTTTATATTAAGCTCAACAGATAATGTTAATTCCAATAATTCAAAATGTTATATTTGAAGTAAATTCTTATTTCTTCTCCACAGAGCCCTTGCAATATCGTGACAGACCCATAGGGGTCAATTGAAATGATGAATTCCTAAAGGTGCATTAAAGAAGGGTTTTAGGTTAAATATAACATAAGATCTGTTGACATTATCTGTGGCATGTTAGCGATTACCACTGGACATTTTACTTCTCACTTAATTTGTAAAAAATATCTTAAGTTTGTCTGCAACTTGCACTTACTATGAAAGCCAAGCAGGCAGTTGTACTGACGAGTTTGAAACAAGTCATGTACTTCCTTCTGTGCGGTTTAATCACAGCTAGTGTTCACTGTACAAGTGTCGAAGTAGCTTCCGCCTAAAGTATTTAGGTATTGCAGTGCTGCAAGCAATTATTTTGGAATACCACACAAAATGTCTCTTCCTGACAGATAAATGGCACACAAAAAAAATCATAAACACTCTCTGCCTGTCAGTCATTTGTGCATATTCGATTTGCAGACATCAGGCTGGCTGACATGTTTTGGGACAGGTTTTGGTGTTTGATTTAAGGGTTGGGAGTTGTCTAAATCACTGTCTATATCTGGCCTGAAATTGACTTGCAGCCCCTGATGAAGAACCAGAAGTAACAAATAAGATCACGTGAGAAGAGTCATTTGGGTTCAGGAATTAAAAATCCCATTAATTTTCACCATAGAGAAATGCATCTTTAACAATAACATTTAAAAACAGTCCTACTTGAGCGTCGATATTAAGAAATAGTATATGCTTCTATAGAAGAGAAAAGTCAGTGTGATATCAGATTCACTTGGGGAAAAAAAGTGTGTAATAATAACTGAATTTCCAATGAAGAATTACACTGATGTAGTCGAGTCTGTGTCAAAAGCCGGGGACACACTTAACGACTGTAAGGCCGATTATGAATGTAATGTGATACTTACGGCTGATCATGCCCAAACGCGCGGAGTCAGAGACAGTTGCGTTTAGTCGGTGTTTAACCCTTTCACACGTAAGTTTAAAATATTCTAACTGACCCCCCCAGCGTGAGTTTTTCAAGGCAACCGTTATTTAGAACATGTCACTTTAATGTTTCCATGGTGACGCGCCATTGCTTGTCACGTGACACAGCACAACCACAACACAGCGCTGAATGAATGAGGATCTGCTTTTATGTCATTTTTCCTTTTTTTATTAAAATTATTCCCAAATGTATTAGCTATAGCATGAAACACTGATATTTTGATTGTCAAATATGTGCAAGTGGATGGATTTTGTTGTTTAAACATCTTTATAACGATCGCGTTAGTTGAGCTGTATTCACAATGGGCGGCGCCATTTTAGTTTGTTGTACAGTTCAGAGAATCAGATCTGTTGGATTTACAACACGTCAATTCCTCCACTTCTCACGAAATACATGAAAGTAAGTGGCCGGTGAACTGGGAGAAGACTAGGGTCAAATGTAAAGCTACTTACACAATGTGTATCTGATATGAATAAAACGTGTCGTCTTATTTTATTATAATGGAAAGGATTATTATTGCCGCTTCCATAGACATCACATCAGTGTGTATTTTACAAACTCAAAATCATTGTTTTGCTAGTACTTATGTGTATTTAAATGTCTGAAACCTAAAATAAACATTATGTGGTTGAAAACACTCAATATTTGTGATATATGACAGCACTGAGTGCGTCCGTCTCTGGCTCAGCGCCAGCCAACGCGCGAACGCTCGTTTGAATTCAGCAGTTGATCACGTGATGCACTGACCGTTCTAATCACACCGGTGTGATCGTACGCTCCAGGGACCAGCCAAGACTGATCACACCGGTTTGATCGTACGTGGAATCTGCTGCAGTCGTTGGAAACAGTGTGTAAGTGTGTTCAGTACAGTCTTAGAATGTTTCAGCTAGTCGTTAAGTGTGTCCCTGGCCTAAGGAGTCTTATGATGCTATTTTAAAAGTGAAATTATTTTGTTTATTGGGTGTAATAGAATAGGTTAACATGCTTTAATGCTCCAAAACACATTATATATCACATACTGTACATTATTGCAGTCCATCTATTCCCAGTCTGTCTGAAACGTGCCGATTTCTACAAAGCCCCTCCTTCTGAAAAGCCCAGAGTGCTCTGATTGGCCAGCTGACCTAGTGCACTGTAGTATGTGTTGGAAATATAACGCCCCTTCACATAATCGTGAGTTTCAGCTTCCAAGGCATCTAAAGCAATGTAAACACACAGTTAATATTAATTATGTTATCGGTATTACCGTATCAGTTCGAGCCAACGTCAGATTTTGAAAATGTGGATCAATGGCTAAAAGTCAACAGTTTATTTGCAGTGCTTCATGGGATTGTAGGTAATTTCCTCATAAAATAATTTAGCACATAGTCTGTTACTTTTTGTCTTTTCTCAATCTTTTTGTTAATTTCTTAGAGGTCTTTATTAATGTTTTTTTTTTTTTTCATTGAGAAAATGAATGAGACACTTTTTTTGCAGAACCATGGCCGCTACAAAAAGTAAGCGTTCACTGTTGTGTGATTTGCTTGTGTGTGCCTGTATGGGGCTTTTTCTGCCTGGCTGTGCAGTCATATAATATCATTATTTCCCAAGCTGCCTGAATTTCACCTACACACACACACACACACACACGCGCAGACACACACACGCGCACACCACACACGCGCACACCACACACGCTCTCACCTCCTAGCCAGTGGAGCTCAACGAAGCCAGAGATAATTCACTTTGCACACTAACTTTCAATTTGGTTCCTGCTCCCTCCATCTCCCTCCTGCGAAACGCTCTGCTCTGCCTATCACAGACCCCGCTGCTTCAAGGTGGAATTGAATCAGTCACTTACTGTGTGTATGTGTGTGTATGCACTACTCAACATTGTGGCATGTTATGGCAAAGCTTCAGCACCCTGGCCTAGTTACCAAAGATGAGCGCGACCCTCAAGCGCACCCCATTTCCCCCCTCCTTACCACAATTTCTCTTCCTCTTCCCCCCTCGTTCACTTTTCTTTCTCTCAACATGAATTGGCTTTTCTCTGATAGATAAATGACTCTATTATGCCCAATTGAATCAATTCATTAGTAGTAATGGATCGTTTCTGCCCATATCCATTGAAACGGAGGGAGCGAGAGAAGAGAATACTGCAGGTAAAGTCTGTACGTGTGAGAGATGGAGAGTTGAGATGGAAGATCTGTGACTGTTTCTTTTTCTTCTGTCTTGGGTGTGTGCCGACAAAGAATAGAACATATCAATACTGGGGAAAACAAGGACTCTATTTTCTCTGTCAATATTTCCTCTTTCTTTCTATCTGTCTTTCTTTCTTGCTTTCTTTTTATATCATAATTTAAGTCAAAGCTTTTCATGAACCAAGGATCCCCAAATATGATGATCTCCTTTTAAATGGACCACTTTATTTAAACATCAATTCTAAACAGTTTTATCTAGCCTACACCAGGGCCAATTCTGTTCCTGGAGATCTACTTGGCTAGAGAGAGTTCAGATCCAACACTGATCAAACACACCTGTCTGTAATTATCAAGTGCTCCTGAAGATCTTAATTAGCTGGTTCAGGTGTGTTTGATCAGGGTTAAAGCTGAACTTTGCAGGTAGATCTCCTGGAACAGGATTGGGCACCCCTGATCTACACAATCCTCTTTATTGTGTCTGGAAAAATGGTGAGTGTAAATATTATTAAAATGACACATTGTTTTCAGAATTAAATAACTGATGGTACTTTTACACGACAATGATGTACTAAAAAAAAATAAAAATAAAAATAAAAAATAAATCCTTTGTGTTTTGCACGTACAGGCTAAAACGTTGTCAAAACTATCCTCGCTCACACAAATCCAAAAATATGCTGTATTATTCTGCCAGCCAGGCCAGTAGTTGGCGATGTCACTTTGTAAATAAACGCTATGCACCTATAGACTGAACACGTCATCATAGTTTTCAAAAACTTTCACTTTGAAACCTGTTTTCAAATGTTTGCATTGTCAGGCCCCCAAAACGCTGCTGTTGTGTAAATGAACTTTTTTTAGTTGTACTAACGCCAAAACAAATGATTAAAACCTGGAATTTATTTTACTTTTTATTAAGTTAACAGTGTATATTTTTTATTATTATTAATAATAATAATAATAATAACAGCAATAATCATATATACTAACAATAGTAAATGCTAAGGATTAGGTTAGATATATTAATGAATTATTATTATTATTGGTGGTAACTTTTTAAAAAAATATTTTTGACTTGAACGCATTCTGGTTCATTTAGATGTTACTACATAAAGCACTTTTTAGGTTGCCTGACGGAATACCGTTTTGTAGTGTCACAGGCAGTGACAATCCTGATGTATATGCTAATATTTGTCTCATATTAATATTGTATCACTCCTAATATATTGTATCTATTTATTTGTTCTTTAATTAGCAGCTAGCAGTTAACTTTATTTTGCATTTAGTACATGGCATTATCACAAATTATCGTGTGTGTAGCAACACGGGTGTCTGTGTAAACAGATGTAATTCATCCATGCATTCAACTTATTATCCCAGTGTGAAAAATATGCCATGACAAATTCAGAAACTGTCACTGTTATGAATTAACCAAATTATTTTGCTCGTCACTGTGTTTTGCGTCACCAGATAAGAGAGGAAAGAACAGTGATATTTTCAACCCCCGTCCTCTTGTCTAGCCATCTATCAGAAACCACTGCCGCCCACTGCACTGATGGTGTCATTTCAACAGCACTCACAAACATGGACAGACACACAAAGAGCATAACCCCGTGTCTGTTTCCCCTCTCTTCCTCTGTCTCTTTCCCTCCATCGGCAACAACCATAACCAGCATATCAGTCTCTTTAACCTGTAATAAAATAACCCCGTTTTACCCCACTCCCCCCTTCCAGCCCAGCCCAGCCCCTGCTGCGCTGCCCCCCTTCGACACCTCTTCCCAGGGCTGATGGAGCTCTTTGTTTGCCTGTGTGTGTGGTGGGCTGGAGCGGACCGATAAGAAAGGCAAAGGGGAGTGAGAAAGCTTTCCAAAGGGGAGCGATAACACAGAGAGGTGAAGAAAGTAAAGGAAGGGAGAGTGAAAGGAAGAGATGGGACAGTGGTGTTATGCGATGAGTGAGTTGCACGCTGTGGGAATGTCAAGATGCTGGACATGGTCCGTATGGGTTTGTTACGCCACATTGAAAGGGAGGGAGGGGAAAAGGTGAATAGAGAAACTGAATACCATTTCCAGGTCCGGAGTCCGCCCTCCTTTACATTTCAGCAGTGTTCACTGATCCTTGAATAGCTTTGAGTAATGTGATAAATTCCCAAGAAAAATTTTAAGTTTTGCAGCTTGTACAGAGGCAGTGTTACTTTAAAATGATGAGTTCCTTATGGCTTAACAAGCTACAGTTACAGAGTCCAGTTACAGTCAGGCTACATTTATATTTTTTGTCACAGATAACTACACAATAGCAAACAATAATTTATTATCCCCTTTAAAGCTGACAGTACAAATTCACATACTAAAATTTACACCGAATGCCATCAATGAGACTGGAAAGCATCATAAAAATGGTCACAGTGGAAAACCGAAGCATTTAACTAAATATAACATTAATTTGTTAAATTGTTCTGATAAATATTTGCATGAGTACCGCTACAATGATATTATAGAAATGACGTACAATGGCGTGACAGAACATAAAGGAGTATGTGAATCGTTTTATTGAACGGATGTATTTTTAATAATGGTCTGAGCAAACCAATTCACTGAAATTAATCAGACATTCTTTGTATGCTTTATATGAGATATAAATCAGAATATTTAAGTGACCACATTTTATTAGTACCTCAATTCACTCATTCAGCATGTTTCTAATCATTGAGTAAAATCATATGTGAATTAGACTGGTCATGCCTGAAGATTTGATAAAAGACAATCAAATAACGGATTAAGGCCCTGTTTACACGAAAACGATTCCGGGTGAAAACGTAATAATATTTTATCGGATGTGCCTTTCGTTTACACGGCGACGGCGTTTTTGGGGCTTAAAGACGCAAAAAAGTGAAACCACCCTCCAAAGTGGAAATCTTAAAAACGCTCCACCGTCGCGTTTCCGTCTAAACGGGTAAAAACGCAAATCTACTAGGGAGAGAAGTAGAAGGAAGGTTGTACGCAGGCGCACGGACTTGTTGTTGTTGTGTGGCAGTGCTTCACATTGCCACCTAGCCGCCTGGAGTGCATACTTCATCGCATTTCTAACACTTTTGCGTCTCCATATGCACGCAGATTTCCCCCCCATAACGCTCGTCTAAACGCAGAATAAAAAGTGAAAACGAAACGCCACTTTTGCGTTTTCTCTTCAGATCGTTTCCGTGTAAACATGGCCTAAGTTGAAGTTTTTCAGACCAGACACTTTGTAGTAACAAAACGTTAATGTAATGTAAACGTGAGTGTAATGTAAACACAAAAAAGAATAGTTTGAAGGCAGTAATAAAAAAAAACATCTTTCAGTCAGCTGTGTTCAGTATTGAAGCAGAGTTTTGAAGACCCATTTGAAGAAGAAAAAGAGATTTAGAAAGAAATAAAGAGCGATGAACAATGCTACAGATTGTAAAGTGACGTTTGAGGGGTGTGTGTGAGAGAGCGAGTGAATGTCTAATCCACTGGCAGTCTCTGATTTGGGGTCACTGCGGAGTGACTAGGCTTGAAATTGTCCCTCCACGCTGCTAAGCCCTGCCTATGAACTGGGATGTACGTGTGTGTGTGTGTTTGTGTGTCCCTGTAAACTGGTGGGAGGGCTAAATCAGGAGAGTCAGGCGATGGGTACTGCGTACATGGAAGAGAAGCCACACTTCCTAGAGACGTTGGTCCAAATCAATAGAGAGAAACAATACAGCTTCTTCTCATAGTGAGTCTAGAGATTGTGGTCTCTGCCTTTTAGATTTTATTTTTATTTTATTTATTTATTTTTCTCTTTTAAGATTTTAGTTGTTAATCTAAGTTTAACATGTTAAGGAATATTTGCAAGCACCAGCTTCATTGGCAGATTTTTATTTGGACCCTAAATGACGTTTGCCCTCAGTGTGACGTAAGACCTACGCTGTATTTGCTGACGTATCCAAAGTCAGATTTATTGTAAGAACATTGAATCCCGATTTTAGCCTGTTCTCAAGGGGTTCTTTTTATTTATTTGTTGCTGCTCATATGTCATCTGCCATGTTCAGTCAACCATGATCTTTCTTTCCTCACCATTTTAACAAGAGACCATTTTAAACCCCCATTTTTTTCCCCCTCAATCACTCACTTGGGATTTGCAGCTTGCCATGAAGAACAGCATCTTTGTGCCCGCTGCGGCTGTAAGGATTCTAAAATAGGAGGCACAGAGGGCATGTAGGAATTCTAAACCGGATCTCATTTGGGAACGCCATGGCCTGCGGACCCCGGGAGGAGTCAAAAGACAAAAACCTGGCGTTCCCGCGAGGATGACCGTGCTGCGAAGAGGGCCATCTATCACCGGTGCGAACAGCTTCGGTTTCACTGTCAGGGGGAGGGAATTTGCTGCCTCTCTTAGTGAACCTACCTGCCGCTGGCAGCGTCTGTGGCGCATGATTGAGGCCCCAACCGCCTTCTGCTATGGTTTCATTTGTTTCAGCCATAAACACCTTCACCTCCACAGCCTCATTAGCGTCCCTAGCCCTTACCCGTTATTTTATAGTCCGCACTCAGTTGAGACATCGGTCGTGATGTGATCATTTATTTGTTTTTGTCCGCTTTAACCTTGACTAGAAGAAGTGCACGATGGTGTGTGTTTGCACGGGTCTTTGTGAGGCGAGACCTTGCGTTGTCGGGGCTGTTAAAGGCAATCTTGGTAGCTCTGGTCATAAATCAGAGTGGATGAAAGGGAAGGAGACTCTATTGCTTCATCGACACCATTAGAGCTAAGGTTGGATATGGAGACACCAAACTGCTTCAAACACGACAGTGAGTGGCAAATGGAAACACATTTGCCAAGACAAGATGGTTTGTCCTAAACTAGTTGTAAAGGCTATATTTTTGGCTGTATATTGCAATAACAAATTTTAATGGACTACTCCCTTCTCCATTTTAGCTTTGCAAAATTAAAGCATTCACATAAGAAGCAGCAGTAAAGTTGCATCCTCTTACCAATCATATTTTGTGATCTTGACTCAGACACAGACGCATTTAGGCTCAATCCCAATTTACTCCTTGGCCCTACCCCTTGTTTTCGAGTGTACCCCTTGGCCCTTAAAACAGAGTTACAAGGGCCAAGGGGTTGAAATATTCCCCTACGAAATGGAACAACCCTTCATGAACCCGATACGTCATCAGTCGTCGGCGATGGCTCTGCTGCCGTTACGGAGTTTTCACAGGATTTCTCTATGACGACTGACAATCAGCGCAGCTGCTCTTAACTTTGAGGAAACATGATGATTATAATATTCTTTCCTCGAAATGTGTCTTTTCTGATTCGGAAAGGTAATTTATTATACAATTTCTTAATTTAAATGACTATAGTATTATTATAAGAGTAAATAAAGTGCATGGTGGTGTGATCTGGCGCTAAATTTAAATGTTTAACCGTTTGCAAAGCCATCTCACCGGTGATTTGCGATGCATTCTGTGAACTTTCTCGTAGCCCTCCTTTTGGAGTGTGCCTCTGAAAAATCTCCGTTTCGAGGGCTATGTAGCCCTACCCCTCGATCTCAACAAGATTTGGGACTCCCTACCCCTAGACGTGAGCGCACAAAACGGAGGGGTAGGCCCAAGGGGTAGGGGCAAGGGGTGAATTGGGATTGAGCCTCAGCATCTATTACATACACTTTGTCATAAACTGAAGTGGAGACCTTGATCAGTAGCCATCCTAAAAAGCTCTTTTAGTCCACAAACAAACCATCTCCAGCAAATATGTTCATCATAGGATACCTTTAAAGCCCAAATACACTGCCAGTAAAAAAATTTGGAATGAACTGGTCTTACGTCATTTCAAACTAGACATGTGCCGGTATTCGGTAATGCGATAAATCGCGGTAATGAATATGCACGATATTGTTATCGCGGCCACTTCAAAATACCGTGAAAAATAATAGATTTGAATTTAGACTTTTAGAACACGCATTAGCTAATTTTCTATCAACCGCTTAAACACTGCGTATATGCTCCGCAAAACACGTGCGCACTCTGATGTAAACAATCCCCACATGTATAAGCACTGTGTGCACGCGGCGCAGAGCGCACTCTAGTCTAATGTAAACAATCATCACATGGAGTAGAAGCATGGCAGAAGGAGGAACGCTGCCGACGATTTACCCCCCGCAGGGCTGCCAACTCTCACGCATTCAACTTGAGACTCAAGCGCCTTTCAGACAGGACGCAGAATACTCGCGGGGACGTTTTGTTGCTGCGTCGACCAAAGCACGCCGGGGTCAAAGTTAAAAATAGTTCAACTTTTTATTTGCAAAATAGCAAATCGCGTTCTGTCTGAAAGCCGCTTTACGGAATTGACACTTTTCACACGCTCTCACGCAGAGAAAAATCGCGGAGCAAAGACACTGACACCGACAGACTAGACAGAGCAGGTTACTTTTGATATGAAAAAAAAAAGGTTCTGTCCATTGTGACAGATCGCTGCGCCTCAGTTCAAGTAAACCGATCATCTGTTACTTTTTATTTAAAGATACAGTACAACTTACCTTAAGGTTTATGCCTCATACAAAATGTCGATCAATCAGTGTTTTTCACGGAAAGAGGTCAATAAAACTGCAGGAGAACAGTTATGTCACAGAACGTTACATTTACCTCAGGAAAGCCATTTAATGACCAGCACTTTAGTTGACTAGAAAAAATTGTCATTTTGCTAAATATGTGCACTTTATTACATATTAATTATATGTTTACTTGTCATTACATAATTGTTATTATAATGAAAACCGCATTATATTTAATTTCTCTCTGTTTACAGCATTATGTGAGATATATTTTTTTCTTGAGAAAAATTAACATGCAGACTGTAGCCTACCTAATATTTATCCAAATGAGTCAATATTGAATTAAGATTAAAATCAAATACAATAATTTATTTGAATACAAACAGTAACCTACCAGTCATTATACCATGTAAACATTGTAACACGTTGTCACTAAACTTAATAAAATTCTGTTTAGTTACCATGTTTTGAAAATCACAATTACACATTGTGATGCAAGTTGTTTTTTTAGATACCCGCAATCCATCTGTTTCTCTTGAGCAATTAAAATATCGTGATAATACCGTATACCGTGATAAAAGCTCATTCAATTAATCGCAGCATGAAAATTTGATACCGGCACATGCCTATTTCAAACAAAATCAGAACTAAACGAAGTTTGTTTTGGGAGTTCAAAACAGCTTGCCAAAGCAAACTTTCTTGAAGTTTGCTCCAGCTAGTAAACTGCTTCGTACTACCATAGGTCCATGACAGTTAAGTAATAGGTAGGTGTAGCTCTGAGGCTCTGCCTTCTTTGACAAAAAAAAAAAACCTTCTCTAATATCTAGAAATCTTCTTCTGTCCGACAAGGTCAGACGCGAACATGAACACACTAGAGTAGTGCTTTATAGTTGAAATATAAATTGTAATTCTAATTGAAAGTGACACTGACACTGTTTTTTCATGTTGAAAATTGTAAAGCTGCTTGCTTTAAAGTAATCTATTGTATAATATGGTATAAAAATAAACATGACTTGATGGGAGTGCAGAGTTTGTGCCGTAAAGCAGTGATATTTAAGTGGCTCAGTTGTTTACTTACTACTTAATTAATCTTCCCATTAACGCCATCATTGTCTTCATTCAGGTCCGATTCGAGAATGTGCACGAAATCAAGAGACGGAATGTATCGTACAAACCAATCATCTTCTCACGTGACTTTCCCCCATTCACTCTCAATAACCCCCCACCAAACCCAGCGCATGATTTAGAGGATCTGTTAAATGTCAATGGGCTCAGGGGAGGCAAGCCTCCCTCTGTAACTTTACCTGCGGGTGTCTCTGTTGGACAGTGTTACTTTATAAAATCGAGTGACTTTTACACTTTTTAATGTCACATTTTGTAATATATGCGTTGTTTCATTTTCATAATATCGATTATTTTCTCTTTTTTTGAGGAGACACTGCCTCCCTTGCCGCCTCGGAGGAAGTGCCTGTTTAAGATTTTCAGTGTCCCATGACCTTTAACTATATCTTTCCTTCCTCCACCAGTCCTAATCTCCATATTTGATTGGAATGCCTCTTTATTATGAAAGTTTTAGTTTCTATTGCCTCACACCACCTGAGTTTATCAGATTATAGAGTAAATCAGACCAAGCTGAGTGCTGTGCTTCATGTACCACGACTCAGTGGTTAATCACGCACTCTGCAGTCTTCCTGTTTCTCCATCGGAAGAAACACGCAGAGGTTATGGATTTGCATTCCAGCAGTGAGGAGGTGAGAGGCGAAGATGATCCCCCCTCAAAGCTCGGCCCTCGCGCTGGCTCTGCCTCTGCCTCTGGAATGCCTGGCATCCTCGCAGCCCCTCTGATGTCTGGTGTGTGTGCCAAGGAGAGAACATCAATGATGGAAAATGCTTTCAGGTTTATGACTCGAGCAGGATTCCTTGTTAAGGCCGAGTGTGGATGTTTGCAGTGGAAATGTAAGAGAAATAAAAGAGGTGGTCTGGGATTCATATAAACTTTAGGATGGTTTGCAGTTGGTATGAATTCAATCTGTGTTTTGTTGGGAATATTGCCTTGCGTAATCAGTTTGTAGGATTTTTCTTTGTCCATATTATTAAAGGGATAGTTCACCCAAAAATGTAAATTGTGTCATTTAATCGACCTCATGTTATTACAAAACTGTATGACTTTCTGGTAACACTTTAGTTTAGGGTCCAATTCTATTCTATTAACTAGTTGCTTATTAGCATGCATAGTACTAGAATATTGGGTGTTTATTAGTACTTATAAAGCACATATTAATGCCTTATTCTGCATGACCAAATTCTACATACCTAAACTTTAACAACTACCTTACTAACTATTAATAAGCTGTAATTAGGAGATTTTTGAGGAAAAAGTTAATAGTGAGAACTGGACCCTAATCTAAAGTGTGACCGACTTTGTTTCTTCTGTGATATTTTGAGAAATGTGTTTTTGTCCATACAATGGTAGTCAAAGTTGGTTACCAACATTCTTGAAAAAAATTTGGATCTGCAAAAGAAAGTAAGTCATACAGGTTTGGAACACCATGAGGGTGAATATAATTTTCATTTTTGGGTGAACTATTCCTTTGCTCTACCCTGTTATTCCTTTGTAACATCTCTTAATTTCTTAATTAATGCAAGGTAGTTCCTTAATTACATTATCCTCTAGGAAGTGACATCATTTTGGTGGGAAAAAACAGAACAGCTAGTAGTTTTAGCAATGGACATTATAAAATCTGTTAAGTTTTGTGTTATTAGTCTGGTCTCATCCACTTTCCACCCTGTTTGATGAAATTAGAGACGTTGTGATAATATTAACATTTTAAAATGATAGGTTTACATTTACTTTAGGTTTACACCCTCATTTTATCCGAAGAATTTTTCCAGGTACAGATTTTTATCAGTTCTTGCTTTTTCAGTTCTTCGAACCCATGGCCTTTGCGTTGCTAGCGCCACACTCTACTATTTGAGATGCAGGAAAACTATAAACGTAAACTAACTATCAATTACCGCTGAGCAATTGTTTACTTAAAGGGTTAGTTCACCCAAAAATGAAAATTAAGTCATTAATTACTCACCCCCATGCTGTACCAACCCCATAAGGCCTTCGTTCGTCTTCGGAACACAAATGAAGATATTTATGATTAAATCTGAGAGGTTTATGACTGCTATATAGGCTCCCTAAGGGAATGACACCGGACGGCCCAGAGAGTCATTAAAGAAAATGTTTAAATATTCCATGTCGCAACAGTGGCTCAACTATAAGTTTATCAAGCGACGAGAATACTTTTAGTGCGAAAAAACAAACAAAAATAACGACTTTATTCGACTATTCCTTTTCTTCCTTGTAGGCCTGAAACGAGACTTCAAGAGATTTCCACGACGCGCACGTGCGAGAACTTAACTGAAGTAGTTGAAGGAGATCGCAATTCTCGCGCATGCGTCGTGGAAAACTCTCCGGTGTCATTCCCTTAGGGAGCCTATGTAGCAGTCATAAACCTCTCAGATTTAATCATAAATATCTTCATTTGTGTTCCGAAGACGAACGAAGGCCTTACGGGGTTGGTACAGCATGGGGGTGAGTAATTAATGACTTAATTTTCATTTTTGGGTGAACTAACCCTTTAAGCTCTGTGTTTTTGTGCCTGATATTGACCAGAATATATTTTAATATAGATTTTAAGACGGAATATAAGTCTGGTATACCCCCCCCCCCCCTTTTTTTTTTTTAAATGCATCCTTAAATCGCAACACAAGCCTGTCAGTATTTATAAAGTTTCTTGGTTCAAAGGGTAGCTCATAAAAGGAATAAACCAAACCCAAAATATTATGGCCAAAATGGCCATAATCTCCCCTTTTTATCTCTTGTTTCTCTGTTTCATTGTATTTTGTACCCTCTGGTTAGTAGGTTCCTCTCAGTCTTGTTTATCTTCCTCCCACTTTTTTTTAGCTTGTTCACTCTTTTTTTTCTTACCCACAGTATTCCATCCCTTGTTCATTGCCCTTCCTTTTTAGCCAGTTCTTTCTTTTTCTTTCTCTCGTTCTTTTTTTTCAGTGAGTGGTATAAAAGGTCTGTCTTGTTCCAGCCATAAAGTCTTCCACCCTTCTCTCCCTCCTTCCTCTCTTTTCCCTCCTTCACTCTTTTTCTTCCTCCCTAATGGTTGCTCTTTCCAGCTCTTGCTCCTATCAGCAGTGTGATAATGTTTCGTCAGACACTAATCTGGCATTAGATACACACTTTCTTTCTCTCTCTCTCTCTCTCTCTCTCTCTCTCTCTCTCTCTCTCTCTCTCTCTCTCTCTCTCTCTCTCTCTCTCTCTCTCTCTCTCTCTCTCTCTCTCTCCCTCTTTCTGTCTCTCTCTCTCTTTCTTTCTGTCTCTCTCTCTTTCTTTCCGTTCATCATCAGCCTCTACCTTCCTTATGCCCTCGGCATTTTTTCAATGCCTTATATCTGTTGTTTTCAGCTTGTTGCGTGGTTTTATTTCCCACCATTTCCTTCTCTTCCACTTCGTTCAGTTCTGTTTTTTCTGTATTTGGGTGTTTGTGGGTGATTTCTGACCTTGCGGTTTTAATTTACTGATCTGGATCATTGTGAATTGTTGTGGTGAATCTGGAATAACAACACATTTGGATTGGATTGACTCACCCTTCAGAGATTTTCAATTGTTGCATAACATCACTGAAACTCACACAGATCTCTCCTCTCTGGAGGTTCAAGAACACACACAGGCTATAAGCTATAAAAGTCATTTGGAAATACACAGTCCTTACTCTTAAAGAGGTGTATTTCCTTCTGTGTACAGAAAACAGATTTGGACATTGTTTGATTTGTATGTTTGTTGACACGTTGGTTCCTTAATGCTATTTGAGACATCTGACTTTGGTGTGGAAGTCACATCTGTAGATGAGGGTGCTCTAGACCATCGGTTCCCAACAGGGGGGTCGCGGCCCACAAGGGGGCCTCAGCGAGCTCTGTGGGGGGTCGCGTCATATTTTCAAAAATTGAGCAATGAGCATTAAATAAAAGTCCTTAACATTTTTCTGTTAAAAATTTATATAATCAGCAAGTTCATCATGAATCCATTTTTCAATTCGTGTTTTTGTCTTATCCTGAACCACTATGGTACACCGATAATTAGGGCTGGGTATCGTAACAAAATGTTCGATACCGATACCGATACCGATACCTTGACTTCGATACCGGTTCCTGAACGATACTTTTTTCGATACCAATTTTGTTTAACAATATAACATTACCTAATTTTTATTTTTTTTGTTCAGTTTGTTGACTTTTTTTACACTCATATTTTGAGTATGTAAAAAAGCACCAATGCTGAAGTTTTCTATGTTTCCTAATCATTTAACAACATGTATTCTTTACTTCAATGAGCTCATTGTTTCTTCCTTAACTTAATGCATTGTTTAACAATGAAATTGAATGAAAATTAATAGAAATGCATTACACTGTCACCTCTGATAACAGATCACTCTAAATTGTAATTTAGACACATTCATTTTCTGTAAAGCTGCTTTGAAACGATATGTATTGTGAAAAATGCTATACAAATAAATGTGAATTAAATTAAATATAGGCTACTGGGGGGCGGGATATATGCCTCGCGCTCCGCACACATCAAGCTTGCCGCAAAGCACTGGCAAAAGTAGCCTAATGATTATGGATGTGTCGGGAAACAACAGCAAGGAGATATTTTAATTGTTTATTAATGAACAAGTGTTTACTAATGGTGTGTTCACTGTTCACACCGAACGCGAATTTAATTATTTGCGCTAGTAGATTAGATACAAAGTCAAAGACGGGGATAGACGCATCATTCGCGCCGGGCGTCGCGAATGATGCGAATTGGGCGACGCGTTTTGAACTCGAGCGGAAGATTGAAGCGTCTAACTAGACGCGATAGACGCCTATTTGACGCTCTATTCGCGTTCGGTGCGCTTTGTATGACACACCGCTTTGCCTTATCAGATTTACCGTGTTACCGGTCTTGGCAGCAATTATCTTGTCGAAAATATTGCATCGCGTGCTTCTGGCAAACACACACACACACACACACACTACAGCCTCACATGCGACAAGCCAAGTCTCTGGGCAGCCGCGTAAACTAGTGTTTTTCCTCCACAGCCAATCATGCTGCATGCATGTTTCACTGACGTTGACGAGATTAACCACTTAGGTACCGAAATTTGGTACCGAAAAACAAGACATGTTTCGATACTCGGTAGTACCGAGGCAATTCGGTCGGTACCTAAAAAGTACCGAACTCGGTACCCAGCCCTACCGATAATAAGTGTTTACATTGGGACTATTTTACACTGATTCGGATCGCTGTTGCTGCGGAGTAGCCCAGTCCCTGCGTGACTTGTCATAGACGTACACAGAGAGAATTAGTTCCGGCTACAATGTTCTTCCGAAAGACGCATTATTCTGTTAAAGCTGCAGTCGGCAAGTCTGGCAGATTGAGTGGACTTAGGCAAAATTTTGAATGTTTACAACTCTCATGGCCCTCCCCCACTATCAACGAAAACCCTCCCACGGAGTTCATGCTCATCAGTGCGTGTGCACAAGATTTTCTGTGAACGCGCCCGTCTCATCAGCATCCATCAACACCATGGAGTATTTGGAGGTATGCTGCCCTGGGTAATCTACCGATAGATTGCAATTGCTAACGTCATTTATACTCTAAATGAGCTTACTTGATTTGTTAGTGTTCCGCCATCACTCTTCGTTACTGCGTGAACTTCAGGCATGCATGTGATTTGTAACGTGCGCGAGGGGTGGCGTGTGCCCGATCTGTGATTGACAGTCAGATCTCACACCCCCCTGCGCTGATTGGATCCGATGATCCGGGAGCGGTGGATTTTTGCAAAACAAATAACACGCTCCAGGTGGAGTTAGAAGCTCGGGTGTTTTTCTAAAACCACTTTATTTATGTTGTTCTGTCGGATTATAGTGTCGATTTCACTGAATATGATCAAAAAAATGTTGCCGACGGCAGCTTTAATAGACGCAAGTTTATTGCTCGCTATAGCACCAAAAGCGTAAAAAAATAAAGCCTCACAAATAACTTGCAAGTATTGAGGCCCCAGACAGCAGTCATTTAGTAATAGCCTATATTCTTTCTTTTTTTTTTTACCCACACACCACTGTGAATATTTTTGTTTTTGGATTTCAAATAGGGCAAATATAGGCTTCTCCTAGGCTTACGTTTTTAAATTACAAAGGACCTACTGATGTTAAGTCCTTGTATTTTCAATATTATAGGCTAATATTTGTGCATAAACATATCTGGTTATAGTAAACATGCCGTTTGTTTGAAAACAACATATTTTGTCATCCTTGCTGCAAGCTTACAAGAGCGATAATATCATTAAATGTGAAGGGGGGCCCTAAAATATTTTCTTGGGAAAAAGGGGGTCTCAGACAAAAAAAGGTTGGGAACCACTGCTCTAGACTAGTGAAACAATGCATTTTACAGTGTTTTTGTTTAAGAATGCACAATATATAGGTACCACAGTGGGCAAAATTGCTGCTGGGTTTTTTTCCTGATTATTTTTAACATTTTCTGAGTTACTCCAGGTTTCAATATCACAATGTCCTTCAGAAATCATTCTAATATACTGATTTGAAGCTCAAGAACATTTCTTTGTATGCATCTTCTTACATTTCTTTTTTCATCAATGTTGAAAACTCTTGTGGTGCTTAATATTTTTGTGGAAACCATGATATATCAGGTTTCTTTGATGAATAGAAATTGCAAAAGAACAGCATTTATTTGAAATAGATTTGGTTTGTAATAATGTAAAACTATCACTTTTGATAAATTTTAATGCATCCTTGCGATATAAAAGTATTAATTTCGCAGTATGGAAAAAGAAAACGGTGTATGGAAAAAACGTGTTTTTGGATTATTTCCCCTATGCAGGTTTCTAAAATATATAATAATAATTAAAAAAAAATATATATATATACACACACACAAGCAGAGGGAATTTATGGCAAAAGTTTAGTGATCGTTGCAAAACTGTTAATTGCCTTTAGGTAATACTATTTTGAACTTCTGCTCAAACCAGGACAGATGAAAGAGCAAACGATCATCTAATTCAGACTGTACTTTGATTTTGGTGGCCGTGCATCAAACCGATGTTTCAGAGATGAATATATGCAGGTTATAAAGCGTTTTAGGCTTTTCTCAGCATGTTAGCGCATGTGCATGTTATCACTTCGTGAAAATAAATGGGGGAAAAAACTTCCACATAAAAAAAAAAAAAAAAAAACTAAAAATGTTTACAGATGATTGTACTCTAAATATAATAATTTATGTTAAATATGGTCTGAAAAATCTACAGAGAGGTTTGGAAATTTAAGTCTGGAAAAGTATGGAATTCTGAAATGGAACGTGTAGGAACTCTGAAAAAAAAATTGCTGACCCCAAACTTTTGAACAGTAGTGTACATTTAGATTTCCTTTGCTATTATCTAGCACTTAACTGTAATCTTTTATAAATGATACTTTTTAGCAAATCTCAAAATCCGTGTTAATTTAAATGTACTTGTAGCAATTTTACTTTTAGTTTATTTATTAAAACATTTTGTCGATAGTTTTAATATCAACCACTTATCGGCTATCAACCAGAACATGAAAAAAAATATGAGCTGATCTGTAACAACCAGAAATGTTTTATTGTTGCAGCCCCATTTTAATATTAGATTACACATATCTTGCTTTGAACGGGACATAATAGGAGTTGTCCATGCCTTCTCTGTTGTGAAAGTGCGGTATAGTTGTCCTAATGAAGCGTGGGGGGAGGGAATCTGTCAAGTCAGCAAACCTTCTCTTTTCCTGCTGACCTGTGCTCCTATCTTTCTCTCTCTCTCATGTGTTCTCCACGCCACTTCCTGTCTTTCTTTCTGATGCCTGCTATTAAGCTAGATGGATTTGCTCGTCAGTCTCGGGGTGTGATTGGTCTGAATGGTCCATCTTCATCTCATCTCTCTGTGCTTCTCTGCTCTCGAGCGTTTGATTATGTCTGCCCTCCCTTCCCACATGTCACCCTTGGATTGGAATAGCACAAACAGTTCCTGCTGAACTGGCAGAAAAAGCTCTTACCTTATCTTGTCTCTCCCTCTTCCGTCTCTTGCAAGTAAAAGGTCGAGCTGCTTACTGTACACACTAGCTGCAAGTAAACCTAAATTACTTGGTGATGGCCTGTGGACATTCGTCACATGTTCTGCACAGATTTTAGGGGAACATCTGCAGAATGGATTTGGTCAAATATGTTGGGCCCGATCTCTACATCTCACAACTTACAGCCGTATACTAATGCATAAGTAATCACCTAAAGAAAAGTTGCACAGAAGTACTAATGCAGGACATTTTGTAAGATAATTTATATTTATTCAAAATGAAATCAAAATGGACCTTATTACTCATGTTTCATTTATGCATTTAGCGTACACTTTCATCCAAAGCGACTCAGTGCACAGTATATCCCAAATGAAATAATGTAATGGCATGCTTTACCCCTGAAACTTTTTGGCTCCCCTCCTACCATCTAATCTTTTCTAGTATGCAATACACACTTTTCAGGATCCAATTAATTTTCAGTGGATAAAAACTGGTTCTCTTAAATCTGAGTGTTGTTCTTCAATCTGAAATATATCAGGTTTTTTTTTGTTTTTTTTACTTTAAATGTTACTTTAAGTGTGTGTGTGTGTGTGTTGTGACCAACTTGGTTTTGAGTAGCTCTCAGAAATAATAGTGTAAACAGTTTCTTTGTTCTCTCTCTCTCTCTCTCTCTCTCTCTCTCTCTCTCTCTCTCTCTCTCTCTCTCTCTCTCTCTCTCTCTCTCTCTCTCTCTCTCTCGACCACTTCTGGAAGAGGGTTTGTGTCAGGTTTGTGAAGAGTATGATTAGTGCCATTCTTTGAAATTGTCATAATTCTTTGTCAAATATTTTCCTTTCTTTAGCAAGCTGTTGAGGTGACGAGGTGGAAGTATGCTGGATTTACTCAAAATAGATAATGTTGTTGCTAGTCAGGCCTTTGAAATAATTAATATCATGTTTTTGTGTGATTCTTAAGGTCATTACTTGAGTGTTAGCACTTATATATTTCTTTTTGCTCTTTCAATCTTTGGTCAAACGGCAGGAAAGAGTATTATTCTCTTCTGGAATGTCGCATTGAACTATATTTAGAGTCGTTTCCGTTCCTCCTTTTCCGTTTCTTTCCTTTTTTTTTTTTTATAGATGAGACAAAAATAGCCATGGTCATGTCTTCAGACTCACCTGGGAATTCATCCACAACTGTGTGTGTGTGTGTGTGTGTGGTACAGCATTTCGTTCTGTGATTGTAAATGTGTTACTCATTTCTTTAGATGTAGTTGAGCGTCCCATCAGACATCCACAATCACACAGGATGTTTTCTGCTTGTTTGACTCGACAAGTTCAGGTTTGAACATGCATTATCCTAAGTTTGAACCAATCATATCTGTGTTCCTTTAACAGCTTTTTAGCTTTTCAAGAGAGGAAAAAGCTTGTGGCCTTCTTATTCTCATGTTACATATCGTCTCATTGCTGATTGTGTTAATCTAGACAACTAAAACAGGCCTTATGTAACACTTTATGTAGTTAAAACTGTTCAAATGTGAACTTGAAAAAAGCTGCTTAGATGTTTTAGAGCAGGGATAATGGGATGGGTCAGGATGACAGACTTGATGAGTGGTCGTCCAACAACCTATATTATTTGTAATGCTTAATATTATTTAACAGGATGAATTTAAAGACTCAATGAGAGTTGGAATGTTCTAACGATGAGCTTTTGCATGCTAACAGTAACTGATAAACTGCTAGCATGCTGTTTATCAGTTACTGTTGCCCAGCATGCTGAAATTCATCTCAACCTACACTACTGTTTAACAGTTTGGGGTCAGCAAGTTAATTCTTTAATTTAGCAAGCACGCATTGTTGATCAAGTTGATCAAAAGTGACAGTAAGACATTTACAGTGTTACAAAGATTTATGTTTCGAATAAATGCAGTTCTTTTTGTTCATCAAATCCTGACAAAAAAATGTCAAGGCGTCCACAAAAATCTTTAGCAGCACAACTGTTTTCAACTTTGATTATGATAAATTTTTCTTGAGCAGCAAATTAGAATATTAAATGATTTCTGAAGGATCATGTTACAAATGACTGGAGTAATGCCTGCTGAATGACACCACAGGAATAAATTACATTTGAAAATATCTCATAGAAAATTGCACAATGTTACTGTTTTTTTACTTTGATCAAATAAATGAACCTCCGGAGCGCACTTCTTTCAAAAACTGTAACCTAACCCAGGGTTCCAGACTGCGACCAAATTGGTCGCATATGCGACCATTTTTTGAGAATGTGCGAGTAAAAATTGTATGTGGTCGCATTTGTGCGAGTGGACGCTCGCGCAACAGAATGCCGTTGTATCAGCAGCTACAGTCCGTAACTTATGTTCAAAATGAACGAGTACATCATCAATCCATTTTCCAAACCGTGTTTTTGACTTATCCTGAATCACTACGGTACGCCTATAATAAGCGTTTATATTCGGACTATTTTATCCCGGGGTCGACTCGGTTGCGGAGTTGCCCAGTGCCTGCGTGACTCGCCATAGACATTAACGGAGAGAAGTAGCTCCGGCTACAGTGTTCTTCCGCAAGACACTTGCAGTTTATTTATTGACGAACGTAGACGTCACGCGCATTGCACGTTGATGGTGAAACGCGCCACGAATTCAGGAATTAAAGGGTTAGTTCGCCCATTTAAGATATGAAGTTGTATGCAATCCTCACCAGCACTATAGTGCATACACACTGACCCACTCTGTAGTCACCTCCCTGGTCAGAGTTATGGCCGCAAAAAAACGCAGTTTTGAGGCCCCGGAAACTAACCGGGAGTACTTTCTTGAAAAACTTCCAGCGGCCAGAACTCTGACCAGGGAGGTGACTACAGAGTGGGTCAGTGTGTATGCACTATAGTGCTGGTAAGGATTGCATACAACTTCATGTCTTAAATGGGCGAACTAACCCTTTAAGGCATATAAAAATGAAAAGGTCTCACCCGAGCCCCTTCCTACGTCTCTCAGCGGTTAGATGAGAGTAAAGGAAATTATTATCAAATGCAGAAGGTAAGGAGTGTGAGATTTCTGATTTTTGTTACAACTATAAACTTTGATAACGAAAAATCTGTATCAGCGTATTATAATACTGTAATCTTTTCAAATGTAATGCATACATTTGAATGTTTAATGATTTTTAAAAGGTAGAAAGATGATAATAGACAGACAGACAGACAGATAGAAAGATAAAAGATAGATAGATAGATAGATAGATAGATAGATAGATAGATAGATAGATAGATAGATAGATAGATAGATAGATAGATTGTATATAATTCAAATGTAAAATGCTTAAAATTACAGACTAAAATTACTGTCCAAAATCCTGAAATTTGGCCATGATAATTACCAAATATTACATGTGTTTTTATATAATAAATTACAGGTATTTATGCTGAAACCCAGAAAGCCTTTACTTGGTTTGGTATATTAAAACCACTATTCATCAGCATGCATTGATTAATCCCATGGCATGTAGCAAAAAAAAAGGAAGGTGCGACCAAATCATATGCTGGTGCGACCAACTGAGAAAGTTGGTAGCACCAGTGCAACCAGTGGAAAAGTTAGTCTGGAGTCCTGTAACCAACTTTAAACTTACCAACCATAAACTTTTGAATGACACAAGGCTTCCTTACGACTGACTATTCGACTAATTCAGACAAGCCCAGTGTTTACTTTGGAAGTAGTTTAGCACATCCTGGGAAGGAATAGTTCCTAACATTGTGAATGCTCTTTTAACTCACAGCTTAGCGTGCATCATTGGGAGAGAGTGACGATTCAAATTGAAGCAGTTTCGACTCTTCAAGCGGGTGCAGTGTTGCTGCAAATTGGCCAATACACAGGCTACGTCTTCAGGTGTTTATTGAAATAGAGGAAAGCAGTTGGTCTTTTTCATGACCATTGGCTACTGAAAAACCCGGAGTCAGTTTTACTACTGACACTAAAAGCTTCATTTCACTGCAGGTGGTATTTCATGTGTGTATGGTTGCTTGCATGCCTTTAGTATTCTTGTGTGTGAGAGGGTTTTTGCTGCTTTATGCAGTATCCAAATTGAACACTCGCCAAGTGCCAAATGTGAGTCAAATTGGCTTAAGTGAGTAAATAAAACTTGCTAATGAGTTATATTACTACATGGCTGTTAACTTTACTAGAAACTGTGCAGCATTGTCAACATCTAGGTACTATTGTAACACCTGTTGATGTGCAGATCTCAAATCAAAGGCACAAGTTTGTTAGATACTTTACATCAGGGATTCCCAAACTTTTTTTTGTCAGATGAACCCCTTTAACTTTAAAATATTTACTTGATGTATCCCCTGAGATTTTAAATGTAATATTTCAATAATTTAACAACATATTCATGTTGATATGACAAAATATGACATGCGGGTAAACACACAAAATATGAATCTATTTTTTAAGCGTTTTAATTGTATTGTTTTTAATTGTAAAATGAATTATTTTAATTTGAATTAATTTATTTGATTTTCTTCTACTAACGAATTATAGTTTGTGAAAACTGCTTTTGAGGTCGACCTATAGTGGATTTTACTGATAACGATAACTAGATTGGACCGCGCTGGCCGATAACCGATTAACCAACCGATAGTTTTTTAAATGGATACTGAATGAAAACAAACATAAAACGTAAAATAGTGCTGAACTGTATTACAAAAATAAAAAAAACAGTACTGAACCATGAAAATGTACTGTACTTTTTAAATATAAAAATATGAATATATTACTTCTACCTTCATCATTCATATTAGTTCAGTGCATTAATGTTAATAGAAACAACTTTAAAATGTAAAAAGGTATTCGTAAATGTTGAAATTAACAATGAACCATACTTTTATTAACCTTAGTAACACTTTACAATAAGATTCCAATTGTAAAATTAACTATTTCATATAAATACAAACAGTCATGCTTAAATATCTACAGAAAGGCCATCGCATTGAAAGAAATTAGACACGTATCGTATGTATATACTCACACTTTATTTGCTTCTGTTTTAGTCTAGAACACTTGATTATATAATCAAAACAATAAAATATGTATTACATTGACAATGAAAAAAGAACTAAAATTGAATGCGTTTCTGGTTTGTTTATATGTGATACAAACTATGATACAGTTTGCTTTCTCATGACACTTGCTTTATATATGCATCTTCGCTGCATGATGAATGCATTAAAGCGATCAGCTGGATATAAACTAATGCACATAGATGGAAACAATCTTGACATTAAACATGTCAGGCTTGTGTGTACTTGTCACATTGTTTTAACCGCTTGAGGTACTACTAATGTTAGCGTCCTCTCAGCCTCGACGGCAAACATACTGCTGTTCTCCACTAATGCAGCATCTAGTCAACAATTAATTACTTTATAATTATATGAAAACACGTATGGTAGTGTACTGTATAACATACCGTTTTATTGTCTGTTTTAAATCTGTATCTGAAGTGTCCCGCTCTGCGCGCAGTCTCATGCGTCAAAACAAACTCCACGAGGCATAGTGATAGTTTTTATTTCGCCTCTAGAGGCCGCTATCGGACTGTGTAGTGCACCCTTCTCAGCCGCTCAAGCAACAGACGCAACCCGGAAAACTATCGGTATGGATTGTTCCAGCAATTGGTTATCATCAGTGCCGAATAATTGGCAAAACTGATCAATTTGGCAAAACTGATCAATCTGTCAACCTCTACGCTTCACGTAATAAGTCACCAGATGATAATATAAGGAACACATCATGACTTTTTCTGAGTGGAATTTTATAGAGGAATGGATACTGGCTTATCTTGTATGATAATATGTTGTGAGTGACCTTGACTTGTACTTTGTCACAAATATGCAAGGAAACAACACGGCAACATATATTTAATAAACGAGAAGAAATACATTGAGTATCAGGGCTGAATATAAGAAATAGTTATGGACATTGTAGTAGATCTGAAAGTTCATTTTGAGATCCTGACTGTATGTTTGCTATATTGACTGTACAAAATAGTGCACTTTGCCATGAACAACATTTGTTTTTGCTACTAAACTCACACCTACCTTTCTTTGTACTCTCTCTCTCCATTTCTCTCTCTGTCTCTCTCTCTCTGTGGGTCTCTGTTTCTCTCTCTCACTCTCTATCTCTCTGTCTCTGTTTCTCTCTCTCAGACCTAAATCCCAGTGATATTTAAGGGTCTTAACCCGTGTCTTTCATCCCTCCGTTGCGGAGCGTGTGTGAGATCTAGCGTTAGCCCCCGTTGCTACGCGCTCTGCTAGCTAATGTAGACAGGCACGCTCTGAGCGTGTGCAAAAGCTCATGACCCTCTCCACAAAGACAGACTGCAAATGAGCCTCTCTTTCTCTCCTCTATCTAGATCTTTGTCTCACTGCTAGTGTCAGCATTCCCTCCTTCCCTTGCTCTTTTCTCATTCTGTCACACCGTCGCTCTCTCATTCACTCCCTCTCTCTGTCTCTTTATCTAAGTAATTACCACTCCCCTCCGACATCTCTGCCTCTGTCATATTCTTGTATCTTTCTTTCTTTCTGTCTCTCTCTCTCTCTCTCTCTCTCTCTCTCTCTCTCTCTCTCTCTCTCTCTCTCTCTCTCTCTCTCAATTCAATTCAATTCAAATGAGCTTTATTGGCATGAATGTGTAGAAAAGCACAATATTGCCAAAGCAATAGACATAAACAAACATGTATGTAGATAAATACAAGTGTACAATAACAAATATAATTAAAGCTGCAAGCAGCATTTAGCGGTGTTCAAGCAGTTAAGGCCTTTCAGGGCCGTTAAGCACAAAAGCATCAAAAGACATTAAGTTTTATTTAGCATACATTTTAACACTGACATAATAGATGGAAAAGACCATTTACAGCCAATACAGGCAATTTACCATAGGAAATACATGGTTTTAAAGCTTTTCAACAGTTATAGCGCTACCTATTGTCCGATCTCCATAAAACATTGCATGCTTGTTCATGATGTTATGTCACATATGCTCACCAATTTTTGTGAAGTTCTGAGTTTTTATTTATGATTTATAGGCTTTTGAGTGTGTTTTGACACGCCACTTTTTATAAATGACCCTGTTATAGCAAACCAAAGGGCAAAGTTCAACTTTTTTTTGATAATTATTGATCTAGAGAGTCCAGAAATTGTCCTAGACTGGTCTGGTTCCGATCGGGTGAAAAACCAGGGACTAGTTTGCAAAAGTAGGTTTTTAACATATTCGTGAATATTTAATGAACGGTTTGATTGACAGCAATGGTTCTAGAGGCAAAGTTGTTCAGCATGAGGAGATCAATCAAATGATATGCATATTGTGGGGATGTGTGCAACACCACGTGATTACAGAGCTTTAAAACTCGTTAGCGCCAACTAGTGGCCGATTTCTTTCAAAACTCTTACAGACCTCTTGGGCCATGAGTCGAACTTGCCCATCGAGTTTCATTCCGATTGGCCTCCATTAACCTTGTCTAATAGGTGCTCAAATTCATTGGCCAATGGCGGCCATGTTTTTTGAGATACACCAATATCCTTTTACACATACATGGGGCCTTGGACCAAGACACTGCATACCAATTTTCAAGTTAATCGGACTAACGGTCAGGTGGCCACACCCCTTTTTATGTTTTTTTAATGATATAGCGCCACCTAGTGTTCGATCGTCGCGATTTTTTTTACTGTGACCCCAGACTGTCCTTATACACATGTGTCCCAAGTTTGGTCAACCTATCTCATTTACTTCTGGAGTTATAGCTGTTTTAGTATAATAGGCTCCTCCCACAACGTTAATTTTGCGCCCCCCTAGCGACCCTGAATCGAAAATTCAACATTTTTTCAATAATTATTGATAATCAGATTCCAGAGAACATTTCTGCACTGGTTTGGTCCCGATCGGGCAAAAAAACAGGGACTAGTTGGCAAAAGTCGTTTTTTGACAAAATTCTAAATGGCGGAAAATCTATCATGGCAGAAATGAAATTGGAGATATACGTTTTGTTCTCCAGGTCTTCAGCTTTCCACTGATATAAGACACTTGAGTCTGCGACATACGGTTTAGGAGTTATGAGCAGTTTCGCGCAATTGGTTGCTATAGCGCCACCTATGGGCCAATCAGGGTCATACTCTGATAGGTTCTCCCCAAACTGAGGCCCTACCACCTGGCCAGGTTTCAAGCCTCTAGGCCTTACGGTTTGGGCTGCACGATGCGTTTTAGGTTTTTTTTTTTTTTTTCAAATAGTAATTACAATAGGTTTTCAGCACTTCGTGCTTGAACACCTAATAATAGGCGACCTTTTTGACAGTTATAGCGCCACCTATGGTCCGATCTCCATGAAACTTTGCATGCTTCTTCACCATGTTATGACACATGTGCTCATCAATTTTTGTGAAGTTATGAGTTTTTATTTATGATTTATAGGCTTTTGAGTGTATTTTTGACACGCCCCCTTTTCTAAATGACCCTGTTACAGTGAACCAAAGGGCAAAGTTCAACTTTTTTTCGATAATTATTGATCTAGAGAGTCCAGAGAATTGTCCTAGACTGGTCTGGTTCCGATCGGGCCAAAAACCAGGGACTAGTTCACAAAAGTAGGTTTTGGACAAAATAGGCTACGTGCACAAGCGTAGTTTCGAACTTCCGCTATTGTCAGAAGTCGGCATATCAGTTTCCGGTTTACGACTGTTCATCCGCATCCGCTATAAACAAACAAGATGAGTGCTGCTGTTGTACGAAAAAAAGAGTTCTTAAACAGATCTAAGTTTCTAAGAACTGTAGGTGGATCTATCATCTAACGCCCGTTTCACACATACCCTGTTTGCAGTGCAGGAGCAACGCGTGCTATCACATGCATTTGCAGTGAATGACTGATCCGCGGCTGTACAACTTTTTTTCGATAATTATTGATCTAGAGAGTCCAGAGAATTGTCCTAGACTGGTCTGGTTCCGATCGGGCCAAAAACCAGGGACTAGTTCGCAAAAGTAGGTTTTGGACAAAATTGGCCATAACAATTTGTTTTTGCTCAAATCGAGAATCTGAGATATACATCTTGTCCGTCTTGAGCCAAGGAACACAGTGGTGTAAAACTTGATTCTAAGTCAAACGCTCTAGGAGTTATGAGCAATTTAGTACTTTTGGTTGCTGTAGCGCCACCTATGGGCCAATCAGGGTCATACTCTGATAGGTTCTCCCCAAACTGAGGCCCTAGCACCTGGCCAGGTTTCAAGTCTCTAGGCCTTACGGTTTGGGCTGCACGATGCGTTTTAGGTTTTTTTTTTTTTTTTCAAATAGCAATTACAATAGGTTTTCAGCACTTTGTGCTTGAACACCTAATAAAAACATTTCCATTTTATACATAAATATATCCCAATAAAAAAAAATTTAAATAATAATAATATTTATGATAGCAAAAAAAGGTACAGAGAGCAGTGTAAGTGAAAAGAGGGTTCAGCCCTTGTCCCTCATGTGATGGCAGGAGGACACATACTGCGCTGCCAGGTGAACACACTCTTCTTTCTCTCCCAAAATATAACACAGTTTGTTTGTGGGGGTCGCTTGTTGGAATTGCGGTAAAATCTGTGCTATTTGTGTGAAAAAAGCGTCTCTGATGTGTTTATACTTGCTGCACTCGGTGAGGAAGTGCAGCTCGTCCTCTACGGCCCCATCAGAGCAGTGTGGACACAGTCTGAGCTCTCTGGCTCTCCAGCTCTGCTTGTGTCTCTCTCTCTCTCTCACGGTGTTTCTCCCTCCTTAGCAGTTAGAGAGGAAATCAATATAGACATTACTCTCTCAGGAGCCACAATATCACCTTTGGGCGTGGTGGTTGTCGGGACAGCAAACGTTCTGTAAGGACCCTTGATAATCCTTTTCTGCGGAACCAGTCATTTGCATTGTAGCAATTTAGTGACAACGCAACCTGGTGGTTGCTAGTAGTAACCTAGGGCCAGATGGACTTTTTTTCTTTTCTTTTCTTTTTTTTTTAAATTGATTTGGGGAAAAATCTGAAAACATTTGTTGGAATTATTTGGAGTAGATTGTAAACATTGACAAATTTGGAGTTAATTGCCAAACACTATAATTAAATTGATCAAAAAGCCACTTTATCAATGATAGGCAAGTTCAGATTCTGTGTTGGCTGACAAGTGACCATATTTATGACCAACTAACATCAACAGTGAGTGTATAAGCAGTACAGGCATTGTGAAATGTGTGTAAGAAGTTGTTTTTTTTTTTTGTCTGTATGTTTGCACCAGCTCTAGTTTTAAACCAACAGGTTTATATGGCAACATTCGTTTAAGAAAAACGCAACAAATGGGCTTTTGTTCGTAAGAAGTCGTTTTGTGTTTACACTAGTTCTAGTTTGAAACCAACAGGTTTTTATGGCAACATTCGTACAAGAAAAAAGCACGGCAAATGGGCCTTTGATCATTTCTCTTTAAGATGTCACGAAGTACATTGTGAAATGTGATTAAGAAGTTCTTTTTATGTCTGTTTACACTAGTTCTACTTTTAAACCAACAGGTTTATGCAGCAACATTCGTTTAAGAAAAAAGCACGGCAAATGGGCCTTTGTTCATTTCTCATTATGATGTCACGAAGCACATTGTGTCAGGCTGCTGTTCTTTTTCTCTCCCATTATTTCATGACAGGAGGGGAGATGCTCACTTAGCAGCTCTCTCTCCGTCTCGTTCTCTGGAGGTAATTAGTGAATCAGCCAGTAATTAGTTTGCTTCATGTCTGGTAATTCCCTCTCGTTGCCCACAATGACACTCCCAGCCGTCAACAGTCAACACTGTCACGCTGTAGAAAAAAAAAGACACCTAGTCTCTTCCTCGCTGCCTTCCCCTCTCCTTGTCGAACGAGTGTGTGTCAGAGTCTCGCCCACGAACAGCTCTTTTGAGGCGGCGTTTTGTGTGTGTGTTCTTAAACACGTTTACCCATCCTCTCCATTTCCCCTCTGTGCTCTGTAAGTGTGCCGGATTGTTTACCTCCCTTTTTCTCTCCCTCCCTTTCCCCTCTCCACCGCTCTATCTCTCTCCCTCTCTCTAAGATCGAAAGTCCCCCGAGGCCGCGCATTCTTCAGCCCCTCCCCCACCCATCTCTCACTATAGACAGAACATGCAAGAGAGAGAGAGAGCATGTGTGTGATGCCCTCCGCATTAACATGCAACAAGACGCATATGTATATGTGTGCGCGTGGATTCTACGCTCACAGATACTTAAACGATTGCTCTCTGTCCCGTGAGGATGAGGCTCTTTCTTAAAGATTTCATTGGGTGCGTGTTATCTGATGAGGTCTGTCTCAGGGGTGGCTGCGGTGCTGTTAGAGAGTGACTTGCTGATAAAGGGCCTGCGAGAGGAGGAGGAAAAGAGAGGGGGAGGAGGCTTCTTTTGACTGGACACATAAATCAAGGCCCTGGTAATTGCTGCTCAGGAGAAAAAGTGCCTGGGAGAGGGTGGTTGTGAAACCGAACACTAAAGCCGCACTAGCACACGCTCGCACGCATCACAAACACAATGCTGTTATATTCCGAATGAAATTATAAACAATATGGGTCCTTTCCGAAACCCAATGAGCATAGGTTATGCCTACATAGTCAGCTACCTTTTAAGGCATCCGTAACATCAAGAGCGAGTGATTTGAAACACTTTACTTAGGCAGCACTTCTTTGCGCCAGACATACAGTGCTTGAAGTGTATGGAGAACACAACTCACAGTTGATTCCAATGAAATTTGACGTTATCATGTTTCTAAGCTAAAATACACTCCGATACACTTTTAAAAAACGCTGGGATTTTTCAACCATGTTTGGGTCAAATATGGACAAACAACCTTTGGTTAAACATTTTAAATTAAATTTTGAACCCAACGGTTGGGTTTGTCCATATTTTACATATTTGAGTGCAAGCATAAAATTGCAAATGTGGGGTAAAATGACTATTTTGACCCCACAAATGTGGGGTAAAAACATTTTTAATTATCGGTACATAGTTCATTTCTATTGCTTTCAATGAACATGTTGAAATGCATTCTGGGATTGCCTTTTCTGCAATGGATCAATGCTGCCTTGGATTTTAGCCAAAGGCAGATTTCAAGCCATCTTAAAAAGGGATAGTTCACCCAAAAATTTCAATTCTGTTATTTACTCACCTTCATGTCATTCCAAACCTGTATGCATTTATTTCTTCTGCAAAACACAAAAGAAGATGTTTTGAAGTTGGTAACCAAACCATTTTGGTTGCTATTGTATGTAAAAAACAAAATAAATATCAAAATATCTTCTTTTGTGTTCCACTGAAGAAAGTAAATAATACAGATTTGGAACAGCATGAGGGTGAGTAAATGATTGTGAACCATCCCTTTAATAGACATCACAAAATTGACTTTTTTGTGTGTGATTTTTGTTACAGGTTTAACGCATGATGCCTTAAAATATTGTCTAGGTAGGCAGCTCACTAGGTTTTGAATCCAAGCTCAAATGTAGCATTGACAGACTCTGCTTCCCTCATTCCACACATTCTATCAGAGCCTGAGCTCGCCTCCCTGTGTGGGAATGTTGGACAGTAAAGAAAGGAGATCTGAGGCTGTGATTGGTCGTTTTATCTCCCCTCTTGAGAGAAGAGCCATGATTGGTTCACTCATCCCAGGAAAGTGAGACAGTAAAAGATGACAATTAATCTGTCACAGACGCACTCAAAAACCCTTCACCAATCAAACACCGTTTTAACAGCTTAAAACATTTCCCTCCGCTCTCCTCTCTCTCTTTCTCTCGCTCTCTCTTTCTCTCACTCGGATAATAAAGTTCATCATAATTTCTGCTTCTGTTGAGCCTTGAATAATTAGTCATGATCGCTTTCAACAAGGCGCAGCTGCGAGAAACAAAGGAGAGATCAGAGGAGAAAGAAAGAAAGAATATTTTGAAGCAGACACACAAGCACCTGTTGTGACATTCAACTGAGTTCTGTTGTGTTTAAGGGTAAATCTGCATATCGTATGACACATGCAGGTTGCACAGTCATGCAAATCTGTAGACCTTTTCCGGCATTTTCTATATATAGGCTATTTTTGGGAAAAAACCTGTTGAATTCTGTCGCCGTGTTGCACTGTTGTTGGTATCTGAAAATGTTATCAAGTCAAGCTAAATAAAATATTTAGGCTAATAAATGATCGTGCAAGGTGCCGGAGATGGGCAGATCTTGGTGAATTATGGGTGTTCTGAATCTGTAGAGCTTTGTGTGGGCCTGTTTATGGGTTCTATAACTTTTCCTTTATGAAAGCTGAACAGAATCTCAGAGCTTAATGCTCCAAATACTGCATTTTATCCTCCATAAGGAGAAAGGGAAAGTGGTAGACAGCAAGAGTGAGCATAACAGAGAGAGGAAGCATGAGGGAGACGTTTATTTCACTGTGCCTCTGTTATCTTTCCTTTCTCGTCCTTACATCAGATTTCATCATTTTCTCCTCTACCTGCAGATCCACACAGAGAGAGTCCGTCTGTGTTTAATTGAGCCGTGGGTGCTCAGTATTTATTTCTGAAACTTTGAGGCGCAGCCAAAGAACAATGCACAATTTCACATTGCTTGTCTTGACTTGTCTAAACAATGAAAACAAGTACCCTTATTCAGACGCTGTATCTGTTGCATTTTAACGCCCGTCTCATTCCAAGAGCGATCATTTAATTTCGTTTCATGCTATTTTAAGTGACTGATCCAATTTAGTAGACATGCCCACCCAGCCTGGCTGATGAAATGGACATAAACTGAAATCTGAGGGTTAACGTCATCATTTGACGTTTCGGTTTGTTTACCGCAATTGTTTATTAGGGATTCATATGGAGAAATCCGTGTGCATAGCTTCAGATGGATTTCTATCCATAATGCTCAATGAACTGGTGCTGAACCTGTGCACGCGTGAGTGTGTGTGCTTGTAATTGAGCTGTAGACAGAAATATGGCTTTACGGCCACCACTAATGGCTTCTGTGCAGTGGAATAGATGGATGGAGAAAGGGAATATAGAAACTGGAAGAGATAACACAACATGGCGAGGGAAGGGAGGGCAAAAGGTTGGAGGTAGAGAGAGGTGGAGTTTGTGGAAAAAGGGATGGAAGAGTGGGAAATGAGGGGGTGGGCTACAGCATGGCCAGTCCTATCTTGTAACAGGTGTGTTATCTAGATTTCGAGAACAAAAGAACGACTACTTTGGCATTACTTTGTTCTTTGTCATTGCACAAATAGATGTGAGGATATTTTGAAATATGCTTTTGTTTGTGGTCGATTTGTGATGTGATTTCTTGGTTTGTTTGTGGTCGATTTGTGATGTGATTTCTTGGTTTTGGCCTTCTGTCGGTGATCCTCTGCCTGCCAGTCTCTCATTTGTTTGCTCTCAGTAGGTTTGATGTGATTTGATATTCAAAACAAATAATCTGATAAAGGAAGCAGCAGCACCTGGAGAATTCGATAGACTACGCCCCCTCCACACCTTTGTCATAGAGTTATTTCAATTCATCAGTCTGTTTAATCAAGCCTACTTTGAAGGAGTAGTTAGGCTACATACATTCTCATTGTCATGATATGAGACATTAAAAAGCATCCTTAACAATAAAATGATGAGAGTAACATAAGAGCATGGCTCTTGATTTGGATGGATGGATGGATGGATGGATGGATAGATAGATAGTATTATCTCTTTCTTTCTCTGTTTATATGCGTGTATATATGTGTGTGTGTGTATATCCTTGCCACCCTGCTCTCTAGATATCAGACATTGGCCATTAAAAAAAAATCATTCAACAAGTAGAGAGCAGCTCAAACTTCCTCTCTCGAGTCTTTTATGCCATATTGAGACTGAACTTGCAAATGATCAGCCGAAGCTACATTTATGCATCGTCTTTGGCATTGCCAAAATTCTTTAACACGCTTAAGATGTCATAGCTTGAATTTGTTTGAATTGGCCAGTCACTACTATCACCACCCACACACACGAACGCCCTCATGAGGACCGTGTGTTGGTGCGTAGTGTATTATTAGAGGGGATGTTGTGAGCAAGCCCCTCAGATTAGTGCCTGTTCTGGGCCAAGGCTCACTACTTGGTAATCAATGTGTGTGTGTGTATGCATGAGATCAATGAAAGCAATCACTCCGGCTATCTGTATCGCACTATGTATTGCTCTGTGTAAACTGCAGTGAGCTTCTTTGTGCATCATCCAACACCTTTAACAATTGAAGATGAGCTTAAGCTTTAGAGTTCACAATCATCAGATAGTCTTGCCTGTTTATGTTTGCTTGGTGCCTTTGGTAAACCCTCACACTTACACAAAGCTCAGAGTGTGTTGGATTTTAAAATACCTTCTTCTGTCCCAGATTAATGTATTAGACAATTGTAAGTCAGTCATTTGTAGGTTGATTTCCCCAAAAAGTGTAAATGTGGCACTATCAAAACATAGTTCTGTCTGTTTGAGTCCTGACAACAGCAACATTTGCTCGACCATTGATGTGTGTTTGGGTCGGGACTATGTTTGTCCTGACCAATGGCAGATGGGGGAGTGTTCAGGAAACCTGTTTGAAGTCAATACTTTAGCGTTTCCATTTGGTGATTCTAGTGGTACACAAACTACACACTTTAGTATTTGCATTGATCCTCCTGTACAGTCTCTTTCAGCAATCTTTATGATTGACGGTTTAGTTAGAGAGATAGATGACCACGCAAGAACCGTAGAATCAAGAGTGGTTCACACATGTGTGAACTAAGGAAAAAAGATGGAGATGGAATCGGTGATAGAGACAGAAAGAGGAGGAAGAGAGGATAAAAGAGAGAGACTTCATTTACGCTGCTCTCGGTCTCTCTCTCTCTCTCTCTCTCTCTCTCTCTCTCGGCTGCTGCCCGCTGTCGTCCATCATGGCTCCTATGAGCACCATCTGCTCAACATTACAGCCACTGTTGCCTGGCTACCTGCTCTCTCTCTCTCTCTCTCTCTCTCTCTCTCTCTCTCTCTCTCTCTCTCTCTCTCTCTCTCTCTCTCTCTTTCTGTCTCTCTTTCAGTCTTTTTTTTCTCCCTCCCTCTCTTTAATGTTTTTTTCTGTCATTTGAGTCTTTTTCTCTCACCCCTCATCTCTCTCTCTTTCCATGCTCTGCTGAGGAGTCTTTGGCTCACACACATTACCCGGCAGGAAGAAGGAGACACATCTTTTACACCACTCATGATTAAGCCATCTGCAGAGAGAGCTGAAGGGAGAGGGGGAATGAAGGGATCATAATGAAAAAGAGTGTATAAGGTGGTGAGGGCGAGCGAAGAAAAAGAGAGGAGGTAAAGGGAAATGTGGAGGAAGGAGGGAAAGACTGTGAACGGAATGGAGACATGGGCACAGAGGTGGAAGAAATAGATATTGATGATGACTCAAAAGAGGGAGTTGAGAGATGGTAGGATAAGGGGGGAAAAAAGATCAACACTGCCCCCCTCTGGCCTTTCTGGCCTCAACAAGGATACGTACGTGCGGATCAGCGCTCGTTTGGACAGCATGACTGGTTAACAGAAGAGATCCAGCTGTCTACACACAGATTTGTGCTCATTGACCGGTCTGGTCTAGATTTATCTGAACAGTCTCCTGTGGCGTGTGCATGTTTGTGCCTCATTATTTATACTGTTCTAAGAGCCTCATGGAGGGCTGGTTCAAATAAAATGTTTGGAGTCGTGGGCTTTCGGTCAGTGAATGTGCTCGTGCATATTGAGCTATGTGTTGCTTGTGTGGATGATGCAGGTTTAAATCCAGTTCGCAACAGTTTGAACACCCCACTCCCATTTTGCATACCATTCTTTTGTCCTGTCTCAGTCTGGTTGTCCTGGTCTTCAAATCTTATAAGAAGTCCATATACATCTAGAGTCTGGGTCTCATGACTCTTTGTCGTGTATCTCGATTTTTATTGTCTTAGACAAGTGTATTAAAGGTAATTTTATATTACCTCAACCACTACTCAGAGAGAGGGGTATCTTTTCCGGACCCGACACACAAAAGAGGTCTCCACAGTTCCTGTATTCTGTGGTATACCATGTTTGAGAAATTTATTTTTATAGATTTATTTGAAATAGAAATGTTTTCTAACATCATAAATGGCTTTACTGTAACTTTGATCAGCTTAATGCATCCTGTCTGAATAAAAGTATTAGTTTCTTAAATCATACCGACCCCAAACTTTTGAACAGTAGTGTACTCTATGTAATATATTATATTCATTTAGTACCAATGAAGCCATTGTGGCTGGAGATTACATGACAGTTCACCCTGAAAATAATCTGTAATTACATGCAAGAAGCAATTAGAACTGTTTTATGTGTATTAGGTGTCAGTGATTCAATGACTGAATAAATGAAGTGAATCATCTGTTATACCCTGTCTGATCATCTCTCCTTTCTTGCGTTTGTAGGAAAGTGTGGTTGGATTGCCACGGCAGGCTGGTGGAGTCCAGCCACCTCACGGAGGACCGGGGGGTGTGGCCTCATCAGGGCCTAACGGGGCGGGGCCTGCCGGGTATCTGGCCAATCCACAGCAGGCGGCCATGATGAAGCAGATGATGGCTATGGAGCAGGAAAAGAGGGTCCAGCTCCATATGATGGAGCAGCAGAAAGCACAGCTTATTAGAGAACAGAGACAGCAGCAGCAGCAGCAGCACATGCTGGCAGAACAGGTGAGTGCCATTGACACATAGACACAGGGCTGGGCATTTCTTTATGCTCATATCAAATAGTCATCCTTGTGAGTGTGCAAGCATCTGTTGACCTTTTGTGGCTTAAGAGGTCTGCTTTCTGTTCAGTTGTTTGTGATTTATTGATTAGGAATTTCTGATATTCATCTAGTTTTCTGCGTGGCTTTCCCTCTTTTTCCAGTTACAACAGCAGCAGCATCTCCCCAGACAGATGAGTCAGGCACAGAGGAATCCATATCCACTCCAGCAGTTTCAAGGCAAGACATGCACATATACAAAGAAAAGAGGATAATATCCATTCCCATAATCTAAACGCTTTGCCACTAGTTGTAACGACCAAATTACTTTGTGTGGCTAAAGGGCTTATAGTGTTATACAAGCACTGTAAGGACCTGAAGTGGATAGTAGACTTCTGATGTGAAAAATCTGAACTCCTCCTTTAAGCCTTTAAGTGCAGTTCCTCTATTTAAACAATGTTCTCGTTGGCACTTCAAATGACTGCCTGGCCACTTACACACCCTGTGCCAGCCTTTCGCATGAAGCAGTATAAGACATATACATTCACCCGAACGAAGTCTGTTGCTTTGACAGGAAACACGTCTATTGATTCTTTTTGTTGTTGTTGTTTTGAATAATAAATTTACAATTTAACATTTAAACATGTAAACATTATTATTAATTTGACTTTAAGGCAAGTCAGTTTGCTCAGCGGTCATTTTGGGCACATTGCCAGGCAGCTTTTTTCAATGTAGGTACAACTACTAGAATCGAGACTAAAATGTCTGAAACAGTTTGCCAAGATTACATTGTAATAATATATTTCATAGCTGCAGTGAAATCTGACAACAATATCAGAAATCTAGCTCCTTAAGCTATTTTTCAGGCTTGTGTATTAACGCGTGAAATCTGTTTCTATATCTATACACACACACACACACACACACACACACATTCGTTCTGCCCCTACACTTTATATCTCAATTTTTGTCTTGATGACTGTCAACATAATTCTAACTTGAAATTCATGTAGGGTTATTCAAGGTCTAAGGCCAAGTCCACACGTATTTTTATAAACTGAGTTTTTCCTCCTTCATTTAAAAATAAAATCGCGTCCACACAAGCACGGTTTAAACAAAATCTCTGTCCACATGAAAAAGCAAAAACACGCTATGATGCCCTGTCAAGAGCATGTCAAACCAACAGGTGTCGATATAACCCTAACCGTAAAGCCATGTTGGCTAATCAGAAGCCTGAAAAAAAGGTTATTACCGGTTCTGGTAGGCTAACAACATGTTATAGAGTAGAATAGAATAGAATTCTGACGCTTCTGTTCCGCAATATAATGGGAGAACTGTGCATGTATACATATAAGCCCTGTTAGCACAGTTATTAGCAGCAATATTTTGGCTACGTCCGCCATTGCACAGAATCGCCTCATGTAAACAAAGGAGATAGCGGCGCACAATCTGACGTCAAACAAAGGAGATAAAAGCATGCAACACTGCAATCTGAGTTTCTAAAAATCTTCACCCTAGCAGGAGTTTTCAAAAAAGTTCGGTTTCAGTGACTGGATGCTGCTTTAGCGTATGGACGAACGGCCAAACCTCATAGAAAAATCTGAAGTTTTGGAGATCTACCTACCTGCAGAGTTTAGAGCCAACCCTGATGAAACACTCCAGAAGATCTTAATTAGCTGGTTCAGGTGTGTTTGATTTGTGTTGGAGCTGAACTTAGGAAAGTAGATCTCCTGGAGCAGGATTGGGAACATGGAATCAGTAATTTCTGGCACATACAGTCATCTGGAGATTTCAGTGTGCAGTTTATGTCAAGAAATACAATTGACAGTGATTTGCTATGCTATTGTGAGTGTGTACTTATGCTGTTTGACTTTAATTGAAGCAAGCCTTTGATGTACTGGAAATGTAATGAGAACAACAGATGTCAGTTAATATTATTTAATTTGAAATGATTTTAGGCACGTCCCAGGAGATGGCAGCAAGGAACCAGACGCTGCAGAACATGCGGAACGCTCGACTTCTGCAGCAGCAGCAACAGAACCCGGGGATACTGCAGATGGCGCCCGTCCAGAACTCCGCCGCCATGCCCTCGCAGGGTGACATGAGCATGGCATACGGAGGCCAGGCCAGTTCACAGACTGCCATGTACCAGGGTATGAACCCAAACATGGGCCAAATGCTCCAGCAGCAACAGCAGCACCATCCCAACCAGCCCGGTATAGCGATGGCACAAAGACAAGCGGGCGCCGGCGGGCAAGGAATGGTCGGCGGAGGGCCGGGAGGCGGGTATGGACAGGCGATGTTAATGAACCAGGCCCTCCCGCAGCAGCAGATAAAATCAGCCAGTGTCGCCCCTGGTGGGCAGGCGATGGCCAAAGCCCAAGTTCAGAGACTGCAGAGCATGATGGGAGGCGGAGGCCCGACGTGGCCGCAGCAGCAAAATATTCAGGCCATGGGCGGAAGGACTTCAAACGACATGGTGGCGTTTAACAGTAACCCTGCGTACGCCATGCAAGGTGGCCAGCCTCCTAGGATAGCCAAGCAGCATTTCGCACAAGCGATGGGCGGACAGACTATGGTGGACCCGCGTTCAATAAACCCAGCTGCAATGGGTGGGCCGATGATGCCGCACATGGCGGGGCAACCAAGGACCAACCAGCCGCGGGGGATGGTAATGCCAGGCATGAACCAGGGAGTGCCCAACATGGCCGCTTTTGGACAGGGCCCTGCTCAGGGCATACCGGGAGCATCGGGAGGGGGTGGGTCGTACATGCCAGGGGGTCAGCCTCAGGGCTACCAGAGGACGTCCAATCAGGACCTGGCATACGGTTACGGCAGCCAATCAGGGGCTGGGGCCGGGGTTTCGTTCGGCCTGTCGGATGGGACAGATTTGGATTCAACGGAAGGTTGGATGGAAGAGTTTTTCCCCAACCAATAGCCTAAGGGATTTTTTTTAACAGAACAATTTTATGGAAAATGTGATTTTTTTTTTTTTTTTTTTTTTTTTTTTACATGGTCAACAAATCTAAGAAATATATTACATGTTGTGTAATACATGTGTGTGCTGTCACAATATTTAAACCAATTCCTCTCTGTTTGGGTTGCTTCTCCAGTAAGGTTCCGGTGTTCAGTTTTTTTTTTTTTTTTTTTTTTTTAAGAAATACCCCTTTTGGATTTGATCCATTTATGTCTTTGTCTTTTTTCTCAAGAGGCACTGAAAACCTGCAAAATGACATTGGGAAAGATTTTATGGATGTTTTTATGGGAAAGATTTTATGGATGTTTTTATGTATTTAGTTCTCCCTTGTTCTGACATCCTGTTCATGTATTAAAGAGTGTGTGGAAATTTGAGGTGGCCTTTTTCACCAATGGATCCCTTTTCCCAAACCAAACAATTCAACACACCACCTCCCCTTTCTTCTCTTACACATCTTCTCTCTCTCGCTGCTCTTGATGTGTGTTGATTTGCTCTGCTTTGTGCTTGTGCGTGTGTCCACACGCGTATGTGCGTGCGTGCGTGCGTGTGCGATTATTTGCACTAAGAGCATCACAACAAAACACATCAGACTCCGTGTGCTCTCAGTGCATGCAAGATGGATGCTCTGCTGTCGCTAGGCGACCGGTGTCAGTAGAAGAGTGAAGCTGTGTGTGTGTTTGTCAACTGGATGTTTGTTAATATTGGTTGAAGAGATTTGGCAGCTACAAACTTCTCCCTCCCCTCTCTAAAACTGTGAGAAAGATGTTTTCTTTAGTCACAATGGCAGCTAGAAAGAATATACGAACTCATCTGGATTGCAAGAAACAGTTCATAAAGTAATATTTATGCGATTTTAATGTAACACCCCAGTAGTTTGTGAAAGTAATCTGAGGCAAATGCAGTGTTTTGATTCTATAATTTAAAACGCTTCACAACATTCTAGTTTTGTTTCTTTTCTGAACGTAATTGCTTGTGAACACTGGTTAAAGATATTTTAATAAAAAAAGAAAAAAATTAAATACACAGTTCATACTGTATTTACGCTGATGGGTCATGCCACTTTTCTTCTTTTATTTTACCAGTCAAATGACATATTATAATCACTTCAAGCTCTTTGCACACACTGACACTCCTTTACCCGTTACACAAGGAAAAACAAGCACATCAAGACTCCGGCAAGCTGTTTGTAATCCAGTCAACTTTCTTTTTCTCTTTCAACTGTGACAATTTCAACAAAAATAAAAAATTGACTTAATTTGTACATGTAAGCCTCTGCTCTGTATTGGGAATTTCAATTTATTTACGATCCAATCCCACCGACTTCATTATTCGAAAAATTTATAGTTCATATAAATAATTTGTTGTTACTTGTATGAGTTTAACCTGGTCTGTTAACTAATTCAAATGAAGTCTCAAAATGGTAACCCTTTCTTTACTTTAGTTGTCTGTTGTTTACCATGAAATGCCACACAAAAAATATCAGTCTTTTCTCCTAGTTGTGTGTTACTTTATGGTATTATAGTCATGCTGTCTCTTTCTGTGAACAAGCTCTAGTTTGATTGTTTCAGCTCTATGAGGAATGTAACTGACTTGAATTGTGACTGACTTGCCCTTTTTTTTCTGTCTTAATGGGAGATTGAACGCATTCACATCATCCGTGTTTCGCAGTGTTATATTGTTGCTGTGTCAAGAGGATCGGAGTTGGAGAGGGTAAAGCCCACGTTCTCCTGCCGTCTCACCAAATATCAACAATCTGGGACCAAGATTAAAATGTTTTTGATTTCTGTTGAAGTCATCGAGCTTATCTTTTTTCTCCTTTTTATTTTGTACTGGTGCTGACATATATGTGATGGAAAAATATATATATCAGATACAGTTATATGTAAATATGTTTTTACAATTTTAAATACATCAGAGGATATGTCTCTACTAACTGTAAAAATATTGCTGTTTGTTTAAAATAGAGAAGTATTTTTATTTCATCGTTTTTTCCACTTTTAAACTCATCTGAGCTATACCATTGCACTTCAGACAATGTCTTACTACTAATTTGTAATGTAAACCTCCTCTAATTTTTATTTTGAAGGTTTTTTCTAGTTTTCAAATTTTAATCTGTATCTAAAGCAGTGCTTTTTTTCTTTTTCATGTACAGAATTATGTAAATGGTAATGCCAGAGAGTTACAAAGAACTTGTTTTTCAGAAAAAAATACATTAAAGAGATTGATCATTAAAAATGTTCTCATTCAAATAAGTCTCTGCAACTTTTTTGATACAAAAACAAGGGTATAACACATTTGACCTGTATATGTTTAAACTATAAGAAAAAGAAAACAAAATAAGACAAACAAATATGGAACATTTCAAGAAAAGACAGAAAACCAGGTGTTGAACTGTCATCATGCATGATCTGTCATCAGGGTTGATGACGTATGTATATATATATATATATATATAATATGTACAGTCATGCTCAAAAGTTTACATACACCTTGCAGAATCTGCAAAATGTTAATTTGATTATTTTGATGGTCACTTTAACACATTCTGTTGATTAAGTAACGTTGCACCTACATGTCTACTAACTCTCACTAGAGTGTTAGTAGAGTATTAGTAGACTGGTAGGGTTAGGGTTAGAATAAGCTGACACGTACTTGCAAAGTTATTGTCAGTATAATGTCTGTTGGAGGACCATAACAATAAAGAGTTAGCAGATAATAAGCAGACAGTCTACTAATACTCTGAGAGTTAGTTGACACGTAGTTGCAAAGTTACTTCTAGTCAACAGAAGGTTCAAAAGGGACCATCAAAATAAAGTGTTACTGTTAAGTTAAACAAAATAAGAGGGATCATACAAAATGCATGTTTTTTATTTATTTAGTACTGTCCTCAAGATGTTTTACATAAAAGATGTTTACATATAGTTTACATATAAATTCCTGTCCCCGTTCAAAAGTTTACCCTTCATTCTTAATGCTGTGTGTCGTTACCTGGATGATCCACGACTGCTTTTCTTGTTTCTGTTTGGTGATGGTTGTTCTTGAGTTCCTTTTCTGCCTGAGCAATTAAACTCCCCAATTTTCTTCAGAAAAATCATTCAGGTCCTGCAAATTCTTCAGTTTTCCTGCATCTTTTGCATATTTTGAACCCTTTCCAGCTGTGACTATGATTTTGAGATCCATCTTTTCACACTGAGGACATTTGAGAGACTTAAACACAACTAAAAAAGGTTCAAACATTCACTGATGCATCAGAAGGAGAATTAAGAGCTGGGGGTGAAAACTTTTGAACAGGATGATGTTGTCCAAATGTTTTTTATTTTTTTTAAATCTAAAAAAATATCATTAAGTATGTCCTTCGGAAGCAACAGAAGATAGTTGCATATTTCCCGGAAGATAAAGGAAGTACAATTCAAATTCAATGATCTTCAAACTCAAAAGATTTTCACCCCCTGACTCTTAATGCATAATGTTTCCTTCTGGAGCATCAGGTTTGCATTTCAATTTTGTTCAAAAATAATTAACATTTTGCAGATTCTGCATGGTGTATGTAAACTTTTGAGCATGACTCTATATGTGTGTGTGTAGTATATATATATATATATATTTATATATATATATATATATATATATATACCGGTATATGTATAGAGAGAGAGAGTATCTCACAAAAGTGAGTACACCCTTCACATTTCAGCAAACATTTTAGTATATCTTCTCAAGGGACAATATTATAAAAAATGAAACTTGGATATATTTTGGAGTAGTCAATGTGCTGCTTGTATAGAAGTATATATTTACTGTCCTCTGTCCATTATTGTCAAAAAAGCTGGCAACAAAAGTAAGTACACCCTAAGTGATAATAGCTGTACGTCGTTTAACCATGCAAAGCCACATGTCCTATTCATCATGTTCATATTTTTGTCTGCTTGACAGGACCATACATAAATTGTTGTATCTTGTACTAGAGCAAATGGATTCAAATTTGTGCTTTGAGTACAATTCTCATACTGACCACTGGATGTTCAACATGGCACCTCATGGCAAAGAACTTTCTAAGGATTTGAGAATTAGAATTGTTGCTCTTCACAAAGATGGCCTAGCTATAAGAAGATTGGTAACACCCTGAAACTGAGTTACAGTACAGTGGCCATACAGAGGTTTTCCAAGACGGGTTCCACTCGTAACAGGCCTCGTAAGGGTCAATCAAAGAAGTTGAGTCCTCGTGCTGTGCGTCAGGTGCAAAAGCTGGCTTCAAAAAACAAACGCATGAGTGCTGCCAGCATTGCTTTAGAGGTTGCAGAAACGGAAGGTCAGCTTGTTAGTCCTCAGACCACACGCCGCACACTGCAACAAGTCGGTTTGCATGGCCGTCGTCCCAGGAGGAAGTCTCTTCTGAAGCTGGCTCACAAGAAAGCCTGCGAACAGTTTGCTGAAAGCAACCTGTCCAAAAGCATGAATTACAGGAACCATGTCCTGTGGTCTGCTGAGACTATAATAAACTTGTTTGGCTCAGATGGTGTCCAGAATGTGTGGCGACGCCCTGGTGAGGAGTACCAAGAAAATTGTGTATTGCCTACAGTCATGGTGGTGGTAGCATCATGGTCTGAGGCTGCATGAGTGCTGCTGGTACTGGGGAGCTGCGCTTCAGTGAGGAAAACATGGATTCCAACATGTACTGTGACATTCTGAAGCAGAACATGATGCCCTCCCTTCAGAAACTGGGCTGAACTGCATGATAACGACCCCAAACACACCGCCAAGATGACAACTGCCTTGCTGAGGAACCTGAAGGTGAAGTTGATGGAGTGGCCAAGTATTTCTCCAGACCTGAACCCTATTGAGCACCTGTTGGGTGTCCTCAAGTGGAAGGTGGAGAAGCGCCATGTGTCTAACATCCAGCAGCTCCGTGATGTCATTATGGAGGAGTGAAAGAGGATCCCAGCAACAACCTGTGCAGCTCTGGTGAACTCCATGCCTAGGAGGATTAAGGCAATGCTAGATAACAATGGTGCTCACACAAAATATTGATACTTTGGACACAGTTTTGACATTTTCACTTAGGGTGTACATACTCACTTTTGTTGCTAGCTATTTTGACAATACTGGCTGTATGTTAAGTTATTTTCAGAGTGCATATACTGCTATACAAGCAGCACAATGACATATCTAAAATATATCTAAGTTTCATCTCTATAGTAGCCTAGCCTATTGTCCCTTTAGAAGATATACTAAAATGTTTGCTGAAATGTGAAGGGTAGGTGTACTCACTTTTGTGAGATACTGTGCATATACACTCACCTAAAGGATTATTAGGAACACCTGTTCAATTTCTCATTAATGCAATTATCTAATCAATCAATCACATGGCAGTTGCTTCAATGCAGTTAGGGGTGTGGTCCTGGTCAAGACAATCTCCTGAACTCCAAACTGAATGTCAGAATGGGAAAGAAAGGTGATTTAAGCAATTTTGAGCATGGCATGGTTGTTGGTGCCAGACGGGCTGTATTTCACAATCTGCTCAGTTACTGGGATTTTCACGCACAACCATTTCTAGGGTTTACAAAGAATGGTGTGAAAATGGAAAAACATCCAGTATGCGGCAGTCCTGTGGGGACGAAAATGCCTATTTGATGCTAGAGGTCAGAGGAGAATGGGCCGACTGATTCAAGCTGATAGAAGAGCAACTTTGACTGAAATAACCACTCGTTACAACCGAGGTATGCAGCAAAGCATTTGTGAAGCCACAACACGCACAACCTTGAGGCAGACATCATAATTGGACAGTTGAAGACTGGAAAAATGTTGCCTGGTCTGATGAGTCTTGATTTCTGTTGAGACATTCAGATGGTAGAGTTAGAATTTGGCGTAAACAGAATGAGAACATGGATCCATCATGCCTTGTTACCACTGTACAGGCTGGTGGTGGTGGTGTAATGGTGTGGGGGATGTTTTCTTGGCACACTTTAGGCCCCTTAGTGCCAATTGGGCATTGTTTAAATGCCACGGCCTACCTGAGCATTGTTTCTGACCATGTCCATCCCTTTATGGCCACCATGTACCCATCTTCTGATGGCTACTTCCAGCAGGATAATGCACCATGTCACAAAGCTCGAATCATTTCAAATTGGTTTCTTGAACATGACAATGAGTTCACTGTACTAAAATGGCCCCCACAGTCACCAGATCTCAACCCAATAGAGCATCTTTGGGATGTGGTGGAACGGGAGCTTCGTGCCCTGGATGTGCATGCCACAAATCTCCATCAACTGCAAGATGCTATCCTATCAATATGGGCCAACATTTCTAAAGAATGCTTTCAGCACCTTGTTGAATCAATTAAGGCAGTTCTGAAGGCGAAAGGGGGTCAAACGCAGTATTAGTATGGTGTTCCTAATAATCCTTTAGGTGAGTGTATATATAGTGATTTATAAAAATATATAAATATATATAGTGTTATTATTTTCCGACATTAAATCTGAAAAAACTAAGTAAAACATGCTGTGAAATATACACACGATATATGACCTCGGTTACGTCGGAAGACGACGAATGGTGTTTCGCTTAGAAAGCCTATCAACTTTGAGTATTACAAAACGAGCCAATGGCAAAGAAATGCCATGGGTCTGCGGAATTTGCATGGCGCAACTCAGCCCCACCTCGTGGGTATAAAAGGAGGAAGCCGGCAATATGCAGATATGTTTCTTCGCTGAGGAGCCAAGACTGAGCTCAGGGGATCCCTGCGGTACAGCGGAAGTGGCAGGCAGACTTAACGTTTCCATTCCCTACTCAGGGAACGAGGGTTACATACGTAACCGAGACGTTCCCTTTCGTTGTCACTCCGAGTTACGTCGGATGACGACGAATAGGGTTACCAGTCTAATCACGCCATCTTCACAGCTGTCTTCCAGTGCCCTGCGTAAATCTGAGATCCCTGTCGTGAGACTAGCACGGACGAAGGACTCCTATTTTGCACAGGAATACCAAGGTACACTGGGGAGCATATATGAAGGTATATTTGGTGCAATACTTCTGAACGCCTGTGACAGTGGAATTTGTAGTTGTAGAGAATAGCCACACATGTGTATCAGTAAATTTGAAGTCACAGAGAGAAATGTTTTAAGAGTTGCAAACTTGTAGACTTTTTTTTATCTTCCACAAACAGTTACACCTTCTCAAATTCCTCATTGCAGGTGCACAAATCCTATTCTACAAATCACAAATTAAGAAACTCGTACGCTCACATTTTTGCTACAGTTGCTGCAGTGAATATGGTGCAAAACGCATTTACACACCTGCATAAAAAATGTGAAGTCACGGAGAAATTTTGCTCATCTGCAAATCAGTATGTGAATTCATCCAATGGGAGTTGCACACTTGTAGAATATTTTCTCACAAATGTCTTGTATATTTTTCTAGCACAAACACAAGTACATAACTACAGCTGCTTGAATCTGCCGTGACAAATCTCAAACTGTTTTTCGCTTTCAAGTGACAAGTTTCGCGCGCTCTCCCTTTTGCACCAAGTGCACCGTGAAATGTGGTGCAAAAGTCAGTTGTGCATCTGTAGAGGCAGTGGCCGGAGCCTACATTAATATTCATGAGTTTCCCGGGAACAAGTTTGCAACTCTTAAAACATTTCTCTCTGTGACTTCAAATTTACTGATACACATGTGTGGCTATTCTATACATATGGAGAACACTGGGGTGTCCAGCCGCAGGTGGAATATTTCAACCCCAGGGGTGGCAAGGTGGCTTGCCGAGGGAAAGACACATGCTCAGAGAGGCTTACAGTGGAAATACACATGTGGGGGTCGCCCAGAAGGGGGACCATGCACACAGAGGCACATAGCCAACGCACAGGCAATAGACACTGGCGTTGACGTCAGCAGTGCTGGAGGAACTCAGGGCTTGAGGAGGAAGCTCACCTAAGGAAAATATCACACGTATCCAGTCCGTGGAGTGGAATGGCGAGCAAGCGAAGACACCTGAGCGGGTCCGGTACTAGCTGGTTTAAGCGAGTACATGAGAGGACACAGGCTCCACTCGGAGATTGTAGAATCTGGCGAATGTGTTGGGTGTCGCCCAGCCTGCAGCTCTGCAGATGTCTGTTAGCGAGGCGCCATGCGCTAGAGCCCAAGAGGACACCACACTCCGGGTGGAGTGGGCAGTCACACCAAGGGAGCACGGTTGACCTTGCTGCTGGTATGCCAAAGCAATGGCGTCCACTATCCAGTGAGGCAGCCTTTGCTTGGAGAGAGCCTTTCCCTTCAGCTTCCCACCATAACAGACAAAGAGCTGGTCTGAGGTCCTGAAACACTGTGTTCTGTCTACATAGGCGCGGAGGGCGCGTATTGGACAGAGCAGCGCCTCCTCCAGGGGCAGCGCTTGCAGGTTCACCACCTGGTCCCGGAAGGGAGTGCTGGGAACCTTGGGCACATATCCAGGCCGGGGTCTCAGGATCACGTGAGAGTAAGCCGGCCCGAATTCCAGGCACGCTTCGTCAACGGAGAATGCGTGCAGGTCCCCTACCCTCTTGATGGAGGCCAGTGCAACCAGCAGATCTGTCTTCATAGACAGGCATTTAATCTCCACAGATTGCAGAGGCTCAAAGGGAGCACTCTGCAGGGCAGTTAAAACCACTGAGAGGTCCCAAGAGGGAACGAGAGGAGGGCGAGGAGGATTCAGTCTCCTCGCTCCTCTCAGGAACCTGATGATCAGGTCGTGCTTCCCTACGCACTTACCTTCCACTGTATCAGGGTGTGCGGCAATAGCGGCTACGTATACTTTGAGGGTGGAGGGAGACAGCCTTCGCTCCAACCCATCTTGAAGGAAGGAAAGCACGACACCAATCGAACATCTCCGGGGGTCTTCTCGGCGAGAAGAGCACCAGTTGACGAAGAGGTTCCACTTCAACGCGTAGGCGTGTCTCGTGGACGACGCTCAAGTGGAAGTGATGGTAGCCACCACTCAAACCTACCTCGTCCTGTCCAGGGGCCACACGTGGAGGTTCCAAAGATCGGGACGAGGGTGCCATAGGGTGCCCCGTCCCTGAGAAAGGAGGTCCTTCCTCAGAGGAATTGGCCAGGGAGGTGCTGTTGCGAGGAGTACAAGTTCGGAGAACCAGGTCTGGTTGGGCCAGTGCGGCACGACCAAAATTACCTGCTCCTCGTCCTCCCTGACTTTGCGCAGGGTCTGCGCAAGAAGGCTCACTGGGGGAAATACATACATCCGTGCCGAGCGTGCCCTCGGTCAGGGAATAATACAGGGCGCAATGGGTCGAGTCGTGAGAGGCAAACAGATCTATCTGTGCGTCCCCGAACTGGTCCCAAATCAGCTGAACCGACTGGGGATGGAGTCGCCATTCTCCTGGGAGGAGCTGAAGCCGTGAGAGCTTGTCGGCTGCACAGTTCAGGGCTCCGGGAATATAAATGGCTCGAAGCGACCTCAGATGCTTCTGACTCCATATGAGGAGGTGGCGGGCGAGTTGCTACATACCGTGGGAGCGTAGACCACCATGATGGTTGATGTACACTACAGTGGCGGTATTGTCTGATCGGACTAGTACGTGTTGACCCTTGAGCAACGCCCGGAAGCGGTGTAGAGCAAGACGTACTGCCAGCAACTCGAAGCAATTGACATGCCATAGGCTCGGGGGTCCTGTCCAGGAGCCCGCGGCAGCATGTCCATTACACATGGCGCCCCAACCCAACAACAACATGCCGGGAAGCTCGTTCCAGGGGCACTCCAGACCATAGAAAACTGAGGTTCGACCACGGGGAGAAGGTCTGACGGCAGGTCGGAGTAACTGGTACTCGGAGGGTGCCGTGTTCCCATGCCCACCTCGGGACTCGGTCGCGAAGCCAAAGCTGAAGCGGTCTCATATGAAGCAATCCGAGCGGCGTTCCCGCGGTTGCAGATGCCATATTCCCCAGGAGCCTCTGAAACAGTTTCAGTGGAACCGCACTCTTGCCCTCGAATTGTCTCGGGCAAGTCAGTAGTGACTGCGCGCGCGCGCTTGTAAGCTGCGCGGACATGGCGACCGAGTCGATGTCCATACCGGGAAAAGAGATCCTCTGCACGGGGCAAAGTCTGCTCTTCCCCCAGTTGACCCGAAGGCCCAGACGGGCTAAGTGCCAGAGCACTAGGTCCCTGTGTTCGCAAACCTGGTCTCGAGAGTGAGCTAGTATCAGCCAGTCGTCAAGATAGGGAAGGGGAACAAGGGCTGCCTCGAGGACCTTCGTGAAGACGCGAGGAGACAGGGCTAGCCTGAAAGGGAGAACCGCGTACTGGTATACCTGCCCCTCGAAAGCAAACCGTAGGAATGGTCTGTGTCGAGGGAGAATGGAGACATGGGAGTAGGCGTCCTTCAGGTCGATCGCTGCAAACCAATCCTGGGGCCGCACACATTCGAACAGAGGTCGACCGATTCATCGGTTTTGCCGATTAATCGGCACCGATAGTTGTTTGGTGGAACTATCGTTATCGGCAAAAATCCACACGATAGTTTTTCCGGGTTGCGTCCGTTGCTGGAGCGGCTGAGAAGTGCGCGCGGTCATTACACAGCAGGAGAGCGCTCAGAACAGAAGAGACTGCTGGCATTATACAGAGCGAGAGCGGCCTCTAGAGGACAAATAACAAACTATCACTGGCTGAGTTGTTTACGTTAACACGTGAGGCAGCGCGCAGCACGGAGAGAACACGCAGCACAGAGAGCGCTGACATTTAAAACACCGACAGCGAAACGGTATGAATACATAACACTAAAGTAGCTACATATTGCCATATCATTACAAAGTAATTCATTTGTTGACTAGATGCTGCATCAGCAGAGAAAGAACAGTAGTTTGCCGTCGAGGCTGTGAGGACTCTAAAATTACCTCAGTCAACCGTTAATGCAATGTGACAAAAACACACGCAGACCTGACCCAAATGTTTTATGGCACAATTGTTACCATCTATTTGCATTATTTTTATCCGGCTGGTCACTTTTATGCATTCATTAGCCGACGAAGTTGCATATTTAAAACTAGTGACGTGATTTCTTTCTCAACATTATGTTCATGCAGCCGACAGAAACGTAAACTAATCAGAAACGCATTCGATTTAAGATCTTTTTAATCACTACAATAGATCTTGTTATTTTGATTAGATAATTATCAAGTGTTCTAAAATATAGAAGCAAATAAAGTGAGAGACTATAGGCTATATTACGTATACATAAGGTCTTTATTACATTTTAATGGCCATCTTTAAGCACGACTCTTTGGAATCAAATGAAATGGTAACACTTTACAATACCATTCCATTTTTAGCATTAACTAAGGTTAATACAAGTTCTAGAAGAATTATTCATTGTTACGGTAGTTTGTTAATTTCAACATTTACTAACGCATTTGAAATGGAGTTTTAATTCTTATTTTATCTTTTATTACCTTAGTTAATGTACTATGAATGAACTAACATGAATGATAAAGGTACAATTGTATTGCTCATATTAATACATGCAGTAAAAAGGTATATTGCATTATGCATATAGTTCATGAAAGCTAGTTAATACATCCTTGTTTACAAATGGGACTTGCAAAGTGTTACCTATGAAATGTGTATGTTTCTAGGTTATAGCTAACGAAACCTGTAATATTTTAATGTTTAAATTATTTTCTGTATAAAGTTTTAATATATTCATATTTATATATTTATTTAATTGAGCACATTTCAGTTCATCACTGTTTTATTGTGAGTATGATGTTTGTTTTTAATCCAGTATCCATTAAAAAAAATATCGGTTGAATTATCGGTTATCGGCATGTACGGTCAAACCTAGATATCGGTATCGGTAAAATCCACTATCGGTCGACCTCTACATTCGAAATTGCGTTTGTCAGTGAGCATCTTGAACGGCATCCTGTGAAGGGAGCGGTTCAGCACGCGCAGGTCCAGTATTGGCCGTAACCCACCGGATTTCGTCGGGAAAATGAAGTAGGGGCTGTAGGAGCCGGACCTCATTTCGGCTTGAGGGACAGTCTCGATCGCACCCTTCGCCAGTAGGGTAGCAACCTCCGCTCTCATGACAGGGGCATTGGCACCGACCATAGTGAAGTGGACTCCCCTGAAGCGGGGAGGAGACTGCGCGAACTGAATCGCATAGCCGAGCCTGATAGTTCGTGCGACCCATCGGGACAGATGGGTCGCACGGTGGGGCACGGTGCCCTCGGTGGGGCAGCGAAGCGGAGTAACCGGCCTGGACGTGGACGGCGTAGCGGCCCGGTGTGGGGGCACGGTCATCATCCGCGCCCTGACAGAGGAAGCCAGGGAAGGACCAGCGTTCCGCGGGGGCCTCCTCTGCCAGGGGTCTAGCGACAGAGGGGGAAGAGAGTGGACCGGTCCTGAGATGGCACGCACTGTCATCCGACTCTGAGTCAGAGGAGGACGAGGGGTGCATGGCCCGGGGGTGCCGCACCGTGTCGTCCGAGAACTCTGTGTGCTCAGGGATGAGGGTGTTACTTCTTTCTTTAACCACATTAGGGTGCTGCCCACCCGAGGGTGAGCAGCGGGGAGTGGAGAACAAAAGATTCTCCCCCTGCCCTCCCCCGGGGGAAGGAGTGGTCCTGCTACCATCTCCTGAGAAGTAACGGTCATCCCTGAGCAGCCCGTCTCAGGAGCGCCACTTGGCCCGGCGTTTAGCGGGGGGCGGGGCTGGAGAGGGCTGGGGCGCCTTCTTGCGGCTTCCTCCACGACCGGGCCCGGATGAAGGCTGCTGCTTGGGCCGGCCGGGAGGAGCGGGAGCCGCAGGAGGGCGCCCTCGGCGGCGAACAGACTGAGGCATCTGCCCGGCCAGCTGGGTGGAGGCAGCAGCGGGCCGACGGGGCAGAATGTGTTTGATCGCCTCTGTCTGTTTCTGAGCAGTCGAGAACTGTTGGGCGAAGTCCTCAACTGCACCGCCGAAAAGGCCGGCCTGGGACATGGGGGTGTCGAGCAGCCGGGACCGCTCGGCATCCTTCATGTCGGCCAGGTTCAGCCAAAGATGTCTCTCCTGGACCACGGCTGTGGACATCACCAATCCCAGGGAGCGTGCAGTCACCTTTCGTCCCCCGGAGAGCGAGATCGGTGGCGGCGCGCAGCTCATCAAAGAACCCTGGGTCTGTCCTACCCTCGTGCATGTCTCTGAGCATCTGGGCCTGGTAGACCTGCAGAGTGGCCATAGCATGCAGAGAAGCAGCTGCCTGTCCCGCCGCTCTGTAAGACTTCACCACTAGCGTAGACGAAAATCTACAGGCTTTAGATGGGTGCTTAGGCTCGCCACGAGAAGAAGCACTCTGAGGACACAGTTGAATCGCAACAGAGCATTCAACCGGGGGGAGCCCAGTGTACCCACGGGCAGCTGCCCTATCGAGGGGAGGAAAGGCGGATGAAATCAACGAGCGGTCGCGGGAAGACATGGGGGTCTTCCAGGACTTCATCTCGGGATCAGGCTCGTCGAGCGACTGCACACCCGAAGACGGCAGCGCTGCCAGGTCTTAACTCGATGGGTCCTGCCCACCTTGTGATGCTGCGACAGACATTGCATCCTCGTCTGTAGCGCCAAAGGAAACCCGCGGGACATCCGAAGATGGGCCCGCGGGAATCCCCTGAACACTAACGGGCACCGTCACTGGAGGGGGAGGTGCAGGGCACGGACAAATAGTCTGCGCCTTGTTCCACACCGTCGCCCTCAGGTCACCCTGGCCACCAGCCGAAGTACTAGCTCTAGGTCTAGAGGAAGTAGATGGGGGTGTGGATGAGGGGACTCTCACTCTTGTGAGCTCATTGAGTCTCGACCGTAGTGACTGTTCCCACAGAGAGAACATGAGTCATCCACGAGCGCTGCTCTAGCGTGATCAATGCCCAAACACACTAGACAGCGCTCGTGCCCATCAGAGTCGGACACGAGTCTACCACAACCAGAAGTGCACTTTAAAAAGACGTGCCATGTACAAGCTCTTTTATGAGAGGAAACTCGGTGTTGAAGCGCCCAGGGAGAAACACACTCACTGGCAAACCACTGCACAGATAAGCAGGAAGTGTGCACTCATTGAGAGACCGCCGTCACACCAACACCGGAGAATCTCGCTCGTCTTGTAAAAGCTGACAATTCAGAGATGGCTTGTGGAGCGAAGAATAAACTTGACTCCGAAGCGAAAACATATCTGCATATTGCCGGCTTCCTCCTTTTATACCCACAAGGTGGGGCGGAGTTGCGTTGGCTCGTTTTGTAATACTCGAAGTTGATAGGCTTTCTAAGCAAAACCCCATTCGTCGTCATCCGACGTAACTCGGAGTGACAACGAAAGGGAACAATACAAAACATTGGACACACTGTGCATCTATCTCTCAATGTCTCGTCTCCTATCGCGATAAATTTAAATTGTTGCCTACCCCGATTAAAGTCTGAAAGTAAATAAAGATAAACTAAATGGAAGACATATAAAACATACCATGTTGCTTGTTTGAATAAAATCCAGAAGAATTGGTAGCTAAAGACTACTCTCACTATCCTAATTAAAGCCACATATGCTAAAGAACGCTGTTTAATATCTTACCGCAATGAATCACTCTCCTTCTTTTTGTATCTTTCTCTTTTGCGCTGAGCTGCTTTCGCGCGCTATCTTCTGATTATGATGAATGGAGAGGTGTCACTATGACACTGCCATTACTCATCTTCAGGGTTGAGACAACCTCGCAGTGAGAAATTTGAGGGAGAAAGAATGGGGGTGGAGGACGTAGGTTTGTTTGGGCTGTTGGCTGCAGAGTAGAGATGGAACATAAATACACAGACTGCCCTGTCCCATTGGGTTTCCTTCTAAATGGGATCATCTAGTCCCTCAGCACTTCGTCCATTAGTTAAATAAAATCGTCCTTTAATCTGATCTAATAAAACAGCCAGTGCTGTGAATCATCTAGTAACCATCTGGAAGAGAACAAATCACAAGCAAAGGTGCCTGTGTAAGTGTTTTATCTTCCCCATGTTTTCTTCTAAATGTAGATAAATGTACCCCGATTGTAAACGAAGCAAAATTAAAATGTACAAAATATACTAAGCAAACAGTTTCCAGGGGAGTCAATGTCCAAAAAAGCCAGGCCTATTTTTTTTTTTTTTTTTTCAGCCATATTATTTGTAAGCTATATTCAAGTTTCCTGAAGTCATATATGAGAGATCTGTGTGGGGAAGAATAGATATTGTAAATAAGTAAAGCTTTATTTAAATAGCACCTTTTAAAAACAGTTTACAAAGTGCTTTAAAGAAGAGAAATATTCACAGAGAAGAAAAAACATACATACACACATAATGGGAATAAAATAAAGAAAACAAAATACCACAATAAAATAAATCAAGGAAAGGTCCTGGAGAACAGATGTGTTTTGAGATACTTTTCATAAGTGCTTAGTGAGTTGATTGCTCGTAGGTTGTCAGAAAGAGAGTTCCATAGCTTGGGACCGAAATGCTGACTCGACAATTTTATCCTTGTTTAACAAGTTTCTCATTGTCAGAAGGGGATGTTTCTGAGGCAATAATTAGCTGTTTTAGTAACAATGCTAATATGTTTTTTCAAACTGAGGTAACTGTCAAACATGATTCCTAATTTCTTGATCTGGCTGCGTTTCCCAAAAGCATCATAAGCCTAAGTTGATTGTAGAGACCATTGGTAGCAATTGTTCTACGATCATCTTAAGCTTACAATACTTTTGGCACAGCCCTGATTATGGCTTTTAGTGATAGAGAGTCAAGATATGGGGCAATAGATGTTCTCCGTGCACTATTACCGATAATAACAAGTACCTATGTCTTATCTTTGTTTATCTTTATAAAGTTATATGACATCCACGATTTTATGCTCTCTATGCAATCCATAGGGTGGAAATTGAATTGTGGGCATCTGGTGCAAGTGAAAAATAGAGTTGCATGTCATCTGCATATGGTGAAAGTAAATATTGCACTGATAAACACACCAACTAAAGAAACCATGTAAAAGTTAAATAATAGAGGACCTAAAATTGAGCCTTGGGGAACACCACAAGAAATGACATGACGCCTGGAGGTGTAGTATACCTAGTGTAGGGTGATCAACAGTCCTGTTTTCCCAGGACATGTCCTGTTTTCACGTCCTGTCCTGGCCGTCCTGGCTGTTTTTTATAAAGTGATGAAAATGTCCTGGTTTTCAAAAAACTGCTGGGAAAGATCAGCTCTACATCAAAATATAGATGGGCAAACAAGGAGGATGAGGAAGAAAAACAGGATAAAGAGGAAGAAAACTAAAGATATAAATATATTTTGTAAGTTTGTGAGAGCTATTTGTGTTCAATTTGGAGGTATTTCTTTTAGTTATTTATTATTTATATATTGATTTTTCTAATACATAAGAGACATTATATCTATCATTATTTCATTGATTATTTTTGAAACCTGTCATAATAAAACATGTTGAGTAACCCCTGAGAAGCCTATCTGAATTTGTGTCTTGTAATATAAAAATTTTCTATCCATACAGAGGAGGCATAGCCTACGTGAAATGTATTGAAATTAATAAGGCATCTTTGAGTAAACTTCCAGTATCATTTGAGTATCTGTTTGCCGGGCCGAGTGTCCTGGTTTTTGGTAATCAAAATATGGTCACCCTAACCTAGTGTAACATAGTATTCCCTACTGCTTAAAGGATCTGAACCAGTATAAGACAGGACCTGATAGACCGACCCAGTTCTGAAGTCGGTCGAGTAGAATCTCATGATCACCGGTGTCAAAAGTAGCACTTAGATCTAAAAGAACAAGGATTTCAAAGTTTCCCGAGTCTCGAATAACTTGCAGATCATTTAAAACCCTAATCAAGGCTGTTTCAGTGCTGTGGTTTTCCCAGGAGCCAGATTAAATGTTTCATTAAGTGTAGGCATTGAGATAGTTAACAGGCTGTAAGCATACTATTTTTTTAAAAAAAGAAAAAAAGAGAAGATTAGAGATTGGTCTGTAGTTACTGAGCACAGAATAATCAAGATCAACAATTGCAATTAAAACATTTTTTTGGAAAAAACTCCTTGCTGTAGGGACTGATTAACGATATTCAGGATGTCTGGTAATAAGCCGATCATAACTGTTTCGAGAAATTTAGTGGGTAATGGTTCGTGAGAGGAGCTATCGTGAGAGGAATTCATGTGATATGACCTGTGTAAGTGTACTGGGGCTGAGAGCTGAGATGGAGGACAGGTTACATTGCAAAGGACCTGCAGGAGTTGGAGACTTTACAAGTAGTGCTGGCAATGTTTTGTCATATGGAAGTAAATTTGTCAATAAAAAAATGCTGCAATTGCATTGCCATTTACACCTGTGAGAAGTTTTAATGATATTTGAGCTGAGGTTAAGTAGCCTATCGATAGTGGAGAATAATAATAATAATAATAATAATTAATAATTTGTTACATTTATACAGTAAAACACTTTTCTACTCAAAGCGCTTCACATTTAGAAGGGGGGAATCTCCAAAACCAATACCAATGTGCAACATAAACCTGGATGATGCGACGGCAGAGATTTTATGGCAGAACGCCCATCACACATCAGCTTATTGGTGGAGAGGAGACAGAGTAATAAAGCCAATCTATGTGTATGGGGATGATTAGGAGGCCATGATGGACAGAGGTCAATGGGCAAATTTGGCCTGGGTGAATAGAATTAGAATCTAGTATTGTATTTGTTGCTGTCAATTAAACTTGAAAAATAAGCTTTTCTGGCAGACCTCATTGCATTATTTAACATTTCCAGATGAGTCTTATAGGTATCATGGGGAACTGTAAGCTTTGTGCGCTTCCATTGCCTTTCTGCTCTCCTGGAGTCTCTTCTTAATCTTATAATGGATGTATTATTCTCCATGGGGCTTTAATGGTCCCAGAGACAGAAGGTGCAACGGAGTTATTCAGAGCCTGGAACTTTTTCAAGTCGTTATTCACTAAAAAACAGCTCTTAAATGTTATTTTCTTATAATTTAATCAAAGATCACAGCAGGATGTGTGTTACGCCGATTGCAAGTTTGCTAAAACATGCCAGTAATTTCAGTTCACTTCATTATTGAACTTGAAAATACTGCTGTAATTAAATATCCTAAAAGATGCTTAACTGTTTTACTGGACTGTACATAATCCTAGATCTGGCGATATAATATTGTCTCTTATATACTAGTTCCTGTAATGACCACTAGATAGCAGCAAGGTATTTTACTAAAACTCCAAAATGCCAACAGAGCCCCTTGATTGAGAACTAGATACGCCTGAAACCAAACAAGATGAAATAATGAAAATTAGTTGTGGGGTACACTGTCAATCCTGGATACTACATTACATAATCTAAACAAAGACAAAAGTAGGCTTTGTTTGAGGCTCCTTTGGGATCATTGTCTCAAAACAGTTCTTAAGGGAATAAGTGAATCCACACATCAAAAGAACAAAAAGTTTGAAGAGGAACAACAGGGTTTTTTACTGAACATATTGATATAATACTATAAGGAAATGGGTGTCTATATGGATGTCTCTTTATTTTGTGAAGAAACCAGATAATAATTTCATATACGATGTTTATTTTTAAACCAAATGTGTGTAATATTGTAGTTTGAACACTGATGTTACATAAACCCTTAAATGCATACCTCGTGTCTTTAGTGACCTGGGACGTCATTCACTACCCTCCTCCTCATTCATTTTTTAAAGTTAGACATCAACCTACTTAGTATTCCTCAATCAATTCACTATAAACAATATAACAAGAAAAAAATTATAAAAGAATGCCCATTTTTTTGTAAAAATTGTATAGGGTTGCTAATGACACAAGGTGTGTAACAGTGTAAGTATATTTTTGCTGCACGAGGTGGCAATGTCTGATACACAATGATGAAGTGATATGTAGGGAATCTCGGGATTAGCTCTATTACAGGGAATATCATTTTAATAACCAATCATGAAACATGATCGGGAATCACCAACAAATTATAAAATTACCCGTAAAGGGAAAAGTTACCAACGGCCTGTTTGGACAGCCGAACACAACGAATTATGATCAGTTCTCCATCCAGGTTGGGGAAAATAGATCAATTGTAGGCTACTATCAATAATCAATCATAATCAATGCTCTATTTTAATAATATTACAATAGCATCAACTCTGACAGCCTGGTGGAAAGTAAACAAAATTAATAATTCACCACTAACATCATGTAGATACACCCCCATTTGGTTCAACCCTGATTTTCAATTATGCAATAAACCGATCAATTTTCCATCTTGGAAACAAAAAGGAATCACTCATCTCCATCACTTATTTGAAAACAACCAATTCGTATCATTTAAAATATTAGTCCAGAGGTACGGTCTTGGGGAAGAACAGTTTCTACAATATCAACAAATTAAATCCATGGTTAAATCCAAGATTAACATAATTAATAACCCACTTCATCCCTCTCAGTTAATGGAAGATATAATAAAAATCACTAATACCAACAAATTAATATCCAAACTACATAAACTTATATTAAATAATGATACAACAATTATAATACCCATGAATAAATGGGAAAAAGACTTAGCCTTCTCCCCCAACACCGACCTCTGGAAGGAAATCTGTAACAACACATTCTCAATGACTAATAATACTAACCTCCAGCTCATACAGTTCAAAATTATTCACAGGATTCATCACCGAAAGAAAGATGTTTATAATGGGCTTGAGGGACACAGACATTTGCTCACAGTGCACACTGGGGAGCACAGATGACTATTTTCATGCCCTATGGACCTGTCAATCAGTTCACTCATTTTGGATATCAGTGACCACAAAACTCTCCGTTATCATGGGTTGTGGAATCCCTCCATCTCCGTCACTCTGTTTACTTAATAACTGCATGGAAGTGGATAATCTCCCAATCAAATACAAAAAAACCCTCCTCATCTCTCTAACTATCGCCAAGAAAGTAATTTTGCAAAACTGGATGTTCAAAAACTGTATACATATCAATCACTGGACTAATCTTCTAATAGAGTACATCACATTAGAAAAAATAACATACACTAACAAGAATATTATATCTACATTTCTTGATATCTGGAAACCATTCCTAATTCATCTTCATATAAATCAATAACATGGAACCGGACCAACACATTCTCCCAACCACACGTTTACAAACAAATAATGAATAATCTCTGAGTATTACTGTACAGTACTACAATTATTCAGTATAGATGTCCTTTATATATATATGTATATGTATCTATTTGTATGTATGTGTGTGTATATTTGTATATGTGTGTAGATGTATGTATGCGTGTGTATGTATATATGCGTATGTATATGTAGATATGTGTGTATGTATACATGCATGTATGTGTATATGTGTGTATATGTATGTATGTGTACATGTATATGTGTAATGTTCGATAAGCTGTAATTTTATTTTACTTAAAATCTGCATACTATTGCTATTTTTATTTATTTTTTGTCTTTTTGTCTTTTTCTTTTTTTCTTTTAAAGATGGTGGTAGTTGGGATGATGATATTGATATTTTTATTATTATTATTATTATAGAATGATTAGTCTTCCCTTCCTCTCTCTTTCTATATAAATGACAATTTAGAAAATATTACGTATAATATACAATTTTGTTCAAAATATAAATGGTCTGGGTTGGGCGTCTGTTCTAGGTGCTGTTGGTGGGTGCAACTGGCATATCCTGTTGGCATAATCATTACAGACTCAGTGATTGGACTGACTGGCCCTTCCCTTTCACTGCCTCTGGCCAGATCCCTCCCTCATGTTAAAGAATCATATTGACTTGATACCTGGGTTGGATGTGGTGTCTCTGGCTGGGGAGCTAACCAGTGCACACCTTGCTCAGAGCCATGGAAGAGAAAAAAAAAGAAAGAAAAAAGAAAAAGGGGGGTAAGAGGGCCAACCACCCACAAACAGACTAAGGGAGCTTGGTTTGGAGGTGCCTGTTATGGTGCCCCGGCGTACTTTTTAGAGGAAACCTCAATGGAGCCTAGAAGCTTAACTACGGGGGTTTGGTGTCGCTGGCGGCGGTGAGGGGGAATCGGATTATTGAATAGAGGAGATGTGTCGGTGTCTGTGTGGGGAGGGGGGTGGGGTTGTCTGTTGGTTGTGCTCACTGTCAGTTGTGGATCAGCCCCCTGACCTAGAGTTTAGAGCAGGTACGGTGACATTATTGACTGACCTAAATGTATTGTTATTAGTACTATTGTCACTATTATTATTATTATTATAGATTGCTAGAGCGAATGCTCCTATTATTGTCATGAATTATCATTATAAATATTATCATTGATACTATTGTGAAGTTTCTTTTGTTTAATATTCATTGTATTCTATTTTCACATCTTTTTGTTAAGGACTTTTATTTTGGTGTTGAGTCCTCAGAGATAGGATGATGTAATGAGAAGCGGGAGTGCGGAAAAGGAGAAAAAAAAGGATAGAGAGGGTGCGAGCGAGGAGTGTGGTGTTGCTCTGCTCTAATTCTAGCACTCTGCTCAATAAAAGTTGTTAGCCGTCAATATTCCAAGTCCATCGTCATTCTTGAGATTAATCCACGGACAGTTAAACCCCACGCCTTACATATTTGGTGGCAGCGGTGATGGTCTCCGGCCTCTTTGGAGAAGTTTATGCTGGACGGGTAACTTATGGTGACGAAAACTAAAAATATATGATATTTGCTGCCCTTTCATCATAGAGACTGGATCAGTTGTACTGGTGGGTTAACTCAGACTGGAACGCGTTTTGCTTAACGTGTAACGTTTTCATTTACATGGATTGTATTCATACGGACTATATTTATAACTTTAGAGCAGCTTTATTGTTTTCACCATCGTGTGAGTTTTCTTTTCATGTACAGTTATTTGTTTATTTCGTTTATTTTGGTGGGGAAAAAAAAGAGTAAAGAAGAAGCCTGCATCACGACGGTTCGAAGTTGGCTCATTGCCAGGATTTGACGACGCTCACTTTTTCTGAAACGTGTGGGCGTGTCTCCCTCCTGTGGCGGCCTTCGGTAACTGCACATAGCCGAGAGTAAAAGGAGAAAGCACTGCAAATGTGACTTAAAAAATAGACTTGTTATAAGTGTTCATCTACTTTTTTTTTCAACATTTTTATATATACATCCTCACTACAAAAGTCACAGTATAAGTCTAACTTGCAGACAATCTTTATCAATAAAAGACTTTGCTGGACTGAACTGGTTGGTACAACTGCATTGGCATTACTCTTTTCAAACATGGCAGAAGACAATGTAACAACCCCACAAGTGCACTTCAGAGCTGTTTTACCTCCAGACTTCACTGGGGATGGCAACGAAAGCTTTTCTCAATGGGCTCGTCGTTTTCAAGTATGCTGCGAGACCTCAGGTATGGACAAACCTCAGCTTGCCAAAGTACTTCCTTCAAGATTGGCAGGTGCTGCATTCAGTTACTGGGATAGTTTGTCAGATGACATCAAAGCTGATTATGACAGTACATGTAACAAGATTGCTGCAGTTTTTGATCACAAACAGCTACTGAGAACTTTTCAAACATACTTAAATGCCAGACCGCGTCGGAGCAACGAGCCATTTGAAGTGTATGCTGCTGATTTGAACCGCCTTGTTCACCAGGCTTTTCCGGATTATGGAGAATCTGCCATCAAAGGTGAAATTTTGCGACGCTTTATAGATGGACTTGAACTTTCATTGCAAACTAAACTGTATAATTTGGTGTAGCTACACTTGAGGATGCAATTAAAGTAGCTGGTCGGTGTGAGAGGGCACGTTCCACAGTCACTGAGCCTTTTCCACTGCCGACATCTGCACCTGAACCTGCCAAGGTACACAGCCTCACAACTGAGTCTGCCAATATGCTCGCAGCGCAGCTCAGCGACCTCCATCTGAAAGTAGACAAACTTCAGTCTGTCGTGACTATGTTGACACAGCCTAAGCCTCATCACACCAGTGCTGTCTCACCTCCTGATCGTCACTTCACCTATCGTCAGAGATCACCTTCACTTGACAGGGTGAAAGACAATCACTATATGCCATCTTCTCGTTATCAACATTTCACTGCATCTGATGAGCCCTACTCCAGAGGAAGATCTCCTGTATGTTCCAGTAACAGTCATCGCAGACTACACGGGAGCCCCGGGCCAAGTTATCATCAGCAGCAGCAAGGGTATGATAGACCCTTACGATACGACAGTAGAGAGACTCGTTTTAGCCCTCAGCAGAGATATACTGCATACGATGACTCAGTGCCTTCTCAACCCAGCTACAGGCATCAACTGAAAGATGACAGCAGCCCAGCTGAGAACCGAGATCGATGGAGGGATGAGCAGTATCACAGAGGTCGCTCTCCAAGTCCACAACGACCCCATTCGCGCCATGTACACTTCGTCGAACATCAGCATTCGGGAAACGAGTGATAACTGGAGATGAGGGCCAATCTTCAGTTCAACTGTCAGCGGCCCATAGCAACAATGCAGTCACATCTGTGGACACCACACGCTGGACACCTTACATAAAAGGCCTCGTCGAGGACCAAGAAGTCAGTATTTTCCTTGACACGGGCGCTGGTTTGTCACTCATCAGTGAGGCCTTACGTCAACGCATCCCTGCACTTAAACATCGCCCCTTACTGAAAAGTTTCCAGGTGGCACACACACTGACAGGACAACAGTTAGACATTTTAGGTTCATTATCTGTTACATTACGTCTGGGGTCACACATATTCAGTATGAACATGTATGTCGTGAGAGACTCTAGACAGGATGCTCTTCTTGGGTGGGACTTTTTCAAAATGCACGGTGCCTCAATTGACACAGCCTCTGGTGCTTTTATGTTCAAAAATGACACAATTCCTCTTCTCAGTTCCTCCCAAGCACTGCCTTTTTGCTGTAATGTGTTCCTGCTCTCACAGGTCTCAGTCCCCCCTTTGACAGAGATTGTTGTTCCTGCCTCTGTAGCATGTACCTCAGAAACAGGAAGTCAGCTCCATGGTTTTCAAGGTATTCTGGAACCACATGTGACCTTTGACAAAGATTTAGCTGTTGCTCGTAGCTTCTCTAATGTCGAAAATGGGCTCACAGTAGTTCATCTGCTTAATCCTACACATCAAGACATTGAGTTGCCCAAACAGACCCATTTAGGTCAGTTCTACACTGTGCGTGACATGCCTTCTGATTTCTATAAGCCTGTGAACGGTCTTGTAGCTCAGGTTAGCCTGCCAAGCCCTTCATGCCAATTACCTGATATTCACATGGGTACAGACACTCTTACTCCCAATGAGTTAGAGGTAGTTAACTCCCTCCTACAAGAGAACTGCGATGTCTTCAGTACTTCTTCTACTGATCTAGGTAGAACTGATTTGATTAAGCATAGCATACACACATCCTCCACAGTGTCAAAAAAAGCGTCTGCTAAATGACAAATGACAACATCCCCTGTGCGTCAGAGAGCATACCGTACATCTCCTATCCTACGAGAGGAAATCCACAAACAAGTAGAGAAACTCCTTGATGCTGACTTAATTGAGCCTAGCCATAGCCCATGGGCCTCCCCAGTGATACTTGTTCGTAAGAAGGATGGGTCTTACAGATTTTGTATTGGTTATAGGCGGTTGAACTCGATAACCATTAAAGATTCACATCCCCTGCCACGTGTGGATGACAGTTTAGATGCCCTTTCTGGGGCCACCTTGTTTAGCACTCTAGATTTGTCAAGTGGCTATTGGCAGACTCAAATGGATGATGCTAGTAAAGAAAAAACTGCCTTTACTACGGGAGATTCCCTCTATCAATTTAAGGTCATGCCAATGGGCCTTACCAATGCCCCCCCAACATTTCAGAGGTTGATGGAGCTTGTTCTCCGTGGCCTCCATTGGTCTAAGACTCTGATTTATCTTGATGACATCATAGTCTTCAGTAAGACCTTTAAAGATCACATTTATGATCTCTCTGAAGTGTTTGGAAGATTGCGGCAGGCTGGTCTCAAACTCCATCCTCGAAAGTGTCAGTTTTTCAAACAATCTGTACTCTTTCTAGGACATGTGGTTTCAAAGGATGGCATTCAACCTGACCCCAAAGTGACTGAGAAAGTGCTGAATTGGCCTCGTCCAACTACACCTACAGAGGTTAGAGCTTTCATAGGCCTCTGTTCATACTATCGCCGGTTTGTCAGAGACTTTGCGGAAAAAGCAGCGCTTCTACACAATCTGACGAGGAAACATACCAAATTCACATGGAGTGAACAATGTGAGGACACATTTCAGTATTTTCGCCATGCTCTGTCTTCCCCTCCCATTCTCACCTACCATGATTTCAGCAAGTCTTTTATTCTCTATACGGACGCATCTCACCATGCGATTGGTTCCGTACTTGCACAACAGCAACAGGGTGTTGAAAAGGTAGTAGCCTATGTCAGTCATGTGCTAAGCACAACAGAGCGTAACTGGTCCACCTTTGACAGAGAATGGTGGGCTATTGTTTGGTCCGTTAGATATTTCTCACACTACTTACAAGGATGCCCCTTTGTGATTGTTACAGACCATCGTCCCTTGTTAGGGTTAAAGAAAATGCCTATTGATCGAGATCCAACAGGGCGTAGAGCACGTTGGGTATTGGAGCTTGACGTCTACAATTGGGTCATAAAACACAGGAATTGTGTGAAGCACACAAATGCAGATTCACTATCTAGACCTTTCTCAGACTTTGTCAGTCGATCTTGAACAGGGTCAAAAAGATGATGTCACACTGAGGACAGTAAGTGAATGGTTGAAGGAAGAAAAGAGACCCCCAGCTTGGGTTCTAAAGAAGGGGTCGACAGAGCTCAAAGTATACTGGCGACAGTTTGATAGACTGCATTTGCAGGATGGAAAAATCTACCGTTTTGCCTGTAACAAACCTAAAGAGTCACCCACTCTTCATGTAGTCATTCCCAGTAAAGCTGTCCCCCAGGTGTTACAGTTTTTACATGGTCATTCCACTGTAGGTCACCTTGGTCATAAAAAGACACTTGCTAGGGCCAGGGAGCATTTCTATTGGCCATACATGGCTAGAGACATAGAGAACTACTGCCAACAGTGTGTTTAATGCCAGTCTAGATCTATGCCAGTCCCACATCGAGTAGCTCCCCTACAGACTATTCATGCCAATCATCCTTTTGAAAAGGTAGTAGCTGACATTACTGAGCTTCCTGTGACACCATCAGGCCATAGATATGTCCTTGTTCTTCAAGACTATTTCACCAAGTATGTGAATTTGTACCCTATGAAGGACCAAAGAGCTGTAACGGTGGCACACTGTATTTTTGAACAGTATGTCACAGACCATGGTGTTCCTGAATACCTTCATACAGATCAAGGTCGTCAGTTTGAGGCAGATTTAATCAAGGAGTTGTGTTCCAAGTTGGGTGTCACCAAAACTAGGACATCTCCTTATCATCCTGAGGGAGATGGTTTAATCGAGAGATTCAATCGCACTCTGAAAGACCAATTGAGTAAATGTCTGTATCAGCAAACAGAGTCATGGGATACCATGTTGAGGTCAATCCAGTTCTCTTACAATACCAGTGTGCACAGCAGTACTGGATACACCCCCTTTTTCCTTGTTCATGGACGTGAAGCCAGGCTGCCTGTTCATTTACTCTTTGCTTGTCCTACTGAAGCTTCTAGTGCCTCTGCTGGCACCCCAGCAGAGTATGCTACGTCTGTCTACAGGAAGCTGCAGTTTGCATTCAAGTTGCGTCAGGAGAATCAGGAACATGCTCACGCACAGCAAAAAGCTCAATATGACAAAAAGGCCAAATTCACCACGTACAGTGTGGGAGACTTGGTTTGGCTGAATGATCCTGCTCATTCCCGATGTAAACTGGCCCCACGCTGGAAAGGACCCTACATGGTAACACGAACTGTTCAGCCTGCCGATGGTAATTCTGTGCTGTATGCTATTCAGCCAAAAGGTTTTCCTGAAAAGACACCGCAAGTGGTACATCATAATCGTCTTAAAACCTACCTGCCTTCCACATATCAGCTGGGGCGAACAGTATCCGATGCATCGTCTCCCATTGCACAGACTGTGGAAAAGGAAGTACCCCCTAATAATTCTAATTCTTCTACACTTGCTGTCCGAGAGAACTTGCCTTCTGTTGTCTTTACTGGAGAAGTCCCCAATCAGAGTCCAACTAGGACATTGCTTTTGGGACAGTTACTGCTGAGCTTAACTCAAAACACTGGACAGTTGAATGTTCCTCAGCCTGATAATATGGACTATGTAACCTCAGAAGTAGGCTGTTCTACTGCTGTGGCTCCACGTGCTGTTCTAGACTCTAGACCGTTAGGTCGCAGGCCTGTCAAATTGCCTGCAAAGTTCAAAGACTATGTTGTGAAGTAAAAGAAAAAAAAAAAAAGTTATCCATCCTTTGCTTTATAACTTTTGCTGAAACCCTTGCATGTCTTGGACTACAGACCATTTTGTGTTTATTGAAACTTTTGGTTTTTGGTGCACCAATAATCTGCACATTGCTTTGCCTGGTTTATTAAGGGCATTGTTATTTTCTGTGTGTTGAAAACGTGGACGTTTCTTTTCCCACGGGGTAACTAATGTGAAGTTTCTTTTGTTTAATATTCATTGTATTCTATTTTCACATCTTTTTGTTAAGGACTTTTATTTTGGTGTTGAGTCCTCAGAGAGAGGATGATGTAATGAGAAGCGGGAGTGCGGAAAAGGAAAAAAAAAAAAGGATAGAGAGGGTGCGAGCGAGGAGTGTGGTGTTGCTCTGCTCTCTAATTCTAGCACTCTGCTCAATAAAAGTTGTTAGCCGTCAATATTCCAAGTCCATTGTCATTCTTGAGATTAATCCACGGACAGTTAAACCCCACGCCTTACACTATCACCACAAATATATTTATATATTGCTGTGATTGTTGGGGTGATTGTTGGGGTGATTAATACCCTCACTAAAACTATACTGATACTACCGGACTGCCCCATCTATACTTGCGTCACAGAAAGGATCTCATGTGCCTACATACACCACTTTATCGATGACTGTGTTGGGCTGTTTTGTATTTCATTGTTTTTGTTTTGTTTTTGAGCCTTTTCTCTCCTCTGTATTTGTATGTGTCTCACTACCTTGTATGTGTTACTCTTTTGTTAATTTGCAATAAAAAAAAAAATAAAAAAAAATAAAAAGAAAGTTTTATAACGGTAATGTGGTTTAAAGAGGATGGGGCCGAGAGCCCGGGACATTTTACCTTGCTGTTTTTATTGTGCTTATATGGTGCAGTCGGCTGCTGCCGCTCTTTTTGCTGGGTTGTTTATGTTTATTTTACAATTAAAGTTAACGTATGAGCTCCTTCTTCCCAGAAAAAAAAAAAAAAAAACATAAATAAAAATAATCAATCATAAGAATTATAATTAAATATTAATATGTCAATTGTCTAAAATAGATCGATTGTCAGGATAATCTTTAAAGGGACTAAAAATCATCTGCTTCTCCAGCAAACCTGATCATTCGATCTTCATCAACCTCCTTAAATTATTCTCCTTTATAGACTTCCAAGAGAAGCTATTCCTCTGGCCACGAGGATTAACTTTCCTGTTCTATAACAATACCTTTTTAAGTATCAATAAAATTTGTAAAGCACGTAGCTTTGGATCGTACATTAAAGGGACTTGTATGAGCGACACAGACATGTCAATACAATGAATATAAGGTATTTAATAAAATGAGAACTACGTAGACATGAAAACAGACTAAAACGACAAAACAAGACACTGAAAGAAACTGAACGTGAAAGAAACAGGGATAGAGTGAGAGAAAGATCCCGAAGGAGAGTGGCAAATTACAGACCGTAACCCTTTGAGAGACAACACGGAAAAACACAATCTTAATGCTCTGAAAGCTCGATAACACTAATATACTTGCATACACGAATCCGACGAGCGCTCTGTGTAGGCTGCCGTCTTGTGGCGACGCCATTACTGAGCTGTTACCGGTATGTAAACAAACCTCCGTGATAACGCACCCTCAATGACAGCTACAGCCAGGCAGAATGACTTGTTGGGTTGATGATGTTAGACAGTGGCCTCCAGTCACAGATGAAGGTACAAACGATCTTACAGATTATTTATGAAAATAGCTTGGCAAGCTAGCTAGGCTATCGTTAGCTAACGAGGAAACTATAAAAAGATCTGTCCATTTGTCAACAATAAATAAATGAATGACATCAAATAAACAAATTCATGTTTTTCATTTGTGTCCAGTATTTATCTCATTTTCACATTGCAAAAGGCAAGGTTAAGGTACAGCTAGAAAGTATACATAATATCAACCAATTAGTGTTTTTAAACCATGGAAAGAGGTCAATATAACAGCAGGAGAACAATTATGTCACATAACGTTACATTTAGCTCAGGAAAGCCATTTAATGACCATAGCATGTTAATTGAATAGAAAAAAAACTAGCTAGAAAGGAGATTTTGCTGAGCACTAAATTACATATTATATTTTTTACCTATGTCATTAAATAATTGTTATTATAACAAAAACTGCATTATATTTAATTTAATTTAATTTGTTATTTTAATTTGTTATTTAAAAAAAAATCTGTCACAGTGAAGCAAATCAAACATTAACAACCGACATAACAGTAATGTTACTAACGTTACTGCCCCAATGTGCCCTTTACTGCCGCCATTGAAACAATTTAAAACGGAACATGTTTTCCCACTCGGCATTATAAAAGTTGTAACGTTAGTGACAGTCGTAAATCGCGGGCTGTTTATTCCAGTGGACGAAAGTTGCAACTAAAACAATAGGAGGCAATGGCGCAACGCTACCCAGCAACAGCTCAGTTATGCCGCCCGCTTACTTTCGGTAGTTTCGCCAGATTCGTCTATATGGTTCTCTTATGTTGCTGAACAAGGCTGCGCGTGCGGGGTGTCGTTCCGTTGGAGCGTCACGTGGTCTGCGGATGGTCCGGAGCGCGCACTTTCAATAGGCTTAGGTCTTTGACGTAAATTACCAAAGAAACAATTCAGGCTAAGGGTGCGGATCCACTTGTCCGTGCGATACTTCTGTCGCGCCGCACTCCGCTTTATTCCTATGGGTGACGTCACGCAACTTTAACGCGCCCGCAAAGCATCCCGGGAAGGCAGCGCTTCATTTGGAAAAATGCCTCCTTTGGGAGGAACCAACCAATGAGACTCCTCAGTTCTTGGCGCAAGTCAGTTCCCTATCAAGGCTACGGAACTTCGACATTATGAATGTCGTATATGGGAACTCCTCTCATCCTTCACTTCCGCTGAAATCTTATAGGCTAACGCCAGCAGAGCTGGCCAATTGACGCGAATATGCAAATACTGACACCTCGTAGCAGTATATATGCAAGGAGCGCCAATTCCTTCCTCAGAATCTCTCTCTTCACGCTCAAATCGTGTGCTAGAAAGCTGATACTACTCAACAAACTTTGGATCAATTCGCTGTCGTTGAAGGTGCGCCGGAGATACCTGAACTGTCTCCAGCATCCGATGGCGACCGTTTGCAACCTATGTTCGGGCCCCATAGTGCCCCCAGACATGCACCTGTTTTGCGTCGCGTGCATGGGGCTGGCCCATGCTGAGTCAGCCCTCAGGGATGGAGGGTCCTGCGACTTCTGTGCGGACATGTCCCTCCGAGCCCTCAAGGCCAGACGGGACGAAGCTCGCGCTGCTGCGGGGATTGGGCTTGCTGCCGCCACCAAGCCGCTGGCAGGCCCCCCCAACCGCGGAGTCGAGGTTCGACCCCCGGTGAGTTTCCCCGACCCTTCCTTTCAACCCCCTCGCGAGGTCGCCAACTTCGTGTCCTTCGGGGCGAGTGAGGAGGAAGACTCTATGTCCTTGTCGGCCTCCGAGAACGACTGGGGTGAGGAGCAGGCCGCTCCTCTGGCAACCACGGAGCAAGAGACCCCGGCGGACCTGCAGGAAGAGCTCTTCCGTATCCTCTCGAAGGCCGTCGAGGAACTGGATTTATCGTGGAAAGCCCCCGAATGAGCCATCAAAGAGCAAGCTGGATACGTGGTTCCTCCAATCGAGCCGCCGTCAGGCCGCTTCAAGAAGAGGAACACCGTTCTTTCCCGACGTGCATGAGCACGTGGTGAAGTCGTGGGCGGCCCCGCAACCGGCGCGCACCCTCACTTCAACCTAGGCCATGTTTGCCCCCGTGGACGAGGCGGGAGACCATGGCTACCTCCGCATCCCCCCTGTCGAGGAGACCATCGCCGCATATCTCTGCCCGTCGGCTCCCGCCCTGGGCTCGGACCGCAGCCTGCCGTCCCGAGCTTGCAGGTTTACGGCTCAACAGGCTAACAAGGCCTACGGCGCCGCGGGGGAGGCGGTTTCTGCTCTACATGCCATGGCCGTTCTTCAGGTGCTGCAGGCCAAGCAGTTGAAGTCTCTGGATGGCGCCGCCTCTGTCGACGCTGACGCCATCCGGGATCTCCGTTCGGCTCCTCGGGCTCCTGGCCACGAAGCGCTCGGCCCAGGCGATTGGCCGTTCGATGGGGTATCTGGTGGTCCTCCACAGACACCTGTGGCTCACCCTATCAGACGTGCAGGAGGCGGATAGGAAGACGCTGTTAAATGCACCAATCTCCCCTGCAGGCCTGTTCGGAGACGCAGTGGAAAAGGTAACCGAGCGATACTCCGAGACGCAGAAAAAGGCGAAGGCGATGAGTCACGTGATTCCTCGGAGGGCGCTGATGCCTCCGTCGCCGCAGCCCCGCTCTCGCTCCTCTTCCACCTCGGGTCGTCAACCTCAAGCTGCGGCCAGGCGTCAGTCAGCGCCGCGCCCGGGACCAGATGCCCGTAAAGGCCGAAGCGGCCAGTGGCATGGAGCGGGAAACAAGAGGCCGGCTCAGAGGAGCCCGCGCAGGAAACCCACCGCTTCCCCGGCGAGGCCCAAGCAGTCGTCCTGACCGCTCGGGCAAGACGAGAGGAGACCGCCAGGATGGCCCCGCGTCCAAGCGACGCGCTCGAGAGCACGTGGTCCCTCAGCGTTCTGCGAGCGACATGTGCAGTTATGTTGTGAATGTGTTGTGTGTTGCTCAAAAATAAAGCAAATTACTTCTTCACAAACAGAGCTTTTTTCTCCTCTTGCACCACATACTGTGTTACCCGCCCTGCCCTCGAGCAGTGCAGAGTCACGGTCATTAACTATAAAGGCACCTCACGGGAAGCGCGAGGTGTCTATTTCCAGCCCTCACATAGCGGCGATGACTGCAGGTTTAGTTCAGCCCACACTCAGTCGTTTCCAGACAGCGTGGGAAGCTATTCCGGGCATTTCGCCGTGGGTGTTGAACGTAATTCGGCGCGGGTACACATCTCAGTTCAAACGCAGACCTCCCCGCTTTCGCGGCGTAATTCAGTCATTAACTTTGCCCCAAAGTGCTGACGTACTGAGACAAGAAGTGTGCAGCTTGTGCGAGCGAGCGGGAGAGCGGGTTCTACAGCCGCTACTTCGTAGTGCCGAAGAAGGGAGGGGGTCTCCGCCCTATACTGGATCTGAGACCCGTCAACAGAGCGCTTCACAAGCGCGCCTTCAGGATGACCACACTGAAGCAAATCCTGGCGCAAATTCACCCCGGGGATTGGTTCGCTTCGGTGGATTTAAAGGACGCTTACTTTCATATCCAGATAGTAAAGCATCACAGGCGTTTCCTGAGGTTTGCGTTTGAGAATTCAGTGTACCAATACACGGTGCTTCCCTTTGGGCTAGCTCTCGCTCCTCGAACGTTTTCAAAATGCATAGACGCGGCACTTTCACCCCTCAGATCGAGCGGGATGCGCGTTTTGAATTATCTGGACGACTGGCTGGTTCTCACGCAGTCGAAAGAGACGCTGGTCAGCCATGTGGAAGTCCTCCTTCGTCACTTGGAGATGCTCGGCTTGAAGGTGAACTTCCAGAAAAGTGTGCTCACACCGAGTCAGACTTCCACTTTCCTGGGAACATGCTTGGACTCGGTGAGAATGAGAGCGCGTCTCTCCCCCGAGCGAGCGGAGGCTCTGAGCTCTTCTCTCGGTCGCTTCAGACCTGGCAGGCTCGTCCCACTGAAGGAATTTCAGAGACTATTGGGACGGATGGCAGCGGCTACTTCAGTGTGTCACCTGGGGCTGCTGCATATGAGACCGCTTCAACGCTGGCTGAAAACGCGCGTTCCCCCGAGTGCGTGGTATTCCGGCCACAAGCGCATCATGGTCACCCGCGGATGCGCCCGCGCCCTGGTCCCGTGGAAGAACCCCGACCTCTTCAGCTCAGGCGTCCCTATGGGTTCAGTGACGCGGCGCGTGGAGGTCCTGACGGACGCCTCGTCCACCGGATGGGGGGGGCAGTCTGCTTGGGCAAGCCCGCCTCGGGTCGGTGGTCAGAGAGGCAGATGGAGTGGCACATAAATCTAGCTCTAAAAGCTTTCCGGTCTCGGCTGGAGCAGCAACATGTGTTGATTCGGACCGACAACACTTCCGTGGTCTCGTACATAAATCGTCAAGGTGGTGTACATTCCAGAGCCCTATTCAAGCAGGCGTAGTCCCTTCTGCTGTGGGCGGACCGGTTCTTTCTCTCGGTGAGAGCGGCGCACATCCCCGGTGTTCTAAATCGCGGGGCGGATATGCTCTCGAGGAGCGGGATTCCTCAAGGGGAATGGAGGCTTCACCCCGGGACGGTTCAGTTGATATGGAATCGTTTGGGCAGGGCGGAGGTCGACCTCTTTGCGACGAGCGAGAACACGCATTGTCAGATGTTCTTTTCGCTGTCCCGTTCCCCTCGGGAGACGGACGCACTAACTGCGCGGTGGCCGAAAGGCTGTCTCTATGCTTTTCCCCCGGTGAAAATCTTGCCCTTGGTGTTGTGCAAAATCAGGGAGGAGAAGGCGTTGGTGACTCTGGTAGCCCCGAACTGGCCGAATCAGCCTTGGTTCGCGGACTTGGTGGAGTTACTGGCAGGGCAGCCATGGGAGATTCCGCTCAGGAAGGATCTGCTGTCCCAGGCGAGCGGAACGATCTGGCATCACAGCCCCGGACTATGGAGCCTTCATGTGTGGCCGCTGCAGGGTCGCTGAGCGGGCGGGATGCGCTGCACGCGCGAGTTTTGAATACCATCGCGGAAGCGAGAGCTCCGTCCACCAGGCGCCTGTACGCTCTGAAGTGGGGTGTTTTCTCAAAATGGTGTCAGGATGATGATATAGACCCAACAAACTGCTCTGTGTCGGTTATTCTGCGCTTTCTTCAGCACAGGATGGATGAAGGGAGCCTTCCGTACGCTCTGAAGTGGGGTGTTTTCTCAAAATGGTGTCAGGATGATGATATAGACCCAACGAACTGCTCTGTGTCGGTTATTCTGCGCTTTCTTCAGCACAGGATGGATGAAGGGAGCCTTCCATCCACTCTGAAGGTATACATGGCCGCTATTGCAGCGTTTCATCCCCATGTTGATGGACAGTCTATCGGCAGGCATGCGTCGGTGACTCGGTTCCTCAGGGGAGCTAGGAGATTAGGTTCCTCAGGGGAGCTAGGAGATTACGCCCTGCACGGCCGCCTTCGGTGCCGCCGTGGGATTTAGCTTTGGTCTTGGAAGCATTGTCACGACCACCGTTTGAGCCCTTAGCTTCTATTGCCATTAAGGAGCTTTCGGTCAAAACGGCGCTGCTTCTCGTTCTCGCTTCGGCGAAGCGGGTTGGGGATTTAGAGGCTTTCTCTGTAAGTGAGGATTGTATTCGCTTTGGGCCGGGAAACTGTAATGTAACTCTCAGACCGAGGCCTATGTCCCTAAATCGCTCAATACTCCGTTCAGAGCGCAGATAGTTTCTCTGCCGGCAATGTCTGCTGAGCCATCAACCTCCCAGGGTTCGGATGCTCAGAGTGCTATTTGCCCAGTCAGAGCACTTCGGGAATACATTTCTCGTTCGGCTGCTTTTCGGAAATCGGACCAGCTGTTTGTGTGCTTTGGTGGGTGCAACAAGGGACGGGGAGTCTCTAAACAGAGGCTTGCTCACTGGATTGTGGACGCTATTGTTTTGGCTTATGATCGCCTGGGGCAGGAATGTCCCCTTAACGTCAAGGCTCATTCGACTAGGGCGATTGCCTCCTCGTGGGCCTGGACTAAAGGGATGTCTATTCAGGATTTATGTCTGGCGGCTGGCTGGTCTTCTCAGAACACGTTTGCCAGGTTTTATAAGTTGGATTTGCCCTCTGTAGCGTCTCGAGTGCTTTCGGTGAGTTCATTGTGTACACAGCATTGAGAGAGCTGCTCTGCGCTTTGCTCATGAGTTGTTCTGTGTTTTTGTGTATTTTTACCGTTGCCACCGCTATGCGTTTGCCTTCTTTTACTGTTGTTGTTGCCCTGTTGATCTTCAGTGCAAACTTTCCCCGGTTATAATGCTCGGGATATGCAAATTCTGGCAGTGTTTTGTAAGCTTGTGATAGGTCCCTTTGGGCCTATCAGAGGTTAGAGGTTCGCTATTGGCCAATCTCAGCCTATCGGAAGCTTGCATGCTGGGAGGGGTTTTGGATCTGTGTCAGTGGTTTGTTTTGGCTACCACGGCGGGATTCTATACTGTTCCCATATACGACATTCGTAATGTCGAAGTTCCGTAGCCTTGATAGGGAACGTCTCCGGTTACTTACGTAACCTCGGTTCCCTGAGAGGCAAGGAACGAGACATTACGCTCGTCGCCGTGTTCGCTATTGATTTTAGCGTTTTGTTCGATTCTGAAGAAGGAATTGGCGCTCCTTGCATATATACTGCTACAAGGTGTCAGTATTTGCATATTCGCGTCAATTGGCCAGCTCTGCTGGCGTTAGCCTATAAGATTTCAGCGGAAGTGAAGGATGAGAGGAGTTCCCATATACGACATTCGTAATGTCTCGTTCCTTGCCTCTCAGGGAACCAAGGTTACGTAAGTAACCGGAGACGTTTTCTTTAGGTGTGTTCCAGAGGCGTTAAAAAACAGTTCAACCTCAAGAGTTGCGACACTCCCATAGACCGCCATAGGAACTTTGGAATGCGGAAGTAACGCGTGTCGTGGAGCAGCCAATAGTTCCAAACACTGATAGTTCCAGCATTGAACCCCATTCATTTTTAGTGTTTCCGAAGTACGCTCGCTGGTAAATTAATGAAATTACTGTTTTTTTTGTTGTTTTTTTACTTTTACACACATTAGCCGACCTCTCGTGAATCTAGTCAGTAGTTATATTTTATGTAGCCAGTTTTAGTTAATGTTTTATTGGAAGATAATAGGTTAATTGCAGCTATAGCTTACGTGACCAAACACTTCACTAACGTTAGCTAACTTACGGTAACCTGATGTATATAATACATCATAATATTAATAATAATATATAATATTATACATACACACACACACACACACACTATTCATTTATTTAAATGGGTTAGGGTTATGTGTGCATATATGCATATATGTCAAAATGTGTGTTTGTGTAATATAGCCTACATAAATACACATGCATTCATATATATATATATATATATATACACTCACCTAAAGGATTATTAGGAACACCATACTAATACTGTGTTTGACCCCCTTTCGCCTTCAGAACTGCCTTAATTCTGCGTGGAATTGATTCAACAAGGTGCTGAAAGCATTCTTTAGACATGTTGGCCCATATTGATAGGATAGCATCTTGCAGTCGATGGAGATTTGTGGGATGCACATCCAGGGCACGAAGCTCCAGTTCCACCACATCCCAAAGATGCTCTATTGGGTTGAGATCTGGTGACTGTGGGGGCCATTTTAGTACAGTGAACTCATTGTCATGTTCAAGATACCAATTTGAAATGATTCGAGCTTTGTGACATGGTGCATTATCCTGCTGGAAGTAGCCATCAGAGGATGGGTACATGGTGGCCATAAAGGGATGGACATGGTCAGAAACAATGCTCAGGTAGGCCGTGGCATTTAAACAATGCCCAATTGGCACTAAGGGGCCTAAAGTGTGCCAAGAAAACATCCCCCACACCATTACACCACCACCACCAGCCTGCACAGTGGTAACAAGGCATGATGGATCCATGTTCTCATTCTGTTTACGCCAAATTCTGACTCTACCATCTGAATGTCTCAACAGAAATCGAGACTCATCAGACCAGGTAACATTTTTCCAGTCTTCAACTGTCCAATTTTGGTGAGCTCTTGCAAACTGTAGCCTCTTTTTCCTATTTGTAGTGGAGATGAGTGGTACCCGCTGGGGTCTTCTGCTGTTGTAGCCCATCCGCCTCAAGGTTGTGCGTGTTGTGGCTTCACAAATGCTTTGCTGCATACCTCGGTTGTAACGAGTGGTTATTTCAGTCAAAGTTGCTCTTCTATCAGCTTGAATCAGTCGGCCCATTCTCCTCTGACCTCTAGCATCAACAAGGCATTTTCGCCCACAGGACTTTTTCCCTTTTCACACCATTCTTTGTAAACCCTAGAAATGGTTGTGCGTGAAAATCCCAGTAACTGAGCAGATTGTGAAATACTCAGACCGGCCCGTCTGGCAACAACAACCATCCCACGCTCAAAATTGCTTAAATCACCTTTCTTTCCCATTCTGACATTCAGTTTGGAGTTCAGGAGATTGTCTTGACCAGGACCACACCCCTAAATGCATTGAAGCAACTGCCATGTGATTGGTTGATTAGATAATTGCATTAATGATAAATTTAACAGGTGTTCCTAATAATCCTTTAGGTGAGTGTATATATATATATATACATACATACATACATACATAGTAGCCTATATATACATATATACATACACAATTAATATATTATGTGCATGGGTTAGTTATGTGTGATTTAAATACATGTGTACTGTACACAGTACATCGTATACATGTATTTGTGGGTGTTTTCTGATGAATGGTTTAGTCTATGATTAGGGAAGGATGAAGGGGTACATTAGCCATACTGAAATGAATCCCGTTAACAGTTATGGATCGTATGTTAAAAACATACATGTTATGGATCGTAGGCTAGCCTATTTAGGAACATAGTTAATTCACTCATTAACTATCTCTCCAGTTTCATTTTATGAAGTTAAAATTTTACCGAACATTGCTGCAAATATAGTCGTTGCTGTTAATGCATTCTACGATATCGGAGCAGTCCATTTCCCTCCAAAATTAAACACAAAACTTATTAATGTTGTGTTTCTGTCACTCCCCAGAAAATACATTATATGTATTATATGTTTTTATATGTATATGTAAATACATTATATGTATTTAAAGTAAGCGTCAACATAATAATCAATGTACATTATGCGTCAATATTTACAGATAATTGCTGCAAATATAGCTGATGCTGTCTGTCCCGCTTAAAATCATTCAAACTGGTTGACAGCGCGGCTCTGTTTGGAACTATTGAAAGCTACACAAACCACGTGACCGCGTGGCGGCGAGATCAGAGAGTGTCGCAACTCTCATATTTAGTGTATTCGTCATCGATGTAACCGATCGGCGAGAGTTGCCGCGTGCAGGCGGGGAGGAGCTGTAAACGGAGACGTGAAGTCGGACACTTTCTGGTTCCCGTAGTGACCGCTCACGTTGTGTTTGCATACTTTAGCACAGCTGAAGTGAAATAAATGCAATAGTCTATTTGCCAAATACACAGATATTTCAGACACATTTTCATTCAATACTGTACTGCTTCATACAGCATCTGTTTGAACAAGAATAAAGTTCAAAATAAGCTATGTCAATGAAGTGTAGTCAACGTTTTTTAATCAGTTTTATTTTGATAAACATGACACAATATAACATCGCGACTACATGAAAAGACTGTTTCCTGTTATAAAAAAACTGATTTGTGAGCTTTAGTGGAACTAAACGAAACGCACGTGATCTTTGTCATGCGGTGAATCCGGCCAATTGTGGAACAGCTGTGACGTCATCAGAGCTTGTGAAGCTGCTCTTGAGAGGCTGCGCTCAAGGGGGTAATCCATCGACCGGAAGTTGAAGCCGGCCGGGTGCCGCCATCTTGTAGCAGAACTTCACTTGCGTTAGCATTTCCATTGACTCCCATTCATTTTGGCGTCACTTTGACAGCGAATAACTTTACATCTGAGGCGTTTAAAGACTCCATTTGTCCATTATTTATTTCTAAAGAAACACGCCAATGTATAAAGGGCTCCATTACCTTCTATGTTACATTATGGCCCCGTAGAAACAGTTTTTGTAAAAATAGGCTAACGATTGCGTCATAACCACTCGACTCTCTGTCTCGCTGTACAGAAATTACCGTACAGACAGGAGGAGAAGCTCGCAGGCAATCGGGGGGACGTCCCGTCAAGTAAGAAGCCCGTAGATAATGAGTCCAAAAAAGCTATACTATACAAATTAATAATTAATCAGAATACTTACTCCTGCTCACTCACACCAAAGAACTCTTTGCTCAAGTTCCCCGTCTCTGCAAGATTAACGTTGGCAATTTTCACGCACAGCTACTAGAAAAATTACAGCTGTCAGACAGGTTGCTCACGTCATCAAGCTTAGTTTGAGTCGGTTTGAGTCTGCGCGTCAGGAACGGAAGTGCTCAAAAATCGCTAAAAATGGGCTTCAACTGTCTCAAATGAGTTCAATGAGATGGCTCTGTCCACTTCTTATACTGTCTATGGCTGCGCTGGCTGAGTTCTCTGGCCACTCTCGAATCGCTCTCGCGGTACTTTGATGGCATACGTCACAGTCATGTGGCGTCGGCACCATAGACATAATAAATACATAGACGCCCTATTGGCCGCTGGAGCGTACGTCAACGGCGCCGCCATGTTGGGGATGGCATCTTTCCCATACCTCTCATACCGGGAATTGAGGAAAATGCCTGTTTCGTGTGGTGCTTGGGGCTGTACAAATCGCCACACAATTGAAAACAGCTTTCGAGGAATTACCTTTCTCAAGCAAGACTGGACGTTTGTTTTTGGTTGTATCTGGTCATGATTTAATTAGTAATATAGTAACGTTCAGAGGTTAAATTTAAAAATACTACTGCTATTGTGTCACGAAATGTAGTTTTAATAGTTTTTCAGTTTTTAAAGTTTTTAAACAACTACGTTAAACAACGTAGTTGTTTAAAGCTCAAATATGTGGTTTGTTTATAAAGATAGCGCCTATTTAAAAATTTGATCTGACGTTTTCGGAGTTGTAAGATGCTATCACCGGGGGCTCAGCGCTCGTCTACCCCGAAAGGAACAGCCGTACTTCGGCCAGTGCTTCTGACGTTTGCCGCTGGCTCGGATGTCTCTAGTCTAGTGGTTAAACATGAGATATAATTCGTCTTGTGTATATCTAACGGGCGATCTTTGGTCTCATTAATCTATAAATGGTTTCTTGGTAAATCGTTTTGGCTGAGGGCAAAGTGAAGTTTCATAACTTTATATGTAGGCTATTTTAACGTTGTATCCTGCTGTATGTTTGACTGAAGCTACTTCTGTTATAATGGCTATTACTGATCAATAAAACTGAAATTTAACAAAAAGAGTTGGTAACGCTTTAGATTACAGCCCGGAAAGTACTGTGTAATTAAGAGGAATTTACAGAGTAACTTTCGGTAATTATAGTGTACCTATAAAGTACTTGCATGCAAGTATAAGGGAACAATATGTAAAGTTTGGGGAATAAAGGGGTAACAACCAGGAGAATTAAAAAAATATTTATACTGTAAGTATTATAGAACAATGCATTCTCGTCCCAAGGCGTCATCTTATTCACACTTTTGACCATGCTTCAACATCCGACGCACATGGCACCCTTTAGCGTCAGGTAGATGACGCTCATCCTCGGGCGTCATCTAACGCCTTTAGCGTCAGTTAGATGACGCTTCCGTTTTTAGCGTCAGTTAGATGACGCTTCCGTTATGGGTAGGTTTAGGTCTGGGGTAGGGTTAGCGTCTCATATTGACGCTAAAGGGTGCCATGTGCGTCAGATATTGACGCATGGTCAAAAGCGTCAGTTAGATGACGCCTTGGCTAAGGGGTACTTATTCTACTATTATGATACAACAACCTTACATTTGGGAGCAATTTAGCGAGAACATACACTGCGTACCTTTTTGTAATAATTGTGTACCAATACATACTGTATAGGTTATAAAAAATTACAGGGTACATATCTATGCATTTATACTTTTATTTTTTTTATTTTTTTTTTATAGCAAAAGTGCAGATGTTTAAGTTTGGGCTAACATGTTTCAAGGCAAGAAAGGCTATTGCATTTTTTTTAAATACTGGGAAATATATCTTGTTTCATGTGTTTACAGGGTAAGTGGTGCTTGTATAATAAATAAAGGGTTCCGAGTCAGTGATATAAGATTGTGTGTATGCATTTTTATTGTACTTGCCCTGTAACTACATGGAACAAGAGGGTAACAAGCACCACTTTAATTTACAGCCCACAATGTCACACTTACCCTGTAACTACATGGACCAAGGGGGTAACAAGCTACATGAAACAAGAGTATATTTCCCCAATATTTAAGCAAAAGTTGCAATAGTTTTCGTTTTCAGTGCAGTTTTGTAAAAAATATTACATTTTAAAAATTACAAGGTACATATCTATGCATTTATAAAGCCTATACAGTATGTACTGGTTCACCATTATTTCAAAAAGGTGTATGTTCTTGCTAAATTGATCACAAATGTAAGATTGTTATATCATAATAATAGAATAAGTACCCCTTAGTTCTATAATACTTACAGTATAAATACTTTTTTAATTCTCCTGGTTGTTACCCCTTTATTCCCCAAACTTAAAATATTGTTCCCTTATACTTATATTGTAAGTACGTTAAAGGTACACTATAATTACCGAAGGTTATGATGTAAAATTGCTTTAATAACGCAGTACTTTCCGGGCTGTAAAGCGTTACCGCTCTTGCTAAATATTTGCTTAACTGAATCATTCATCTGAATCATTCATCTTTACCTGCATACCGTCACACATGAATTCACGCTTGACTCTAATGTCAGCATGTTGTGAAGCGTGACGTGACGTAAGCGCGTTGAGAAACTCACATGATAAATAGTTTTTTTTTGTTTCCGCATCACTTCTCACGTGAGCTTCATGCTGATGTAGAACTTCATAAACCCATGTATAACCATTGGCCGGAATGAATCGTTTAGTTTAAAAAGTTTAAAATATTTGTATTTTTCTTACACACACCTATCGTTTCGCTTCAGAATACATTGATTCATCAATTGTGATCGTATGGAATACTGCCATGTTTGCTTTGTGTGGTTTTTGTGTTTAAATGTTTTTATTTGGTATAGCAGAAGATCATTTGTAACTACACTTTTTTTTATACATGGTTTTTGAAGAATCGACTTTGAGGGACCACTTGCTTTTTATGTGATCACAGAGATGCATTTTTTTTTTTCTAAAAATCTTTGTTTGTGTTTATCTTAGGGTGAGTAAATGATAAGAGAATGTATTTTTTGGGGTGGAAGATCCATTAAAGGGTCTGTGGGCGACAATCTGAAAGCCAAAATAATTTGTCGGCCGAGAGACTGAATAGGGGAAACTCATTGCCAGACGCGCTTGCTCAATGAACCTGAATCCAAAGACTGCGTTTTGTAGATTTATTTGTGTTACAAATGAACAAGGTTGTGTGTCCAATACATTCCATAGTAATTGTTTCACTGGTATACGAAATGGTGTCCAAACGGCATTAAACAACGTTAGAAGTGTTCTACAGCGGTCAACAAGACTTCCCCCGTCACCCCCTCACGAACCCGACAGGTGAGAAGATGATATAGTCTCACTTCCTCCACCACCACCAGGTGCCTTAATTACCGTAAGTAACCAAAAGAATGTGTTCATAAAATAAAACAATACCAGGCTCTTACAGGGCCCATTGCATGTCAGGGCTTTGACATTAGGATAATGTGATAATTATTATGCAATTAACATCTGATTTAATGAATGCCACTTTCAGGCTTGTCTCAGTCACATTCAGTGGCAAATGGTCCTCTGGGTAGCATCCTGACTGTAGGGAATCTAAAGAGATTAAAACGTTGTACTGGACTGTTGATTTCCTGCTATGTACATTTAAAATGTACATTTACTAATTAAGCTCATATCCTGTTAATTATCACAGAAAATAATCTTTATTCTGTTTGTCAAAGCAAAATAAACGCATATGCCTGTGCATAATTCAGAATTCCTTTAATTGTGAATACAGCTCAGAGTTCTGTGGACGTCCTCGTTTACTTTGTGGAGATAATTGAGGGAGGTCATGGAGACTCATGGGCACAGAGTTTCACCCAGCCTTTTATTGGTATAACTTTAATTTATTTAACTTTTAATTTTAATGGATTGGAAAATTCCACACAAAATAATTTTGCTTTAAAGGATTAGTTCAATTTAAAAGGAAAATTACCCCATGATTTACTCACCCTCAAGCCATAGGTGTATATGACTTTCTTCTCTCAGACGAATACAATCAGAGTTAGCCACATTAAAAAATATACTGGCTCTTCAAAGTTTTATAATGGCAGTGGATTGCAACCAACAGATTGAAGCTCAAAAATGTGCATCCATCAATCCTAAACGAGCTTCACACGGCTCCGGGGGTTAATAAAGGCCTTCTGAAGCAAAGCGATGAGTTCCTGTAAGAAAAATAGAATTTTACTTATGAATATTTTTCTTACACGAACTCATCGCTTCTGGGAAAGTTTAAAGCATTCCAATCAGAGCAATGAATCAGGCAGATTCATTTAAAATTAAATGTTCAAGTTTAATAATTTAAATTATTAAATTTAATAAATAAAATCCGGTTTTATTTTGTAACCTGTACTTAGCATTGTTAAAGGCCATTAATAATTGTCAAGGTAACATAGGCAAGGTAAGATTGGATTTGAAAAAGGTACAATGAACAATGGTTGTTAACAAGGAAGTAAACATTCTTTCTTACTGATTGCCTTAGTAACATTTGCAATCCCTTACGTGTGCCACATAGAATGTGTGACGCTGACATTATTCACTTAAAGGTGTATAAATACACTGACAGAGGCTGTGCATAAGTTAAAGTATACATACAATCTGCGAAAAGGTAATTCTCTAATTTTACTTTTTAATTCACAATTTTTCTCTAATTTAATATGTTGTATTTTATGAGGAAATTTCCAAGCTTAGAAATTTCCATATTTAAGCTAATCTATCTTGTAATGTTTAATGAAATTTCATCAAGATTTTCTTCACTGCATGGTGAGAGAAGACTGAATTGTCCCACAGCACCATTTATTGTGGACAGGACAGCCATGGTTTCACTGGTTGTGGTGGCTGTATTTCTTCTCTGTGGGACCCTGTTTCAACCCCCCCAGGCGGCAGCATTCAAACCTCTTTTTCAGGATGGGTCCATCACGCATCGAGAAATCACTCAGATGGCCATCCTCCGCAAGACAGCAGAAGTGTGCCGTGACATAGCCACTGCCCGGGGACGAGACTTTACACTGGTTGTAAGAAAAGAACACGAGAGTCAGTGAACCAACTGAATTGTTCCTAGAACCAGGAAGATATTAGCATTTTATAGTCACACAGACTATTAATGAGTAAAAAAGGCTCTGTGATTATTAACATTCCTTGAAGAGACTTTTTATATTTTGATTTACAACATAATCATACCTCAAATGTGAATTTTGAAACTTTTTTAAGTTGCTAAGTCTCAAGTTATGCTACACTGACTTGAAACCTGAGTAGAAAACTGAAAAACAGAGGTAATTTGAGTTATGTTTTTAATAATAATAATAATAATAATATTCTCCTCTTTCTACACGTCACCTCCAGATAAACAACAGACTGACTGTATCTGCTGTCCAACGAGCCTGCACAACATCTCCTGATTCATCTTCTGCCATCTCTTCACTGGGTTTTTATTCAGTGATAACACAGATTTATCTAAGCAATGCAGCAATAGATTCAGCGTTTGTTCTGAGTGAGGCGCATCACATAGATAATGAGGCTTTCGGTGAGGGCCGGGACCTCATCACTAGTGGCCTGGCTGCAGTAAAGGCCAGTGTGCAGCAGGGGAGCTATATCTCTGGTCGAATCACACTGGGGGCTGTATGTCATACTCTGCAGGTATGTTATAAATGGAGATTATAGTAGGTGGTCTGAAATCTTTCTTTTTTTCATGCTGGCTTTATACCAGATATATATTTGTGTTACGTTTTTTGTGTATAAAAAAAAATATCAAAAGTGATTTACATGCATATGTTATCAGTTCATGCATTCCCAGAGAATCAAACCCAGACTCAAAAAAATGAACTAGGAAGGTTGTGCACTTTACATAATATATATTTATATTAAGCTTACTTATAATAATTGTGTTTTTTTACTTGAAATGTTTTTTTTCTATTAAGGTGTATGCAATTATGTCTCAACTTAACAGTACAAAATCAGTTGCGTTCCTCGAAGTGGTTGTTTTTTAATGTACCCTAGGTTTTGACAGATCTGGGGAAAACGGCATTTTCCTATTTTGCACCTTGGTCAAAAGCAAAAAAGCAAAAAGATTTTTGAAAGCAAAAAGATTTGAGCATACTTGTATCTAATGATGAATTTAAGATAACCATAAAGAATGCAGTAAAAGAGATATGCGATTGTTTCTTGTAAAATACCTCTGTGTTTAAATCAGCGTTTTAAGCTATGTTGTATAATCAGTCTCAAATGGGACTTCCTGGTAAAATTTAAATAATTAAATTAAGCATTTTAAAACGACTATTCAATTTCTTTTCCTTTTTTTACTTAACTAAGAGTATTTAAACCATTTTTGACGTTTGTTTGAATGAAAATATTTGAATTTCATTGCATAGAAAGCAAAAGTTAAACCAAGTAACATCTGCAAACATGATGACAGAGCTTTTTCAGTCCATACAGTTTTAGTTTAACCACCGCAAATGAACTGTATGTGTAACGTTGTGGAAGGAATGAACCGGGAAGTGAATCCAATCGCAAGCACAAACAAACAGGTAGTCCAGGGTAAACGAAAAAACAAAGAAACTCAGACCAGGAACAAGGAAACGGCAACCATTACAACATTAAGAAACTCACAAGGACTGAACTAAAACACAGGGCTTAGATACAGAGGAACAGGTGAGTGAAACAAGACACAGCTGGGCAAATTAACTAAGAACACAGGTGGAAAACATGAACACAAACGAGGAGCGGGAAAACTGGACAGGACTAAACCAAATACACAATAATGGGGGGACCACAAGACAGACAGGAACCCACACCGTGACATAGCCCCCTCCCTATGGGCGGCTACCGACGTTATGGGCGGCTACCGACGCCCATAAAAAAACAAAAAGGTTCAGGAGGGTGGTGAAGCGGAGGCGGTCTTGGGGAAGGGATGGAGGGCCAGGTCCGCGCAGGGAACAGGACCAGGGCCTTGCAATGGCGGGCATGGGCCATGGAACGTGGGTAGGGCCCTATGAAATCCGTTTTATTTTTTCTCAAATTTCGTTTTTATTTTTTTTTCAAATTCCGTTTTTTTTAATTATTTTTTTAGCCCTTTCGGATTTGCTTGTTTTCTTTGAATTTTTAAAGGTCAATACTGCTTAGAAGTGAAGTTACATAAACTCACAATTCAGCTTTTTTATATAAACTTAATATATTCATTAAAACACATTCAAAATTCTGCAAAATTCAGCCGAACCTTCAACAAATCTCTGACCAAAACTAACAGCAACATGAACAGTTACAGGGTAGGATTGATGAATATTAATTCTAAACAAATTGATGAATATTAATCCTGCATTTAAGTGGAACAATGTATTTTTTATCTACTAAAAAAATCAAATCATATTTGAATCAGCTGGCATTTTCCATTACATTAGTGCTCCAACATGGCTCTCTGTAACTGGGCATCAGGGGAAAGAGGCCGGATTACACAGCGGAATAAGTACATATTGATTTTACGTGTACTAACATTTAGCAAAGTACTTTTTTTCCATGTTCGATGTCCAAAGAACACAGGCAAAATATAATTTTTCATAACGTAAAAGTACTTGTAGATACAAGCAGGCATGTGTTGCTTTCTAACTCATTTCCCATCTTTTGCACACATCTCCATTGAAGTACATGATGGTAAGGCACTTGGTGTTGAGCTCAGTAAGAAACTCTCTCTTGTCAGTGAGCAGTGCCTTGTACTTGCTGAAACTCCTCTCACAGTCAACAGAACTGACTGGGAAGTATATGTTGGACATGGCAATGTTTGCAATGCCTGGAAATCTTTGGCTTGTTCCTTTCCAGTAGTCAGCCAGGTCCAAGGAAGCTGAGATGCCTTCATTTCTGACACAGTGTTGATATGCGGCCCACTGCTCACTGAGCTCTGGAGATGCTCTGGGGTCCTTAATTCCCACAGTGTGCCATAGGCTTCAATCTGCCTTTCCATAGCAGGAGCCTGTCTGGGATCAAACACTCTGATCATCTTGTATATTTTTTTTGGCAGGATGGACATCCCAGTGCTTTGAAAATTTTTCAAATGCAATGTGAAATCCATCGTGAGGTGATCCAACATATCCCTTTTCTTTGGCATTCTCATTTGGTTCAGCAGCCCATCAGTTTTGACCCCAAAGCCAATGGTTTTGGCTGTTCCATTGACTAAAAAGGAACCAAGATCTTCCATGATGTTGTATGCAGAGACTGCTACAGGAGTATGGGTGCCCTCCAGCACTGTCAGAGCTGTAACCAGTTTCCCACACCCTTCAGAGATGAAGGTCAGCTTGAAGTTGAGGGCCTCTTGTTTTTCATCCGTTTCAACCAGCTCAATGATGTTTCTTACTGCCTGAGCAGAAGACTTCTCAGCTAAGAAGAACTCCTTGTACAGGTGGACATGTTCAGCATGGTATTTAACTGCTTCAAACCAGCTATTCCACCTTGTGCCTACAGGCTCAGGGGGTACCCTGGGTTTCTCAGCCTCCTTCATGGTCAAGAAGTACAACCATCTTCTCTTCCTTGCAGGCTTTTTGAAGAAGGCAGACTTAACCCACATCACAAGAGCTGTAACCTCACTGAAGTATTTGTAGTGTTGCCAGGTTTCTCCCACCAAATTGATGACATGACATAAGCAGGTTGTATGGACACTGTGAGGCATGACTCCCTTCAGTACTTCTCTGTAGGCTTTCAGACAGTATGATGCATTATCAGTCACCACTGCCAGAATGTCATTCAAGTCCAACTGACTGGTATGAAGTGACTGCAGTACTGCCTGTGAAAATGTCGAAAAATTGCAGCTTTCCATGAAGATGACATCAGTTAGAAAGTATTTTCCCTCAGTCCCTGTTGAATTGAAAAGGGAAACAAAAGTCCTCGCCCCGTGGCAAATATCTAGATACTTACACAGGCACATTTGGTTCAAATAAATTCAAATAAAGTTTTGACAAAAAAGGTTTTATAAAAAGATAAACCTCACATATTTAAGCCTTAAAATCATTTTTATAAAAATAATGAGTCAAAAAAGATAAATTACTGACATTTACAATGCACATTAGCTGATCTTTTATTAATAATAGTAAAATTCGGTCCGATTTTCCCGTGGTGTCTGTAGTTGCTATGCAACCATGCACTGCGCTCTCCACAACGACAAAGAAGTTTTAGTAGTTAATAGATTTCCACCACCGAAAAATGCTTGCTGTAGCTCTAAGTTACAAGATTTATTTACAGAGAAGAGATGGGTGCACCCCTATCCTTTATGTTGACTGAGCTTTCAATGTTGTTACGGAAAGCGAGAAGCTGATATGTTGGTTCTTGTCACATGAACTGCGGTGCGCTTGCGGCATTCTGAAGAGTTGAGATGTTTTCATCTCGCCGCGCCTGGAAAAAATGAGCGATTATGAGCGCGCTTGCCGCGCGCCTACATTTGAAATAACGAACTTGAGCACGCAAAAGACACGACATGTGAACAACGACTAGCTTGATGAGCTAGTTACCTCCAATCAGGCTACTGGTAGCTCGCGAGCGACGTGTTGGAGACCCCAGCCATCAGAGTAAAAGATACGCATCAAGAAGAAGTGCGCTGTTTGCATCCCTGTATATTAAAATTGTATATAATCCCTAGTTAAAAATAGGCTCATAGGTTAATACAGCATATCTAAATAAAAGCTAATTGGATGCTCACCTATAACAATGTTGAGGACACTTCGATCTCGGTTGTCAGAGGTTTCGTCGACAACAACGAAGAATTTCTTTCCACGGATCTCTTGCAGGACTTTTTGCATGTGCTGGTCAAAGACCCGCGGCAGGTGGGTCTGCCTGAGGCTGCTGGGGTTTTCTGGGAGTGCGCCTCCCTGCTTGCAATGTTTAACAATCCTCTTCATTTTCTCAAGCGGTATGTCAGCTTCAGCACACATTGCAACAAAATCTTGCACAAACTCACGCCTTGCTTCTGTTGTTTTTGTCGTTGCATCAATGGTAACCTGGAGGGATTTAGCTTTGTTCTTGAGATGAACTTTTGATATCAAATGGTCGTTACATGTGTCTTTGCGGGTCCAGTCAACAGTATGTTGACAAAACTTACAAAACAGTTGTTGTCCAGACTCATAGTAGTCGTTGGGGTATTGTTCAGCCCGGTATTTAGCAGTCAATTGAGAGTTTCTTAATTTTTTCGCCACCGTTACCTTATCAAGAGCCACTCGCTTCGACATTTTTTCCCCTACGCGGGAACTTGAGGACGCATGGTTACTAGGCAACATGTTTAAAACAATGCCATTTGGCCACGGGTTATGTAGAAAACTTCCTGCGTTTGTTGTTTTAAACTGAAAAATGAAAAGGAAGTACAAAAAAATTTTTTTATTTAATATGGCAACAAAATATATGCAAATTCCATGCGATTCCGCGTGTATAAGAGAATTCTATTTTCATGTGTAAATTCCGTGATTCCGTCCGCGTTTTCCGCATCACGAAAATCATAGGGCCCTACGTGGGCGGACCTGGGCCATGGAACGTTGGCGGAGCAGGACGAGCAGGCGGCGGCCAGGGCGGAGCAGGCTGCGCAGGCGGCCAGGGCGGTGACAGTCCATCGGCCAGGACGAGGCGAACAGTCCATCGGGCAGCCAGGACGAGGCGAACTGTCCATCGGGCGGCCAGGGCGGAGACGACCCCTCGGGCGGCCAGGGAACAGCAGACACCAGCGGCTCGGGAACAGACGACACACACACTGGCTCGGGAACAGACGACACACACACTGGCTCGGGAACAGACGACACACACACTGGCTCGGGAACAGACGACACACACACTGGCTCGGGAACAGACGACACACACACTGGCTCGGGAACAGACGACACACACACTGGCTCGGGAAGAACAGACACAACACACACGGGCTCGGGAACAGACAACACACACACACAGGCTCGGGAACAGACAACACACACACGGGCTCGGGAACAGACAACACACACACGGGCTCGGGAACAGAAAACACACACACACGGGCTCGGGAATAGACAACACACACACAGGCTCGGGAACAGGAACAGACTCTGGGTCGGGACCAGGAACAGACTCTGAATAGGCCATCTTGTCCGTAGACACTGGCTCGGAGGAAGTGACGTGAAGCGTCTCTGGCTCGGCAGAAGTGACGTGAACAGTCTCTGACTCGGCCATCTTGTCCGTAGACACTGGCTTGGAGGAAGTGACGTGAACAGACTCTGGATCGGCCATCTTGTCTGTAGAAGTGACGTGAAGCGTCTCTGGATCGGCAGAAGTGACGTGGACAGTCTCTGGATCGGCAGAAGTGACGTGAACCGTCTCTGGATCGGATCGGCCATCTTGTCTGTAGACACTGGCTCTGTAGAAGTGATGTGAAGCGTCTCTGGCCTCTGGATCGGCCATCTTGTCTGTAGACACTGGCTCTGTAGAAGTGATGTGAAGCGTCTCTGGCTCGGCAGAAGTGACGTGAACAGTCTCTGACTCGGCCATCTTGTCCGTAGACACTGGCTTGGAGGAAGTGACGTGAACAGACTCTGGATCGGCCATCTTGTCTGTAGAAGTGACGTGAAGCGTCTCTGGATCGGCAGAAGTGACGTGGACAGTCTCTGGATCGGCAGAAGTGACGTGAACCGTCTCTGGATCGGCAGAAGTGACGTGGACAGTAGTGACGTGGACAGTCTCTGGATCGGCAGAAGTGATGTGGAGCGCAGGCTCGGCAGGGCTGACGTGGAGCGCAGGCTCTGAACAGGACGAGACCAGCGGCGAAGGCTCAGTGCTGGATGTGACCAGCAGAGAAGGCTCTGGGCTGGATGGGACGTGAAGATCAGGTGATGACCTGGCATGCCACGGGAGGAAGCTCTCCAGACACATGGAGAGTGCCTCTCTCCAGTCCACACCAGAGAGATTGGGGAGCTCCCTCGGGTCGACCTCCTTAGCACCCAGCCGGTAACCAATTTTAATCACCTCATCGCCCAGAGAGCAGGATGCAGCGAGAGGAACAAACCCCCAGGTGTGCTGGAACAGATCAAGGCTATCCAGGGCCAAGGCCGCGATCTGTCCAGCGAACTCCCGGTTTAGGCTGTGTAGATCAGGCGAGATCCTTACTGCTGGATTCATATTAGGTGAGTTCTTCTGTAACGTTGTGGAAGGAATGAAGCGGGAAGTGAATCCAATCGCAAGCACATTTATTAACAAAACAAACAGGTAGGCCAGGGTAAACGAAAAAACAAAGAAACTCAGACCAGAAACAAGGAAACAGCAGCCATTACAACATTAAGAAACTCACAAGGACTGAACTAAAACACAGGGCTTAAATACAGAGGAATGGGTGAGTGAAACAAGACACAGCTGGGCAAATTAACTAAGAACACAGGTGGAAAACATGAACACAAACGAGGAGCGGGAAAACTGGACAGGACTAAACCAAATACACAATAATGGGGGGAACACAAGACAGACAGGAACAAGACATGAACCCACACCGTGACAGTATGCGCATGTTCCACTATGTTTGGCAACCACAAAGTGTATATATACTTTTAGAACTTTGTACAGTATTATTTGTAATATTTGATTTGCAATGTTTGTGTGCAGGATTTCTATAGCCACAGTAACTGGGTGGAACTGGGAAACACTGCTCCTTTCAGCCCCCTGATCAGACGTGAACTTCCTCTCAACAATCTAGCAGGTATGACAAAATACAATTACCCTCATTCTACAATTTCCCGAGTGTTTAGGAACTAGTTTCACATTCTTATCTTTTATCTGTATGTACAGACCGCAGCACACCAACATGCAAAAGCTGCCCTGGGAAAGACTGTAGAGATAACATTCTCCCAGAAATATTGCTGCATAAGAAACTAACCTCAGGATATTTCAGCCCTTTCTCCTCTACAAAACCTGTGGGTAAGGAAGCTTAGGATCCCATGTGTAGTGTTGATCTGCCTATCAATTATAACTCCTCTGTATAGGCCTGTCATCACAGTCCACAGGATGTTTGAAATTGGAACTACAAATATATGCTGACATAATTTTCTCTCAGGCAAGTGTAGCCATGGCGGCTTTCTTGATAGGACCAGTTATAGAGACCCCACCGGAGGTATCAACAAGGATTACATCAGCTCAAGTCACGGCTTCCTTCATCAGCGTGCCGCTGAAATGGCCATCAATGCTACTATGGAACTGCTGCAAGACATCCGACTGGCCACAGGCAACCAAGCCTTTCTTCGGTACACATTATCTTCCTTTTACACCAGTCTTTGAGCACTTCTTCAGCGAATTAAAAAAATATATTAACGTTTAAGTCCTTCTGTAAAGTTCATATTTATGAGGTCAGGTTCATTCAAGTACTTTAGTCAAAGTAACATGGCGATGTACCATTTTTTAACTCAACCTAAGTGAATAAATGTATACTTTATTGTATTTGAAATATATTTCAAATACAAACGTTTGCCATTTGCTGTTGCAGTCAAGGCCTGCTCAGCTGCCCTGGGGCCAAGTGTGGCCACGCAGGACAGCTACACGAACGTACCGAGAAGGCCAAGAGAGGCTTGTGTAACGGCAATTTAAAGACTGAGAAAGGTCCCACCTCTCATGGTTGGCTCGACTAATAAGAAAGGTGGAATTTCCAACCAGGAAATTCCTCTGTTGGGAGGATTTATGACTGTCTCAAGTGTGGTTAGACATGGGCCTTGCCGTTTGTGTCCATTTATGCTCAGATAGATATAACAAACACATACTGCATTCTATGAGAAGGTGATGTTCACTAAAGTGTGAGACATTAAATAAGGATTAATTAAATAGGAGACACGAAATAGGTGGGGTTAATTAACTAGTAGTTCTCTCATAAAGCATGCATACAATAAATATAAATGCAAGAGACAGTGTACAAGACATAAAATTATCACATACAATGTTGGGGATGCATGTTCATTTATAGATCAGTTCGTCTATAAATTAATGCAGGAAAGTCTGTTTTAAGGGCTGTAAGTCTTTCCTATGGCCTCAGTCTTGACCACATTTTTAACAGTAATAAAACCATCTTATCTGATGGATGGTTGCCCTGGTGACTGAGGCGTTTATCTGCTCTCTTGCTTCTCTGGGGGGATATTTCATTCCTAAGAGTGGGCTTTAAAGCTTATTTGTTAAATGTAACAAATAGTTATGTGTCTGATTGTTTCAGTTGTTACATCACTCATTAGATATATATAGAAGCAGCAGTGGATTCCAGAATCCACCCCTTCAGTATGTCTGCTTAGAACCTGACGGGGTGCTAAAAACTTTTCCACGTCAAAGACCGTTTTTATAAATATGAAAGTTAACATGGATTTTAGAGTATACACACACTCCAAGTTCAAATCTGTGTGACTAAATTGAATGGTTATATAGGCCTATTCCATAGTTCCAAATGTACAATATTATGGTACTTTGTACATGCAACTTTACAAATTTACATAACTTTAGGCTACATTAAATAAAAAATTTACAGATGCTGCGTTCATTGCATCCAACATGTTTTCTCACAGACACGCTCCAAAATGAAAATGAAGGACTTAAAGAAAGTTTGGAGTTCCCCACTCGTAATTACAACATTCAATTCATAAATACGATCTTTCCGACATGACTTGAACTCAGCATAACAACTGAATTATTCATTCATTCATTCAGGCCCTTTACGTCGAGAACGACGATTGGTATGGCGCTTCAGTCTTCTACTGTCGAGGAAGTCTTTGTACTGCTGGCAAGATCTTTTGACACCGGATCTTATAGAGGCTTGCCATGTTGCTCGGTCACCAGCAAGCGTTTCCCAGTTTTCGCTTGGAAGGCCGAACGACTGAAGGTCACGCTTCAGGACATCCTTGTAGCGTAGCTTCGGCCGTCCGACTGGGCGAGGGGAATCAGCAATTTCGCTATACAGAATTGCTTTCGGTAACCGGTTATCTTCCATGCGGTAGGTGTGGCCAGCCCAGCGTAAGCGACGGGTGCGCAACATAGTATAGAGGTCTGTGCTCTTGGTCGTGGAAAGGATAACTGTATTTTGAACATGATCCTTCCACGTTATGCCTATAATTGAGCGCAGACAGCGAAAGTGAAAGGTGTTCAGACGGTGTTCATGTCTGCGGTAGGTGCACCATGTTTCACTGCCATACAGGAGAGTGCTGAGAATACAGGCCTCGTAGACTTGGACTTTTAGGTGGAGAGACAGTGACTTGTTCTTCCATACTCTCTCGCTAAGCCTGCCGAAGGTTGTTGATGCTTTCCCAATTCGGATGTCCAATTCGCAGTCTAGACTGTTGGAGGTGTCGACTGTGGAACCCAGATAAGAGAACTTTGTGACTTTTGTCAGTACACTGTTGTTGATAGTGATTACGGGTAAGAGTATAGCAGGTTGGGCAAAGACCACTGTTTTTCCCAGGCTGATCTTCAATCCAAACTCCTCACAAGCAACAGCAAAGGAGGAGCACATAGCCTGCAGCTCAATCTCAAAATTATAGGTTGCAGTATTGTGAATTTATTTGGGGACAGTTAGGAAAAATGGGGGGTAAATGCCATTTCTGCTGATGCTGTGGATACACAAAGTTCTTTAGTTATAGCGCCCTTAGAGTCACAAATTTATACCGGCAGTCTTATTTGTTTATCTCTCTCTCTCTCAGATTGATGGGCCTCAGTCAGACCTCAGTTCTGGCTTTTGTGATTGACACCACAGGCAGTATGTCTGATGACATTGAAGAAGCCAAGAGAGTGTCCTTCAGTATCATAGACAGCAGAAGAGGAACACCGGAAGAACCTTCAGAATACATTCTAGTCCCATTTAATGATCCAGGTAGTCATATTGTGTATTTAGATCATGTCTATTAATTTTTTTCCTAACAAAGGGCAAAAAAGCAAAGGAGGCAGTGCGATATGAGATTTAATATTCTATAGACTACAAATTTTTACGATAGCTTATATGCACTCACTGTGACACAGTGATGACACACTGTGGCATGGTAATGCTGTGATTGGCTGATCACGTGGTCAACATGAATGCCTGCCTATTATGTGTGTGCGCAAGTGAGCCTGAATGCATCAAACATTCATTGAGGCATTTGCATCAAGTGAAAATGGATGGAATAATTAGTAAACTATTCACCTATTCGGACAATCACTTTTGTTCATGTTCAAATCTAACTTGAACTTGCAATGACTTGAACATGAAATGATCTGTGAGTGATTTGCTTTTTATGGAATATATTAAAAGTATAATGTCTGCCATCATCAATAATACAAGTGTGATGTTTACAGAGGATCTGAATGATAGCTGAACAATAGTTAGTGAAAGTAAATTATGTAAAGATATATGCATATTTCTGTTAGATTATTAAATTTATACATTATATCATTTAAATTATGTAAACATTATCGTTGCTGTAGTGTTCTGTGATGTGTTTGTGTCATACAGCTTTTGGACCTCTGACAAGGACTAAGGATGCAGATATTTTCAAATCGAGAATCAACTCCCTCAGAGCATCTGGTGGAGGAGACCTTCCAGAGATGTGCCTGTCAGGACTGCTGGTGCGTGTGTGTGTGTGTGTGTGTGTGTGTGTGTGTGTGTGTGTGTTACGTCTTTTGGAGAGTTTTGTAAACATTGATTTAAACTAAGAAAAACACTCCTATTCACACTGAAACAGTATATAATAAGATTATATTACTGATACAATTATTGTCGATATCACAGCTGGGTTGAGCTTTTGCTGAGATAAAGCCAGAATGAGAAATTATAATAATCTTGAGGTCCTCTTATTTTGTTCCCCCCCACCACCACCACCACCCCACACCACACCTCTTTCTCGAACTCCAGTTGGCACTGGCAGGTGCTTCTCCGTCTTCAGACATTTTTGTTTTCACAGATGCTTCAGCAAAGGACTCTGAATTAAAAAGCACCATTCAGGTCATGATAGAACGCACCAAGTCAACAGTGAGTGCCTGCAGATCACTTTAACGTCATTGCTGCTAATTTAATGTCTTTTGAATTGTAACTGACATTTTTTTGCATTTCAATCTGATCTCTGCAATATCTCTCTGCCCTCAGGTCACTTTCATGTTGACTGACCCCTTCTCATTCCGTAGAAGACGGGATGTCTCACAATCTCAACAGTTTAGATCAAGATCAATTCCTCTGTCAGACATACAGCTGTACAGAGACCTGGCTCAAATTTCTGGTGGACAGACCATAGAGGTCTCAAGGGCTAAACTTTCTCAGGCCACGGCAGTCATTACGGATGCATCTACCTCAGCCCTGGTATGTTTTGACAATGACTAATATATATATATATATTAGGGATGCACTGATACCAATACCAGTATCGGTACCAGTATTGGAATAGAGAATTGTGATATTTTACTGGTATCTAAACATTCGAACCACTGACTCAATCCTTAGCACTGAGCTTTGCTGTAACAGCTCTAAATTTGAACAGCTCTGATTCATATTCTTTTGGTTTCTCTACCCAATATATTAAAACAATAAAAAAAATGCAGTGAAAATACAGTTATCGGCAAGTACCAAAAATGAAAGTATCGGAATCCAAATCAGACTCTGTATCGGAAAAAGTGTGATTTTTATTTGTTTCAATTTGGCGGTTGGAATTTTGAAAACATCTCTGTGTTTCTTGAAGGTAACTGTTCTTCAGGTTGTGAGAAGTCCAGCCATTGCAGAAAACTTTTCTTTTGTGTTGGATCCATCTCTGTCCAATGTGACTGTGTATGTCACCGGAGACTCTCCAGTCTTTACCCTCTACAGCCCAACAGGTGAGCCAACGCACCTCGGACATTGTGTTGATGATATGAGGGTTTTATTTTCTCCAATACAAAAATCCAGACGCCATAATCATTGTTTAAAATAAGTTATGTTTCTCCTGCCTTTCAGGTGTGTCTCAGTCAGATTCAGTGGCAGATGGTCCTCTGGGTAGCATCCTGACTGTTGGGAATTTAAGGAGAGTTACACTAAACTCTGACAACCAGACAGGGATGGAATGGAAGATCAGCATTAACTCTGCAAGCTACTACAGCTTTAAAATCACTGGTAAGTGGTTTAAATTGGCCAGATATGTAAACCATTGAGATTCAAATTTTTCTTCAAATGTATTATTATTATTATAATTACATTTATGTTTAATCTTGAATTTAGTTGAAATGGTTTTGAAAAGAAAATCAGTCAAATATTTTCATTTGGAAGATGCAATAATGCTGCATCTTGCAATAGTGCTATTGCAGTGCTACTTCACTATATTTTAATTGTGACTACAGGTCAGAGCTCTGTGAACTTTCTCTTTAACTTTGTGGAGCAGTCAGAGGGAGGTGACATCACACCGAAAGCCAATCGTCCATTCATCGGTATGATATCATCTTTTTTTAAACCAAATGCCAATATTCCCCAACACAAACTGACAGCGATAATCTGGATGCCTTTTTTTATACAAATGCTGATAGAATGGTTATACATCCCTGATGTTAGTGCCATATGTTGAACACTATAGATCAAATCTAATGGGGGAAGCATCACACCAGCTTGAGCAACCAAGGACACATTGCAACAAGCGTGTTGCTGTAGCCAATTTAACAGTGTATGGGATCTATTGGGGGAAGCTTACACAGTGGCAGCAAAATTTGATACAACGGAACTGTATTGCTAAAACTAGTGTAGTTTGGCAGAGGAAGCATACACCCTGCAGCAATAGCTCTGACTAGGGGCAACAAAACTGATACAACAGGCATGTTGTATAATGACAGAACTATGGCTAAAACTAGTGTTGAATAACATTGCTCTGTGGTGAACGTACCTACTGTGTATTTTGCACAATAATGTTACCGATGATCTAGATAAGCTTTAGCCACAAGCATGTGCTACTTTAACACAGCATGTTGCAATAACCGGATAGAATAAAGAACGAGCATTTTTCCAATGCAACCAGATAAGCCTAAAACAACACTTGATTACTACAGCACGTTGCTTAGGACAGTATGCGCAATAATAGAAGCCTAAGTAACAAGCATATATTCGATAACATTTGCACTAGCAACCACCAGAACAGTACTGAGAGCAAGTTGTTGAAGACAGCCTATTGCTGATACCTGATAAGCTTTGCACAGCATGTGACAATGACACCAGATCATTGTCACATGCTGTGACAATGCCTAAAACACAGCCATGACAACACAGCCTAAAACACAGCCATGTTCCAAATAACGACTGGGCTAAATAACCTTAAAACAACCATGTTTCCAAATAGCAACAAACAGCATTTAGAGCAAGCAGTTTTCAATAGAAACTAGACAGCCTTTAGAACAAGCAGTGTTTTTAGAGCAAGCACATTTCCAATACACTAGCTTTAAGAACGCCGTGTTTCCAAGAACTACCGTAGATAGACCAAGCGTGTCTGATACCTGACAGAATAAACGCTGAACTAACTGAATCGTGACTGTTTACTATGTCTTTTTAGAGCTGTGCCACAGCAGAAATGATTCCGACTTTGCACCATGAATTATTTCTCAATCCCAACTATCACTGCAAGCTGCTTGAATCTGTGCTGCATAGTGCTAAAAGCACAGCATGTGCAACGCGCGAGCAGTTGCCAATGACAACAGATATAGGCTAAGTAACGAACATAGATATGATCGCATAAGCCTAGCAAGACCATTTTAACAAAGAGTATAGAAGAACAAGAGGTGAAACTCTGATGCTTCTTTGGTAACAGCCACTAGGTGGCGCTTCGTTAGCGCGGCCACCATTTTGGGGTGAAGATTCCAACTGGAGTTACTGGACAAACTCACTGTTGCGCACCCAAAATCAGAGAATCTCCCAGCCAAATCAGAAGCGCAATAGAACATTTCTTAAATTAAGCCATCAGTAAATTTTGTTCACTTGGTACACCTACAGTAAATGCTGTATTGTCTTGTATGTGTTTTTTAATTTGTTTCGTTTTTTTTTTATCAGTTGTGGAATCCAAACATTAAATACACATTTGAGGTAGTTTTTTCTTGCTTTATTGAGTATTTCCATTTTATGCAACTTTACACATGACTACTATTATTAGTTACCAACTCCACTAGGCCTGAAATATATGTTGTACGTTTTAATCCCCTGGATCATGCTACAATCATGATGATCTTATAGAACATGATGCATTGCTGTGTCTGTTATCCTATAATTGCCACTTTTGGACAGTGGCTGTTTTTTTGTTTTTTTTATTTTTGTTTACATTGCTTTAACGCTCATTAATATAAGATAGTACTGCAAAAAAACAAAAACAAAAACAGTTTACTGTAAAGGTATTCTATTGCTGTTATATAGGCTTTTATTGTCCAACATTCCCAATTATCTGATATATGCATGTCCTTTACTTAATTTTATATGTTGGTATTAATTCAGTGTTTGTAATGCTAATAGGCTACTTAAGGTTTTGTGGGGGAAAAGTAGAAGACTTGTCGAAGTCTGTGAAATAAACTGTTAAAAGGGATTTAATGATCAGTGATTGTAGCCTACGTGGATTTGATCTTAAGGTACTTTTCTTTTTTTTCTTTTTTTACCAAGCAGCTGATATTGCCATAGCGACAGCAAGAAGCTAGTGGATAGTGATGGGAAGTCCGGCTCTTTTCAAAGAATCGCGAACTCGTTCGCGAACGACACATCACTAGTGGACAGCCGAGTCGCTTTCACCCCAAAATGGTGGAAGCGTATAGGGCTGCTGCTGGGCGCTGGTGTTGCAATGGAACGTTCTATTGGCTTTCACTTCTTGTCAATATACGTTCTTTGATCTGAATGAAAACGACTAGATAAGCCCAAGCAACGCGGGTAGCATTAGCAACAAGCATGTTGCCAATACCCAGCTTTTAGCAATGAGCATTAAAAAGGAATTTAGCTTAGCTTCGTGAAGACTTTCAGAGATGAATGGAGAGAGTGAATCACATCGAGTCCTGTGTAAATAATGCCGCGAAGCGAGCAGCAATGCAGACTGAAGTCACTTCCAAATCAGGCAGCGTATGATAGATGCGGCCAATCTCGTGTTTGAGTTCATGAACTTCAATTAATCTGAGGTGAAATCCTTGTGGGGAACGAATTCCACTCGCTAAATTCCCGATCGCACTATTGCGGTTTGCCTGCCGAATTTTGCCATTTAATAGGCTTCAGAGAAACACGATAGTTGTTGATAATACCGAGGAGCTTATACAGTGATAAGCGTCGTCGTATTCGTATAGGTAGACATGGATCAGCTCAGCTGAGTCAGCTGATGCGAGCTTGACTAACGTGACCTGCCAGAACTGACGCTATAGCCTATTCTTGATTTGTGCTGCTTAAAGCTCCAGTCTGTAACTTTTTGGGGTTAAAAATTATCCAAAATAAATTGAGCAAGTACATAACCAGCCAGTGTTCAAAACTATCTGCTTGCCTTAGCTCGATTCAAACCGGTAAGCTTGTAATAATGTTTTTAATTCCAGTGGTACTTGTGGATTTCCGCGGGAGATTCGAGCATGTCTTTGCATCATTACGTCACATCTGTACACATAAAGAAGGAGTCTCAGCTAGTATAAGCTATATTGCAAGTGATGATGTTGGAGGTGGAGATTTAGCCTTTTCTCACAGCACTTGATATAATTAAACGTATTAATTTGATGGTGGATCCAGAAAGGTTCAAACGACAATCACCAGTGACAACTGGAGATTCACCCGTTGTAAAATGCAAAAGACTTTGGACTGAGAGTTTGGTTTGAGAGTTAATTATAAATGTTTTTATAATTACCTTGCTGAATAAAAGTATTAATTTTTTTTTTTTTTATTATCTTTCTGACCCCAAACTTTTGAACAGGAGTGTATAAACATGAAGAACTATTTTTAGTTTTTTAGTGTCGTCAATGTGAATTAAAAAAATTTTTATTTGATTGCTGATCAGGTCGGAATGCTACTTTGTTTGTCTCTGTGACCGGAGGAGATTTAGTCACAGTAACTGACGTGCTTCTAGTTGAAGCTTCAGGATCTGATGTTGTTAATGGAACCATCAAAGCAGTGGGAGCGACAGACTTTCTGGTGAACGTAGACAGAATCCCAGAGGGGGCATTTGTGGTCCAACTTAAAGGACTGTTGAATGACTCAACTCGATCTCTGCCTAGTCAATTCCAGAGACAGTCACCAACACAGCAAAAAGGCTCTAGAGTTACCATCACGGTGAGCTTAAGGGGATAGAACCATTGACACATGACTTCGAAACAAGTTTAAAATGACCAGCAAAGAATATTCAATGCAAATACATATATATATGCATATATATTATTATATATATATTACATATATATGCAAAATACATTGACAATATTCTAACCATATCCCTTCTCAGGCCCAACCAGATAGCACCATAGAGCCTGGAATTCCATTCGATCTCAACTTTACATTGGTCAATAATGCTACAGGGAGCAACTACACTATCCGAGCCCGGACTGACCGCGGCTTCAGAGTGTCTTTCCCCAGCTCTCTGAATGTGGCGACAGACGGAAGCGCTCAAGGAACTGTAACACTGACCGCACCCTCCAACACAGAGTCAGGGACAGATGTCACACTCACTATTGAAGCAGAAGATCCAGAGTCCAGTGACTCGAATTACGTGGCACTGCGGTTCAGTGTCATGACTAAGGTAGCTGTTATGAAAGCGGCTAGAGTATACATTATTAATAATTACCATCAGTTTGACTTTTATTCCATTTTCATTGTACTGTAACTGATCTCTATTGAATAGAATAGCTTTCTTCATGACTCATTGTTTTGGGTGCAAAAACTATTAACATTTGATCCCCATTGACTCTGATTAACCTCAATTATTTTTATTTTTATTTTGGCAGGTGACTGATATTTCTAGCCCTGTCTGTCAGGTAGTGAGCATTAAAGCTGACTGTCCTGTGGAATGCAGCACGGCATCATGGGAACTCTCCGCCAACTTGACGGACGGGAATGGTACAGGCATATCCGGTGTGTCTTTCATCCGTGGGAACGGCTCTCTCAGCTTAAGCATTGTGATAAGTGAGGATGGCACAAATGTGACTGTGGCGTCTTACAATGCTTCCTGTTGTTCTCAGGAAGTAGAGCTGGTAGTTGTAGACATGGTGGGAAATGTGGGCACATGTTTCACTTCTATAAAGAGTCCCTCTGTAACTGCAACCACAGTTGAGCCTTCAACAATCACCACGGTCAAAACCACACCCAATAGAGGCTACTTTGTGTCTTTCTCAATGTCTGTTTTGCTCTGCAACTTAATTGTTTTTTTTATGTGAATAGGAGAAACTTTAGTTGAGTTGAAACTTCAGTTATATAATGAGATAAGAATAACATGCCTCTGAAGTACATTTAATCAATTAATCAATGTTAATCATTGTCTAAATCAATGACTAATCAATGTCTAAATCATGTGAAAATGCTTTGGTGTAGGATAAAATTGTTTGTAATATAAATTATCATTTTCTAATTCCTTTTTTTTTATGTGCAATAATCTTTGAAAATTATTACAGAAAACAAATAGTTGCCTCTCTTTTTTCTTAAACAAAATGTATTGTCTTCACTTTCTTCTTTTTTATAGTTAAGTATGAAGTTATTAAGAAATTATTAAGAAGTTATTATTCAGAAATAATTAATATAACAAATAGGAAGAGATCAGCTGTAACATGTACTTATTAGGTTTGAAGCAGTGTTTGACTGATTTCAGTTACATCCTGTCTGATACTCCTAAATACATGCTTGAAAGAGAATTCTAATGTTTATAGACTGATGCCACATACTTAACATTTGACCATTTTAACTCCACAAAGTTCTGGTCTGATAAACCTTCAACCCTTAAATGCATTAATGTTTCAGCAATCATTATTACATATTCAGGTCTTTAGCGACCCGGAACTATATCTAACACGGATGAATCTCTACCTGTCGCGATGACATAAAACTCTCCTGATATTAGAGTAACAATTACAGAAGAATATATTAAAGCATATTTTGTTACCTTTTGAGCAGATGTTTTATATCATCATCACTGTCCTCGTCAGAGCTCATTTCCCAGTACACTCAATGCTATCTCATGACCAATTCGTACGAGTAAGTACAAGGTGGCTAATTCGTACAAGTGAGTATGAGGTGGCTAATTCGTACGAGTGAGTAGCCTACAAGGTGGCTAATTCGTACGAATTCTTTTTTAATAGATTTGAATGATAAACTAATAGATTTGTCGAAACCCCAGTGATGGGTAGGTTTAGAGGCGGGGTGAGGGGTAGGTCAGTCATACGAATTCATAAGAATTGGGCAACTTGTAAAATATGTACGATTTAGCAAAAATCGTACGAATTCGAACGAGTGAGGTCGTATGAATTCGAACGAATTAACGAATTGCCATGAGATCGGGTGGGGATGGGCATTTTTCAAAAATATTGCATTCGAATATTCGGGCTCATAAAAATCGAATATTCGAATATTCATTTATTTAAATGACGTTTAACGAAAAAGACGTTATTTTTTAAGTTAATTTTTTTTTCACGTTTTTGTCACCATTTCCGAACAAGCTTACAATTAGGCAATATAGCCTAGCCTACACAACAAGCCTACAATATATATTAAAGTTTTCTTTTAGTTGAAAACATTAAACAGTAGGCTATGTGTAAACAAAAAATATTAAAAACAAAAGCATTAATAAAAGAATGCTTAAGCAGCGCGAACGGGAAAAAAAACGCCAAATAAAGCAGATTGCGCCAGATATCGTACCTGAACGTCCACACACACTCGAGTCAGCATAGATTATCGTGTTTATATTGTTTCACGTTTATATTGAGAAAAACCATATCCACATGCAGGGGCGCCGCCAGCAATACTCGAGTGAGAAAAGGCGCCGCCTTTGCTGACAGACAGAGACACAAAGATAACGGTGTTCTAAGTTTCTAACAGCACTTTGCGTTTTCTGTTCTTAAACCGGTCTCCCTCAAAGAAACTTAAAGGAAGTAGGCTATGTCTCAAAATCATTTTGCTATAAGATAAGTTATCATCTCGGATCACGCGGGGTCCAGCTGCGCTTACCTGCAGTCGTGATGCAGTGATAAGGCTTGTTTGAGATGAGCAAAATCTGCGCAGGACCGATCACCGGTGATCAGCGCGAGATGCATGCCGGTTAGAAATGTGTCCGTCCCAAGGGGGTAATCCATCAGCCGGAAGTTGAAGCCTCGCGGGAGCCGCCATTCGCCTTATTCACCTCGAACGTTCCACCGAGCCTGAGGGGTACATTACCACTTCCGGTAGTTCTCACAACGCGATTTCTCTCAGTGCAATGACGCCTCACTGCTGTGTTCACCGCTGCACCTCATCACACAGGAAAAAATCCAACAGAGGACAAACGTTTCACCGTTTCCCCAAAGATCAGTAGTATGTTAGTTATTAAAATCTACCACCACAGATTCACTAGTATAAGCATATTCTGAGTAGGGTGAAACGGTACATGTATTCGTATTGAACCAAAACGGTACGGGCGTCACGGTTCGGTGCACGAATTTACACGGACAATAACGTTACACGGTATAAAAAGGGAGGCGCGGGCGCGATCGAACTCTGTGTGTGTGTGTGAGGGAGGGAGAGAGAGAGAGGCGCGGGCGTGGGCGTGATCGGTGTGTGGTATTTAGCTTCTAGTCACAAGCTAACCTAGGGGATACATCACATCAGTTTTCCTAGCTAGGAGGAGGATGTACAGGAGTCAGATTGAATCTGATCAATACAATTATACATGAAAAGATTGGTGGTCCACACTGGGGTTTCCATTGCTGGTGCTGCTGCGTCGGAGTCAAACTTCCGGGTTTGTGTACCCCTCAACGGCGTTCGAGTTTTCAAAATGGCCGCCAGGTGAATAAGGCGAATTGTAGCAGAACTTCACCTGCTGTTAGCATCCCATTGACTCCCATTCATTTTGGCGTCACTTTGACAGCGAATAACATCTGAGGCGTTCAAAGGCTTAATTATAAGGATTATTTATTTATAAAGAAACACGACAGGGTATAAAATGCTCCATTACTTTGTATCTTACGTCACGACCCCGTAGAAGCCGTTTTTGTAAAAATAGGCTAAAGATTGCGTCATAACCACGGGACTTTCTGTCGCACAATTGAGACATTACCGTATAGACAGGAGGAGAAGCTCGCGGCAATCTTTTACTGTCTATGAGGCAATCGGGGGGACATCAAGGCACAAAGTCAAGGTAGAAGCCCATAGATAGACAGTCCATAAAAGCAACGGGACAAAATATTTCAACAACGTTTTTGAGGAAGTAGGTGATTCAGAATTGTCTTGGCACAGCTACTAGAAGATTTTCAAGACTGTCGTCACGCTCAGTTTGAGCCTGCGCAGTCGCTCAGACATCAGACAGGAAGTGCAATAATCGGGCTTCAAGTCTTCTCCGTTGAAATCAATGGGGTCGCTGTGTCCATTTCTTTTACTGTCTATGGTCCGTCCGAGTGCGGTCCGGTGCGGTCGTCTATGGGTGCGGTCCGCCTTGCTCTGATGATGTCATGCTGACGTACGTCAAAAAACTTTCGCGAGCGCAAGGCGCACGTGTCGGATTCTGCAGTCGCGCGTATGGCGCTTATTCCGTGCCAACATCAAACATTCGACCGACCGACCGACCGATCGAACGTCTTGTACTTTTGAGCGTCTTACCGAGCGGGTGACCCACGTGACGACCTGACGTGACGTCAACGTCTTGAAATTAGCAGTTTTTTAACCATGCAAGTATCCAAGCTAATGTGTAAAGACTATAAATGAACATTAAAGGCAATACATATAAATATTGTACCCCTAAAACAACACTAAAACATTTCTCCTGAATCCTGTGCATGTGAGGCTATGTGTTTTACGTTCAAAGAGCAGAAATACTGTAGGCTAGCCTACAGTCATTCAATAGTCTTAATTTGACCAATATAATCATTTTAACTAGTTTTTATTGTTCATTTTATTGCCCAATGTACAATGTTCTCACAGTCCATAAAAGAAAACACTCCAAATTAATCAATGTAGCCTTTCATTAAAAAAAAAACAGATCCAGAAAGTTTTCATAAATATATATTATATTTATATATTTGGAAATATAGGTAGACCTAGCCTAAATAGAATATCCATTTATACACACACACACACATTTATATTTTAAACTTTTGTGACCTGTGAACAGTTTAAAATATTTGCAGAACTTAAAAAAAAGCTAAGTACAATTTATTGTAATAATATTGTTACTGAAAGTTTTATATAGCATAATTAAAATAATTTACTTTTCCAACAAATGTTACAAGTCCATACTGTCATGGTGCTCTTCGGTCACTTTTGACCAAACAATTTTCTGTTTTGAATTTTAAAATTCAATTCACATTCAATTATACGCAAATGAACTGGTAGGGCTATTACCACACAGCATAATTGAGTCAGAAGACTGAAATAAGAGGTTGAAATGAGATCAGATCCAGATGGATTAAGCTGTGATAAAAGATTTGCTGTTTATTTTTTATTTATTGAGTTTTACTGTTATGTGTAACAAAATGCTTTCTCTGTATTCAGGTTTGACTGTAGTAATAATAATGCAAAAACGTGTACACTTCTAATCAAAATGTATTTATTTTTTATCAACTTCGACAAAAAGTATTATTTGAGAATTAAAAAAAAAAAATACATTCAAATCCACACCTTAAAATTAAGTAATTTTGTCCAAAAACTACTAGAGAATTCACGAGCCTCTCCAGAGAGCAATACGGGCATCTAGTGGTAACACCATGAAATTACACGTTTTATTTCATTTTCTCTCAACAGATGGCACTAATCTGATTAAAAAAATAATAATTTAAAAGGCCTAGTTTCTATATTAATCTGAAATACTGCATTAATTGAAAAAATATAAATAAATAAAAAATAGAAAACAATTTTTTGGTATTATTTTTAATGGTAAAAATGAACCATAATTATTGCATAAATATATATATATTTTTTTTTTAAAAGCTGGCTGCCAAAAATATCAATATTGGGAGTTGTCATTGCTGAAAATATGTATTTATTAGTTTGTTCAATATTAAAATAGTTCAACATAAACCTATTTTAGTTAATACTTTGATGTTTAACATTACAATTCAACCTTTACAGTGGACCTTACTTAAAGACTTTCAATAGGCCTATATGTTCTCAACCGCTAGAATCTGATTTTTCATAGTCAGCTCTGGATGTTTTAATTGAGGTATAAACACATGTTCAGTTTCCATGGTGTAAGGTCTTGAATAAAATAAAGAACATCAATTTTATTTGCATTTACAGAGATACTGTATCTACTTGATCAAAGATATCCTCCTGAGATTCAGACATATCTTAACCTCTACAGAGTAGGAATAAACCTTTTTATATTTATCTGAGACCACAATTGTTACATTTGAAATTCCATTTCTCTGATAAATTGTCAGTATATTTTATAGACTATGGGGCTATTTAATTCCTGGCTAGTCTATTTGATTTGTATTATGCATAAAAAAGCAGATAGGGCTGCAGTTTTCGCTGCATTGGATTCAATGCCCGGTTTGTTAATAGCCTAGGCTCTGCTATATTTAACTTTAATAATAGGGCCTACACAGCACATAACTTTCTAAATCAGCCAATAATCAAATGTGGACTAGTTAGAGGACACAATAGAAGCATAAGAAGTTAAACTAAGGTAAGAAAAACACAAACGTGTTACAACGTGTCTTCACACGTTAACAACACGTTGGGATGACGATCGGTTACTCGCGCTTCCGACCGGTCGCCATGGGAACGCGTTAACAACACGTCAGCACACGTAGGAACGTGTTACATATGATTTTATGAAAATGATCACTAATTTCGTTTTGGCTCATTGTTTATATGTGGCAGACATGAAAATCAACGAACCTTAATTACAAAGTGAAGTATATTCAGCTGATTATGTCTAAATGTAATATTAGAACTCTTATACAAATTTTTTAAATAAACCTTTCCACTTTAACATTTATGATGTCTATTTGTGAAAGATTATGATAATTTAGTAATTTTATTAAGACTGAGATTATGCTTGATTAGATTAACTTTTTATTATTTTTTTATCTGTGTAATATGTATAAAAAATAGTATGCATGTTTTTAGCCTACAGGTTTCCTGAATTGCTAACACATTTCTTGGAAACATCATAAATTTTTTAAAACCTTAAACACAAAACCAAATTTTCAAACTACATTCAGAGAACATCTGACTCTTCTTTAAAAAAAAAAAAAGAAGACTCAAAACCATTTTATCTGTGCTCAAAATCAAACAGTGCTTTCAGATCATGCACAAACGAGTCAATAAAAAATATATTTGCATTATTATTACTACAGTCAAACCTGAATACAGAGAAAGCATTTTGTTACACATAACAGTAAAACTCAATAAATAAAAAATAAACAGCAAATCTTTTATCACAGCTTAATCCATCTGGATCTGATCTCATTTCAACCTCTTATTTCAGTCTTCTGACTCAATTATGCTGTGTGGTAATAGCCCTACCAGTTCATTTGCGTATAATTGTGAATTTTAAAATTCAAAACAGAAAATTGTTTGGTCAAAAGTGACCGAAGAGCACCATGACAGTATGGACTTGTAACATTTGTTGGAAAAGTAAATTATTTTAATTATGCTATATAAAACTTTCAGTAACAATATTATTACAATAAATTGTACTTAGCTTTTTTTTAAGTTCTGCAAATATTTTAAACTCTAGATTCACAGGTCACAAAAGTTTAAAATATAAATGTGTGTGTGTGTGTTTGTATAAATGGATATTCTATTTAGGTCTATATAGGTCTACCTATATTTCCAAATATATAAATATAATATATATTTATGAAAACCTTCTGGATCTGTTTTTTTTTTAAATGAAAGGCTACATTGATTAATTTGGAGTGTTTACTTTTATGGACTGTGAGAACATTGTACATTGGGCAATAAAATGAACAATAAAAAGTAGTTAAAATGATTATATTGGTCAAATTAAGAAGGCTAGCCTACAGTATTTCTGCTCTTTGAACGTAAAACACATAGCCTCACATGCACAGGATTCAGGAGAAATGTTTTAGTGTTGTTTTAGGGGTACAATATTTATATGTATTGCCTTTAATGTCCATTTATAGTCTTTACACATTAGCTTGGATACTTGCATGGTTAAAAAACTGCTAATTTCAAGACGTTGACGTCACGTCAGGTCGTCACGTGGGTCACCCGCTCGGTAAGACGCTCAAAAGAACAAGACGTTCGGATAGACGTTCGATCGGTCGGTCGAATGTTTGATTATGGCACGGAATAAAGCCTTGTTTATACTCGACGCGTCCGCACGAGCGCGAGTCTCCGCTGACTGCGCGCGCACCTCTCCAAACGGACGAGGCGTTTATACTTGACGCGCTCGCCGTTGTGCTATTCTGTGAAACGACAGGGGGCGACTCCGAGTAATTCTCCTCTAAAACACCAGGAATCAGCAGTGAAGAAGTAGTTTGCCGTTTATTAGTAGTTTATTAATTACTGATTCATATAAAAAGAGTAATAAATGCAGTAGGTTTATTGTACGTTCACTGCATGTAAACTAGTTAAACAACTGAAGCCTTATTGAAGAGTGTTTAAACCTTAATTTCATCAGCAGGGCTTACTTCTGCTATTGTAGGCTTATTTTTTTTTAAATATAGGCAGTTCAGACAAGTGCAAACTGGGTGCTTAATGCAAGTGTGTTCCTATTCACAAAATGAGAGGCTTTTATGGTCGCCCATCAATGCAAATGTCTCTGTGTATAGAAGGATCATAAACATGGTGGTACAGACGTACCAGTTCGGCCAGATTCGGCTCGAAGTCGTTCATCTTCGGATGCGGCGCCGCGCGCGATGTTACAAAAAGTGCCGTGCACACCGCCAGGCGAAATGGGGTCTTGCGCACCCAACGCGCACGACCGCCCACACCGCAATGACGTCATTTTTGCCGCGCGCAGCTCGCGCTCTTGCGGACGCGTCGAGTATAAACAAGGCTTAATTAAGCGCCATAGCGCGCAATTGCTTTCCACTATGGAAAGCCGTTAGGGCCAAAAACACGCGAATTTTAACGCGTATTTCACGCGTATTTCACGCGTATTTCACGTGTAAAATACGCGTATTTTACACGTGAAATACGCGTTGATTATGTCACTCGTATTTCACGCGTATTTTACACGTGAAATACGCGTGAAATACGAGTGACATAATCAACGCGTATTTCACGTGTAAAATATGCGTATTTCACGTGTATTTTACACGTAAAATACGCGTGAAATACGCGTTAAAAATCAGTATGAACGGTCCGTGTCATTGGCTGCTGAAGACTTGGGTCTAACCATTTGTGTGAGCTTAGAGGGGTGTACCTTTCATAGACTAGGCTACCACCAGTTAACATTCTAGATCAGCTTATTCAGGTTTTTTTGTATAACCTATATGAATAATATATTTAAATAGCAGTTTTATGACAATTTAGATAAAAATAAAATTAACTTGTTTTTCTCCACTCATGCCTTTTTGTAAATAAACACATTAGTGGACATTCTAGCTTTAACATCAAAGCATTAACGTGTGTGGGGAAATCAGTTACAGTGGAGGTAACCAATGCAGGTTTATGATCACTGCAGGTTTAAGATACAGACCACTGTAATCAATATCTGTCTTTGGAAAACAACGTGAGCTTTTGTTGTGCTTACATTTACAGCTATAGCAAGCAGGGGGCGCTTTTTCAAACCTTTTTGTTCTGAAATTGGGCACTCAGACAAACTGTAATTAGGTATACAGGTGATATTATCAATTTAAAGGAATTTAATGACTTAAAGTATTTAAATATGTTATTTAAGGCTTTCAGGATTAGAATGAGAGCTTGTGCTCAGGTCAGGACCGGTATAAGAACTTGATTTGGCTTTCCTGACAGCAGAAGTATTTTACTGCTACCAAAATTAAATATCCTCCTATTTCTTTTCCTATTTATTTTCTTTTTCTTCGTTTTCTTGTGTAGCCCAAAGAAAATAGATAGATTGCATTTTTATGAACAAATATTTTTACCAAGATTGCCCCCTTTTGCATATTAGTACATTTACATATTATTATTATTATAACAGGGACAATGGACAGTAAAGAACTGTCCCAGAATTAGCTACAGAGCTAAATTTCATCTGCAGTCCCTGGCATTTGGCAGATGCTTTTATCCTAAGTGCCTTACATTGCATTTCAATGTACACATTTACGTTCTTATCAGTTCTTGCTTTCCCTGGGAATCGAACCCTTGCATGAATTTTGCAAGCGCTAACATTCTACTGTTTGAGCTACAGGAAAAGTAGGAATTTATCTGTAAAACAAATCAACCCAACTCAAGATTTCTAATATTAAAAGTTAACATTTGATTGTGGAAAAGTTTACAGCTGTGGTTCTTGATCAATGCAATTGTAATGAATATCTGTTAAAACAACATAACCTTGCTTGCAGGGACCAAATTACAGAAACGTCCTATCTTAAAGGTTTGTTCACTCAATTTAAAATTCTGTCTTCATTAACTCACCCTCATGTTGTTTCAAACATGCATGAGCCTCTTTGAATGTTTGGTTACTAATATTTGAAGATTATTGGTAACCAAACATTGCTGGTCCCCATTGACTTCCATAATATTTTTTTCCATAGTATGGAAGTTCCAGAAAGAAACTTTGGAACAACATAAGGGTGTAAATGGGTGAACTATCCCTTTAAGCCCCAAGTTATAATCTGACAAGTTCAGTGTTTTAAATTGGTTCCAAAATGAAATCACAGTGGTTACTTAAGACAAGATATTACTCTGACTGAAGTTGTTTCTGCAATACAGCCTCAGGAAACCATTCCAGGTCATAATTTCAAGTCCTCCCTCAGTGTCATATATTATTAACTAATATTCAGGGCAATTTGTACTAACCTCAGACTTGTCAGCAGCTTAATATCCTTTTATCTTAGCTCCATATCCTTTATATCTTTAAACATACAATGCTTTAATAGTACAATAATACAAATGCAATAAATTAAACTGTGCAATACTCAAATCTATATTTTCTACTGTTTAGTTTCATAAGTAGAGTATATGTACAAGTAATCTTAATTTTTAAGATTTCACATACGCTTTTATTTCTTTTCTTAAATGTGAGCAATGGTGACATGACCAATTTAAACCTGGGATCAATGAATTATATCTATTATATTCAGTGGTTATGAGGAGCAATGTGAGAGAGAAATTTGGCAATCATTGTCTGACCCAGCAAAAAAAACCCACTATAATACATTTTTTATTGATTTTTCTGTTCGCATTTATGAGGGAAAAAACAACGTGTCAGTTCTCGTTTACGGACGTGAGCGTTCTGAAAGCGGCACTAAACGACTTCTTTAAAACTTTCACAGAGACCTCAAACAGAACAGCTGCCTTTCTTTACATTTATTTTCGTTTTATATTAATTATATCTTAATTTTAATCAATGTTTCATGAACCAATTGTCTGGATTTATTTAATAAATATAGCAGAATCACGACATGGAGGCGCCGGCGAGTGAATTGGAGTTCGTCTCATAAATTAGGCCTAACCGAAACTCGGCGTATAATGCACATTCACATTCACAGCGTATTTAGACGCATTTATAATCATTACTTTTGCCGGTTCTTTGTGGCAAGCTTTATGCGTGCGGTCGTGCGCTTGAGCACAAATTATGAGCTTTTGGCAATTTTTTTTTTATAATTATTGACAAAATTAGAATATAGTAAAAGGTTTTTTTTGTGTGTGGGAAAGTTTTGGGTGGGCCTGTTGAAAAGTGGGGCCATGCCTGAGCTACAGGACATCGTCTTTAAAAACATAACCTGCGCGAAAGAGAGAAAAAAAAATTAATACGTCATTGTACCCAGCACTTCTGAAAATGCACTTCCGAATGCGTCTCTGTCCCCAGCACATTTCAAACCAAACTGACGCCCATGATAACAAAGATAGATTGACAGGTGACACTGCAATGACTACCCTTTTAAATTGCTAATTTAACCCTTTACACTTTTTTTTTTTTTTTTTTTTTACATCAGCAGGGTTCACTTGGAATGCTCCGAATGCAATGGGCAAACACGGTCCTCAAGGGTCAATGCCCTCTGCCCTGCAGAGTTCAGCTTCATTTCATTTTTTCTAAATGTAATAAATTTTCAGTGAAATCAATTCTGATTTAAAATAGTAATGCATATGTAAAACAAACTGACCCACTGTGCCTTTTATCATGCAGATGATTTGTATGAATTTATGATCACAAGCTTGGATGTGTTCTGTCAGTGCTTGAGGAAGGTAAAGTAAGTGGGGAACTGAAAAAAAAAAAAACGAGTTGGCTTTATAGCAGTCTCATTTCAGTAAACTGCTGGTTATGAAATATGCCACATGGTGTCCGTAAGAGACTTGGTGAAAATATGTTGGAAATTTGAGAGTAACCTGTTTATTTGTCACCACAACAACTCAGTTATTAACAAGGATTGAATGGTACTTAGTTGTGGGTGTATTAGTGTGTGGTTTTCTATAGAAACAGAAAATGCAGAGTAAATATTCTAACATTAAATATTAGAGACAACACGGCACTGACAACATAAATTATACATTATACTTCATCTCATTAAACAACAAATTAAACCCCATGTAGCCTACTATTTAAATCGATTGCTGGACGTCGTAATGTTATTGTAGCATAAATCTGATTTAGCATTTTATTAGCAACCCCCACCCCACCTGTTCCACCCACTTTTTAAAACAAAGTTACGTCACTGATTTTTATGTTTATATGTTTACTTAAATGTTATATGGTGTTTTACCAAAGTGTCTAATAATTTTTACAGATAAATTGCTTTAATACCAATTACCAAGGTGACCTGTAAAATACTTCTGCTGTCAGGAAAGCCAAATCAAGTTCTTATACCTGTCCTGACCTGAGCACAAGCTCCCATTCTAATCCCGAAAGCCTTAAATAACATATTTAAATACTTTAAGTCATTAAATTCCTTTAAATTGATAATATCACCTGTATACCTAATTACAGTTTGTCTGAGTGCCCAATTTCAGAACAAAAAGGTTTGAAAAAGCGCCCCTGCTTGCTATAGCTGTAAATGTAAGCACAACAAAAGCTCCCGTTGTTTTCCAAAGACAGATATTGATTACAGTGGTCTGTATCTTAAACCTGCAGTGATCATAAACCTGCATTGGTTACCTCCACTGTAACTGATTTCCCCACACACGTTAATGCTTTGATGTTAAAGCTAGAATGTCCACTAATGTGTTTATTTACAAAAAGGCATGAGTGGAGAAAAACAAGTTAATTTTATTTTTATCTAAATTGTCATAAAACTGCTATTTAAATATATTATTCATATAGGTTATACAAAAAAACCTGAATAAGCTGATCTAGAATGTTAACTGGTGGTAGCCTAGTCTATGAAAGGTACACCCCTCTAAGCTCACACAAATGGTTAGACCCAAGTCTTCAGCAGCCAATGACACGGACCCGTTCATACTGATTTTTAACGCGTATTTCACGCGTATTTTACGTGTAAAATACACGTGAAATACGCGTATTTTACACGTGAAATACGCGTTGATTATGTCACTCGTATTTCACGCGTATTTCACGTGTAAAATACGCGTGAAATACGAGTGACATAATCAACGCGTATTTCACGTGTAAAATACGCGTATTTTACACGTGAAATACGCGTGAAATACGCGTTAAAATTCGCGTGTTTTTGGCCCTAACGGCTTTCCATATTCCACCGACTGCGCTGATCAAAAGCGCGATGGGAAACGACTTGCAATGGCGCCACCAGGGGGTGGCCAGGGGTGGCCGTGGCCACCACTGGGCACCCCAATGGCCAGTACAAATTTTAGTAGCATCAGTTATGCATTTCATAAATAAGTCAAAAATATTCTTTAGTAAAAGAAGACGGGGAATTATGTGTCGTGACGTGCTTTTTAAGTGCCAAACGGTTACAGTAGCCTATATATGTTTCAGCAGCTTTTTGATGTGTCTTTGCCACGTTTTGACAAGCAGGGATGCAAACAGCGCGCTTTTCGGCGCCTCGATTTTTTCACTTCAGTTTGGGTGACAAAGTCATCTGAAGTCATTCCATAGCTTAATGTGAGGGACATAAGTCTATTTACATCATTAATATATACGGAAACTCGTTTTCCCTCCTCTGCGGCTGTCAATCATTCTCCATTCATATTCTAGCGCGCGCGCCTCTTGGATGCACGGTAAAACTCTCTCCAATATGATATATTCCCATTATAATGCATTATCTGTAGATAAAAGGCTGTAGATTTGCATAAAATTACTTTATTTTGTTGGAGTTTGTTGCTGTTTTTAAACGACTCACCGTGTGCTTGCTAGATCACACACATCACAAGGACTATGAATCGGCATCAAACGCACAATAACTGGAATTCAAAACTGTGAAACAAAGGAACAAATCGCACTAGGATTTGTGCGCTCGACATTTCTTCGCTTTGTGACGTGGACTTTTAAATGCGCACCCCCTGGTGGCGCCATTGATATAGGCATGGGCAAGGAGGGGCAATGCCCCCCCCCCCCCCCCCCCCCCCCCCCCCCCCCCAAATGCCGTGACCGTGATTGTATGTATTTTTAAATATTAATGAATAAATGTATTTTGCTTCAATAAGTTAAAATATGTATTGCACTAGTTCCATGCTTCAAATAAATAACTTTGACGTGGGTGGATCAACTAAAAAAGGTTTATTAAGTATATTGAACCAATATCTCAACAAAGTCAAGCATAAAATGATTATGAACATAGGCTACATGCTTAACAATATGGTTACATAAACAATACAAAAAATAATCCTTCAAAACACTATTACATTGAAACTGCTAAACTATTTACAACATATGGTTGGATTAAGTAAATAAAAAATACTTGTGGAATATTAAACTGTAGTATTACAGTCGATGGTAAATGGTGGAATGTTGTTCAAGCATGGTGGACATTGGCGGAGGTGTGACGTGGTGGGAGTGATGGGTTTGTTCCTTATGATAGGTGGGTGTGGGGTGAATAGGCTGAAATCCTGATGATTGTGGGTGCTGGCTTCCTCTGCTAGGGAACACTGTGTGTGCTGCTCGCTTGTTGCCTCTGAACCTCATCTTCTAACTCCAGGTCAGCCAGGTAGGTCATTATCTGTATTTGTGCCCTGGAACGGTTTCTGGGAAGCAACCGATTCAGTTATGGAACTAAACTGAGGGCAAAATAATACATTTCATCCTCCTGTGTGGGGACATTTGGTGGTACAGGAGTGGTGGGTCGTGTTATTATGTCCAATAACTGTTGCTCCACTGTATTTGGGGAAACTGTTCTTCTCCGCTTCTGTCTGTATTGTTGACTGTCAGTCATCAGTGTTTGACTTTGAACCCTATGGGTGGGGGTAGGGGTGTCAGCTCTGTGAGTTGTTATTTGTGGTGTGGAGGTGCTAGGCAGTGGTGTGGGGGTAGCCGATCTTTCGTCTGCCAGTAAGGGTGTTGCAGGCATATGTATGGCAGGAAGGGGACTGAAAGGTGTAGTGAGTTCAGAAAACTCTGGCTCCACTTCCTCCTCAGCGACAGTCATGTCCAGAGGTTCCAGCTCACTCTGCAAAGTGTGTCTGGAACTGCAATTAAATTAATTAATATATGATATAAATATATGGCCCCAACACATAAGTATTGTTGTACATTACACACAATTAATAATATACTCATGCTCAGTCAAAGACTAATTAGTACGGATTGTCTATAAAAGAAAATAAGACACTAAATAGCAAGGTAAAACATAAGGTCAACAACAATGCCATACTAACCCTCTAGGCTGTATGTACGGCAACAGAAATGACATTACTCTGTCGTACTTCCATTCCCTGACTGTGCCACCTGCAGAACCACTGGGCACAATTTTTTTTTGTTTCTTGTTTCTGACAAAAGCATCTCTCAACAACTTCCATCTTCGCTTGCATTCACTTACTGTAAAATACATAAAAAATATGTATTACATATGTAAATGTATCCATATATATATATATATATATATATATATTATATATAGAAACAAAAATGTTATATTTGTTTGTTTTCCACAGATTTCTGGGAACTGGAGAGAGCTTCACCAGCCTGGCCTTCCAGTACCGTCTAGGCATAAGCACCGTTGCTGAGTCTGTCCACATGACCTGTCGAGCAATTGAGCAGCAGATGATGGCATCACAGTTCCCTAGACCAACAGAGGACATGTGGAGAGCCATAGCGTCCACATTTTGGGAAAAATGGAACTTCCCAAACTGCCTGGGTGCTATTGATGGGAAACATGTTACCATTGTGTCACCTGCACATTCTGGTAGCTTGTTTTTTAATTACAAGAGGAATTTTTCTATAGTTCTTCTAGCACTAGCAGCTGCAGACTACAGGTTTACGTTTGTCCAGGTCGGAGACTTCGGCAGAACAAGCGATGGTGGAGTGTTTAGTAGTTCTGCTCTTGGAAGAGCCATGGAGGCCAAAGGTTTGTCTGTCCCTGCAGACTTCCCTTTACCAGGATCTGGTGTACAGGGCCCAATGCCATACACCATGGTGGGTGATGCTGCAATCCCACTAAACACATATTTGATGAGACCTTTTCCAGGGAACAGAATCCCACGATGGAGACAAATGTTCAATTACAGACTGTCACGGGCAAGGATGGTGGTGGAATGTACTTTTGGCATTCTGTCATCCAGGTGGAGGGTACTTCATACAAGGATTAATGTGAAGCCAGAGAATGCAAACTCTATAGTCACTGCAGCCTGCATCCTTCACAACTACCTGACAAACCCATCAGAAAATCAGAGGTGGGTAGAAGAGGCAGAAGAAAGAGGGGAAGTCCTACCACCTGTTAGAAACATGGGTGGAAATAGGGGATGCAGAGAAGCTTATGATGTGCGTGAAAAGCTTTGCACATTTTTCTGCTCAATTGAGGGTAGAGTGTCCTGGCAAGACAACATGGTTTAGGGTTTAAGACAAAAAAGTACACTGTAAAAATTCTAGATATTGAAAAAGTACCTAACTTCCTGCTCAACTTGAAAACTGCAGTTACTTGCATTTACATCTGCTTCTCTTATTTATGTGTGCTTACTGTGTGCAAATTGTAAATAAATGCTTACATTTGTTGTTTCTTGGAGAAAGATTTTTCATTTAGATTGTTGAAATGTCTGATACACATCTAATTTACAAACATTACCCATCATGAACATCTTAAAGATAATTCATAAATGTGTGTAATAACAAACAGCACAGTTTATCGAAAATGCAACAAAATCATGCATACCATAAATGTCTACTGAATGTGTGCTATAATAACATGTCTATATTCTATTTACCTTTCTATATTGAGTTAAATTGTTTGGGCCAGGGAAAGGTTGTCAAAAACACTTTTAAATTACTTACCATCGGCACCAAGAGCTACTGCACCTTCATCCCATGCCTTTTCCTTTGCCTTTGCCTGTGAGTCTTTATAAAGCATATTTCGTGGATCATAAATAACTAAACGTTTCTCAACCTCCACAATGAGACGAGTGTCGTCCATTATTATATTTTCAGATGCACTCGACCATGCCACCTGTGACACCACGTGCTTTTGTTTATGATTGTCAGCAAGACAATACAATATATATATATATATATATATATATATATATATATATATATATATATATATATATATATATATATATATATTAGTTATGTGTATATACATAAATACATTAAATTAATCTAACTTAAACAAAACTGGCAGTATAAATTATTTAAACTTGTTTTTGTAGTTTGGGCAACAAGTTTGTTTTTGGACATTTGTTTTCTTTTTAAATTGATGAAGGTCATTTGATTGACTGTTTAAAACACAATAGATATCATCAATGCGCTTTTGGGTAAAACTGCTGTGTATTTTGGCCATGATCAATGCATTGTCACTTTAATTCAGCGTAAGCCGCGCGGCAATAATAGACAGGACGCCGAAACGATCGCGGCACTGCTGCTCCTGCTCTGCTCCTGCTACGCGCTGCCTCTGTGTGCGGTGTGAATGCTCTAATCTGTTAACATGGGCGCCGAAAAAAATACGCGCTGCTTACGCTCTGCTAACGCGTGCAGTGTGAAACCGGCGTCAGTCAGTCACTGCAGAGCGGAGCACGCAGATACATAGTCGTCAACTGAGTTCAGCCCCTGTTTTGAGTTTCCTGCGCCGTCAGTCAGTCACTGAAATTATTTGGTTAGTCTTTCTGTAAGCGTGTTCTCATTCCCTCCATATCTCTCTATCGCTTTCTCTTGTAATTTGCACCGAGTGACGAGTAGGGCGTGAAGTGCTTGAAAGCAGCTTTTGATGCGCTCGACCCGAGTTCGAATCCGCCTTTTGCCGAACTCTCTCTTCTCCCTTTTCCCAACACTTATGTAAAGATGTAAAATGTATAACCTAACATTAAGGTCTCTAGCGTTATATTTTGCCAACAAACTAAAATTTAAACCATGATATGGCTTTGTGTCTTTATAAAACAGCACAAGACTTTAAAGGAGAACTCCGGTCAATTTTAACATTGAGCTAATTTTTTTGTATATTTAGAGTGCTGTCAGTACAGACAAAAATCGGTGTTGCCTACACCCAGGGTTCGAATTACAACGTGGCTTTCGGGGGAGCCCTATTTTCCGATCCTCCCTGACCCTGACTGACTTTAACGCTTTTGGTGCATGTTCGGGCATTTAAAACAATAGTGTGATGCAAAACAGGTTCGTTGTGTGTGGTGATGGAAGGAGACACAGGGATCTACAAGGCTCTTTTACAGCGCGTGGTCGCGCTCAAATAACGTTAACTCAAAATATCAAAAAGGCAACAGAAACAGATGATAATTAATAGGCTACTCTTTCCGCTGGACACAGCTTTCTGGATACAGATGTAGCAATCCTCTTCCCGCTGAACACAGCTTCACTGGATACAGTTTGTAGACCCACTCTTTCCGGTGGATAGCCTACAGCTTTCAGAAGTCACTTTCTCTCAGGATACGTGCACGAGCTCCAAGTCTCTCTCTCACACTAATATCAGCACGGCCCGCTTATATGCGGTCTCCTCACGCCAATTACTGAAATCACAGACAGGTGTTTGTCATTTGAACTTGACCCACTTATTCACCGCTCGGCTCCGTCCCCGCTCTCCCGCTACAGACTTCGCTGAACCACGCCCATTGCATTTATTAGTGGAGACAGATGTTCGGAAATAGTAATGTAAGGATCGAATAAACACTGACACATTTTTAATATCATCATTTATTTCAGGAACCTTAATGTACAGAAAATCAAAATCTATGCGACACAAAAAATGGACAGTGTTTTAGAGCTCCCCCTAAATGTCTCAAAGTAGGCTTTCAGGGGAGCCCAGGTCCTTTTCAGGGGAGCCGAGCTCCCCTTAGCTCCCCCGTAATTCGAACACTGCCTACACCGTGTTATCCTCTTTTTAAAATTCGCACCCTGTCGACTTCAATGGGACAAGTTCTAAACCTGCTTTTAGCCTCTTAACAACCTTAATGTGTCATTACAAGCGCACAGCCATGTGAGTGGTGTTATTAAGAGTGACCACGGTCAATCTGACTGCAGAAGATGTGAAAGACATTAATAAAAATGATGTTGATTCAGCCAGCTCACATACCTGTATTTACTTCCTGTTTTCGTTCGAAGTCCACAGTAGTCGATTGTCGAGTTCGCACGCGCGATCATTGGTAACTAATATAACTAATGATCGCGCGTGAGAACTCGACACTCGACTACTGTGGACTTCGAACGAAAACAGGAAGTAAATACAGGTATGTGAGCTGGCTGAATTAACATCATTTTTATTAATATCTTTCACATCTACTGCAGTCAGATTGACCGTCGAATTTTAAAAAGAGGATAACACGGTGTAGGTAACACCGATTTTTGTCGTTTTTGTCTATACTGACAGCACTCCAAATGTACAAAAAAATTAGCTCAATGTAAAATTGACCGGAGTTCTCCTTTAAGAATAGGCATCCTGTCTGTGCTGCGTGATTACTTTGCTCACGCGATCAGCATGGTTATCCATAGAGTGGTTATCTGGTGTTTTCTCCTAAATAAAAGCTCAAGGGTTTATTTCTTGCCAGTGAAGAAATTAGGACAAAACTATTTTAATTGTCCTATATTATAGTGTAATGTGTAGGCTAAAATATACTTTTGAAATATTCATTTTCATTTATATAGTACATTTATAGGCTAAATGGATTTTACGTCATAGGAATACTTATATAAATCATTATTACATTATTATAATAATTGTTTGGCATCCTAAAACATCATTGATAATGTAATGCAGACTGAGACTCTCATAACTAAAAAGATGCCCTCTTTATTGTCCTGGTACAAATCAATGCTTTTTCTTTGTTCAACAAGCAGTTCATGGGTTGAAGCTCTTAATTTTGATCTCTCAAAGAGCACGAGATTGATGCATTTAACCTTAAAATGTAAAAAAAAAATCTTGCGGGGGAGCATGCCCCCGAACCCCCCTAGAGGCACAGAGGTCCACCCAACATAGTTTTACAAATTCCTATGGGAAAGAACGACCATTTATGAACTTTACTCCAGCATAGTACAACAAAGTTACTTTTAAATCAGTAAAACTGTAAATGCCACATTAAAATGTCCCTGGACAAAATATACATTTGGCCTGCCTAAGAGGGGACCTACAAGACATTGTGCCCAGGGGCCTCTGAACTCTGTGCCGACGAGGGCCAGTGGTCTACGAAATTTCCCGGTAGATTTTTTGGTCCCACTCCGCCCCTGGATTTCGTTTTCACAAAACAAGGATTTACTAATTGGAAAACTGCATTGGAAAAGCAGACGACTGATGCTATAATGACTGATATAAGCCATGCGTACAGAGCTAAAGAAATGATTTTTTTTTTTAAATAAAATAAAAAAGATTGATTGATATATCCTATATATCACAATATAAATCAAATCACTATATTTGTCAAATTTAAATGTTCCGTTAAAGCTGCAGTAGGGAGTCTTGAGAAAACGTTGACTTAGCCTGAAAATTTGAACAAGTACAACTTCCAGGTCCCACCGCCTTGCTCTCTGCTGCGCTACAGCCCTCCCTCCACAGCTCGTCCTCCACAGCGGAGCCTGTCGTGAACGCGCAGGCTAGTAAACAGGGCCACCGATGACGGCGGATAAAAAGTTATATGGCACATTCACTAATAGGGACTAAACGTCAATAATATGCTTTACATTGACTATGGCCTGCCCATACTTTGACTACAAACTTGGTCCTCAAATCATTATGTATTTTCCAATAGCCTACATGTAACTTTATAACGTTGCACTCTTTCTATAAGTTATAAATAGCTAGTAAGATAACGTTAATATAACGGTAACTAACGTTACAGCATGTAAGTAATTATTCTAGCGATATATAATGCTAGATAAGGTGTGCTAGTACATTATTTCAGCAACATGACAAGCCAGTGAATTAGCAGGTTTCAATTGTTGCTTAGCAGAGTGCGTGACATTTTATCTACATGTTATGCGGCTAGAGTTTTGACACCGAGTCAATGGGCTCTGTGTAATTCTTTATTTTTCGGTTGTTTATCGTCATCAGTCTTTTTCCTTTTACCTCTTTGTTTTATGAGCAGGTGTCACTCGAGAATTGGCAGTTTAGGTTGTTTCTCCGTCATAAGCACAGCTGCAGCACGCCGGCAATCTTGAGTTTGAACGACGGCTCGCGCTCCGGCGCTCGCGCTGTGCAAGAGAGGGGTGTGATCAGCGCGTACACAAGCGTGATTGACAGTGCTAAGACACTCCTCCTGGCTCTGATTGGTTGTTTCTGACCGGGAGCGTGTATTTCCTGCAAATGGCAATAGGACCACTGGGAGGAGCCAGAGAAGCTTGATTTTTACACAGATTATCTGTCTCATATTCTACTGTCAGGACATAATGACAGTTTTAGCAAATACATTTTTTCAAAAGTTACCTACTGGAGCTTTAAATGACTTGCCCCCCCTGATATTCTACCTGCACCCCCGAGTGGGGCTGGCTGAATCCGGCCCTGATGCAGCGCAGCGCTGCACACTGTGACTCCATGTTGCTTTGAGCACATTCTGCACCCGCGAATCCTGCGATGCGCATACACGCTGTGTGCGCTCTGTTTTTCATGTTATCATTTGCGCACTGAAATATTATTAAAAGCCAATATATTTTGTTATACCTAGCCTGCTCAATACATTTAAAATAAGCATAATTTAATTGCATATTATTTCTTTGTGTAGGCTATATATGCACTTCTGAATTCTTGACATTCATATATAAATATAAAATTGTGAAATGTATGATTGCCTGATTGAATTGTATAAGATAACTAATAGTAATTTGTTTTTATTAACATATTTAGATTTTATAAAATTACTGTGCAGATTTTTTCAAGAATTGCTTTTTGCTGCTGATTTATACACTCATTAAGTTTATTAAAAAATCATAATACATTTATGTAATATTTAAAGGTGTTAACTGTAATCTTACACTGCAAAATAATAACTTAAAAAGGATTAAATTCATCACAATTATGTAAGTATCTGGAAATTTGCCGCGAGGGACCTTATATATCATATCTATATAGGGATGTGCACGAATATTCGAATTTTCGAATATTCGATCTGTAGGCCTAATTATTATTCAAAAAATAAAATACTATTCGAATTTTACTACGTTGCTTTGCTGGCCTAAATGCAGTTAATCCATAATAAATCCCAAGCACTAACTCGCAGTTATAATTAAATGCACTAGGTGGCGCTGCGGAGTGTGTTAACAAGTTGTGTGTATTTGATCACATAATGTTGTCGTCTGCCTCGAAGTTTGGAATTAGGCCTACTTGAAAACGATCTTACTAAATGGAATTACTTTTGATCAAATTAACTAATTAATCTGAGTTATAATATCATCAACACAATGAGTAATCACATGAAATCCAAACAGTCGACTGAGGAAAGGCAGCTGGCTATAGGCTTGTTTGAGATGCGCCTTGCCTCGCCTGAAATGTAGTCGAGATTAGGCGGCTGCAGTGAGAGGAGGAGTGAAGAAAGCGCAGGCAAGCCGGACAGATCTCTCTTCTCGTAGTGGATCAGACACCTGTGAGATCAAAGGCAGATATCGCGGGATTAACGCCCGTGCATGGTGTTGCTAATAAACTGGATGTAATCTAAGTTTTGTTGCTTTTATATGAAAATAAATATAATGAACGAGACGCCCAAAGTACTTATTTAATTCCATTTTAAATAGGCCTACGTGTTTATCAATATTTTTTTCTTTAATACAGACATGTGTTTTTATTTAAAAAAACAAAATAAAAATTACATCACATAGATCACACTGTCAGAGAGTTTGGGAATATCCACACAAAATATATACACATAAAACATGATATCAGAGTTTTAAAAACAAACATTTTAAAAGAGAACAATACATCACGGTTGTTTAAACCAATGAGCATTAAGCTGTGTCGTCAGCAGTGGCGCCTCCAGAAATTTTTCATAGGGGTGGCCAGATGGAGCCACTTAAAATCTTGGGGTGGCACACCAAAACTATAAACCATAATTTCAGAATTGTATTCTACTGTTGTAGTAAACCGGCCTGTAGAAAACTATCAGAAAGACTTAAGGAAACTCCTACTGATATGCTTTGGTTTATTGTGTTATATTTAATGTTACTAATGATATTAGTAGGGCCCTACTAATATATATTATATTATATATAATAATAGTTGGTACATTCAGTATCTGGCTCATATTCGTGATCTTAAACATATTCTCAAAACTATCATTATCAACATCTTCAAAATCAATATTTTGATCGCTGACAGCTTCTGACAGTACTTGCACTGCAGTAAATCGCTGAGCATTTTTAAGTTTTGCTGATGATACTTCGTATTCTTTTGTTTTCTGCCTGCAGAAACTATGAGTGAAATATCTGTAGGGTATCTGGACTGTGTCAGTTGGGACTCATTCAAATCCTACATGTAAAAAGCTTTTAACATTTGACTCGCGTCTAGTAATTCACCAGCGAGCGCCAGAAAGTCTGTTCCTAATGGAGACACTTTCATAGCGAACGTGAGTGAAAACAAAAACACCCATAAAACCAGCGATGAGCCAGCTTCACACAGACGTCATCATCTCAAAACCTTCCCCCTTTCCGGCAAGAAGGAACGTTGTGTACACACACACGCACACACAGCCAGGGGTTCAAGCCTCAAAGAGATCGCTATCTCCTCAGAGCCATGGGCCAGGCGGCCAGAAAGCTCACTCCAAAAACGCACACACATAAACAGACATTCCTTTATTGAAATCTGTAACTTGACTAATTCTGAAAAGAATACGATATATTCCTGCATACCCATGTGTTTTATTAGCCTGACTACGTCAGACTTCCTACTTCCGCTAATTTCATTTCGCTCCTGTAGTCAGTCTGAGATAGCAGCCTATCTTTCTGTTTTCCACCGGCCTGAAAACAGCCTGGCCAATCAACGAACAGAGGGCGGGCTGAAAGCCGTGACGTAGTCGGTAAGCGCCGTGTTTAAGATTAGGTCAGGGAAATCGAAAACGACCGCTGATATGGAGACGCGGATGCAATTCGCTCTGTTGTGGAGAATATTCCCGGCATTAGCAAACTGAAGCCCGAACACGAAGAGTGTGTATTAAACATTTTGAATGGAGGTGATGTTGTGGCCCTACTCCCTTTGGGAAAAGTTTAATTTATCAACTATTACCGATTGTCAGCGAGAAACTGGAGAGCCTTTTGACAGGTCAGTGTCTCTTTTCTTTTCCAGGTCTTAAATACCGTAAAACTTCAAATAATAGCCCGGGCTTTTATTTGCCCAAATCGTCGAACTGCACCGGCTTGTACTTGAGAGAGGCGTCTAACTTATATGAGACAGGCCTTTATAGTTGAGATGTTGTTCATTGAGATGTTGTTCCTAGAGTCTATAATCTCTAAAAATCTCCAAATGCTCCACGTGAAACCGCGGTCTTCCGACCTCTTACTATCTAGTCGATTGATTTTTATGAATATGCGCGAGGGAGAGAGAGCAAGACAGCGCTCGTGTTGTTTGTAGACGTGGGAGTGCGCGCGCGCGGCCGGGGCTCTCTCTCTCTCTCTCTCTCTCTCTCTCTCTCTCTCTCTCTCTCTCTCTCTCTCTCTCTCTCTCTCTCTCTCTGCTCGTTTGTGCCCTGTCAAGCGCAGCAGTCATTCTATTACATCACTCACAGATCAAAAAAGTCGTTTACAGCCATGTTCACTCGGGTATTTCGCTCGCATCATCAAGTGTTTACAGTGGAAGTTCGATCATAGATTGAGTTCGATGCATGATGTCTGTGGTTCGATGCGGCTGTGTCGGCGCATAACATACGTCATAAACAAACTTATCTGATTGGCTTACGGGTAACCAATGATTTTAAACTTCAGTACGCGCCCCCTAGCGAGAGAAAAAACACTTCTCTATTATGCTATCCCAGACTCTGTGTACGAAGCAAAGTGAAGTAGCAGAGTCTGGTATTACCAGGCTAGTGTTTTATTGTCATTTTAGTATAATCATGACTACTCTAGATGTGTTAGACAAACTCTGAATGCCTATTCATGCATATGAATGTAACCTTGGTTTCCTTTCTTGTTTGCACGCCTCGCTTGGTATCATTGGAATCCTCGCGGCCTCCTCCAGTCAAAAATGCATCTTAGGTTATGATACAATGTATTACACTATACTTTCCATTCTTTCCATTCTTGAGAGTAGAAATGATGCGCGTCATGATTCTGACCACCCTTGTTATAAAACATGCAAAACATGCAAATGAACGAGGCTTGACAAGACCTGTGTTCGACTTCGTGCAGCTCTGCGCAGACCGATCGGCGGCTGACTTGAAGCAGTGCATGCCGGTTAGAAATTTTGTCCGACTTGATGCAGCGCCAACTATAGACATAATAAATACATAGACGCCCTATTGGCCGTTTTGGAACGTTGCTGCGATACGTCAACGGGTCCGCCATTTTGTGGAGGGCAAGACTGCACTATAATCAAATAAGTAAACGGGTGAGCTGCGTTTTTTCTGGATAAAAACAAACTGTTTTTACATTTATCAACCGATTTCAGTGATTTGTATGTGGTGTACAAAAAGTTCCATCTCTAGTTATTTAAAATCTCGATAGTTAGACTTGTAAAATATTTTTTTTCTAACAAAGAATGGTCAAAGTTCAGGCTTGTCATGTATTTGGCTTTTTATTCTTGGATAAGAATGGTGAAGACCCCCATACTGAGATATAATTTAAGTTTTCTTATTGTGGAAAAAGCATTTTATGTGATTGACCAGATTTTAGCAGTAACAAAGATAACTGATGGATCCTTTATGATAATACATATGTTATGGTACAACTATAGTGCAATGCAAATAGTAAATGTAACATAAAGTGAGAAGTAATAGTAAATAGTTTAGTCAATAAAATAAACAAATAGTATACAGCAAATAAAATAGTAATGAATAGTATAATTATATAATATCATAAGTACAATAATGCAATCATAAAAATATTGATAATAGCATATAGTTTATTAATAATACTAAAATAATAGCAATAGAATAAGAAATATCAATTACAGAATATACACAATAAAAAATAAGTTAATTAGTGACTTTAATATTTAACTCTTTGGTAACGCTTTAGATTACAGCCCGGAAAGTACTGCGTAATTAAAGCAATTTTACAGCATAACCTTCGGTAATTATAGTGTACCTGTAACGTACTTACAATATAAGTATAAGGGAACAATATTTTAAGTTTGGGGAATAAAGGGGTAACAACCAGGAGAATTAAAAAAGTATTTATACTGTAAGTATTATAGAACTAAGGGGTACTTATTCTACTATTATGATATAACAATCTTACGTTTGTGATCAATTTAGCAAGAACATACACCTTTTTGAAATAATGGTGAACCAGTACATACTGTATAGGCTTTATAAATGAATAGATATGTAACCTGTAATTTTTAAAATGTAATATTTTTTACAAAACTGCACTGAAAACGAAAACTATTGCAACTTTTGCTTAAATATTGGGGAAATATACTCTTGTTACCCCCGTGGTCCATGTAGTTACAGGGTAAGTGTGACATTGCGGGCTGTAAATTAAAGTGGTGCTTGTTACCCTCTTGTTCCATGTAGTTACAGGGTAAGTACAATAAAAATGCATACACACAATCTTATATCACTGACTCGGAACCCTTTATTTATTATACAAGCACCACTTACCCTGTAAACACATGAAACAAGATATATTCCCAGTATTTAAAAAAAAAATGCAATAGTCTTAGCTTTTCTTGCCTTGAAAGATGTTAGCCCAAACTTAAACATCTGCACTTTTGCCATCAAAAAAATAAATAAAATAAAAGTATAAATGCATAGATATGTACCCTGTAATTTTTTATAACCTATACAGTATGTATTGGTACACAATTATTACAAAAAGGTACGCAGTGTATGTTCTCGCTAAATTGCTCCCAAATGTAAGGTTGTTGTATCATAATAGTAGAATAAGTTCCCCTTAGTTCTATAAAACTTACAGTATAAATATATTTTTTAATTCTCCTGTTACCCCTTTATTCCCCAAACTTTATATATTGTTCCCTTATACTTGCATGCAAGTACTTTATAGGTACACTATAATTACCGAAAATTACTCTGTAAATTCCTCTTAATTACACAGTTCTTTCCGGGCTGTAATCTAAAGCGTTACCTTATTTTTGTCACGGTGAGACACGGTGATGAACCCAAACGCAGACAGTATAAAATAAGACACGGTTTAATAACAAAAACAGGAAAACAAAACCCATGAGGGGGCAAAACAGATGGAACACAGAATACCAGACTGACTAGACTGGGAAACAAATGAACAAGAAAACAAACAAGACTTCAAGAGATGCTAACAATGACTAGATGTACACAGGGTACTCACGATCAACATATAACAATGAACCGACACAAGACAGCAAACACAAGGGGATTAAATACGAAGACTAATCAAACATAACAGGTGACACGGGTGAAACACTAATGACAGAATCAGGATAACAAGGGGGCGGGGTAACGAGACAACACAAGCACATGACCAAAACACAAGGCCATGTGCTTGCACACAGAACATGGGTCTGTCATGATCCTGCCCAAAATACTAGAACTCACAGACCTGATGGCAGAATCATGACAGTACCCCCTCCTTAAAGAGCAGCTACCAGACGCTCCCCAAGGAGACATTAAACGCGGGACAAGACTAACAGAGACATAGATCAGACCCAACAAAACATGATAAATAATAACAGGGGCATACAAGCGTGAACAATGACCGGGTTGGGGTGAAACATCAGAAAAAATAAACAAGGAAGGGGAGGCGGAGGGACAACAGAGTCTTTGATCGAGAATCCAGGGTGGGTGGGTGGGACGGTGATCTTGGAACTACAGGGTGTGGGCTTAGGACGGGGGACCCGAACGGACTTGGGTGGAGTGGTGTGAGTAGACGGAGAAACAGTCCTAGGTTGAACCATGACGGGGGAAACAAATGGGAGTCCGGGGGCAGTAGAGACAGGGACACACGAGGAGACAGTCCGGGGACTTCTGACGGAGAACATGGTTGGTGACGGGACAGGACTGGGTGCCGGGCTCTGGAACAGCGCTTGCCGTAGCGGGCTCTGGAACAGCGCTTGCCATAGCGGGCTCTGGAACAGCGCTTGCCGTAGCGGGCTCTGGAACAGCGCTTGCCGTAGCGGGCTCTGGAACAGCGCTTGCCGTAGCGGGCTCTGGAACAGCGCTTGCCGTAGCGGGCTCTGGAACAGCGCTTGCCGTAGCGGGCTCTGGAACAGCGCTTGCCGTAGCGGGCTCTGGAACAGCGCTTGCCGTAGCGGGCTCTGGAACAGCGCTTGCCGTAGCGGGCTCTGGAACAGCGCTTGCCGTAGCGGGCTCTGGAACAGCGCTTGCCGTAGCGGGCTCTGGAACGGGCACTGGGTTCAGCTCCGAAACACCGAACACCGGCCTCTCTAAGATCCGAGCCAGACGCTCCAGATAGTCCCAGCTCAGGAAGGCAGACGGGGCGTGAACAGTCTCTAGCTGGACAGACGGGACGTGAACTGGCTCTGGCTGGGCAGACGCAGGTCTCCTCCTCTTCCTCCTCCTGATTTGCGGAGCCGATGATGCCTCGGGAGTCGAACTGGGACGAGTCTGTTCTACAAGCCTCACGAAGCCTAACCTTAGATCCTCCGGGATCACCGGCAGACAGGCAGGAGGTGACGACATCATGGGACCCTGTGACTCCCGACGAACCAAGCAGTCCACCATGTCCCGGAACGGGCGGTGGGCCAGCCTCTCCCGTTCCGCCAGAGGTGGAGGAACTTTGAGACCCGCGATGAGGTAACGGTTAACCAGGCTCTCCGGTAAAAAAATTCTTTGCCTCCACGGCCTGAGCATATCCTCTCAGGGACCTCTCTCCCTGGGGAGGGAAAGGAAGTTTGCCCAACTTGCTGGCGTTGATAGCTGACTGCCACCATAGTTCCTGGTCAGCTGATTGTTGTCTTAGTGGGGATGACATACTGTTCGCTGGGTTCATTCTGTCACGGTGAGACACGGAGATGAACCCAAACGCAGACAGTATAAAATAAGACACGGTTTAATAACAAAAACAGGAAAACAAAACCCATGAGGGGGCAAAACAGATGGAACACAGAATACCAGACTGACTAGTAGTGATGTGACATTTGAACCGAGGCATCGGAGCTTGTGTCGAGAAAAAATGGGCGTGCCAGATGAAGCCGCGATTCGAGGCTTGTGTTGTTAACGTGAAAATCACGTGACTAATGACAAACGAGGCCTCGGTTTGTGTGGATACGTCATCGGTTCGGTCTGAGTGTCGCTTCTGGATAAAGGGGCTTCGAAACTCGCGCCACCTCGTGGCTGTTGCAGGAGTAGTAGAAGCAGGTGTAGTGTGTCTGAGTCAGAGTTAGAGAAATCTCATTGTCGTTATTGTGTCATATATGTGTTAGGGCTGTATATTATTACACTTTATCAGGTTAGAATAATTATTAATAGTAATGAATAATTGTTATTATTAATTATTGTAGCTATATTATAGTCTTGTTATATTAATTAGATACGATTATTTGGATTGCTTTGGATTTTTGGTAGCTTAGATTCTTGTATCTGGACTGGACTGCTTTTTAATTTGGATTGCCCTTTTGGATTTGTTTGCTTTTTATGACATCTTCCTTTTTCATGGTAATGGAGCCAGCAAGAAAGAGGAAATCCTCCCCTGTCTGGGCTCAACAGAAGCATCAGTATCTTCATTTATACCCGCTGGCACTGACATTTTATGTTCCCCTGCATCCTCTGTTCCTTGTGAAAGGATATTTTTCCAAGGCTGGTGAGGTTTTGTCCAAGAAGAGGAATTGTCTAGAACCCAACACTTCAAAAAATTCATTTTCTCAATAAAAATCTATTGCAATCCTTCCTCCATCCACCCCAAACTGCAGTGTTTACTGCAGTTTACTTTATTACACTTCCTCGAGTCCCTCCACCATAAGCACTGCACTCAACACAGTCACTTTTGTTGTTCATACTGTCCCTATCCAATATTTTTTGGAATAATTAATTAACTGTGTGTGTGACAGTCTCTGTACAATGCAGACAGAGAAATATACACGTTTTATTTCATACCCAGGCAATGGACAAATGTCTGCACAGATCTCTTTATTATTGCAAATGAAAGGTTACAGAGACATTAACTCATATTTAGAAGAAGATAAATAAATAAAACATTGCGGGAGGGGGGCGGGTCATTGGTTCAGAATGAATTAATTTGCCTGCAATTTCTTTGCACAATAGCTAGGTGTCACTAGTGAGCAATGCTGAATGAAGCTTCGAGTAATGAACCTTTGGTTGAAGCAATGGCCTGCGAGGTCTCAGTGGTTCAGGAAGCCTCATCTTGCCATCACTACTGACTAGACTAAACTAAACTGGGAAACAAATGAACAAGAAAACAAACAAGACTTCAAGAGATGCTAACAATGACTAGATGTACACAGGGTACTCACGATCAACATATAACAATGAACCGACACAAGACAGCAAACACAAGGGGATTAAATAGGAAGACTAATCAAACATAACAGGTGACACGGGTGAAACACTAATGACAGAATCAGGATAACAAGGGGGCGGGGTAATGAGACGAGACAACACAAGCACATGACCAAAACACAAGGCCATGTGCTTGCACACAGAACATGGGTCTGTCATGTTCCTGCCCAAAATACTAGAACTCACAGACCTGATGGCAGAATCATGACAATTTTATATTAATTAGAGGAGTTTTTCTGAGGGGGAAGGTAACATTTCTTGAGTTTTGTGAAGTTGGTTTTTGGCTTGATTTGACCATCGCAATACGAATGTCTAGAGAAATGTTATTTTTAGCCTTGTGAGTTTTTTATATTATTATTGTAATAAACTGACTAGTGGGTATTTGATTATGATTATTCTAGTTTGATTTACCTATTTTTTTCCTTTTGAATTAAATTATTTCTTTGTTAAAATTGGACAACACGTCTGAGTCTTTTCATTGTACCACCGAACCTGTGTTCTTTTTCTTGGGTTTCCTTGGGTACAAATCACAGGGTGGCGTAGTCATTGTCATCTGGAGTTACTTATAATGAAAGTACCGCTCTGGTCACACATGCTTTGTTTAAGTCCGTCACCCAAGTGCTTTGTCTTCACTTGTTAGGACTGCCCCTTAAAATGTGTATAAAACTACAGTGTATAGCTTCCATAGTTAGACTTGATGACTGCAGCAACAGCTCGTGTTCTCAATAAAGAATCTTGCTGAAGATACAACCTCTCCTGGTCTTCACTTCTGAGTTTCCTCAAAAAATGTGTTATAACTGATAATCACTCATGTGACAGGAGTTCAGTGAAGTCCCTGAGCCAAAGGAGAAGCTGAATGAGAGTGTAAGCAAATGCAAAAAGGAAAACCAATACAATGCCATGAGCTTGGACAATACTGCTCCCCTTGATATGAACATTATCTTTAATAAACTTCTAAAAAAAGATCAAGAATAGAGTCTTCGTTACTGTAGAAACCACAGCTTACCCACAAATCAAGTCTCAAACACACCTGTTCACTTATAACAGAAAGTGAGAGTGAATTTCAATAGTAAACCTTAACCTTAATTATTAAATATTTACAAAGACTCTTTTAGACCCTGACAATTCAAGACAAGTAAAGAAGGCAACATACAATGTTACATGCTGTGCTAAATACTATTTAGAATCATACAAAATGGGAAACAAAAACAAAAAAACAGGAGAAAGAAAGACACATGGAAAGTAAGTAAAATCCACTGAAAATAGCATTTGCTGTGGAGACAGTGAGATGCAGAATGGCATAATTGAGGTCGGTGGAGCCCGGAGCTTCTGCCTCAATAGTGAGTGTGAAATCTGTCCCGGACTCGGTATCGGAGAATGCAGTCAGTGTGACGCTTCCCTGAGCACTTCCTCCTGGCACAAGGATCAGATAGCGGGGAAAAGACACGCGGAAGCCCAGGTCAGTCCGGGCTCGGATAGTGTAGTTGCCGCCTGTAGTGTTAGAGGTCACTGTGAAGTTGAGACTGAATGGGACTCCAGGCTGTGCAATGTTCTGCGACTGGGCCTGTGGAGGAACAGATATGGTTAATGTATGTTTTTTGTCTCATACAGTGATTTTTTTTTTACCAACCTGTGATGTAAATTTAAGTGCATTATTGTTTAATAATTGTTGTAAATTACAGCAATTTGTGTTTGTGTATCCAACATTTTTTTTCATAGATATTTCTTACCGTGATGGTTATTCTAGATCCTTTATATTGGGTGGGTGACTGTCTCTGGAATCGACTAGTCGACAAGGAGTTATTCAACAGTCCTTTAAGTTGGACCACAAATGCCCCCTCTGGGATTCTGTCTACGTTCACCAGAAAGTCTGTCGCTCCCACTGCTTTGATGGTTCCATTAACAACATCAGATCCTGAAGCTTCAACTAGAAGCACGTCAGTTACTGTGACTGAAACTCCTCCGGTCACAGAGACAAACAAAGTAGCATTCCGACCTGATCAACAATTACAGAAACACATCAGACATTGGATGGATGTATGTTTTGTGACAAACAATAAAAATAATTTTCAAACTTAACGTGTGGTCACAAATTTATGATTGCCCACTGTCAAAGCAGAAACAAACGTTGTTGTATTATTTTCATGTTATCACTGTGAAGTTGCTTTGATACAATCTGTATTGTAAAAAGCGCTATATAAATAAAGGTGACTTGACTTGTCAATAGTGTCATGATGTAGCTTAAGCCAGAGATGGGCAACATCGGCACTGTTGGGCCACTGTCCCACAGAGTTTAGCTCCAACCCTGATATAAAAAAATTTAAAAAAAACTCACCTGCCTGTAGTTTTCTAGTAATCCTGAAGAAAGTGATTAGCTGGTTCAGGTGTGTTTGATTATAGGAACTAAACTGCAGGACAGACCGAAGTTGCCCATCTCTGATGTAAGCTCACACAAAAGTCACCTTAAAACCAAACAGTATTATTTTGTAAAAACTTGGCGAATTTAAGTGAAAAACTTTAATGCAATGCAAAATCTGCACGAGTACATGTTTCGCCCTCACAAAAAATTCCAGATTGCACAGATTCCAATTGAAATCACTGGATTTCGCCTGAAAAATTTCCCTGAGCAGTGGTAAATATGAAAAGCAAAATTATTTTGTGTGACATTTTCCAATCCATTATGATGCATATATATATACACTTCCAAGACCCTTCAGGGGACAAGTGGTTTATGGATGGATGATATATGATGTTATACCAATAAAAGGCCGGGTGAAACTCTGTGCCCATGAGTCTCCATGACCTCCCTCAATTATCTCCACAAAGTAAACGAGGACGTCCACAGAACTCTGACCTGTATTCACAATTAAAGGAATTCTGAATTATGCACAGGCATATGCGTTTATTTTTTGCTTTGACGGACAGAAAAAGGATGTTTTCTGTGATAATTGACAGGATATGAGCTTAATTAGTATTTTAAATGTACATGGCAACACCAGAAAATTTATGGTGAATAATCTACGTCCAGTACAACTTTTTAATGAAGCTTTTCTAGAACTAATTATTGCTAAAGCAATTTTAAGTTAAATTGCAGGAGTAAAAAATAAACAACATTTTATAGCTTAAAAGCAAGTCATATGCAGAAATGAAAACTTTACCGATGACTTTCAGGGTGTAGGAGCTTGTGGAGCTGATTCTAATCTTCCATTCCCCTGTCTGGTTGTCAGAGCGGATTTTTAATCTCTTTAGATTCCCTACAGTCAGGATGCTACCCAGAGGACCATTTGCCACTGAATGTGACTGAGACAAGCCTGAAAGTGGTATTCATGAAATCAGATGTTAATTGCATAATAATCACATAATCCTAATGTCAAAGCCCTGACATGCAATGGAGCCTTTAATGGATACTCCACCCCAAAAATCTAAATTTTCTTATCATACTCACCCTAAGATAAACACAAACAAAGATTTTTTGAAAAATAATCCATCTCTGTGATCACATAAAAAGCAATTGGATGGGTCCTTCAAGTTGATGCTTCAAAAACCACACAAAGCAAACATGGCAGTTTTCCATACGATCACAATTGATGAATCAATGTATTCTGAAGCGAAACGATAGGTGTGTATAAGAAAAATACAAATATTTTAAACTTTTTAAACTAAACTATTCATTCCGGCCAATGGTTATTCATGGGTTTATGAGAGCACCGTGAAGTTCTACATCAGCATGAAGCTCACGTGAGAAGTGATGCGGAAACACAAAATATTACTTTTTTTTCCCTACCTACACCTCATTTAGCTTCAGACATTAATTCATCAAATCCGGCTGTAAATTATCGTTGTGTTTTGTGTAGTTTTTGAAGCGTCAACTTCATTATATGAAATCATAGAGATGGCCTATTTTTTTTTAAACTTTTTCTTTGTGTTTATCTGAAGAAGGAAAGTCACACATCTAGAAAGCATGAAGGTGAGTAAATGATACGAGAATTATGAAACTGATTGATTAAGCACATAGGCTTCTGTAGATGAGCATTCTGTTCATAGATGCACAGGCTCACCTGTAGGGCTGTAGAGGGTAAAGACTGGAGAGTCTCCGGTGACATACACAGTCACATCGGACAGAGATGGATCCAACACAAAAGAAAATTTTTCTGAAATGGCTGGACTTCTCTCTATGTAAAGAACAGTCACCTTCAAGAAACACATGTTTTACTGCATTTGAGATTTAAAGAGTTACCCCCAAGAACAGCACAGCACAAATAAAAGCATTCAGATTAGGATATGATTGGTGGTATAAAGCAAATTACACTTACATTATAAAATGCATGTCTATATAATAATGATAGAAGTATCGTTAATAAAGTGGTCTTGTTGTTGAAACATACCAGGCCAGCGGCGATTACATCCGTAATGACTGCAGTGGCCTGAGACAGTGTAGAGTTTGTGACCTCTATAGTCTGTCCACCAGAAATATGGGCCAGGTCTCTGTACAGCTGTATGTCTGACTGAGACAATAATCTTGATAGCGAGACATTCTGCTGACTACGCGATGAGATGGAGTTTGTCAGCAGGAAAGTGACCTAAAGTAAAGGAACAAACAAGTATTAAGACATCTGTAACATAACTGATCCCAACTGAAGAAATAAAATAATGCAGTTCTGCAGATACTCACTGTTGACTTGGTGATTTGTATCATGGCCTCAACTGCGCTTTTTAATTCTGTGTCTTTTACAGAAGCATCAGTGAAAACAAAAATGTCTGATGATGGATGAGCTTGTGTCAGTGTCAACTATAGATCCATGAAACAGAAAAGACAAGAACTTTTAGCATTATAATGACTATAAGGCTTTCAAGAGTTTGTGTGCCCATATAATCTTAGCGTAAGTGGTAAACGGATTTGGCTTGCTGTCTGCTATAGAGGTCTCAGAGAGGATATTCTACTCGAGCTCCGATTGCCCCCTATTACACAGGTAAAATAAGGTACAAAAGGAGGAGTAAGGGAGGAGGGATGCCGAAAGAACTAACGACACGAAGTGGTAAGAGGCTGGTTTTTATACCTTGGTATTAATTAGAAGATTAGATGGGCGTCCTCCTCCCAAAATTACGTTAATAACTTCACTTATTGTGGATATCAAATCATAAAACAATCATTTCCTCTAAATCAAAATTTTCATAACATCTTATATGTTCAAACAAATATTTTAATTGTTTGAGTGTACTGGTTTCATAGTGAACTTTTCTCAGGATGAATGAAGGTTTACACTACTGTCCAAAAGACATTGAACACACACACACACACACACACCAGCAGTCCTGAAAGGCACATCCCTGGGTTTGAACCATCAGATGCTGAAAGGGAATTGATTCGCCTTTTAAATGTATCTGCATTTTCAGTTTTCATCAGAGGTCCAAAACCTGTGAAAAACACAAACACCTCACTACAGGGCACTACAATAACAAAATACACAGGACATTTTAAACAAACTGTGACTGCATTTTAGCATAAGACTGCAACACAACAAAATGTGAAAAAAGACGGGTCTGACTACTTTCTGAATCCAATGTGTATATACAGTAGGGCTATCAGATAAACAAGTTAAGCAAGTAGAAGCTGGTATCTTTACACACTTTATATTAAGTGTCTTTAACAATGCACTTATTGTGTACATACGTGTTTTTACATTGTAATTACAGATGTAATTAATTTATATATCTACATCAATAATTACACTGTTGACCCTTCTCTTACACCTTTATCCAGCCCTATACCTACCCATACCACCAAACCTGTCCTTAACCTTATCCGTATCCAACCTCAATAGCACCAAAAACAAATACAATAAGTACATTGTACCTAACGATTTTTTTGACGTAAGTATATAGTAGTTACCCTGGTCATTAAATGGGACTAGAATATATTCTGAAGGTTCCTCTGATGTTCCTCTCCTGCTGTCTATTATACTGAAGGTCACTGTCTTGGCCTCTGCAATGTAATTAGACATACTACCCGTGGTGTCAAACACAAAAGCCAGAACTGAGGTCTGACTCAGGCCCATCAATCTGAGAGAGAAAGCAGATGAAATGCAATAATTTCCCCAATGTTGACCTAATGTGTGCATCATCAGTTCACAGTGTTGTAATTTTCCACCTGTTCCTCATAAAACTATTGTATAGCTTCAGAAAATGTGGACTACAGTGCATAAATATGAACCACTTTTGTACTATTGTAACTACTGCACTATTGTACTATTGTAGCACAAACGATTTCTTCCTTTTATGCTACTAAAGTACCATAAGTCAATAGTCTCATACCGAAGAAAGGTTACATTGCCTGTTGCTACTCGGATGTCTTCCAGCAGTTCAATAGTAGCATTGATGGCCATTTCAGCGGCACGCTGATGAAGGAAGCCGTGACTTGAGCTGATGTCATCCTTGTTGATACCTCCGGTGGGGTCTCTATAACTGGTGCTATCAAGAAGGCCGCCATGGCTACACTTGCCTGAGAGAGAGTTAAATTCACTTTTATATAAACCAGTGTTTCTGAGTGTACAGCTTTTTTGTCTTTAAATTCAAAGCATCTTGAACTCTGCAATAAAGCTCAGACAGTAATTGATGGAGTTCATTTAAGGAACTTGATGGAACATGATGTCTGATGTCTCCTAAACCCCATTAATGGTGACTGCATACAGTTACCCCTTTTTATCTTTACCATTTTTGAAGTACCTTGACAGTGCATATACTAAAATGAAAACCTGTGAAAATGCAAAAAGTATAAACATTTACTCAAGCCAGACAAGTATGTAAAATAGTCTGTAAAAACAGGGCACAAAGTCAAGTGTGTCATGGTGGCTGTCATGATGCGCACGACGAAGAAGTAGAGAAACAAAATGATAGAGGGAGAGACAAAGGTGGTGATAACGGAGGAAGGAGCCAGAAGCAGAAGTAGCCAGACGAGAACCCTAGACAATCGACAACGGCGGAGGCGAAGGCCATCGTGAATACTTGGCTGACAACACTGGGGGGGGGGCGACTGACAGAGACGAAGCCGGTGGAGACTCAGGTAGGTGGAGCTGAAGAGACAATATGCCCAAGAAAAATCGATGGCTCTGGAGACCGAGGTGGAGCCGCAGCGCCGAATGTCTGAGAGGGAGCCAGGGTGCCAGAGGACTGAGGCTGCGCCGGTGTTACTGAGGATCAAGGTAGAGCTCGAGGGATGGTGGAGCCCGACAGAGCCAAAGGGATGGAGGGACGATGCGTAGCTAAAGGCCTGTAAATCTGTGACGCATGCAGAGTGACATCGGACCAAGGTTGAGCCTGAGGGACCCCAGTGCAGCCATTAGGATGATGGCCCCAGGTGGACCCGAGGGAGGGAGAAACCAAGGGTCGAGCCGAAAGGTCGACAAGCCGATGATGAAGCGATGGACTCGATGGCTAGAGGCAGAGTCAGGGGATCCTCTTTCCAAGGCGGAGCTGATGACCGGAAGATCCAGAGCACATTCATGCAGCATCTTGGAGTTAACAATGGAGGAACTGAGGAGTTGACGGGGACCAGCGGAGGCCGGGTTGAGGGACTGGAAGACTTTTAAAAAGCAGGCGGGAGAGGGAGGCTGGAGACACAGGAAACTATGAGCAGAGCGGAAACAGCGGGGGCACAGAAAGCTGGGATAGTGAGTTAGGCACGCCGGATCTAAAAAGTCCCTTGTATGGTCAAGTCATCTTCTTCATTTATATAGCGCTTTTAACAATGGATTGTTTCAAAGCAGCTTTACAGAGATAAACATATAATTTAAGGTAACAGATTGTTTTGGCATTATAGCGGTTCTTGAATAATGTTATTTCCAGCTAAAGTTAACTTTGATTGATTCACCTCCGTCGAAATGATCAGACTTTTAAACGCGAACTTGTGATTAACGCTGACGGCGTTCACATGCTCATTCAGAATTGATTCTATAGTTATGTACTTTTTAAAATATGTGCGCAGGTTTATAATTCATACAACCCAGCCTAAACAAACTACTTTTCTTGCCTATAAATTTTGATACAGAATTTTGTTTTATTTTATCACTTCGGGGTACGCGAGCCAGAATTCACAACGCTTCATCTGTAGAGTGGGAAAGGGATCCTCCATAGGGAGAGGATAGTGGATACTTCAGCACTGCATTGTCATCGGGTCCAGGCGGATCTCCTTCGTCAGATCTGGACACGGCCTAGATCCGGCAGGCTGCGGGAAAACCTCGGGATAAACAAAGACACTAATATTAGCGTAGATGCCATTCTTCTTATGATGTAGCGAGTACATCAAGATTTAAGGGAAGTGTTCCCAGTTCCGGCTGACATAATCTATGCAGCCTAACATTGAATTTATAGAAGTCTATAGTGTGTTATGTGTATGCTAGGTCAAAGAGATGTGTTTTTAGTCTAGCTTTGAACTGACAGAGTGTGTCTGCTTCCCGGACAATGGTAGGAAGACTGTTCCAAAGTTTTGGTGCTAAATAGGAAAAGGATCTACCGCCTGCAGTCGATTTAGATATTCTAGGTATTATCAACTGGCCGGAATTTTGAGATCGCAATAGACGTGAAGGACTATAATACCTTAAGAGCTCGCTCAAGTACTGCGGAGCTAAACCATTTAGTGCTTTGTAGGTAATCAACAATATTTTAAAATTTATACGTTGTTTAATAGGGAGCCAATGCAGTGTTGACAGAACCGGGCTAATATGGTCTAATTTCCTGGTTCTGGTAAGAACTGGAGCTGCGGCGTTTTGAACTAGCTGTAGTTTATTTATTAAGCGTGCAGGGCAACCACCCAGTAAAGCATTACAATGATCTAGCCTTGAGGTCATGAACGCATGGACTAATTGTTCCGCATTTCCCAATGAGAGCATATGGCGTATTTTAGATATATTTTTAAGATGGAAAAATGCAGTTTTACAGATACTAGACACGTGGCTTTCAAAAGAAAGGTTGGTATCAAAGAGCACACCCAGGTTCCTAACCGACGACGAAGACTTGACAGAGCAGCCATCAAGTGTTAGACAGTATTCTGGGTTATTACTAAGTTATTACTAAATTCTGGGTTATTAGTAAGTTTCGTTGGGTTTTGAAGAAATATACAGCTGAGTATCATCGGCATAACAGTGAAAGCTAACTCCATGTTTCCTAATGATATCTCCTAATGGTAGCATGTACAGAGTGAACAGCAGCGGTCCTAGTACTGAGCCTTGTGGTATGCCATACTGAACTTGTGATCGATAAGACATCTCTTCATTTACTGCTACAAACTGATAACGGTCAGTTAAGTATGATTTAAACCATGCTAGTGCAATTCCACTAATGCCCACATAGTTTTCTAGTCTATTTAAAAGAATGTTGTGGTCAATTGTGTCAAATGCAGCACTAAGATCGAGTAACACTAATAGAGAGATACAACCACGATCGGATGATAAGAGCAAATCATTTGTGACTCTAATGAGAGCGGTCTCAGTACTATGGTACGGTCTAAATCCGGACTGAAAATCCTCGCAGATATCATTTCTTTCTAGAAAGGAACACAGTTGTGAAGATACTGCTTTTTCTAATATCTTTGACAGAAAAGGCAGATTCGAGATCGGCCTGTAATTGACTAATTCTGTAGGATCAAGTTGTGGTTTTTTAACAAGCGGTTTTATCATAGCCAGTTTAAAGCTTTTTGGTACGTATCCTAGAGACAAAGATGAATTAATGATATTAAGAAGAGGATATATGACCCCTGGAAACATCTCTTTCAGTAGCTTAGTCGGTATAGGATCTAACATACAAGTTGTCGATTTAGATGAATTAACGAGTTTGCAGAATTCTTCCTCTCCTATAGCAACAAATGAATCAAATTTTTCCTCAGGGAGACTACAATGCATTTCCTGATGCGATACTGTGGTAGACGGTTGCATAGTTATAATTTTGTCCCTGATATTATCAATCTTATAAGTGAAGAAGTTCATAAAGTCATCACTGCTGTCCTGCTTGGACACTTCTGAGCTTGAAGCTTTCTTTTTCGTTAGTTTAGCCACTGTTTCAAATAAATACCTTGGATTATGTTTATTTTCTTCTAATAGGTTTGAAAAATAAGCAGATCTAGCAGCTTTTAAAGCCTCTCTGTAAGCAATCGAGCTCTCTTTCCACGAAATCCGAAATACCTCTAGTTTAGTTTTCTTCCAGTTGCGCTCCATTTTTCTGGCTGCTCTCTTAAGGGCCCGGGTGTGCTCGCTGTACCACGGCGTTGGGCTATTTTCTTTAATCTTCTTTAAGCGCAACGGAGCAACTGCGTCTAAAGTGCTGGAAAAGAGAGAGTTAAACGTTTCTGTTGCAATATCAAGTTCTTCTAAGCTATCCGGGATGCTGAGATGATGAAACTGATTAGGAAGATTATTGATAAAGCAATCTTTAGTGGCAGAAGTTATAGGTCTAACGTATTTATAACACGGAGTCGGCTTTGCAGCCTTGGCTAAATGTAATTTACATGAGACTAGATAATGATCTGAGATGTCATTGCTCTGCTGCAGAATTTCAACGGCATCAACATCTATTCCATGTGATAATATTAGATCTAGAGTATGATTACGACAATGAGTAGGTCCTGACACGTGTTGTCTAACTCCAATTGAGTTTACAATGTCTTTAAATGCCAATCCCAATGCATCTTTTTCATTATCTACATGTATATTAAAATCACCAACAATTAGTACTTTATCTGCAGCCAATACTAATTCTGATAGAAAGTCTGCAAATTCTTTGATAAAATCTTTATGGTGCCCCGGTGGCCTGTATACAGTAGCCAGCATAATTCTCAAATGAGTTTTATCGTTTACACTATATATTTTTACATTAAGCACCAATACTTCAAAAGAAGTATATTTAAAGCTAGATTTCTTAGTGGTTTTGAAAATATTACTATAAATTACAGCAACACCTCCCCCTTTGCCTTTCAGACGAGGTTCATGTTTATAACTGTAATCTTGTGGGGTTGACTCATTTAAAATAATGTAATCGTTTGGTTTTAGCCAGGTTTCTGTCAAACACAGCATATCAAGATTATAATCTGAAATCATATCATTAACTATGAGAGATTTTGAAGTAAGGGATCGAATATTCAGCAACCCAAGCTTTATCATTTGCTCATCTGTATTATATCTGTTTTTTATTTGTTGAACATCAATTAAATTTTTAACCTGACGTTTTTTGGATTTCCAAATTCGGGGAACAGACACAGTCTCTATATGATGACATCTAGGTGAAAGAGACTCTATGTGATGGGATTTATCTGACCTTGGTGACGTGAGGCCGCTAGCAGACGGTCGGTTTAGCCAGTCTGTCTGCTTCCTGACCTGAGCCCCAGATTGTCATGTTTTATCTCTAAGACTATGAGCCAAATTACTAGAGAGAAGAGCAGCACCAGCCCAGGAGGGATGGATACCATCTCTTTTCAACAGATCAGGCTTGCCCCAAAAACTTTTCCAATTGTCTATGAATTTTATATTATTCTGCGGACACCACTTCGACAGCCAACCGTTCAGTGAGGCCAATCGGCTAACTATCTCATCACTCCTGCGTACAGGAAGGGGGCCAGAGTAAATTACAGTGCCTGACATCGTACTTGCGAGTTCACACACCTCTTTAATATTAATTTTGGTGATCTCCGACTGGCGGAGTCGAACATCATTAGTGCCGACATGAATAATGATCTTAGAGAATTTACGATTAGCATTAGCCAGCACTTTTAAATTTGCTTTGATGTCAGGCGCTCTGGCTCCCGGCAAACATGTGACTATGGTGGCTGGTGTCTCTATTTTCACGTTCCGTGTGATCGAATCACCAATTACCAGGGCACAATCAACAGAATTCTCAGTGGGTGTTTCACTGAGTGTGGCAAATCGGTTTGTTATGGGAATCGGAACGGAAGAGTGGTTCTTTGATCCGCGACTAGAACGATCTCTCACGGTCACCCATCTGCCCTGCTGCACGGGCTCTACTTCAGCCGGAACCGAATCATGTAAAGAGTTCACTATGCCAGGTGCATCCAAAACACGATCTAAAGATCTAGCATTCTTACCATCCTCAATTAAAGTTTGGATGCGTGTCTCTAGTTCTGAAATCTTCTCCGTCAGCCTGACTGTCTCCTTGCATTTATCACATATAAATCCTATATTGCCATCGGAGAAGGCTATACTAAACATATGACATGTGACACAGGTGACAATAACAGGACAAGAAGACATTACTCACCGTGTTTGTTGACTGATTTCTTACTTACCTGGACTTTATGAACTCAAAGGCGCGTGCGCGCGAGAGAAAATAAATATATAAATGAGCGCACGGGTGACGCGTTAGCAGGCTAACGTTAGCGAGTTACTAGCGTGCTGTGTTAACAATAACGGAAGCTAGAGATGTAAGGTTAATCTGAGATGTTGGGTAAGCTGTATTTAGTAGTATAAACAACTAGATAGTAAATGATGGCTCAAAACATAAAGAAATACGAGGCTCAGGCGGAGCTTACAGCCTCGAAGCAAACAAACACACAGCAGGCAGCGAGGCAGACAGGAGTAATCGATCAGCGATCAGACAGGAGCAATCGATCCAATAGCAGTATAGGGGATAGCAGTATAGGGCACAGTATAGTATCATGGTCCTCCAGTGAATGGTCTTTCTGCTCCAGGTAGAGTAGTTGGATGGCGGGTGGGTACATTTTGTTGTGTTATTTAATCAGCTGAGACAGCAATCACACAGGTACATAACTGAACTTTATTGAACACTCGCAGAGTACAAACCCCCTGCTTGGGGGCGTGACTCACTCAGTCACGATCTCACCCATCTGATATCACTACATCTCCCCTTCCCCAAACAATGAACTTGGTGAACCGAAGAATGTTACTGTTCTGGCATAATAAACATACTCTAACCATTTAAACCAATACTATGCCATACTTCTATTATCACATGAAAGAAAATTATATAATTTAATTATTTTAATCAGGGGGCAGGGGATTTTAATCACTGCAACCTTCGGACTGTTCTCCCAAAGTACCATCAGTACGTGAGCTTCCCGACGAGGGACAACAACATTCTGGACCACGTCTACAGCAACGTTAAGGGTGCATACAAGGCAGCACCCCGCCCCCACTTCGGACAGTCTGACCACATCTCCGTGTTTCTATATCCATCTTACAGGCAGCTCCTCAAACGGGCTCCCGCAGTAAGTAAAACTGTTAAAGTATGGAATGAAGAAACTGATCTTGTGCTACAGGACTGCTTTAACAGTACTGACTGGGATGTGTTTAAGACTGCTGCTGTGAGAGAGGACTGCACTATGGATTTAGAAGAATATGCCTCAGTGGTTATTAGTTACATTAGCACATGTATAGACAACATTGTCCCCATTAAGCGCTATAAAACATTTCCAAATCAAAAACCCTGGATAAACTGTGATGTAAGGTCTAAGCTGCGTGCCCGTTCCACTGTATTTGCCTCTGGTGACGATGAGGGCTACAAAAAGGCCAGATACGATCTACGCAGATCCATCAGAGAAGCCAAGAGACAGTATAGAGTGAAGTTGGAGGGATACTATACCACCTCGGATCCCCGGCGCATGTGGCAGGGCCTACAACACATCACAGATTATCGGCAGAGGAGCAGAGAGGTCACAACTAACCAAGGCACACTACCAGATGAGCTGAATAGGTTCTACGCCCGCTTCGACACCCTCAACACCAGCAGAGGGACTATCCCAACAGAGGCAGCACAGAGCTCTCCATTCATGGTGACATCAGCTCAGGTGCGCAGGACACTGAAGAGAACGAATCCCCGGAAGGCAGCAGGCCCTGATAACATCCCAGGCCGTGCACTAAAGGTCTGCTCAGCGGAGCTGGCTGAGGTACTAACGGACATTTACAATCTATCCCTCTCACTATCTTTTGTACCTACCTGTTTCAAGATCACTACCATTGTCCCCCTACCCAAGAAAAACACCGTAACATGTTTAAATGACTATCGTCCCATCGCACTCACTTCAATTGTGATGAAGTGTTTTGAGAGGATAGTCATGAATCACATTAAAAAGACCATTCCAGACACACTGGATCCATTACAGTTTGCGTATCGTCGGAACCGATCCATTGATGATGCAGTAAACACTGCCATCCACACAGCTCTCACACATCTGGAGAACAAGGATACATATGTTCGAATGCTCTTTATCGATTACAGCTCGGCATTCAACACGGTCCTCCCAACCAAGCTGGCTGAGAAGCTCCTCATCCTTGGACTGGCACCTTCTCTCTGCAGCTGGGTCCTGGACTTTCTCACAGACAGACCCCAGACAGTCAGAGTTGGTACCCAGACATCAGGTACAAGGATGGTGAGCACAGGGACACCCCAGGGCTGTGTGCTGAGCCCTCTGTTGTACACCCTCTTCACTTATGACTGTGCCCCTACTCAGCGTAATACCACCATCATCAAGTTTGCGGATGATACAACAGTCATCGGCCTGATCACTGTTGGGGCTGAGACAGACTATAGGGAGGAGGTGGCTCAGCTGGTGTCCTGACTCCTGGTGCCACACAAATAATCTCTCCTTAAATGCAGAGAAAACTAAGGAGATGATTATCGACCCGAGGAGGAGGAGAGATGATCAGCACGGCCCACTTTACATCGGTGAAGCACAGGTAGAGAGGGTGAAAACATTTAAATTCCTTGGCACCTACATCAGTGAGGACCTCTCTTGGTCTCACAACACCCAGCACATTGTCAGTAAGTCTCAACAACGGCTGTACTTTCTGAGAAAGCTGAGGAAATTTGGTCTGTCCACCAAACTCCTTAGCAATTTCTATAGATGTACAGTGGAGAGCATCCTGACTAGTTCCATCACAGTGTGGTTTGGAAACTGCACAGTACAGGAAAGGAAAGCTCTCAAGCGTGGGATTAAAACTGCACAATACATCTGTGGAACAGTTTTTCCATCACTTCAGGATATTTACAAAACCCGGGTAACTAAGAGGGCACATAACATTATCAGAGACACTACACACCCTCAGCATATACTGTTCACATTGTTACCTTCTGGCAGACGCCATAGGAGCATGAAAGCCAGAACATCCAGACTTAAAAACAGTTTTTATCCACAGGCCATCAGGATGTTGAATGACTCAGTCCATTGACAACTCCATACTAGCACTTTATTCACTGTTTGCACTACACTGTGAATGTTTGCATTGTTCAATGTATATGCTTTTTATGATGCTTTTAATGTTTCTCTGCCGAATGCAATTCTACACTTGCATCTTTTAAATATATTGTGTGTATATTGTGTACATTTTATACTGTGGGAAACTTTTTTGCAACCTAAGAATTTCATTGCATGGTGTAAATCTGTGCATATGACAAATAAACATCTTGAATCTTGAATCTTGAATCTTGAAAAGAAAATTATATAATTTTTTATTATAAAACATTTTGTCTTGCTTTCTTTCCCTTTACAATTAAATTCCCTTTTCCTCAATTTTATTACAATAAGATTGTGTTCAGTCCCTTTTTTTTTTTTTAAGGAGGTCAGGGTGGACTAACTGAGCACTCCTGGCACAGTGAGAGGATTATTCTGCCTCTGTGGTCACCGGCCATGAACTAAAGGTTCATTCGTCTGGGTGGAACAGACAAACTTCCCGACCTTGTGTAAGTCCCCAGTTGGGTAGGTATGGCGGGTTGCATACTTGGAGCTGGTTGAGGAAACTGCTGCTGCTTGACAGTCAGGTACATGATCATCCTCATAAACATCCTCATAAAAGTCTGGCAAATCAACTGTTTGTTCTTTTTCTTTTTCAGGGTGGTGGAGTCGCACCAACACCCATCTGTTGCGTCGAATATTTCCATGTGAGGTTTTCAAAACAAACGACCTTGGGGCCTGCTGTCAGATCAATTTCGCTGTGACGGCTTGGTCCTTAATCCAAACAGTCTGTCCAGGCTTCAGTGGTGACAAGATCTTGCTCTATGTCTCTTATTGTACGAATTTCTTGTTCGAGCACGTAAGCTGGATTCAAACTGTTTCAGTTTGTCTACATCTGAAGTTTAGGTGTGAGAAGAGACGACAGAGTTGGTAAGCCTGTTCTCAGTCTTCTGCCCATTGACAATTCTGCTGGACTTTAGCCGTTTGCTAGTGGTGTAGAGCGGTATGCAAGCAAGGCTTTGAACGGATCTGATGTTTTCCCCAGGAGTTTTTTGACAGTTTGCACCGCTCGTTCGGCTTCACCATTCCCTTGTGGATACCGTGGGCTGCTTATTATGTGCTCAAAGTCATATTCCCTCGAAAACTCCCGGAAGTCAGTGCTGCTATACTGTGGCCCATTGTCAGATATTGGCATCTCAGGCACCCCATTCCGTGCAAACACTGCTTTAAGATGTTCTATTATGGTTGCCGAAGAAATTGATGCCAATTTGATTACATAGACATCTCTTGAATAGTAATCAACAGTTAAAAGGTACTTTTGTCCCTTTAGTTCAAACAGGTCTGTAGCTGCTTTCTGCACTGGATATGGTGGAAAGTCTGTAGGTTGTAGCGGTTCTACAACTGTCATGGAAGCCTTTCTACACTCATCACATTGTTGCACCATAGTTAGCAATTGTGAACTCAGACCGGGCCACCACACAGACTTGCCCTTTGACGACATTTTTCTATTCCTTGGTGTGCCTGATGGATCTGGAGGAGAACTGAACTTTGGTGTGAGGCAGGGATTATCAACCTTGTCCCATGTAGAAGCAGTCCGTCGAGGATAGAAATCATGTCTCTTTCCAGCAAGTAAGGTCTGAGTTTGTCACTAGCCTGCACAGTTCTCGGCTATCCATGCTCATGGAACCTCATTACTTGGCTGCATACAGGGTCTTTCTTTAACTCCTGTCGAATGATGTCTAGGCGGCAGGGGCAGGGAAGCTTTTGCCTATTTGGGCAAGGTAAATATTTGTGTCTTCCATGAGAGTTGAGTCTTCAACCGCTCATTCTGGGCATTCTTGACAGTGTGTCTGGAATTGTGAACTGTTTCCCTGGAACATGGCTGATCTCGTAGGAATATCTCATAAGTCTCATTCTGAACCTTTGCAGCCTTGGTGGTAAGTCATCCAGATGTTTTGTGCTCAGTAAGCTCAGAAGTGGCTTATGGTCTGTCTCAAGAAAGAAATGCTTCGCAATGAGATAGTAGCTGAAACGCTCGCATGCCCAAACAAGAGCTAGAGTCTCCTTCTCTATCTGACCATATCTCTGCTCATTTGGAGTTAATGCTCTAGACGCGTATGCAATGGGTTTCCATGCATCACTGGACTTTTGAAAAATCACTCCTCCCGGACCAAAGGACGATGCGTCTGCTGCGACTTTAGTTTCCTTCCTTGGATCAAAGAGTGCTAAAGTTGCATTGTGGTTAGCTCTTTTTTTCAGCAATGCGAATGACTCCTGCTGTGGAGCGTCCCCGGACCACAGACTTCTTTGTGAGAGGAGGTCTCGCAAAGGCTTTGTTTTCTCGGCCAGGTCTGGAATGAACTTCCCCAATTGGTTCATCATTCCAAGAAAGCTACGTACCTCAGACACATTGTTAGGCTCACGCATATTTTGAACCGCAGTCAGTTTGTCTGGGTCGGGCTGTAATCCAGCTGAGGACAGCTTGTGGCCAAGGAATTTGACTTCAGTCTTTGCAAATTCATACTTCTTTCTGTTAAGCGTCAGGCCAGCTTTCTGCACCCTCTTTAATGCTGTGTCGAGTCTGATGTCATGTTCCTCTGGAGATCTTCCATATATGAGGATGTCATCCATGTGGCATGTTACTCCATCCAGTCCCTCCACAATCTGAAACATTCTCATTTGAAACAGCTCTGGAGCACTGGAAATCCCAAATGGAAGTCTCTTAAAAGAGTAGCGCCCAAATGGCGTAATGAAAGTAGTCAATTGTTGAGACTCTTCAGCCAAACGGATCTGCCAAAATCCAGAATTGGCATCTAATTTGGTGAAGATTTTTGTTCCCCCTAATTGGCCTAGTGTGTGGTCTACTGAGGGCAAAATAAACTTATCTCGTCTTACCGCACTGTTTAATTTAGTCAGGTCAACACTAATTCTTACTGTGTCATCAGGCTTAAGAACGGGAACCATACCAGAACACCAGTCACTAGGTCCTTTGACTTTTTTGATGATGTCCTGCTTCACCATCCTGCATAACTTCTCTTTGACCTTCTCCCAGGAGCAAATCATAAACACGACCACAAAACATAGTGTCACAGCCACCAGCTCAGTCACCAGTCACCAACTCTGTAACCTGTCAGCACTACACTTCCCAGCATCCCTCCTGGTCCCCACCTGCACTCAGTCAGCCATCACCACATCTGCTGCAGATCATCACCAATCACCTGAGTACTGACTCGCTCCACCTGCACTCCCTCATCAGCACACTCTTTATATGCCCCATTCTCCCTTCACTCTGGGTCTGGTCTCGTTGATGTTACTACGACAAACAGATTCCTTACCTGAACACTCACCTGAAATCGTCATCCATATCCTGTCTCCCGTCTGTCTTCAACCCGTCGTTAAGATCCAGTTCCCCTGTCTTCGCTCGCCTTCATCACCTGCACGGAAACCCACTTCAGTCACCATCCAGCCAAGTCACCATCTGCATCGTTCAGTCACCATTCACTCTCCATTGCCTGGTTCCTGCTACTGCTTCACCACTCTGCTTCAATAAAGACTGTTTTACACTTACCACCTGTCTGTTCCCTTCTGTGTGTGTGACATGATGATAACGGACAATGAACAGACATAACTCAGGGTTTAAATACACAGGGAGAGTAATTAAAACAAGTAAGAATGGGTGAATTAAATCAGGAACTAATTAGGGCACAAAGAACAGGCAAACCAAGAACCGGAAAAATAGTGAAAACAATACTAAAACAGAACGTGCATGTTACAATGTGTTAATATGAATACATTTACTGTATTGATATTTCACAGGTGTTTTACCCATATTTTGAATTATGCATTGCATTGTGTTTTATGTTTAAATGAAATGTCTGTAAACTGAATGGATAATGACAAAAAACTACCAGTACCTTTTCAAAATTTCCACACACAAAAAATTCTTACAGAGATGTAGTAGATCATACAAACAGTGCTTTTGATCACTACTAGTGTTACAATTTACAGCTTCATCCTATCCCAGGAGATTCAGCTGAAGTAATACATTTTCTAGGTGTGGAACTGTCTGACTTCGGTCTAAAAAGACTAATAAGCACTTAAACCTATGCTAATGTTTGAGATGTTAAGGTTGCTACCTCCAGGTTTGGTTGAGAGTAAAATGCTGAAATATCCTGAAGTTAAGATCTTCTGCTGCAGAACCTCTTGGAGAATGTTGTCACTGCAGTCTTTTCCAACACAGCTTTTGCATGTTTTTGTATTGGGACCTAGACATCCACCCAGAAACATACTGTAAGTGTGTGTGGGTAATTAACCAATATATATAAAAAACTGGTTACTTGACATGGGTGGACAAATGTAAAGGTCATATGATACAACTGATTGGGCAATTAATTTTGAGTTGAATATGAAGAAACTACTACAGGAACAACTATACAGTACAGTACCTGCTAGATTGTTGAGAGGAAGTTCACGTCTGATCAGGGGGCTAAAAGGAGCAGTGCTTCCCAGTTCCACCCAGTTACTGTGGCTATAGAAATCCTGCACACAAAAACGCATTCATTTGCAAATTGCAAATTTATATACTCAATGTAATCCTATTTTAGCTTATTATATAAACCAGAGAACAAAGTACTGTTCTAACCAAATATTTTTTCAAACAAAAGTTTCCTTCAAATTCCTCAAACACACTAATACTAGTGAGCAGTTTTGTTGTACATATTTTGTTTTTGGTCCCTTTGATTATGGTCCAATTCTCACTATTAACTATTAACTACGACTATTGCCTCAATAAACTCTTAATTACTGCTTATTAATAGTTAGCAATGTAGTTGTTTACTTATTGTAAGTTTACTTATTGGGTAGGATTAGGGATGTAGAATATGGTCATGCAGAATACGGCATTAATATGTGCTTTATAAGTACTAATAAACAGGCAATATCCTAGTAATATGCACGCTAATAAGCAACTTTAATAATGAGAATCGGACCCTAATTGACCACCTCACTTTTAGAAAAGCACAGATAAAAATATGATCTGTCAAACCTTGATTTTCAAATTTGAAAACACTCTATACTTTTGCATTTCTATGGACTAGCATACCTGTAAAGTATGACATGCAGCCCCCAGACTGGAGCGGGCAGACAAATATCTGCCCTGTTTCATGCTGACTTTCACTGCAGCAATGCCCTGAGTGATGAGGTCCCGTCCATTTTTGAAATCTTCATTATCAAAATGATGAGCAGTGCTGAACTGCTTTCTATCCACAGCTGCATTGCTAATGGAAGTCTGAGAAATTGCCAGACTGAAAGTGTATATTTTTAATAATGAGGAATATGAATTTGAGCAGGCTCTCTGGACGTCAGTTGCTGTCAATTTGTTGTTGATCTGGAGGTGAGGTGGAAAAATATTAGATTAGACCCACACTGCAAAAAAAAAGAAAGAAAAAAAAGTTGCTACCTTAAATTTTTAAGTACAATCAACTTGGATTTTTAAGTAATTTATACTAAAATTAGCCTATATGTATAGTAAATATTTATGATAAGAAAAAAAATATTTAATGAATAAATCTGGTCTTGCACAGAGGAGGATTACAAGATTAAAGTGTTAAACTTCATCGTCACTGAATATCATGATGATGTTTTTTTGGGGGGGATTTATTTATTTATTTATAATTTTACTTTTATTTCATTAACATTTTATTAAAACACCATCTTGTCATTCTGTTTTAAAAATAGATGTGTATGCATTCTATTTTTACTTTAGTTCTATGACATTAAAGTGTGATAAGGTTGCAGAAATTGTTCCAGACTCAATAACATTTGTGATTTGGTGTAGATTTTAAAAAAAAATAGACTCGTGCCACACTTTGTGTAAAGAAACATGCAATCACATTGGATATCCTTGAATGAAAGCAAATAGACAAATTCAGAAAAATATGAAATATTCATACAAAGATAAGTCCAGTTGTACATTAAAAACCAACCTACAATATTATATAAATATTTCAGCGATTAAAACCACTGGTAAACAGCAGTTTTAGTTCTCAAATTGGTTCGCGCTCATATTTTCTTCTTACAGGTAGTGTAAATTCCCGCCCCCGGGCAGCGGCTACGTCACGGCACACTTCTGCCATCTTGCGAAGGAAAGCTGCCTCAGTGATTTGATGGTGTGTGAGGGATCCATCAGCAGGAAGGACTTTGAATGCTGCAGCCTGCGGGGGCTGAAAGAGAGCCCCCTGGAGGAGAAATACAGCCACTACAACCAGTGAAACCATGGCTGTTCACAATCACAACAACTGTGGGAAAATTCATAATGGGAATTCATCAATTTCTTACAAAAATTATACATTTTTATGCAAACTTTTTATACTTCCTGACTCTTTAACAATATCCCTGGTGAGTGAAATAATGTAGATTTAGTCCTCCAGATAAGTCATCTTCAATCAAGATAATTTAGCATTAAACACCTGTGCTCCAACAGTGCAACTCTGGATGGTGTTCGTGGTGGTCGATTCTAGGCACTTCTGCCCACATGGAACAAATTGCCTCTTGAAGAGATTAAGGATTGAAAGTATAAGTGGCCCCTTCAAAACACCACATCAGTTGAATCTCATGACACCCATTTCAAGACTGCGTCCGAAAACGTATAGGCAGTATAGTAAGGGATTAAGAAATTAATCACAACAGTGTATGTCTAATTAAATCCCCATGCTTTTGCCAATTATATGTCTTCATATAGCATACACATTTCTGAATAAAACTGTAACATCACAATTGCCCTCTTTATTGTATGCAAAATACCCCCATAAATACATTTTAGCTTTGATATTTAGGCCTGGTTTCACAGACAGGGTTTAGGATTAGACCTTAGTTCAATTAGGACATTTAAGTATAGCTTTTATAAACATGCCTTAGAAAAAAAAACTGTACTGGTCTGCATCTTGAGACAAAACAATGGCGCTGACATATTTTTAAGATATGTCAGTGCAAGTTGCTTTCAGGTAAAACAGCTCAAACATGCATTTTAGTCTGGGATTATCTTAATTAAGCCTTGTCTGTGAAACCGGTGGAGTCAAAGATCTAAATAACTAGCTTATTGTGGTAAAGTTTGATTAACCTGTTGTAGAATTTATAATAGATAATCTGTTATGGGAATAGATTTTCCACTATATTTATTTAGCAAAATATGTAGTTTCTAGGCTGTTATTTTTCATAACAAATGCTATAGATTCATTTTTTTTTAAAAGAAAGAAAAAAAGTAAACATTTGCCTAAACAGGGTACTGAGTAGCCATGGGTTGACCTGTAATTATTGCTTTATTGTAACAAGAATGCTAGATTTGCATAAGGGCAACAAGTTAGAATCAAGAGCCATGAGGAAAATGTATTCTAATGATGACTGATAGGAAAAAACTGTCCATCAGATATTCCAAGAGACGGGAAATCATAAAGAGTCTGATGAACTGTAGGAAATAAACAATTAGTGAACAATTTGACTTCCCAGGGCATTTTGAATTACAACCTTCTGTCTGATAAGGTTCCATGTGCTTAAAAATAAATGAAATAACATATATCCTCAATTGTAAACTATATTATTTTATTGCAGTAATCTACAAACTTTGCATGTGTGGATGATACCACAAAATACCATTTTTTGCAAAAATAAATAAATAAACAAACAAACCAATAAATAAACCTTAATAGGGAACATGCCCCGGGACTACGCTAAAACGGTTCATTCTTCACCCCAAACCAAAACTATGCCCTTGTATGCACAACCAGCAATGTCCTCAAAGATTATTAATAACAAAAAACAAAAAAAAAAGAATATTTTCTTTACCTTGTGGTAGATGTTTCTTGAGAAGAACGTATTTTCAAGTTCCGTCTGTATTTATATCCTTTTACATGTGACGTCAACGTCAATCTGCAATAGAAATCTTGTAAAGCCAGGCAGATAAGTGAAAGGTGATTGTATAAATGACCAATGACAATGAAGACAACCTGTTTCCATTTTAACCATAATTAAAAAGGAAATCACCCATTTAAGTACCATATAAAAAATTTAAATAATAATCAACTTGGACTGTTTATTATATTTTACAGAAACCCCTAAGTAATAAAGAGGTATGAATGAGAATGGAAGCAAAAAAGAAAGTAACACATCCTTAATCAGGTTTGCTTTGTTAAAGGTCAAGCCTTTTGCAAACGAAAACGGTTTGGGCTGGAATGAAGACAGACTTCATTCCCCCACACCCTGACGGTCTTAAGAAGGATCTGGTCCGTGTTGGTTGTAGAACAATATTTCAAACAACCAATCAGTTGAGGGATAATGTTAGGGTTAGGACTGGGTTAGGGACTTGTTATTGATCTATAATTTTCCTCCAGTTTAAGGATTAGATTATGGTTAGGGTTTGGGTTATAACTATAACACAATTGTTGTTCCAGGATCAACAAAACATGCTGACCCAAGACCATGCCTGCAAAATCAAGACGTGTCAGGCAGTCCTTAGAAATCAAATCAAACAAACAGTTTAAATTTCAGATAAGATAAAAGAATGCAGCTTGGCCTGGAAGAAGTTTGACTTCATTCCCCATGCACAACCTGCTTGTCTTAGAAGGGTTCTGCATGATACTTACAAATCACACAGACCATAGTAAAACAGCTTTATTGCCCGACAAGATAAAGAAAAAAAAATAAAGATTGACATTCCTACACAGTATCTGACACCACGGCATATGCCTGAAACCAAATATTCCTTTTTAATGACAGTTGTGGTGTAAACAGTCAAGCCTACATAACGTAGCAAAAAATGCAATGTTCAGTCAGCTTATTAGAAAGGAAATGAAGATTAATATGAGACCTTTTAGATGCCTAATGATCACAATCTGTGCTTTTGAGATGACTGAATTAGAAATGTTTCTGTCATTTTATTGCATGCCCCAAAAGGAACTGTGGAATTTCTAAACCTAAGAAGAAAACGATTGATAATTATACTTCTGTTTTAAATGTGTTTTAAATGTGTTAAATGAGGTCAACTTTAATAAGATGACATAAACCACCCAGTTGTCACAGGACAAATCAATTAATACCCAGTTTTGGTAATAACTAAAATCTGACTAAATGTTTAGTTACTGCATTTTGCATTTCCATCTTTTATAATGACAAATCTTAAAGTGATTGTTATGCACAGAGAGGTTTCAGTTTGCAATGAAATTTTAGATCCAATGTAGGACCAAAACTCCCATTATCCGTGATTGGTGACACTGTTTAATGATGCTTGAATGCGAACTTCGGCTTTAAGATTATAATGAAAAGCACACAAATCAACATTCTCCATAAGAGAATTTATCTTAAATTGTATTTATTTATCTTTAAAAAAAGACATTTAATGTTATGCGTGAACACACAGGAGGACATATTTTCTAAGGTAGATTTTGACCTGCTAAAACTGTTAAGAGCTTGTTTCAATATTGTCACATATTAGGTTGCAGCATAGACGAGGTGAAGCAAGATCTAAATGCAGCCGTCTTTATTTTCAAACTAACTAAAAATCTATACAAAATCAAATAACAGGAACACAACAACCTAGAATAGAGATGATGACAGACAAGGAACAGACTGAAACACAAAGACTAAACGTGACAAATATATTGTTTTTATTATATATTAAGTGGTATGTCACAAATAATTTTAGAATCCTCCCAAACTGTCTAAAGCCAACTAAAACTTATAGTCATTCATATGGCAGGGATTTAGTGAAGCCCCTGAGCCAAGGAGAGGCTTATACAATACTGATGCCCTGCCCCTGATATGAACTTTGTCTAATAAACTTCTAAAACAAGATCAAGAGTCTACATTACCGTTGAAACCACAGCTTACCCACAAATCAAGTCTCAAACACACCTGTTCACTTACTACAGAAAGTGAGAGTGAAACTTCAATAGTAAATAACCTGACAATTCAAGTAGAGCTGTCAGTTAAACGCGTTATTAAAGGGTTAGTTCACCCAAAAATGAAAATTAAGTCATTAATTACTCACCCCCATGCTGTACCAACCCCGTAAGGCCTTCGATCGTCTTCGGAACACAATTGATGATATTTATGATTAAATCTGAGAGGTTCATGACTGCTACATAGGCTCCCTAAGGGATTGAATCCTGACGGCCCAGAGAGTCATTAAAGAAAATGTTTAAATATTCCATGTCGCAACAGTGGCTCAACTATAAGTTTCTCAAGCGACGAGAATACTTTTTGTGCGAAAAAACAAACAAAAATAACGACTTTATTCGACTATTCCTTTTCTTCCTTGTAGGCCTGAAACGAGACTTCGAGAGATTTCCACGATGCGCACGCGCGAGAACTTAACTGAAGTAGTTGAAGGAGATCGCAATTCTCGCGCATGCGTCGTGGAAATCTCTCGAAGTCTCGTTTCAGGCCTACAAGGAAGAAAAGGAATAGTCGAATAAAGTCGTTATTTTTGTATGTTTTTTCGCACAAAAAGTATTCTCGTCGCTTGAGAAACTTATAGTTGAGCCACTGTTGCGACATGGAATATTTAAACATTTTCTTTAATGACTCTCTGGGCCGTCAGGATTCAATCCCTTAGGGAGCCTATGTAGCAGTCATGAACCTCTCAGATTTAATCATAAATATCTTCATTTGTGTTCCGAAGACGAACGAAGGCCTTACGGGGTTGGTACAGCATGGGGGTGAGTAATTAATGACTTAATTTTCATTTTTGGGTGAACTAACCCTTTAACGGCGTTAACGCAAACCCATTTTTACGGCGTCAATTTTTTTATCGCGCGATTAACAGTCTTTTTGGCCTAGCAAACTTTGTAGTTTTTTTTCACATTCTGTTACTACAGGACGCGGCGCTGCGCTATGAAACCATAGACAGTAAAAGAAATGGACACAGCGACCCCATTGATTTCAACGGAGAAGACTTGAAGCCCGATTATTGCACTTCCTGTCTGATGTCTGAGCTACTGCGCAGTCTCAAACTAAGCGTGACGACAGTCTGATTGTTGAAAATCTTCTAGTAGCTGTGCCAAGACAATTCTGAATCACCTACTTCCTCAAAAGCGTTGTTGAAGTATTTTGTCACGTTGCTTTTATGGACTCTCTATTTATGGGCTTCTACCTTGACTTTGTGCCTTCATGTCCCCCCTATTGCCTCATAGACAGTAAAGGATAGCCGCGAGCTTCTCCTCCTGTCTATACGGTAATGTCTCTATTGTGCTACAGAAAGTCCCGTGGTTATGACGCAATCTTTAGCCTATTTTTACAAAAACGGCTTCTACGGGGTAGTAACGTAAGATACAAAGTAATGGAGCATTTTATACATCGTCGTGTTTCTTTAGAAATAAATAATCGACAAATTAAGCCTTTGGACGCCTCAGATGTAAACTTATTCGCTGTCAAAGTGACGCCAAAATGAATAGGAGTCAATGGGATGCTAACAGCAGGTGAAGTTCTGCTACAATGGCGGCTCCCGCGAGGCTTCAACTTCCGGCTGATGGATTACCCCCTTGTATGAAACCCATGCTGCGTCCCAATTCGCATACTATCCGTCCTAAATAGTATTCGAAAATAGAATTAGTACGTCCCAAATCGTAGTATGTTGAAATGAGTGTTTCAAAGAGACCCGGATGGTCTACTATATCCGGTCAGAATCCGAAGTGCAGATCGATGCGCACTCTAACGGCTGATATTGCCCACAACCCATCGCGCGTTGGACGAGGATTCGGTTAGAACTACAAACACGAATGAAAAGTGTTCAAAAACTACAGACATGGAGGACGCGCGCCGACGGTTATGTAGAGAGGTTTAGACAACGGGGTTTGAGTGATTAATTATCAGTATCTAACCTGACGAAAATGTATTTATTCAACGTTGTCCACATTATATTGCATCTGCAGCAGCATTGTGAACGTTTGCAAAGATACGTTTAGCCATTAACTTTTAAATGCATTATTATATTCAAATTCCAAACACATGAGGAGAGTCTCGGCATGAAAGACCCATGACTGGCAGATGAACGTGTGACAACAATTCTCTCCGAAATGGTAAGAAGTTATATTAGATTGAATGGAGGATTTTAACTGTGACGAGATGATTGACAGGGCAGTTTACGGTGACAGGATGCACGCGACAGATCTGTCCGTTAAAGATGGCGAAGTAGTATGTCCCAAAGCTTGCCTACTCTTTTGCTACACACTCAAAAGTATGTACTTTTTCTTTACAAAAAGAGTACATACTTTTAGGGCGTAGTATAAGTAGGCGAATTGGGACGCAGCACCATTCATTTCAATTTGCGCCGCGCGAGGATGTTTTGTTGCTTCATCGACCAAAGCGCAAGCGGATCTAGCTAGACCGGAAACAAAACAACAGGCGCGCCGCACACACTTGTTTGGGCTTGCGAGCCGGCCAAATAGTTGGTTAACGTTACGCTTTGAGTGGATGACGAGCGCGAGACGCCGAAATGGATGCCAATAAGATTCTGAATGGAAAGTTTACTTTTAAAAAGTTGCCAAATGTTTCCATTGACAAGACCAAAGTGATCTGTGTGTTTTGTCGTTGTGAACTGAGCTATCATCATCGCAGCACGTCCAGTCTGAAATACCGCTTGATGATGGAGTAGGGGGAGGCTGCAGACCTGGAGCCGGCAGATATACGCCCCTGGCAGTTTTACGCCCCTGACAGTTTTAAGCCCCTGTTGTTCCGGATGCGTCCAGTAGGGGGAGGCTGTACAGCGACACGATTTTTTTTTTAAATTAATTCATTATTTTTGTATTGCAAATGAAAGGATACAGACATTAACAGTGAGAAGAGAAAAAAAACAAAAAAAAACAAACAAAAAAACAAGGGGGACATAAAAAGACATTGAATTAGGCTACACAAATCAATAAAAATTGTCAATATAAAAAATTAAAGGTTCTTTACAAGAGACTCAATGATATTATTTGTTTTAGAAACCTTTGAGTTTAAAGGTTTTGCCATTTTCTTAAAAGAAAAAATGAACTTTATATCAGAGAATATTCTTAAATCAGGATCATTGAATGGTTCTGTCTTTATGAAGATGAAACTTGCCCAGAAGACAAAGTAATAATACTGTATAATCAAGATTAATATCGTTAGATTGAAAATCTGACCAAATTCTGTCATTTGTATGTTAAATAATCTTGTAAACTCTAAAAAGTTGTTGTTTAGCAATGATGCAACATTTATTATTTATAAACGATAGAGCTATAGGGTAGGTAGATATCAATTAATTTCTATATATCAATGGATGGGTCTATAATTTATTTCTAAAGACAAAAAGTTCTTGACGGTCAGGTTTATGTTCTATCTGGCTTAAACTTAGTTTACCACGTGTACGTTTAGCTGCCCCTAGTCTTCTCACTTTAAAATTCATTTTCTTTTAAATTTTCTTTTGTTGCCTGTCTTTAGCTTGCGTGAGATTCTGGTAAGATCCCGTTTACTACTTGCATTTAAACATAGCCTACTCCACATGGTTTCTGGGGGCAACATTACATAGATATTGGAAATATGTGATCTTGTTTTTTTTACAGTCTTTGAACACACAAAATACACATTTATAATAGGCATGTATATGCATGTAAATCTCTCTCCAAGTAAAGAGATGAACTGCACACTCACTCAAATATTTTGATTATTTTTATCATGTCATACATGATAAAACCCACATTAAAAACTTTTCCCATATGGTTTGAATGTAGATTCTTTGAGCTGTTTCATCTAATTTATATCTTAATAAACATTTTTTTCTTAAAATAGCTTACTGGTCTGGACTAAAATGTAGGGTATGTGCACCTAATGTGGGTTTTATCATAGTCTGTCTTTACCAAATTATTTTTAACTTGCATTTCATAATGAACATCTCTCTCTCTCTCTCTCTCTCAACTTATAAACACATCTCTTTTCTTACGACTTACAAAATAAACGACTTACAGAGACATGTTTTTAATGTCATTTTCAATTTTCTCTGCACAGTACATCATCAGTGACCAAAATAAATCAAAGTGGCTTGACACTTTTCCCACTATTGTTCCACCAAGTGCTTGTGCCGTTGTACTTTGAAGATCAGGAGCAAATTGATGCAATCCACACTCACCTGACATCAATTCTGGGCAGCACACACACACACACACACACGATCAAATCACCATGGATGTCCTTTTTAATTTTTTTAATGTTTACTTTTTTTTTATTAGTGTGCGGGAGCCCTTTAACAGGAGGATAGAAAAATAGTTAAAGAAGAGTGGCAAACCATAAGGGAGTCATCATAATTCATAATTCATTTTTTGTGAACAACAATATTGTCTCTTTCTTCTAAATGACCCTTGGAATTTTAGAAAAGGGATAAATTGTGTTTGTCTTCATAAAATGCTGTGTAGAGAAGCCTATAGCAGATATTTCATAGAGGATCCATATATGATTACATGGTACATATCTAATGGGCTAAATTTGGTTAATATCTAAATGTAACTTTATAAAAATTCACAACGACATCTACTGTATATTAAAACCTACGGTGAATACTAGGCCTATAACTGCAGTAGGTCATATCATTACTTGTTATAACAAATCGTTGATCCAATGTGTTTTTTAAATTTTTCAATTCACAAAAACAAATAGTCTTCTGTGGGCTGAGTGAAGAGAGTGAAGCCCAACTGAATATCTATATTTTAATCCGTGCAGATCTACACTGTAACGTTTATATTTAAATTAATAAAAAACAGAAAATTGTCAAGTCTATGGACGGGTTATTAATGTGTAGGCGTCGATTTAATCTATTTAATTGTTATTTCGCAGTATATCCCCCTACTGGACGCATCAGGAACAACAGGGGCTTAAACCTGTCAGGGGCGTAAAACTGCCAGGGGCGTAAAATTGCCGGCTCCAGGTCTGCAGCCTCCCCATATAGTGATGATGGACAAGCACACACACACACACACACACACACACACACACACACACAGTTGATGCGAATTCTCCGCCCCCTCGTCAATATCAGGACCTCGTCAGTATTTCTTTCACCCTTTTATTAATGGACAGTGCATTGAGAGATTATTTGCTCCAAGTGAGAATGTTAGTGTGAAATTGAACACAGTATGTCAATGTTGTTTTCAATAAAAAACATTTACACAAAGCAAGCCGATCCACTTTTCCATGTTGATAAGAGCATTAAAATGAGAAAAAATAATGGGACAAAAAGAAAATCAAGAGACATTTTGAATAGATAAAAATAATTGCGATTAATCGCGAGTTAACTATGACATTAATGCGATTAATCGCGATTAAATATTTTAATCGTTTGACAGCCCTAAATTCAAGACAAGTAAAGATGGTGTAAGGGTAGATTTCCTACAGGGGTTCAGGCTGCAGGACTGCCGAATGACTAAAGAAACGATATTAGCAAGATAGTAGAAACGATACTGGTTACTAACGTAACCTCTGTTCTCTCTAGAAGAGGGAACGAGTATTGCGTAAGTTTAGCTTACGCTACAGGAAAGATTCATCTTCTCGAGATATTGAAGCCAAAAATTATCCTTAATTTGTATATGTTGTCAACGCAGTGCAGCAGCTAGCAGACCTAGAGTGGGCATTCTAGTGCGCTCATAGGCTGCTCTGCGGGAACTGCTCAGTCTACCAGTGAGCCCGGCGTGACGTCACGTCCAATCGAGGGAGCTCGCGCCCTCACCGCGTCCTAGCCCGCCAGAATGGGCGTGGCTTAGCGTATATAAGCGGGGCTCGGAGGCTGATTCTCTGGTTTTCATCGACTGAAGCGAAAAAGCGCTTGTGGCGTTTAGCACGGCAGGTTACGCAATACTCGTTCCCTCTTCTAGAGAGAACCGAGGTTACGTTAGTAACCAGTATCGTTCTCTTACGAGAGGTTCTCTCGTATTGCGTAAGTTTAGCTTACGCTACGGGAACCCATTGTCCACGCCGTGCGCGCCCGCATCCACCTCATGAGTCACAACACTTCTGTGAACCCAGAAAGTGGGAACCACACGCATTGTACATAAGCGCGAGGAAGCGCGAGTACCATGAGCGTAAAGCACATGTAAACAAGCACTGACAGGCATCTTTCTGGCTCCTCTGAGGAAGCGGATGATAAGCTCGTTTCTGCCTATTGACTGGCCGTGCATTGATTCAGAGAATGCTGCGACAGCCGCCACATAGACTTTGAGCGTGGAGGGGGATCTGCCCCTATCCAGCAGCTCTTGAAGGAAACTGAGCAGCCGCGGGACCCCACACGTTCGCGGATCGAGGTTTTTGTTAGTGCACCACTTACAGAACACAGACCATTTGGACGCGTAGAGCCTTCTGGTAGAAGGTGCTCTAGACTGCGAGATTGTGTTCATTACTGCATCTGGCAGGGATACCCGTTGATCACCCACACGTGTAGCGACCAACGCTCCGGGTGGGGATGCCAGATCGAGCCGCGTGCTTGAGAGAGAAGGTCTACTCTCAGCGGGACAGGCCATGGGGCTGTCTGTGACAGCCGCATTAGCTCTGGGAACCAAGTCTGGTTCTCCCATCGCGGGGCTATGAGCAGCACTGAATGGCGCGTTTCCCTGATTCTCTTGATCACCTGTGGTAACAGAGATACCGGAGGAAATGCATATAGCGGGCGGCTGGGCCACATCCGGGCGAGCGCGTCCCTGTCCTTCGAAAAGAACGTCGGGCAGTGAGCGTTGTCTTGTGACGCAAAAAGGTCGACTTCCGCTTTGCCGAAAAGGTGCCATAATAACTGGACTGTTTGGGGGTGCAGGGACCATTCTCCCGGGGGAACGTTGTCCCTGGACAGTCTGTCTGGGCCATCGTTCAGGTGACCCGGCACATGTGCAGCTCTCAGTGAGCGCAGATGGTGCTGAGACCAAACGAGGCGTTTTGCCAGATTGCAGAGGTTCCTGGATCTGACGCCGCCCTGGCGATTTAAATAGGACACCACCGACATGTTGTCCGAGCGGACTAGAGCATGGTGGCCCTGAATGAGCGGGAGGAAGCGTTTCAGCGCATTCTCACCGCTATCATTTCCAGACAGTTTATATGGAGGAGTTTTTCCCGGTCTGACCACAGGCCGAAGACTGGTCTGCCCTCGAGGGTGGCGCCCCAACCTGAGTTGGACGCGTCCGTCGAGATGACCTTCCTGTAAGAGACCGCCCCCATAGTCACTCCCCTCTGGTACCAGTCGGCCGCTGACTAGGGCTGCAGAGCTGTGATACAGCTCTGAGTCACTCTGATCCGCAAGCTCCAAGCTCGGTGCGGCACACGCGCGGCCAGCCAGTGTTGTAGCGGGCGCATGCGTAGTAAACCTAGCTGGAGTACCGCCGAGGCTGAAGCCATCAAGCCTAGCATCCTCTGGAATTTTTTCAGAGGGGAAACGCTGCCCGCCATGAATGACATGGCCAGCTGCCGGATACAGCGTGCGCGCTGTGTAGACAGGCGAGCCGTCATGGTCACTGAGTCCAGTTATATTCCTAAAAAGGATATTGACTGACTGGGCAGTAATGAGCTCTTGGTCCAGTTGACCGTGAGACCTAGGCATTCCAGATGGCTGAGGAGCGCAGTTTTGTGAGATAACAGCTCTGTCTCTGACTGTGCTAGAATCAACCAATCGTCCAGATAGTTCAAAATTCACACGCCCTGAGTTCTCAAGGGGGCGAGAGCCGCGTCCATGCACTTCGTGAATGTACGGGGTGCTAGGTACAGGCTGAACGGCAGGACTGTGTATTGATAAACCCGATCGTCGAAGGCGAATCTCAAGAATGGCCTGTGACGGGGTATTATCTGAATCTGGAAATAGGCATCTTTCAGATCGAGAGATATAAACCAGTCCCCCTGGCGAATGTGAGCGAGGAGTTGTCTGGTTGTAAGCATTTTGAACGGTCTTTTCATAAGAGCTTTGTTCACAAGCCTCAAATCCAATATGGGTCTGAGTCCCCCATCCTTCTTGGGCACGAGAAAATAACGGCTGTAAAAGCCTGACTCGCTCAGAGAAGGCGGTACCGGTTCTATGGCCCCTTTGCACAGCAGCTTTGTTATTTCTGAGCGAAGTAGGTGTGCTACTTCTGCATTCACTGTCGTCGCGGTCCGTGCTCGAAATCGAGGGGGACAGCGAGCGAACTGTAACGCATAACCCTGCTTTATAGTGCTCAGCACCCATTTCGATACCCCTGGGATGTTTTCCAATGCTTCTATGTGTGCAGCTAAGGGTAGAATGGACTCCGGGCTCTGGTCGCCGCGCTGTGCGGGCTCAAGAGACTGAACCGGAGGGGCGGGCGCAGCGCGCGCGCTCTGTGTGCTTAAATGGGGCGGCTCGCTGAAAACAGTGACAGGCTGTTTTGAATGTAGCTTCCCAATTACTGTGAATGGGGGGAGCTTTTTGATCACAATGTGATGCGCGAGCGGCGCCTTGAGAGGCGTGCAGGCTTGTAAGCGCGGGCGCTCGTGGGCGGTCGCGTGACTTACAACAATAGATTGACCGGCATGAGCTTGCGCTTTGTGGCGTGTGTTTAACAGCTTTGGCGAAGCGCGTGTCAGTAACCGTGAGCGCTTGTGAGCGGGCACGAGACTTAAGTTTATATTGTGGCTCATGTGGGACTGCGCACTGTGGTGCGCGTGCGGCTTTGTGTGAAGCACGCGACTTGGCCGTGTGATAGAGCGGGCAGATAGAAGATGTGTGCACGTGGGCACATCTGCTATGGGCAACACTCGAGCAGCATTTGCCTGCTTCATGAGAGTGAGCTCTATGTGGGACACGGGAAGTGTTGTGTTTACATGTAGGGGTGAGCACTGGGTTGTGGGCACTTTCACTACACATAAAACACCTTCGGCATGAGCCGGAAAACCAGATAACTTGCTCTTTATGAGATTTCTCTGGGTCGCCGTAAAAACGGCGTTTGTGTGCAGGCGAGCGGGTTGTGTAACCGACTCGTTGACTGCTAGATGATCCACTGCAGTAACCTGAGACGAGGGGACTGACAGGGATAGAAGCTTCGACGGTGGTCCGGCCGCGGCGAGACACAACCGTCTTTTCCCTCCTGATGGTGCTAGGAGGGCTTCGCGTGCTCAGGCTTTAACGTGATCTTCGGCCGGGGCCCTCGTGGGGGGTGCGGCCTGCTGCGGTTAGCCGAGCGCGATCTAGGGCGGCCTCCCTGTCGCTGCGAAGACTGGCCGTGCTGTGTGGGCTGAGCTGGGCGCTGCGTGGCGGCTCGTGCAGGCGGCTGGTCACGTGAGCGACCTGCAGCGGAGCTAGCGCGATGAGGCAGGAAAAGGTTGATGGCCTGCGACGTTTTCTGCACCTCAGAAAACCGGTCGACGATGCCGTTCACTGCTGGGCCAAAGAGACCGGAGGGAGAGAGAGGGGCGTTGAGGAAAACGGACCGCTCGGAGTCCCTCATGTCAGCCAGCGTCAGCCAAAGGTGCCTCTCAGACACAGTCAACGAGGCCATGCATCTCCCCAGGGCCTGGGCCGCAGACTTAGTAGCGCGAGGGGAGAGATCCGTCGCGATCCTCAGGTCCATAACGGCAGCTGGGTCCCGGCCTTTCTCATCCCACTCACGGAGGAGATCGGCTTGGAGGATCTGCAGAACAGCCATTGAGTGCAGGGCGGAGGCTGCTTGTCCGGCGGCGGCGTATGCGCGACCGACAAGGGCAGATGTGGTCCTGCAGGCTTTAGATGGCAGGGCAGACTTTGAGCGCCATCTCGCGGAGGGCGGGCAAAGGTGCGCTGCGACAGCTTCCTCGACCTTTGGAATGCAGCTGTATCCCTTCTCGGCGGCCCCGTCCACCTGGGAGAGCGACGCAGAGACCGAGGAATGAAGCCTCTCGGAGAAAGGGGCATTCCAAGATTTAGCCAGTTCTGCGTGCAGCTCAGGGAGGAAGGGCGCGGGCCTGGAAGCGGGCGCTTGCCGGCGGCGACTTTGCAGAAAAGCAGCCATCAAGCCTGTTGGGGGCGGGTTCCTGAGGCGGTGACCACTCGAGCCCGAGGCGGTCGACGGCCTGCGAGAGGAGGCGCATAAGTTCGGCTTCCGCTCCAGCGCGTGTTCTCCCAGACTCCTGAATAGAAGAGGAGGCGGAGCGATGAGAGCTCGACCACTCCTCGCTATCCGAAGCTAGGATGGAACAGCTTTCTCCTGCGACGAGTCCATCCGTGTCGTCCTCAGACTCGACGACAGGGCGGGCCGTAGCCGGCGGCTGTGCGTCGGTGAGAAGAGGCGGGGAGGGCGTCAGCGAGGCTCGAGGGAGGGACTCCGGCGAGCGCGTTGCGGCGGCGGCAGGCTCCTGCGGCAGGCTCCTGCGGCAGGCTCCTGCGGCCTTTGTGAACGGCGCTTCTTCTTCCTGCGCGGTGCAGCAAAGGGCGGAGAGAAAGCTTCATCCTTGAAGGCTTCGAATCGAGCCCGCAGGGTCGACATCGGAAGGTCTTCACAGTGCTCACATCCTCCCGAAGAGAAGGCAAGTGCAGCATGTTCCCGGCCCAGGCAGAGAGCGCAAATAACGTGCCGGGCTCACTGGTAGGCTGCGCAGTTCCTGCAGAGCAGCCTATGAGCGTGCTAGACTGCCCGCTCTAGGTATGCTAGCTGCTGCACTACGTTGACAACATATACAAATTAAGGATAATTTTTGGCTTCAATATCTCGAGAAGATGAATCTTTCCCGTAGCGTAAGCTAACCTTACGCAATACGAGAGAACCTCTCGTAAGAGAACTGTACATTTCTTGCCTATTACCACCCACTGCTACTTATACCAATGACAGAATAAGCACAGTTACAATAGCTTAATATGTGAAAGTGTTGCTTTAGAGTGACAATATTGTATTGCATTGGTAGCACTTCAAAGCCAATACCAAATCAAAACTAGTTAGCACATTATTTGTAATTGAAAGGGTTTAATGACAATGGTTACACTTAAAACAGTTACAAAATAGATGAATGAGATGATAAAAACTTATACCATTAATTGTACCCAGCATATAAAATGTTACCTGAGATATATATATATATATATATATATATATATATATATATATATATATATATATATGTATATATATATATATATATGTATATATATATATAGAGAGAGAGAGAGAGAGAGAGAGAGAGTACGTGACAAAGAATAGTGTCAAAGAAAGAGTGCCCCCAGAAAGAAAGACACAGAATAAAAGGAGACAGAGCAACTGTTACAATCTTCTTTTATCCCTTAATTGTTAATTGTCAAATATCTTTGATCATTTTCAATCCTACAATGGCAACATACGTTACATAGAATCATACAAAATGGGATACAAAAAAAACAGGAGTAAGAAAGACACATGGAAAGTGAGTAAAATCTGAGTTTATTGTGGAGACAGTGAGATGCAGAATGGCATAGTGAGTGTGAAATCTGTCCCGGACTCGGTCTCGGAGAATGCAGTCAGTGTGACGCTTCCCTGAGCACTTCCTCCTGCCACAAGGATCAGATAGCGGGGAAAAGACACGCTGAAGCCCAGGTCAGTCCGGGCTCGGATAGTGTAGTTGCCGCCTGTAGTGTTAGAGGTCACTGTGAAGTTGAGACTGAATGGGACTCCAGGCTGTGCAATGTTCTGCGACTGGGCCTGTGGAGGAACAGATATGGTTAATGTATGTTTTTTGTCTCATACAGAGATTTTTTTTTTACCAACCTGTGATGTAAATTTAAGTGCATTGTTGTTTAACAATTGTTGTAAATTACAGCAATTTGTGTTTGTGTATCCAACATTTTTTCTTAGATATTTCTTACCGTGATGGTTATTCTAGATCCTTTATATTGAGTGGGTGGCTGTCTCTGGAATCGACTAGTCGACAAGGAGTTATTCAACAGTCCTTTAAGTTGGATCACAAATGCCCCCTCTGGGATTCTGCCTACGTTCACCAGGAAGCCTGTCGCTCCCACTGCTTTGATGGTTCCATTAACAACATCAGATCCTGAAGCTTCAACTAGAAGCATGTTACATGTGCATGTACACTCACCTAAAGGATTATTAAGAACACCATACTAATACTGTGTTCAGAACTTCAGAACTGCCTTAATTATACGTGGCATTGATTTAACAAGGTGCTGAAAGCATTGTTTAGAAATGTTGGCCCATATTGATAGGATAGCATCTTGCAGTTGATGGAGATTTGTGGGATGCACATCCAGGGCACGAAGCTCCCGTTCCACCACATCCCAAAGATGCTCTATTGGGTTGAGATCTGGTGACTGTGGGGGCCATTTTAGTACAATGAACTCATTGTCATGTTCAAGAAACCAATATGAAATGATTCGAGCTTCGTGACATGGTGCATTATCCTGCTAAAAGTAGCCATCAGAGGATGTGTACATGGTGGCCATAAAGGGATGGACATGGTCAGAAACAATGCTCAGGTAGGCCGTGGCATTTAAACGATGCCCAATTGGCACTAAGGGGCCTAAAGTGTGCCAAAAAAACATCCCCCACACCATTACACCACCACAACCAGCCTGCACAGTGGTATGATGGATCCATGTTCTCATTCTGTTTACGCCAAATTCTGACTCTACCATCTGAATGTCTCAACAGAAATCGAGACTCATCAGACCAGGCAACATTTTTCCAGTCTTCAACTGTCCAATTTTGGTGAGCTCTTGCAAATTGTAGCCTCTTTTTCCTATTTGTAGTGGAGATGAGTGGTACCCGGTGGGGTCTTCTGCTGTTGTAGCCCATCCGCTTCAAGGTTGTGCGTGTTGTGGCTTCACAAATGCTTTGCTGCATACCTCGGTTGTAACGAGTGGTTATTTCAGTCAAAGTTGCTCTTCTATCAGCTTGAATCAGTCGGCCCATTCTCCTCTGACCTCTAGCATCAACAAGGCATTTTCGCCCACAGGACTGCCGCATACTGGATGTTTTTCCCTTTTCACACCATTCTTTGTAAACCCTAGAAATGGTTGTGTGTGAAAATCCCAGTAACTGAGCAGATTATGAAATACTCAGACCGGCCCGTCTGGCACCAACAACCATGCCACGCTCAAAATTGCTTAAATCACCTTTCTTTCCCATTCTGACATTCAGTTCAGAGTTCAGGAGATTGTCTTGACCAGGACCACACCCCTAAATGCATTGAAGCAACTGCCATGTGATTGGTTGATTAGCTAATTGCATTAATGAGAAATTGAACAGGTGTTCCTAATAATCCTTTAGGTGCGTGTATTTCTGATTCATTTGCTCTGTTATGACTTGTTTGTCCTCTAGGGGGCGAGTATGTTCTTGTTTGTGTCTTTCTTTATTAGTGACTGATGGCCGGCACCTGTGGATCATGTACGTTTGGCATAAGAAGTTCAAGCGGCCGAATCTGTTGGGCGGGCGTGGTGTTCGGTGTTCTGTGTGTGCTCACTTGTTGTGTCTTACTCCAGTTCATTTTCTCTTCGTGTTGTCGACATCACTTTTTGTAATAAATCCCCTAGAATGAGCTGTGTTGTGATGTCTTCACTTGTGTTGCGGTTGCGGCCGTAACATAATTGGGGGCTCGTCCGACTATGTTTTTTTGTTTTTCCACTGTGGAGAAAAGAACTCGAGCATTATTTATGTTTTGATTGATAATGTTAGAAAAGAACAACTGTCTAGCTTTACCAGTTTTCAGTATTAAAGATTTTAAGCTTTTCCTTATATATAGTAATGTACTGGGAGTTTGGTTTTTCGCCACTGTCTTTCTGTCTTCCTACATTATCTTTTCAAGAGCTTAACTGTTGAATTAAGCTTCCATAGACACTATACTGTCAAAGAGCACCGTCCTTCGGATGAGACGTTAAACCGAGGTCCTGACTCTCTGTGGTCATTAAAACTCCCAGGCACTGAAGCGCTGTGAAGAGAGACCCTGTGCACGAGCGCCAAGGAAGCACAGTTCACTTCCGCAACTTATAACATCGGCAAGGAACACTCGGCATGATTTCAAAAACAACATTCGAGCGCCAGCTCTTACGAACGAACGAATTGCTAATCAAATCGAGACGTTTCTTTTGCATTAGGTAGCCTACATGTACATCCGTGCAACGTGAAAAAGTAGTGGAGACAATATACTCTGGCAAAAAGTGGTGTGGGTCCAGTGGGGACGTATCCCACCCGCAAATTAGCTTAAGTGATTGCATAAATGCTAAAATTTAAAGACAACCTGTTTCCATTTTAAGCATCATTATATGCTTCTAATTTAAAAAAAAAAAAAAATAATTGTATAAATTGTATAAATAAATCACAAATGACCCAAGTAACAAATGAATCCTCCCAGACCCAGACTGTGATCTAAACCTAAAATCAGGGGCGTAGGAGCCATTATACGTGGCTCCCAACCCACGTATTTTATTTTTATATTATTATTATTATATTTTATTTTTCAATCTATCCTTGGGGGGTAAGCTAGGTGGTTAATGGAAATTAAATCAACCATTTATTTGCGTTTTTAATTTTTAGTTAATCAGTACATGACTGATTAACAGTAATGTAAATGCTAAATGTCCTAATACCTGTTGATACTACAGCAATGCAAAGTATATGCTCTTAACCTTGCAGTTTTTCACATATCATGTAAGACTCATTTTCTCAATTTCTTTGCACAAAACTCTCCAGAAAGTGGCATTTAATGGTTTATTTTTTATAATTAAGTGATTAATTGAGTGATGATTGAGCATTATTGAAGACACCTGATGATAACAAGCAGAATCACTGAAGGAGAAAACCATAATTTTTAAGTCACCGTTGTGGAGATCAGTGTTTGCTTTAGTTGGGCTCTTGACCCTTAACTCATTAACTTCATATTTTGTTTGACGGCTGTAACTCAATTGTAACCAGATGAACAAATAGAAACGGTCAGCTGATAGTGGTGATTGTGTTTTAACATAATCATTATTTCATAATTGTTGGCATTTAAACTTTGAAGTCACATAAAGCTGAATCATGTTCACCTGGACTGGTCATATAATATTTGTAACATTTAAATTTTAATCCAAATATTCTCTTTTAAGGTTGTTATCATAAAAAAATATGTAGATCATATTATTTTAGACACATGGAGATCAAGAATAAGCCTCTGAATCTCAACAATGGTGACATAAAGCATGTTGCAGTGCATTCTGGGTGCCACCAATCAAAACTCATTCATGGCTCCCATCATGCATTGCTGCATGAATAAATAATGAGCTTATGTTCAGAGGTGATATGTTTGTCACCATAGCTGAGATTCATACGCTAAATCTTGATGTCTGTGTCTAAAAATAATATACGGTAGTATGGATAAGATCAACTTAAAAAAACTGTTTGCATAATGATGTAATCTGTGAAAATGTAATGTTGTACAAGGACGGTGTTGCTATAATTAATAACATAAACCTAATTCAGAAATTGGGCTTTAAATGAGTTTAGGAATCAGGTCAAAAGATTGTGAAATAATGATTATGTTAAAACACAATCACCACCATCAGATCACCTTTTCTATTTGTTCATCTGGCTGTTATAACTGAGTTACAACAGGCAAACAAAATATAAAGTTAATGATCAAAGGGTCAAGAGCCCAACTAAAACAAACACTGATCTCCATAACGGTGACTTAAAAATTATGCTTCCCTTTCGTAGTCACTCTGAGTTACGTCGGATGACGGAGAATGGGGGTTTCGCTTAGAAGCCAATCCTCTTCGAGTATTAAAAAACGAGCCAATGGCAAGAAAATGCCATGGGTCTGCGGAATTTGCATAGCGTATCCCCGCCTCACCACGTGGGTATAAAGGGAGGATGCGGACGCAAACGCAGCTATGCTTTCGCTTCGGAGCCAAGAGAATCTCTTCACTCCACAAGCCAAATCCTGAGTATTCTCAGTGTCTACATCTCTTCGAGACGAGCGAACTCTCTGATGTTGGTGTGACGGCGGTATCCAGCGAGTTTCATATTGCCTGCGATCTGAGCAGTGGTCTGCCGGTCTGTGTGTCTCTCCCTGGTCGCATCCGCAGAGTTTTTTTCCTCTCACTAAAAGAGCGTGCACGCGGCACGTCTTTTTAAAGACGCGTCTTTCTAAAGACGATCTGCCCGTGTATTTCTGAGTGCGGTATTCTGATAGATTCAGCTGTTGGGCGCGAGCGCTGTTTGGCGTGTTTGGGCTTTGATCACGCTCGGACAGCGCTCGTGGGTGTGTCACGTTCTCTCAGTGGGAACGTGACCATCGCAATGTATATGGTCGAGACTCTGTGAGCTCATTTGAGTGAGAGTCCCCTCATCCACCACCCGATCTATTTTTCTCCACGTGAGATAATACTTCGGCTGGTGGCCAGGGTGACTAAGACGTTAGGTCTGGAACTAACCGACAAAAATTCCTCGGTCCACACCCCGTCTTTCACGTTGCAACCCACGTGGTCCCGAGTGGGTTCGCCGGCCCGCCCGCGGGCCCGCGTTCTCATTCGGTCCACCAGCTGATGAAATCATGTTTATCGCCGCATCACAAGGTGAGCTGGAGTCCTCTGGAGATGGCTCGTCTGTGCTGCTGTCCTCGGATGTGCTAGCATAGCGAGTTTGATTCAGAGTTCACAGCTATGCTTTCCCGGGCTGCCACGAGTTTCGGGTGTGTGTGGAAAATTCTGCCATATCCCGAGCACTTGAGGCTGATGATTGGTTTTTGGGGGTGGCGAACCCAAATCCTTTCTACCCGGATGTGCATGAAGAGGCCATGAGATCGTGGAAGTCTCTTTTGACTTTTCGCGACTGCTCAGCGGCCTCTTCCGCCTCAGATATGGCTTGCAGTTCTTCAGGGAGTGGTTGCAGGCCCACTCCTTCCCCCGGTGGAGGGCTGGGGGAGAATCTTTTTAAAAAGAGCTGCATCCCATCTCTGAGTACACAGAGCTGCACGACAGTGTGCGACGCCCCTGAGCCTCGCCACTCTCGTTCCCCTCTGTCTCTGAGGGTGTGGATGACAGTGCGTGCCGTCTCTGGACCACACCACTCTCGTCCCCCTCTATCGCCAGACCCCTGGCAGAGCAGACCCCCGTGGAACGCTGGTCCTTCCCTGGTCTCCTCTGTCAGAACGCGGAGCATGATTATGCACGCGTGCTGGGCCGCTATGCCACCCTCACCTGTGCCGGTCACTCCGCTCCGCTGCCCCTCCGGGGGGACGCCTGTGGCTCGGATGATCCCACTGGATCAGTTTTTGGGGGCTTGGTTAGAGCTCCCCAATCTGTCCCGTTGGGTCGCCCGAACTATCAGGCTCGGCTATGCGATTCAGTTCGCACGGTCTCCTCCCCGCTTCAGGGGAGTCCGCTTACTATGGTCGGTGGCAATGCCCCGATCATGAGAGCGGAGGTTGCTACCTTGCTGGCGAAGGGTGCAATCGAGGCTGTCCCTCCAGCCGAGATGAGGTCGGGGTTTTACAGTCCCTACTTCATTGTCCCCAAGAAAACCGGTGGGTTACGACCAATCCTGGACTTGCGCGTCTTGAACCGCTCCCTTCACAGGCTGCCGTTCAAGATGCTCACGGCCAAACGCATTTTCGAATGCGTGCGGCCACAGGATTGGTTTGCAGCGATAGACCTGAAGGACGCCTACTTTCATGTCTCCATTTTACCTCGACACAGACCGTTTCTTCGGTTTGCTTTCGAGGGGCAGGCATACCAGTACGCGGTTCTCCCTTTCGGGTTGGCTCTGTCTCCTCGCGTCTTCACGAAAGTCGTCGAGGCAGCCCTTGTTCCCCTGCGCGAACACGGGGTTCGCATCCTGAATTATATCGACGACTGGCTAATCTTAGCTCACTCTCGAGTTCAGGTTTGCGAACACAGAGACCTTGTGCTCCGGCACCTAGCCCGTCTGGGCCTTCGGGTCAACTGGGAGAAGAGCAAACTCTGCCCCGCGCAGAGGATCTCTTTTCTCGGTATGGAGATAGACTCGGTCGCCATGTCCGCGCAGCTTACGAGCGAGCGCTCACACTCACTGCTGACTTGTCTTCCACAGTTCGAGGGCAAGAGTGCGGTCCCACTGAAACTTTTTCAGAGGCTCCTGGGGCATATGGCATCCGCTGCCGCGATAACGCCGCTCGGATTGCTTCATATGAGACCGCTTCAGCTGTGGCTTCGCGATCGAGTCCCGAGGTGGGCATGGCATCGCGGTACGCTCAGAGTTCTAATAACTCCGACCTGCCGTCAGTCCTTCACCCCGTGGCGGAACCTCAGCTTTCTACGGGCCGGAGTTCCCCTAGAACGAGTTTCCAGGCATGTTGTTGTCTCCACAGATGCCTCTGCCACGGGCTGGGGCACCATGTGCAATGGACATGCAGCCGCGGGCTCCTGGACAGGACCCCAGCGCCTCATGCATGTCAATTGCCTCGAGTTGCTGGCAGTACGCCTTGCCCTGCACCGCTTCCATGCGCTGCTACAGGGTCAACACGTACTAGTCCGTTCAGACAATACCGCGACAGTAGCGTACATCAACCATCAAGGTGGTCTACGCTCTCGCCGTATGTCACAACTCGCACGCCACCTCCTCTTATGGAGTCAGAAGCACCTGAGGTCCCTTCGTGCTATTTACATTCCAGGAGTGCGGAACCTTGCAGCCGACGAGCTGTCACGGCTCTGACCAATCTCTGGCGAATGGCAACTCCATCCCCGGTCGGTCCAGCTGATATGGGATCAGTTCGGGGACGCACAGATAGATCTGTTTGCCTCTCACGACTCATCCCATTGCGCCCTGTATTACTCCCTGTCCGAGGGCACGCTCGGCACGGATGCACTGGCGCACAGCTGGCCGCAGGGCCTACGCAAGTATGCGTTTCCCCCAGTGAGCCTTCTCGCACGGACTCTGTGCAAGATCAGGGAGGGCGAGGAGCAGGTTATCTTGGTCGCCCCATACTGGCCCACCAGGACCTGGTTCTCCGAACTCATACTCCTCGCGACAGCACCTCCTTGGCCAATTCCTCTGAGGAAGGACCTCCTTTCTCAGAGATGGGGCACCCTATGGCACCCTCGTCCCGATCTTTGGAGACTCCACGTGTGGCTCCTGGACGGGACGAGGCAGGTTTGAGTACCCTGCCACCTGCGGTGGCGGCTACCATCACTTCCGCTAGAGCATCGTCCACGAGACATGTCTATGCGTTGAAGTGGAACCTCTTCGTCAACTGGTGCTCTTCTTGCCGAGAAGACCCCAGGAGATGCTCGATCAGTGTCGTGCTTTCCTTCCTGCAAGACGGGTTGGAGCGAAGGCTGTCTCCCTCCACCCTGAAGGTGTATGTGGCCGCTATCGCCGCTTATCACGAAGCAGTTGAAGGTAAGTCTCTTGGAAAGCACGACCTGATCATCAGGTTCCTGAGAGGAGCGAGGAGACTGAATCCTCCTCGCTCTCCTCTCGTTCCCTCTTGGGACCTCTCAGTGGTCTTAAATGCCCTGCAGAGGGCTCCCTTTGAGCCTCTGCAATCAGTTGAGATTAAGTTTCTGTCAATGAAGACAGCGCTCCTGGTTGCACTGGCCTCCATCAAGAGGGTAGGGGACCTGCACGCATTCTCCGTTGACGAAGTGTGCCTGGAGTTCGGGCTGGCTCTCTCTCACGTGATCCTGAGACCCCGGCTCGGATATGTGCCCAAGGTTCCTACCACTCCCTTCCGGGACCAGGTGGTGAACCTGCAAGCGCTGTCCCGGGAGGAGGCAGACCCAGCCTTGGCACTGCTCTGTCCAGTACGCGCCCTCCGTGCTTACGTAGACAGGACGCAGTGTTTCAGGACCTCAGACCAGCTCTTTGTCTGTTATGGTGGGAAGCTGAAGGGAAAGGCTCTCTCCAAGCAAAGGTTGTCTCACTGGATAGTGGACGCCATTGCCTTGGCATACCAGCAGCAAGGTCGACCGTGCCCCCTTGGTGTGACCGCCCACTCCACCCGGAGTGTGGCGTCCTCTTGGGCTCTAGCGCATGGCGCCTCGCTAACAGACATCTGCAGAGCTGCAGGCTGGGCGACACCTAACACATTCACCAGATTTTGTACTGTCTTTTTCAAGCTAACATGGGAGCTGTTCAGGTGTCTTCGCTTGCACGCCATTCCACTCCACTGACTGGATACGTGCGATATATTCCTCAGGCAGTCTTCCCCTCTGAAGCCCTGAGTTCCTCCAGCACTGTTGATGCTAGCGCCAGTGTCTATTGCCTGTGCGTCGGCTAGGTGCCTCCGTGTGCATGGTTCCTCTCCTGAGTAACCCCCACATGAGTATTTCCACTGTAAGCCTCTTTTGAGCATGTGTCTTTCCCTTGGCAAGCCATCTTGCCACTCCTGGAGTTAAATCTCTAGCCACCCTACGGGTTGGTACTCCAGTGTTCCCCCATATGTAGCCCCCTTGGGCCATATGTGTATTCGTAAGTCCTCCCTACGGGTAGGCATACTGCGGCATATCTCCTCTGAGATATGCTTCCCAGTGTACCTTGGTATTCCTGTGCTAAGTAGGACTCCTCGTCCGTGCTAAGTTCACGACAGGGGTTCAGACTTTCGCAGGGCACTGGAAGACAGCTGTGAAGGTGGCGTTATTTTACGGGAACCCCCATTCTCCGTCATCCGACGTAACTCGGAGTGACTACGAAAGGGAACGTCTCGGTTACGGATGTAACCCTCGTTCCCTGAGTAGGGAACGGAGACGTTACGTCTCCCTGCCACTTCCGCTGTACCGCTGGGTAGACGCCTGAGTTCAGTCTCGGCTCCTCAGCGAAGACATAGCTGCGTTTGCGTCCGCATCCTCCCTTTATACCCACGTGGTGAGGCGGGGATACGCTATGCAAATTCCGCAGACCCATGGCATTTTCTTGCCATTGGCTCGTTTTTTAATACTCGAAGAGGATTGGCTTCTAAGCGAAACCCCCATTCTCCGTCATCCGACGTAACGTCTCCGTTCCCTACTCAGGGAACGAGGGTTACATCCGTAACCGAGACGTTTTCTCATTCAGTGATTCTGCTTGTTAACATCAAGTAACTTCAATAATGCTCAATCATCACTCAATTATTCACTTAATTATCTCATTAACTTTAACACTGGTTCAGTGTTACTTAAAACACTCTTGAGTGTGGACTCATATAAACACTGAGCAGTGTAAATGTAACACTGGGGATGTACTGTATTACAAAAACACTTGTATATGGGTATTAAAGTTTATTTATCAAGTTTAAAGTATCAGATTTAAAAATAAAAATCAGTTTATTTCCATTACGATCAATAATTGTAATATAATGAAAGCCATTTGTTTTCTGGTAAAATAAGAATGACACCTTGCACTTGAAGAAAGCATGTATGAATGTATTCATTTCATAGTCAAGAAAACAACATTTGTGAAAATGACCTTTTGTAAGGATTAATCATGATTTTGAGCTCACAGCACTTGAAAACTTAAGTTTATGTATTTTGAAGGTAAATAAGTTACTTGAACTTGTATTTTTGAGTGACAAGGCCAAAATGCTAAATTTAAAGTAATGTTTAGTCAAGTACACTTGTTTGTTTAAGTAAAGACAACATTAGGGTTTACAGTGCCTACATTTCAAATTCATTACGAGTGTCTTTGAAACATGCAAGCAATATGCCTTTTATTAGGATAGGAGGACAGTAGCTAGACAGAAAGTGAAATGAGAGTGAGAGAGGGGGGACGGGATCGGGAAAGGTCCACGAGCCGGGAGTCCGGGACTCGAACTCAGGCCGCCCAAAGCACAAGGGTGCTATGTCGGCGCACTTGCCCACGAGGCTATCGGCACCAACCATAAGTGTATAAGGGGTCAAACTCGAAAATTTTGAAAAGTTCATTTATTTCAGTAATTCACCTAAAAAGGTGAAACTAATGCTGGGTTCCAGGCAGGTTTTTGAGCACGTAAATCACGACTTCAAACCACGACTCACGACTTTGTAGTGTTCCAGGCCAGTCACACCAAACAACCTGAGCAGCACAAGGAATTGTGGTAGCTAGATGTAAACAAACCATTGTTGTTTTGTATGGTTTCGCGGGCTATGTAACGTCAGAGCTCGTAACTGGGAGTACATCTAGTACGAGTTCACGGGTGGGAAGTCACGGGTTTGACTGCAGTTCCAGTGCACTTTCACGGGTATAAGGTTGGAAAAACGCGGGTTACAGGTTGCCTGGAACGCGGCATAATATATTATATAGACTCATTACATGCAAAGTGAGATATTTCAAGCCTTTATTTGTTATAATTTTGATGATTAAGTATACTTTCAATGCATTGTTACAATGATCATTTCCAGCACAGTTAAAATAAACCTAAAATATATTTATATATATATATATATATATATATAAGTGCAAATAAATACACTTTTAAAAAATAAACTGAATTTTCACTTCAAGTAGGCTATATTTTTCTGAAATATATTTTTCTAAAATATACTAAAGTACAAATATTGTGTTAAAAGTTGTATTGTGAAAATAGGTTAAAGCATTATGCTATATAGGTACTTTTAATAAGATTTTAATTTAAGAATTTTGTTAGTATATTAGCAATGTACTATTGAAAAAGGGAATATATTTCAAATACAATAAAGTATATATTTTTTTTACTAGGGTTATAACGTTACAGGATTTTTTTCCAGGACCAACAAAGCATGCTGCCCCAGGAACATGCCTCCAAAACCAGGACAGGCCGGACAGTCCTTATTAGTCTAAAGGTTGTCTGCATCCTCAATAAACAAGCTACAATTGGTCCAAAATGCAACTGCTAGAGTTCTTACAGGTCAAGAAAATATGATCCCAATTTTATCATCTCTACGCTAATTACCTATAAAGTTCTATATCGGTTACAAAGTATTGCTACTGACTTTTAAGGACTTAAATGGTTTGGCTCCTGTGTATTTAACCAATCTTCGATCACCCTATAATTCATGATGCTCTTTCAGGTCACAAACTCTAGACTTTTGGTAGTGATATCTAAGTCCACTACAGCGTTTTCACATGCGGCTCCTAAACTCTTGAATAGCCTTCCTGTTGATGATTGGACCTCCGAGACAACATCCCAGCATCCACATAATAGGCTACATCTTATAACTTTGCACACGTTATATCAGATCCAATGCACACGACTATCTATTGCTTGAAATGTTATGAACAGCAGCTACGCTAATTATTTTCCATTTGCTTTTCTCTTTCTACATTTGGATGCCCATTACTAGACATTACACCAGATCCAGTTTGGATCCAGCCTCTTATTATGAAGATTTCAGATGCCCCAACACGTGTAAAGAGAATCCACCCATACTATCACAATTAAGTAAACTGACAAATGTTACTGGAGGTAGCAAGGGTTCAGTTAAGCCCTCCAGCAACAAGGAGATGCTAAATTAAGGAGAACAAATAAAAAGTAATAGTACATGCTCTAGGCTTGCCCAATGACACCTGCCTCTCGTGTGAAGGTTTTTAATAACCCTAAAACCAGATGAAGAATACAAAATGGTCTGGTATGATATAAAGCAAAAGTGTGACTGCTAAATGACAGTTAGGGCAAACTGTTGACTTGATGCTACACCATAATCTATATATGGAAAGCTATTGATAAACAATATTTTGCAACAGACTCATAAATCAACTAAACAATGGTGCGAATTACTCATACAATGTTTGAGAAGAGATCAAGGTTGATTCAAGTTAGATTACGGTCAAAATTGCTGCAAGTTAGAGATTACAGTCAAGATTGGTTCAAGTTAAGCACACAGCCACTCTCTGTATTACCTGTTTATCAGGATGTAAGGGTGCCAATGCTTGGCTTATAAGATCTCCCAGGTGATGACAAAGATGAACTGCTATGGATCGCATTATTGTAATAACCATGCAGACACAACAAAACTTAGAGCTGATGTTGTAAGCAGGCCACTAGCAATTTATGCAGCTACAAAAATTACTTTGGAAAAATATTTGAGAAACCATTAAGGCATGAATAGAACAAGCAAACAACAGGCATCCATCACATCAGGGCCTGGGACAATAAACTAGCTAGTGGTGCAGAAATACACTTCACCGCCAAGTTTAATTTGAAAACTTTTGAAGAACAAATACAACATTGTCCATAAGATTTTTATTTATTTAATAATTGCATTTATTGATTTTGAAAAAAAAAAGAAAAAAAATTTAATAAGAGTTACGTGTGAACATAGACATACAGAGGTAATCATTCATTATGGAAATGGTTGACAGATTTTGTAAGGGCAGATTCTGCTAAAATCGTAAAACGATTAGAAAATGAAACTCCCTTGATGAATAACAAAACAAGTGAGCAGTTATTGTGAGTGAAATTTGAGCTTGGGCTGCACAGCAAACATTTATGAATGTCAAATCAGGCTTAGTTTTTGTATTGGTTCACCATCTCTTCCAGTTTAGCCTGGTTGGACCCCGAGAAATCATCCAGCTACAACAGAAAACAAGTGATTAAATCATCCAAACAATAACTGGAAATAAATTAAACACTACATGCATATTCATAGAGACATATCTGTAACTTTGTACAGTTGATATGTGACTAATATTAGTTCAATTAAAAAAGACAACAGAACTAACCTTCTTCCCGTTCTTGTAGAAGTGGAATGTTGGCATACATTTGATCTCACAAGACTGGGCTACATCCTGAAAAACACAGAATGTAACTTTTATATTGCTTAGGACTTTTTATTGCTCTCATTCTACTGCTTTGAGCTAATGAGACTTGCAGGGCACATTCAGAGCAAGGAATGGAAGCAAAAACATAGAAGTGTGACTGAAATGAAACCACACCATTTCATACTTTATTCTAATTCTGCTACCCTCTAGTGGTGTATTTCATGAGTAAAAACAGCAAAAAATACATAGATGTGCATTTTTTTTCCTGCCGACGTGACTGTTACAGGTACTTCCCTATACAGACATTTCATTGTATTGCACATACAATACCTATGACTACACAGCAAGTATTTGCCCAACTATGTTACAAAAGCAAACTTAAAAATAAAAAGGTTAGGTGACAAGAGCATTTCTTTAATCCAAAGGGATTTGGGCCTAAACACTATGTTTTATATAGTATATATCACTATGTCAATATATTATTCTTCATTCAGTTCTATACAACATAATTCGATTTAACAGATTTATTTTTTGACCAATTATCAAAATAAAGCATGTGAGCAGATAGCAGGGAGTGGATCAGTGAATGAGAGGGTAGCGTCATTTTACCAGCATTGCCCAGCACAGCTATACACACAATTTTACAGAACAGTAGGGCTATTGCAAAAAGAAACACGTCCAGAGAAATTTCATGTCGGCACGTTTTTCGAGCAGACGTTGCTTTTCCGGTGAGCGTGAACAGTACATTAGTGGAGCGTTTTGGGCTGAGATCGACTGAGCAGGGGTGCGTTTCCCGAAAGCATCGTTAGCCAACTATGGTTGCAAGCTCCGTCGTTACCAATAGAGTTCAATGGAAATTGCGATCACAGTTGGATAACGATGCTTTCGGGAAACGCACTCCAGAACACTGAGCAGTCGCTTTGAAGTTGTCTATCTTCGGAAGTGGAGCCGCTCGCAAAGTTACAAAACATGCTGCGCCTGAGTAAAACCTGACCACTGAACACGGAGGGGCGGTGCAACATATTTTCACCCTTTTTTCTCTTTCGGCCAAAAACAGAAAATGCCATTTTCGGACGATCATTTTCACGTTCCATGATCTCACACAGTGAAAAATACATCGCTGAACAAAGAGGACACTGACAACGTGCTGACAGACAGGACAGAGAAGGTTACTTTTGATAAGAAACAAAGTCTCAACTTTCAAATTTGGTCATTTTATAAAGTTTTGTGGCTCTTTAATGTGTGACAGATCGCTGTAGAGCCTCAGTTAAAGCTGCTTGTGAACCGATCATCTCTTCCTTCTAATTAATTTAGAGCAACAAATAAACATGAATGAACATCAGAAGGAATGTTGTTTCAACTGTGGAAAGACGTCAGTACACCGTTTTTCAAGTTCAAATCCACCGACGTTAATCTACTAACTCTCTTGACTGCTGAGTCGGACAAAATGGCGGATTATGATTGGTCAGATCGCGTGTCAATCAAACTCCCTGCGAAGGGTGAATTATCCAGCTTTGTGCTAGCTACATTAAACCAAAAAGTATGTCTTGTTTAAGTAAAGAGTTTGTAATACACATGTAATCTAACATGCTGTTAACGCACCTACAGTGGATTAGGTGCACGTTTGCATGTTTGAAGATGCATTATACAGTTTTGTATTGGTGCAGCAAATTATGTGACATGAGTTGGCATTCATTATTTTATAACACTACAGCTCTAACTAGGGATGTCAACGATTAATCGACGATCGATTAATTGTCGATAATACATTTAATCGATAAAACTTATCGATCATCGATTAAGCAGGATCATGCGCGTGCGTGCTGCTCAACCGCGAAACATGTAAGCGAGCGCGCCGGTGTGGTGAAGTGTTGAGTCCCACTGAATGACACACCGGAATGACACACACACACCGGAGTTGTTTGGGACTATTTTACACCTTGATCATGACTATAAGTTTGCGTGTGCATTCGCAGCCTTTTGTTTTGTGCAAATGTAAGTTGTAATAGTTTATTTTGTGTACGCTTATCTATATCTGATTGGTCTCATATTGGATGCATTTGGTTAAGAATCGACGTGATCTTTAGCGCGCTCAGCTCAAACGACAATGCACGACTAATAATGACTATTGGGACTGTCATATTACACAAGATTATAAAGAGAACAATATTGTAATAAAACATTGTGAATTATTTGGGTTTAGATGCCATGTTCCTTGTTCCAGGAAGAGCTCGTCAGAGACTTTGAGCGCGTCCACCACAACATATGAGTCATTCTGAATGGCACGTAACTCAGTTTAAGTTCACTTGTGCATTCACGTCATTTTGTGCAGATATAATTTTGTAATATTCTGCTTATTTTGTATATATCTGATTGATATCAAATAGGATGCGTTTCTTTGAGTTAAATAAACGCTAACAAAGTGCTCAACGGTTATTCATTCAGCGCGCGCCGCTCAAGCAGAATGCACGACTAATAATAACGATGGTTAATTTGGGACTTTCATATTACATAACATGAGAACACTATTTTATTAAATGGTTGTGAATTCATTGGGTTTAGTTGCCGTTTTCAGTGCGTTGTTCTAGCACTTCCACAACAGTCACACATTCTGACAAGCACGCATATGAGGCAGCGTTGGTGACACATTGTATTTGTCGTTATATTTATATATTAAATAGTTAATTTAATTTATCAATCATGTCAAAACATTTTACAATCCTACTAAGCCTTTATTTAGATTAAAAAACATTCTTATTAATTTGGTGAGTAACATAGCTTTTTGAGCAGCATTTGCAGACCCTGTGCTGTTTGCCATTAATGCTAACGATTAATCGATTAATTGATCGTTAATTTAAACGACGATCGATCATGGGAATTTGTGAAAATTGACATCCCTAGCTCTAACAAAAAACTCCAATAGAAAACTCACCTGTGCATCATCCACGTCCACTTTGAGGAAGACCACATTAGCATAGGAAGGATTTTCAGACAGACCCTACAAGCGAGTAAAAGAAGTTAATTCCAACAACCCAATGAATACCGTGATTCAGATGCGAAAAACCAAAGGTTACTTACTTTGTAAAAAGGTGCAATGCTCTGACAAGGCCCACACCACGTGGCTGTAAAGTCAACCACTATAAGCTTATCACCTGCCTCAGCCAGAGCTTTGTCAAAGCCGTCCTGTGAACAAGTCAATGCTGGTTTTCATATTCTGTCACCAATACCATAAAGAGATATTTTTAAAAACAATACAATGTCACTGTGGACCCTTATTTTTATACAGGCAACAACATGTTTGTAATAAATTCCAAAGACATGATTGTGAACCTTATCTGCCTTTACATCATTCCAGACTGTGGAGTAAAACTAGTCACTCCACTCATATGCTGTTCCAGACCAGTTTTTATTAGTCTGTGTGCATTACTTGATGCACAAAGTGTGATGCTTTGTCTGCTTTTAGAACAATTTTCATTAGTGGAAAAGAAATAAACTAAATGGCTAAATTTTTGTCAATTATTAATTATTTGCTTGTTTATAGAACTGTTATTTCAAAGGAATTTAGTTAATAATGCTTCACTGAAATTATTGTTTAGTTAAATGCGTATTTTGTGCATCTCATTTGCTATAATTAAATTATGTAACGCTATATACTGACCACATGCCCTCTAGTTACAACACAAAAACCACAATGGTAGACCACCTGTCAATACTTTTGTAATGTTAAAATTAGGCTATTTATCAGTAACAGACAGAATCAAACAACATGGTGCCTTTGCATAAATTAAAAAAAATAGTAAGAGGAAGTCAACATGATGACAGTTAATGAAGTCCTTGTATACCGTCTTGCCTCTTTCACTGCGGCAAATTATCAAAAAAGAAAAAAAAGCCGGAAGAGTCCAACCCACGTGATTTGATGGCGCGCTTCGTCTCGTCAGGCCGTGATCACAGATATAAACAAAATGATACAGGAGTCAGAGTGTGATATTATTGGTATTAAAGTAAAAACCGTATAAACACGTTTTTTAAACGGTAGAATGAGACGACATTGCGTTATCATAAGCAGGAAGTTGTGTAATGTAGCGGTGTGCCAGCTGCCGCAAAACTATGTAACGTTAACATTATTTCGTGTGCATTGGTTCATAATTTTACAACAAAACTGTTGGAGTGCGAATAACGTGATATGAGAGTAGCATTTTGGGGGGTTAATCATTTTTAGCTTTCGGCTCTTGTTGTGGTTAGGTAACGTGACGTGACACTAGCTGGTGTAGAACCGGTTAGCAGATAGGCTAACGTTAACTATATTTTTCAGAATCTGAACTAGCATATTTAATTTGATCATTTGCTAATGCTTTGTGAATTTTTACACGGGGCTGTTACATTTTCGACAAACTTAATTGAAATCGGTTTGATGGGCAGCTAAAGGCTCTCGTGCAGTTAGTCAGCAAAACGTGTCCTAGCTCCCTAGTCATACCGCGTGAATTTGCTTATTTTTTGGTCGAATTAACTTGTAAATGTTGAATCAAGCTATCGCTCTTACCTGATCTTCAATGATGGTGATCATTTTCTCGCTTTACTGCTGCCTAGAGCTCAGAGAACAAACCTTCCTCAACACGCTCGCCCAGAAGTGGACCGTCTGTTATCTGCCTGCCTGTATGAATCAAGCGTGTAGTTTACTTTATAGCATCGATTCGTTCAAAAAGCCCTGCCCATAATTTAAACCCGCTCTCGCTGGCGGACAGAGGCTAGAAATGCACCATTGTATGGGACTCTGTAATGTGGGAGTATACTGGACATTCTTGCTAAAATAAGCCCCCCCAACATGTTTTAGATGTTTTAGATATTTTAGATATTTTGCAGAAGTTGTTAAATCCACGTGTCGTGTTCAATTTGACAGACATCTCAAGCACTTAAGAAAGAAACTGTCAAACAAACCTGATTTTGTATTGATATTATAATTTCTAGCTTTGCATGATCATATAGTTGATGGCATTCCATTCTTTGCATGTCGCATTGTTTTTTCCTCGTCTGTTATCATCAGAACAGTACACGAACCACTTTTAAATTTGCATAAACTTTTTTTTTACATCACTGTGATTGACTATTCACTTGTGTTAACTTTACAGTGATTGTACATTTATATTTAAACACTTTTTGAGCCAGTGGCAACTGTCAATTTTTTTAGCATTGCAATATAACTCACATTAATATGAATTCACATTATTTGGTTTCTGATTATCACAGTGCAGATATTTTATCTAATAAACTTGTCTTTTTTGTGCCTTTTGCACTGTTAAAATAAGGTGTGAAAGATAACAGCAAAAATGTTCATAGAATATTCATGCTGAAAATCATGAATATTTTTATTTACACCCATGCGAGCTCTTGTGTGCTAAAAACAGTCAATTAAATATCAAAATTAATGGTAAAGCAATGAGTAAATGTAAAAATAATACATGTATATTTTTCATGAAAAAATTTAACCAGTGGTCGCACTGTTAATATGCACACAAATTGCCACATAGGTAATTCTCATGTCTAGTGCCATGTGCGGTTCCTTTTTTCTGCTCTTTAGAACAACCTTCAGCTTCACTCAGCCTGTTCTGTGATGTCTCGTTCCATCCCATCCAATCACATGTTAATTATTTTCTTTGAACACTGATGAAAATGCATGGGATGATGGTGATGAGTGTGTTGTTATAGGATCTGGAATAATTGCTCTTTGAAGTCTTTGAGTACGATGTTGCCACAGATACGAAACACTGCCTCTAGCAGCTATTCACCTGATTCCAGGTGTCTGGCCTATGTCTCCATCATTTGGAAAGGAAGCCTTACAGCCGCTTTAAGGGCATGTGAGTGTGGTTGTATAGCCCTAAACGTTTGACTGAGGCATGAACATCACGTTATAGTTTAATAATGAGATCTTAGGCGGTCTGAGAAGGTTTTCACTGTGGAAGACCTTATTTATAAACATCTGGTTTAAACCTGTGCGAATTGGAATAAATTGTGCTAAAGATGTTAGAATACTATTACAACTGATTAATAGATAGCCAAATAGATAATCAGCAAAAATGACCTCAATAAAAGTCAATTTGCTTACAAATGAACTATCACACATTTTACAAATACCTGGATGAATGCAAATGATTATTGAATTCCATAAAACAACTTCAGGAACAAAAAAGAACAGAAAAGACATTTTGTGGACTGCCGAAGCATCAAGTGCTGAAAACATGGGTCCATATCTCAGATCCGATATAAAAGCCAACAGTTTTACACAGACTATTATTAACATGTTAATGACAGCTCTCATATCTAATCTGTCTGCAGCTGTAGAGCGGTGATTGTAAAGTGGACGTGTCTCGGTCATTCCATTTCCTAGGTGTTTTGATCTCAGCCGTAGAGTGTAGACAGATAACAGGTTAAACAAGAAAAAACAATTGATTGAAAACATGGAAATAGTCCCAATATAAATAGGAGACAAACTACCTGGAGGCAAAAGAGTGTCAACTGATCACTCACATAAGAGTAAAGGGAACGTGTGCATTTTTAACTGGCTGAATCGAGCTTATTATATTAATAATGTACCCAAACCAACTTGTTAAAACAGAATTCAAATTTCATATATTTTTTTTAAATTCTCCGAAATAGTGTACTCTAGAGTAGACATGCCATAATGTGTAAAGCTATCATCTTGGTCCATAGTGCTATGGTCAAAATGATGCATGACCTTGGACTGACCATCACAAAATATAGAGAAAATTTACAATTTTTATATTAAAAGCCATTTCTACTCTGCAAATAATTCAAAATGTTATATAACTTAAAATATGCTTGTATTTAAATGAAATGATTTTGTTATATTTATAGGTTACACCAAGGATCATATCATGAATAAATATCTTAAATATATATATATATATATATATATATATATATATATATATATATATATATATATATATATATATATATATATATTACATTAAAATACTTTCTCCAATCCCAGTTTAAAGGGTTAGTTCACCCAAAAATGAAAATTAAGTCATTAGTTACTCACCCCCATGCTGTACCAACCCCGTAAGAGCTTCGTTCGTCTTCGGAACACAAATGAAGATATTTTTGATTAAATGTGACAGCTGGATCACTCCTCCATAGGCTGCCTAATGGAATGAATCCTGACGGCCCAGAAAGTCAATGAAGAAAATGTTTAAATATTCCATGTCACAACAGTGGCTCAACTATAAGTTTATCAAGCGACGGGAATACTTTTTGTACGGAAATAAAACAAAAATAACGACTTTATTCGACTATTCCTTTTCTTCCGTGTATGCCTGAAACGAGACTTCAAGAGATTTCCACGACGCATGCGTGAGAATTGCGATTTCCTTCAACTACTTCAGTTAAGTTCTCGCGCGTGCGCGTCGTGGAAATCTCTTGAAGTCTCGTTTCAGGCCTACAAGGAAGACAAGGAATAGTCGAATAAAGTCGTTATTTTTGTTTGTTTTTTCGCACAAAAAGTATTCTCGTCGCTTGATAAACTTATAGTTGAGCCACTGTTGTGACATGGAATATTTAAACATTTTCTTCATTGACTTTCTAGGCCGTCAGGATTTATTCCCTTAGGGAGCCTATGGAGGAGTGATCCAGCTGTCACATTTAATCAAAAATTTCTTCATTTGTGTTCCGAAGATGAACGAAGGTCTTACGGGGTTGGTACAGCATGGGGTGAGTAATTAATGACTTAATTTTCATTTTTGGGTGAACTAACCCTTTAATGTGTAGACTTAAGCCATTTCTAGCTTCTTGAAATGATTAGAAATTGTGGTGGTTTCAAGTACAAAATCAAAGCTTGTTTGATTGGCACAATATAATGGGCAAATTTGAGTGATTTTGAATATTGTGATATATTTTTAATGGGAGAGAGAAAGAAAAATTTATGTTAAACACATCATCAACATTCACCCCCAAAGTCATATTAAAATATATATTATTCAAGAAGACAGATATTACACCCAATATTTGGGAAAAATCACATTAAAAGAGTCATTTTTATTTAGTCTTACTGCTTTAGGTAATTTATTTAATACGTCAGCAATGTTTGAACAGATCTTTCAGAGAAACCACAACAAAATATGAGTAATAAAGGCTAAGAAAACAAAGGTGCACCAATGCCCAACATTTAAAATGCTCCAGTGTGTTATTTACTTGTAAATATGATTGCTTTACATCCTTTGAGTGCAACAAAACTTCTTCCTTTTAAAACACTAAAGCCTGCTTATGGCATATTCTAATCATAAAACAGATTTATCAGAAGAAAGAGTCTGCTCTTGAAAAGCTTGTTAAGAGGACACAATGAACAGCACAAATGCTTGTTCAAACATCATTGTTTTCAGTGCATGAAAGTAAAAAAAAAGTACTGTTATGAATTGCAGTATTTCTCACATAGTTATAAAGTTATTAAATGTCTCATTTAATCATCCAGTTTATTATGAATAAAATCAAGTTTTCATATATCAAGGTAAACACAAATGCAGCCCTCTGAAACATGTCAGTTAATGTAAAATGCATTCTGCACTTAGAAAGCAGAACAAACGTAACTAAGCTTTGGATAGTGACATGCTGTAAATGTGGTACAGTACGTGTGGTTGGTTATGTGGTCCAGTTGTTGCAGATATAGATGCATGAGATGGATTAAGGCTTGGCTGTTGTCTTGCCTGGTTCCTTCCAGCCACCAAAAGCTTTCTCCAGGTAGAGGGCGGTGGCCAAAGAGAGACGGTCCTGTAACTTACCTGTCACAATCTGTACGCCCAGGGGCAAACCCTCCACACTCAGCCCTAACGGACACTGGGTCACCGGCAGACCCAGGATATTAAAGATACCTGCAGAGAATAGAACCGCTTAGAGCCTAGACCCCTCCGGGAAAGTGGCCCATTAATGCCACGACACACCAAGCCGACGATCGGCTGAGCATCTCTTAGCTCAGTTTTTGCAGTATGTCAACAATGTAGGCAGCTTTTTTAGTCTACTAAAGATAATGAACTGAACAACAGGCTAGTATATGTAAAAGTCACATTTTATACTAAAATAAAAAAATGTAAGTAGCGACTAGTTTCTTTTCCTTTATTAGACTATGCAAACAATAAATTAGTTTTGACCAGATTCAGTGGATCTTGACCTTGTTTTTTTTATGTTGTTCAGGCTGGTGTAGCTATATTTAATGACTTTTGATGAGGTTCGTTTGCTTCATTCACGCAGTTGTCATCAGCAGAAAAATCCTTCTCTACAAATGCGTTGGCTTATTATTTTCCCGCTCTTGCTACAACATGGCAGCTGCCAAATTGATTTTTAAACTGCAAATGCAGTTTACTATTATATTTCTAATTGTGGTATTGTAATTTGGGGGAAGAAATAAAATAATACAGACATAATTGAAATGCGGGACACTGATTACGTCTTGCTGGATGCGGGACAAAGCTAATTTTACATCATCTTACCAGAGAATTCAAATATGCAAATATTTTCACAATGACATGGCTGTCTGAATGAAGAAAGTGATCATTACTCATATTCAAAATAGTAAAAAAGTGCTGCTTTGTTCACGGTTTGTATATCCACAGTTCTAGTTAAGGTTTCTCATTTTGAATGATGAAAATAGACACCTGTCACCTACTGATATAGAGTGTAATATCCTCTCACGCAGGCGTAGAACGTTCGTACTAGTTGGCTAAGCACAGCTTTAAACCCGGACGAGGTGACACCACAGTCAGCTTTCGTTGTGGCTAGTTCTTTGATGTTGGTTTGGTGTGTCGCGGCCTTAATGAGTAGATTAAAACCAACAACACTTACCAGTGTAAGAGAAGTTGAAGGGCGTGAAAACTGGGTGGTGGTGTTTTGGGGCGATCTGTGGATGAGAGGGGTACAGCAGCACTCCATCTGTGCCTAGTAACTTCTCCAACTCCTGCTGCAGACTGTCCTTCTGCTGTATAATGAATGAAGATGGATGAGAACTCTGGAATAGCTCAACTAGAGCCAGACCTGAGAAAGAGAGACAGAAAGGGACACTATTATCATATGCAATCATCTTCAGATACTCAAAAACACACGTCTTTGGATCCTTTTGGGAATACTCATCACAAGAAGACTTGCTAGCACTGATTTGCATCAGAATTTGTGAGACATGGAGCGAAAGAGGAATTCAAAGTTAAAAGTGCACAAGCTTATTTGCTGTGTCACACACCTATTGCTGCTATAGTGTGAGAAGAAAACCCCAGAAACCACTTGAACAGCTCCCAGACTGGCCAGACCTTCTTCCCGCCTTTACTCATTAGCTCCGAAAATGAGGTGGGAGGCTGAGATGGAAAAAATGACAAAACCATCTGATAAAAACTATGTTGACAACTAGAACATCATTCATGTTATGCAGCACCCCAAATACAGTATAAAAATGAGTAGTCTTGTATTGTAAGAAAGCATGTGAGTGATTCTATAATTGCAGGTACATTTGGTGTCCAAAGTCATTATTTTTTTCTTTTTTCAAATGGTTATATTTTTGATTATTTTAATCATTTGTTACTCATTGTTTGTCATGGATCACAAGCTGAAAATCTTTTTGATAATCGATTTCCTGTTGTCTGAATTAGTGTATTTATTTTCATCATGTATCATTGTATAATTAAAACATTTTACTTTTCTTTTTGGTAATATTTCATTTATAAACACCCTAAATAGCGGTAGTAATTTTCCTAATTCTACAACATTAAATTGTTTAATAACTTTTATCTTATAAAAATGTGTCCATAAATCTTGCGTCAATTCTGTTACGGTACTATACTTTTTGAATTTAAATTGGTGGAATTATCTCCCACGACTGTAAGATACAGGAATGATGTCCCTTTCCCTCACAAATAAGGTCTGAAGCACTGAAATGTATGTGTGCTCTCTCTGCACACATAAAACGAAAACTGTTCCCACAATATCAAAAGGAAACCAGAATTTATCACTGATCACACAGTGGGTTGTTTGAAAAGTCTGTTAATCATGATTGCATTAGTTTCATGTGCTCTTAGCATTTATGCTAGCAAGTGAAGTTTTGGGCTAAAAAGTTTAAAATGGTCAATTCTGTTTCCGTCAAACTCTGTTACCAAGGTAGAGTAACAATGTTAACAGTAACAGAATTCACAGTAACAGAGTTTACAAACAATACTCTAAAGAAAAAAAAATTTTTTTTGTTAGAAATAAAAAAAGGAAGTAACTTGTGTTTGGCAAGCACTGAATTATTCAAACTGAACATGTTTTCAATAAGACTGGAAATAATTTCAGTTAGTGAACAGGTCTTAACCTTTTGCATTGCAAAAGGAATCTCCAATTATAGAATTACTCATGTATATAAAGAGTGTAAACAGGCTCTGCTTTAATTGAGCTCTGACACCTAAACTTAATTACAACTTAATATAACTTAACAATAGCAAAAATATCAAGAGGACGCTTAACTGAATGAAAATAAAGAGCAAAAGTTAGCCTTTGCTCAGTGAGAGATTGAAAGTTATCTTATTGTAGTCAACAATCTTCTGAAATTGACTTCCATCTTTAAAAAATGTAAGTTTAATATTTTATCCAATATATTCATTTAATCCATGTTATGTACAATAAGGGCATGCAAATTGTACGTACATAAAAATTGTAATGCCCAAAAACACACACCTTTCCATCCTTGCCAGGTGAAGCCATCATAGTTCCCCAGATCTGAAAGGAGTATTTGAGCTGTGGGATGAACAGCTCTTGAACCTTAACCCCAAGGTCTGCCTCTAAGCGTTTGACCACCTAAAAATAAAGCTCATTTTGAGATAAATATCAACTGACTGAAGCCCATCCACACACACACTTACTTACCATCTTCTGTGCCTGAAGCAGCTGTGCATCCACTGGAGAGACTAAATGAGAGCCCCCATTGTGGGGAACGGAGAAGAATCTCAGCTTTTTCAAATCTACTTCATCAGAGAGAGACAGTCTAAAGAGAGTGAAACAGACAGAGAGAATTTTTCATTTGGGATGCATTCGTAATAGGGGTTGATTTAAACCATTGAAAGTATTCGAGATGAAAGCCACGCGGTGAATAAACTTCAAGAAAAAAACAATGAAACTATAATGCAAATACACTACCGTTCAAAAGTTTGAGGTCAGTAAGTTGTTTTTTGGGGGGAAAATTAAAGGTACACAATGTAACTTTTGGCCCTCTGAAGTCGTTATTGTAGATAACCGTTAATAGACAATATTAATGGTTCCTTGAAAATAAATGACAGCAAAGCACTATAACAACCATCATGAAATGACCCTTCACAATAGATAATGCTTTAAATGAACTCTGTTAGAGAGCTACATATGGGAGTTTATCTGTTCAATAAAACACCTTACTTGACTGTTGCCACTTTTATAACATTTTAAATCCCTCAGTTCTCGCCATCTCCGAAAAGCCAAGCCAATGTTAATTCTTGTTTTATTACGAGGTGTATCGCGTTTCTCTTTTGCCAGCAGACTCTCCTTCTGTTTGCGTTTTTTTTTTAAACGGGTAATTCCACGAAGGTTGGAGATTTAGCTGCTCCATGTTAACCTTTCTCGCTCATTGTGACAACTAACCTATGCCACTCCCACACCATACACGCGTCTCATTTCTAATTTGTGCATTCTCCCCTTCTCAACTCCTTTCCTCACGTCTCCCCCGTAGGATCCGAGGGAAGGATGCAAGGAAAGAAAATGAGGACAGAGGAATCAAAGGTAATCTTATTTGTATATTGGAATATTAAACTGGTTAAAAGGGTAAAAAAAAATCCTGGTTCCTCACGGTGCAATTAGAGAATTGAGATGTCCTTCAAGATGGCTAACTTTGATCAGTTTCTGGGTCCCCAGCTGGGGGATGGACGAGCAAGAAAACGAGGAAGCATCAATTTCAGTATTGAGAAACATCCAAAGTAGCCGGAGCAACTTTCTCTATTTACATATATGACAAAACAAACATAGTGAATCAGAGTAAGACCAAAACACATTTTGGAAGAAGGATTGATGTATCGATCCATTCTTTAAATTGTGTTCATTTTGAACAAAAAAAAGTTACATAGTGTACCATTAATAATTTGAATCAGCAAGGATTAATTAAATTGATCAATAATGACAATAAAGACATTCAAAAGATTTCTATTTCAAATAAATGCTTTTCTGTTGAACTTTCTATTCATCAAAGAATCCTGGAAAATAGGATTTCCACAAAAATATTAAGGAGCAAAAACAACATTGATAATAAGAAGCATTTAGGATGATTTCTGAAGGATTATGTGACACTTAAAACTGCAGTAATGGCTGCCTTGCCATCATAGTAATAAATTACATTTTAAATGACATTTATTAAACAGAAAATGGTTATTTTAAATTGTATATTACTGTATTTTTATCAAAAAGATGCAGCCTTGGTGAGCATACGAAACGTCTTTAAAAAAAAAATTGTTTTAAATCATACAAACCCCAAACTCCGAATCATAATCTAGATGCTATGTAAGTATTTATGTCATGTTGCACTTATGTAAAAAGGTCATATTTGCTCACAGTGTTGCTGTGAAGACCATATCTATCTAATTATTTTCTAAATATCATATAATATTACTTGTTTGCATTGGGTCCTCCCATGATGCTTAGCATGGGAATCAGGTCTTCTGCATAACGGCACATAGGTCCTGTACACAGAAATCCCATCTGCAGTCCCGAGGTGGGAGGATACTGTCCATCATTACTTACGATACCTTTACGTACAGAGAAAAATAAATGTAGTTTGCTTTCCTTATGGCCTTAATCAGCATTACTACAATTACAAAGTTAAGTATATATAGAGAAGAAACCACATACTCCCTCTGTAGACTGTCACCATTATTCTACTAACCAACACACGCACACAACCGCACCCATTCTTCTTACCTAATGATGGCTTGTGTCCGAAGATGCCATTGAAAAAGCAGGGAATACGGATACTACCCCCGATATCTGACCCAACTCCAATCACAGAGGCACCACCACCCAATATACTGCCCTCACCTCCTGCAAGTGACAGAATTAACTACAATTAATTTTCATAAATGTTGCCCTGGCAGTCTTATTGGATCTATAGTGACACCTAGTGGAGAGGATGAAACACACACACACACACACACATATATATATTTTATTATATATATATATTTTATTATATATATATGTGTGTTGTGCTGGGACGGATCCCAGCACTTTGGATCCTATTGTTAGTTTAATTGCTTCTTGCTCTCCTCATTTGTAAGTCGATTTGGATAAAAGCGTCTGCTAAATTATTAAATGTAAATGTAGAGTGATCGTGTCTCTTTAGAAATTATCGACTAAACCGCTCAATTCTTATGGATTAGTTTTACAATCTCTTTATGAACTTTTTGAAGCATCAACGTGTCAGTTGTGTAGCGGTCTATGGAGAATACAGAAAGCTCTTCGATTTTATCAAAAAGATCATTTGTATTTCGAAAATGAACGAAAGTCTTACGGGTTTGCAACCACATTAAGTAAGTACATTAGGTGAGTAATTAAAGAATTTTCATTTTTGGGTGACCTAACCCTTTACTGATTTTAAAGCCGTTTTATTGGGCTAATAATAATATGACTGGATTCTTTATCTTGTGTTTATTGACTTGTGCATACATTTATTGAAACAATAATTTTCTGTAAAAGCTGCTTTGAAACAATATGTATTGCAGCGAAAAGAGGTAGACAAAAAAACTTGAATTGAATATACATATTTTGTTTTAAAAACTATTCATTTCTTTAGGGGTAAAAAGTTTTTAACGATGAAAATTTGAATCAAATAACTTTGAATTCTATTTTAATGTTTCATTTTTGGTTTATGTTTTAAATTTAGCTCTATTTCAATAAAAAGAAATACAGGGAGTATCTTTAACAGTAAAAAAAGTGTATGCAAAACTCCTAAAAGTGCATAAAAATGAACAACCATGTCTGCAACTGTATAATAATGATAAATTAAGAGTGATTGATCGCATGTTGGATTTTTCTGTCAGTTTTACTATGGTTAAAGTGTCAGGATGTGTATAAAAATGACCTGAGCTGCCGCCTGCAATTCTCTCAAAGTCATAGGGGTTGTTAGTGATGCCATAAAGGTGGTTGTGGGACTCTAGCCACATACAGAGTTCACTGCAGTTAGTTACACCCAGTGGAATCGCTCCCGCCCTCTTCAACAGTGCAACAGATGGGGCATCTGCCCCTGAAACCAGATCCCGTCTGCTCAACAGTCCTGTCGAGTTAGGCATCCCTGTTAGGAAGAAAACAGAAAGTGTCACCCTACAGACATATACCATTCTGGAATTAAAGAGTTATATAATATACCTTGCAGAGCAAAGGCCTCTTTAACAGTGATGGGTACTCCAAGTAGAGGTAGCCTGTCCTCCAACACATCCTCTCCTCCTGTCTCCTCCTCTATTAGTTTGTCTACCTGTGCGGCTTCCTGAAGCGCTGCAGAAAACCTGAACAAATGAGAATGTGTGTTCAGAGTCAGAATGAAATGTAGGATGATTTTGCCCTTGAACTCCCTCACCTGTCCTTCACCATGGCATTGATAAGTGGGTTGACTTCCTGAATGCGGTCAATGTAGGCCTGTACCACTTCCACACTTGTTACCTAGAGATGTTTGAAGGAAATCAATAAGTGTTTGGAATGCATAATGCAGTAAAAGTCACCACACAAATGTATACACAAATGTGTGTGGTACCAAACTGAAAAACAAACATACAATAGAAATACACTGATTCAAAACTTAGGTCAGATCTATTGTGAATATAATTCATGTAGCTAAATGCATAGATAAATGTGCACACTGTGTTATATCTGTCTGTTCTCCAAGAAAGAAAAAGAATTGTAAATAAATAATGATTTCCATTTCACAAGAGTAGATGTTAAAACTTCATGCTGATTTGTACTCGGCTTTCGCCAAGATAAGCAACACTAAGATGTAGCTTTACAGTAAACTATGCTTCTCCATCCATTTAAGCTTCTTTCCATATGGTGGTGTGACTCCCCTTCTGTCCGGTGTTAACGACTGCAGTGTACTTGGCGCGTCAGCACACACGACGGCTGCAACTACAGTGTGGTCTCCCTAGTGGACCAGCACGACAACCGTCTGGATTGAGCCGAGTAGGGGACACCTCTAGGGTCTTCAAGTGGGCACCTTCCGTCCTCAGCGTTTCGTCGACTAGCCCACGACACCTCAAGAGGGCTCGACAGTGACTCTGGCGTCCCAGAGTCACCCCCCTCCGTCCCCCACTCAACTCAGCCCAGCTTACTGACCTCTACATCCCTCCTGCTGCTGAGACCTAGCCACAATCTCACAATGTCTCCGCAACCCAACCATACGCGCCAACCCGTTTGACTAAGGCTGTCGAGCCCCACTGGTGCGTTAAAGTAGTTTCAGTGGCAACGGTTCCGTATGGAATACCACCTACCGCAAAACAGAATATCTGCCCAACCATCCGTCACTCACGCAATATCCACAGGAACGTATACAAACCAACAGACTCTTCAAGTTTTCAAGAATTCTACGAAACCGTAGCGTGGCGGCCTGTACACAGCCAGCTAGAATCTTTCCGTCTCAACCACAGCCAGTTGCAGCTCCTCTCTGCTGCTTTAGATAAGTTCTTTACTGTGCGACGCAACTCTTGGTCACTGAATCCGACGTCTCTGAGGAACCGGGTAGTAGACTGTGCCACAAAACCTCGACAACCCACTTCCACTGGATAAACCTGGACTCTCCATCCTCGCTGTTCTGCTTCAGTGGCGAGATGAGCATACCGCAATTTCTTCCTCTCATATGCCTCATCTACCGCATCCTCCCATGGCACTGTTAACTCTATCAGTTGAACAATGCGTGCTGATCCAGACCACAAAACAATATCTGGTCGTAGGTTAGTGGTGGCAATCTCAGGTGGAAAAATAAGCCGTTGATCAAGATCAGCCAGCAATAAATATAAATCTATATAAAAAAATATATAGCAATAATACATTTGAGTAATATAACAGTCTGGGGTAATTGTTTTTTTTTTAATCTTGAAAATCTTGAAAAATTAAACTTCAAAATATTTTTCATCAAAGCATGTCCTGAAAAAACAAAACAAATCCTATCCTTTGATGGTATGATGGGTAGGCTTTTTTGATATTGTGTGCAAATATGATGTGTGATGGTAATAACATTTGTCACTTTTGGAGAAAAAGTTAGTCAAGTGTTGAAAATCACTTTTTTCCTATTTATTAGGAAAATTACTATATGTTGTTAAATATATATGATATATATATATATATATATATATATATATATATATATATATATATATATTTATTTATTTATTTTAAACTTCTATTATACATCTATCCTTTAACACTATAATTATTATTATTATATTATTATTATTTTACACAAGCATTTCTTTTAAAGGGGGGGAACTGAAAATAAATTTGATTTTCAGACAAAATAACTGGCTTGAAATGCAGACCTATGGGAGACTTTTATTGCATAGTTAAGCCCTAAACAATATAGCTATTGGTTTCACAAGTGCTGCTGACCTTTGCACAGCCTTGAAAACTCGTGAATTCCTGTGTGTAATACGCTCCCACTCTGATTAACGTTACCCACATTAATAGCTGAACCATTATCAAAAAGACAAACTGCGATGTTAATAAACTAGGCTACACTGTGTGTGGTAAAAAACGTGAAATCCTATAAATAAAAACTGTGAGTTTTTAAAAAACTACTACAACTCCCAGCATTCATTGCAATTCACCTCGTCGCATCTCTTCCCCCTGGGTGGTGTTACTGTGAAATAATGATCTTTACCGTAACGTCATTCAACGTGTAATCAACATGTCATTACGGTCATGCTGTTAATTATAATGATCAAGATACAGAGCCTATGGAGTTTTTATTTACATCTTACTTCCTTCCGACGAATCTTTCGGGCAAGCTGCATGGCTGAGAGCAGCAGAAGTGGGTTAGTGATGGGTGGGAGTCGCGAAACTCCATGCCGTTGCTGAGGTGCAAATAACTTAAAAGCGGCGAATAACATCCACATCACAGCTCGAAGCAGTCGGCTTAAAAACCGCTCGAACCGGGTTAAAGCCATCGTCAATGAGCAGCGATGACACCAGTACGCAGCTTGGTTTGAAAGTGAAAACAGAATTGACTATTTACTGCCCTCTGCATGCAGAGTGGTGTTACTGAATCCTTGCACTTTGATACATGGAGAGACTAATGTTACAAAGGCCATACATTACCAGTCAGAAGTTTGGACACACTTCACAGATTTTATGGTTATGTCTTTTATTTCGATTTGTTATGTGTATTTTCTTATGTTTATTCTAGTTGAACTTATATACTGTAGGCTAACAATTTAGCTTACATTTTGAATTATAAAATTATAAAATTGTAAAAAAAAAAAGTTAAAAAAAAAAAAAAAATATATATATATATATAAAATTCAAATTTAATAAATGTATAATGGGAAAATATTATGGGATGAATTTAGTAAATGGTTTGTGTGTGGACAAATATCCATGAACTTGATAAATGTTGCAGATATGTTTTACTACCCACAACCAAATGCCTTTCAACTTGCGTGTGCACAATTCAGAAATAAATGAATGTGCAGCCATTTGTACAAAATAATTTTTTTTGAGTACAAATGTTTTCTTTTTTTATCAAATAGATGGGTAGTTGTGTAATCAAATGAGATCTACTCAGAAAAGATGTCAATGAATCCACGTGTGTGTCACCTGATCCACAAATTTTCTTTGTTGTATGCGCAAATGATGATACACTAAAAAGAAATTAGTATTAAAAAAGAATGTATTTTCACCCACAAAAAAATAGTTTTAAGCCAGTTATTTATATATTTAGCTGTAGTCAGTAGTAAATATCAGTTTACATTTCCAAACACTCCTTTTGCATTAATTGTAATAATCAAGTGAGATGTTTGCATGCACAGGGAGTCTGACAACAGCCGGTGATCCACACGGAGATCTGATCTCACCATCATCAAGTCCATCTAGGATTACATAAAGGAACAGACAAAACTGAGAGAGGCTAAATCCAAAACTGTGCGTCTCCAAGACGCTTGAAGAAACCTGCAAACTACATGTGAAAAGTTTAGGCACTTGTGTAAAAGTTCTTCTGGATTTAGTCTGGATCAGTTTTTTTTTTCTGTTTCTTCATGTTATCACAGACGGGCATAATGATCTCTTTGTGGAGAGTAGGCATATGTAGTGAAACTGGACAATATAGTTTATATTGTAATTGTATTGTGGTCACCAAGTAAGCAAGTAATACCACCAAACACAAATATTAAACACTAGCTTAGGGATAGAAAGGTCAAGACGGGAACCTCTGGGCCAGCCAATGCAGAAACGTCTGGCTGTGGCAGGAACAGCTTTCACAGGAACCTCTGTGGCAATCATTATAGGCTAGATAAACTTCTAGGACCATTTTGAGACTGTCCCTAAGCAAGTAATACTACCAGACACTAAGCTGTCTGAAGAAAGAACAGGGAAACTTTGTGGCTTAAACCATGAATGCGGAAAGATTTCCTCCAAACCAACCAGAAGGGGGAGAAAGGAGGGTCAGATTATGACTTTGAACTTCCCTACTGAAAATTCCAGCATAAACAAGCATGAATTCCATGTTGGTCCAGGCTGGTTATGCATGTTAGAGCTGGTATAGTGCTGGTCTAGCTGTGGACCAGCATAGTCATTCTGTTTTCAAGCAAAACTGGTCCACCAGCCCTCCTCCTGCTTCTTCTGCTGGTCCCAGCATGCAAAACATACCTTGTGCTGGTGTCCAGCAATGCTAGATTTTCCCCACTGTCTTTGTAATAAGGTATAAGATTTGACAGTTCTAAATGGCAAGGTCAGAAATTCCGGGGAAATTCCAGCGTTATCCTCAGTTAACTTTTATGAAGCCACTTTCCTTCCCTTGCTTGAGAACAGTATGACAATGTTAGTCCACCAGATCAGCACTAACCAGCCTTGAACTAACATGGAATTCATGATGGTTTATCCTGGATTTTTCAGCAGGATTGGCTCAGTGTTATTTTTCCCGCCTTGTTTCTTTGTTCTGTTTTCAAAGATTTAGATTTACAACAGTCTTTTTGTTGTGATGAACAAAAGTCCATGTCGCACTCAGGGATGAAGTACACTACTTAGCCTGCAGGAAATAGATTGCTAATGTTCCCATAAGGTTATGAAAACATTTCTGAAAGTTCTCGGAACGTTCAAAACGTTCAGTTTTTAAAACATTTTAACATTTTTTTTTGGTTAAGCAAATATTAAGAGAACATTCCTTTTTATAATTTTGCAAACATTTTGGGAATGTTACACTTTAATGTTCTCTGAACATTCTGAAACCACCCAACTGCCACAACATTTTTGTGCTAACATTTTCAGAACATAAGTGGCATCAACAAAACCAAAAAAACTAAAAGAAATAAATATTTAATCAATTTTTTGTATGACAATTAATCACCAGCACAGAATTCATGATTGTGGCATGCCTCATTTCTGACTGCGAACAATACAAGTGTGACTTTTTATTTACGACCATTTAACCTTTTTGAATGATGTCGATATTTTGTGTGTGTGTGTGTGGTGTCTGTGTCTGTGTTCACATAGCAAGTGCCAAAAAAGTTCCTTACCATTCTACATTCCAATTAAGTAAAAAAAAAAAGTTAAAAGTAGCTCCAAGACAAGTAAAAAGATTTATTGAACTTTTAAAATTGCAGAATTCAACAGCAAGTTCTTGACACATTTTCACACATTTTTCACATTTTGTAAGTATAAATTGAAAAACAACGAGAATGTAAACAAAATAAAAAATAAAATAATTAGAATTAAAGGGCAGAAAGAGACGTCCACATTTCTCTCTGCTGCCACTTATTGATGAACTATGGCAGATTCAGGCTTTCGATCATCTTTTTCATCTGAAAGTGAAAGTTAGTTTCCTTCTCAAATTCAAACTCTGTGTTAGTCTCAATGGAAGTGTCTTACATTGTTGATTGTTCCCTGTCTTGTTATGTACATTCTCCAATAAAAAGAAAAAGTGAAAGTTTATGCAAGTAAAATTAGGCCTTTTATTTGGGGGAAAAATAACAGAGTAATAATAATGTTGTTTTGTTTTAATATACTCGCTTATTGAATACATTTTGTTCATTTAAACGAAAAACTTGTGTTGCTACAGAAGCTTCATTTTAAGTTCTCCTTTAGCTAGCCTATAAAACAGTTCTAAAGGCTAGGCTATATTTCATTTTAAACATATGGGCATATTCATTGGGCTGCACATTTTAATAATGACACTGAAGACAAAGCAATAATTTGTCAATTATTTTGGAACAATTTAGTCTGATTTAATTTATATGGTAAAAGATAGTGGCTTCAGTCAGATGAGTTCACCAGAATATCAGAGGAAGCACAGGAATTTGCACAACCGTGGCCAAATTGATATGATAGTTTAGTTTCATTTCAAATAATTGGTTAGTGGCCTTTTTTCGTACTGCAGTGCTGACTCACGACGACGATGATATCATCGCGGTCACTGTCTGCATGCTATTAACGTTGCATTGTGAATTGAAATGTGAAAGTGACATCATGGTTCAGCAACGACAGCGCACTGCCGCTCATTGGCTTTAATGCTTGATTGACGTATAATGCGGCCAATCAGAAGCCCAAATACGAAAGCTCATTTCAAGAATAAAGGCAAATGTATACTTATTCTTGCTGTGCAAATATTGGCTAAAATGCGTGCGAACTCGATTAAACTAAGATTTCCAAGACATGCAGCCCGTGACGTCCCATTGTTTTGTGGACACTGTCATTCTCCTAAAAGTAGCCTACCTAAAAAGTGCAGAATCACACTGGCCTACGTTGTAGCATTTACTGCGCACTTGCGCATGCTCGACGCGCAATGTCCAGCCTCGCCAAGACCTGCCCCTATTCTTCACCAATGAACGGAACGGGCAAATTTACAAGCGGCATAAGCGTTACACTATGGACGAGACGGACAGTGACAGCTTGCGAACGAGATGTTGACAAAACATTGAAGATCTGCTAAATGCAACGTTGGTCCCCAAACGAGAAAGTCTTTTTTCTTCGATCTTACAAATCAGGTACAGTGCCATATTCTTTTGACAGCCGCATGGGCCCGGCTACGTGCATGCCGTCCTTGGTTGCATGTGCACGCTTAAAGATGCTTTTATTATAAATTCTCATGTCTTATAGAAAATAATATTCAGCTTAGTCTGTAAAACGGTAGTCGCTTTAAAAGTAGATGAAGGTGAAACGTAAATTGCATCCAGAAAAAGCCCTGACATAGCGGTCAGAAACAATCCGCAATGGATCCTCTCTGTAGCCAGGCTTGACAGATGGTGCGGACACACCGCGTTTCTTACTGCCATTGGAGTTGTTTTGCTGTATTATTTTGCTTGCAATAAGATTTTTCCCTACTGCTGCCTCTCTTCATAATTTTACTCGTTCTGTCGCCATTTATCGGGCTTCATTTGCTATATCAGCACATGTCTATTTTTTTAAGGAGCAATGATACATTACTTATTTTAAAACCTTTTTTTTCAGGATTTGTTTGTAAAAGCTGTTGGGGGTTAAGCTACAGATATTGGGGAGGACATATCTGGAACTGCGAGCGATAACGCACAACCTCTTTGGACTGATTTAACGACCGGAATATAGGAATATGAAACATGGCAACCGCATCAATCGCGAAACGGCCCGAGCGCACTCTTCATCACGTGCACTTCTTTACCCTTTTTGGAGAATATTTAATCGAGTAATTCTATGTGGTACTCAGTATTTCACGTCCTTTTACTAGTCATTGAGCTGCTTTTTTAAGTGATTATTTGTGGTCCATCTCACTCGGGATATGGATATTTGGACTTTGGATATTTGGCTGCGTTGAAGGGACCCGCTGCCTGCCTGTCCATCATAATGGATCAAGATGAAAACCAAGAACCTTTTCATGCCCTTTACGGGCCCAACCGGATGCGGCCGTCATCGTACCGGGCACTGCGAAGTGCGGTGTCCAGCCTGGCACGAATCGACGATTTTTTCTGTGAAAAAATCGGTTCTGGGTTCTTCTCAGAAGTCTTTAAGGTAACCTCCTTTCCTCTTTTTATCCACAAACGTTTATCCACTCTCATACTGTAGTGGTCATGCCTGATAGAAGATGATTGGTTGCACCTTTTGATGACTTTAAGTTTGGGATGAAAGCAGGGGAGTTTGCATGATTTGAACATGGGTAGCTATACCATAAATAAATGATCATTAACAAAGTTCAGGAGGCTAGCGAAATCAATTCATTTTTAACAGATATTCACACTTATCAACTTTACCTTTTTTTAATGTTTATTATTATTATTATGGTCATTATTATTATTTAGTGTCTGCCAATATATGGTAGCCTACTATTCGGTGTGTCTCTAAGAATAGCACCCAACAGTGGTATTCACTGTAAAGTAACTTTTATAAATAAAAACATATTTATTCAATGTGTAGTTTGATTATATTGTGAGAAATAACAATAATAATTAATATTGTATTATTAATAGTTATTGTTGTTATTATTAACAGCATGATATTCATATTAATGCATAATTAATATAGCGTTTTTATGTTTTAGTATCATGATCATTTTGCCAAAAAATGCCTGTTTAAAAAAAAAATATATATATATATATATAGGTCCTAAAGTCTCATGAACTACAATGTATAATAGCTTCAGTTATCACTGCTTCTCCATAATCATGTGTTGTATATAATAGAACAGTGTCATATGTGTCCATGTTAAGAGCAACGGTGTCTGTGATTAATGATAAGACAGGACGGTTCCACTCGACAGCAATCAGATTACCAACCTGCCCTAATCTGTCTGCCTCATCACAGAGGGGTATCAGTGTGTTTATTGGCCCATGTCTTTTGCTTCTATCAACAGTTGGCGGCTCTGATTTTCTTCTTGAAAGCAAATAATGAAAAACATTCTGAGTTATTTGTTTAAAATAATTTTGATGTGAGTGAAACCTGACCACAATCTGACTGTCATGAAGTTCATAGTCAAACCATCCCAAATTTAAAGGGGTCATGACATGTTTTTTTGTTTTGTTTTATTATGTTCCCTTATGTGCAATTATAGTATTACTATAGTTTTTTGTACAAAAAAACTTTAAAAATGTAGTGATATATGACCTTTTCCCACCCTGTTTCTCACCCTCTGATTCAAACAGTCTGTTTTGGAGGTGTTTCCCCTTAAAGAGTTCAGTGTTAACGCCCATTGTTATGATTGGCTAACGCCAGTGCTGCTTATGCATAAATTATTAACGTTAATCATTTTGTATTATATGTAGGCTACACAATGCTCCGCCACGTGAAACTTCGGTCTTCCGACCATTTACCATCGTGTCAATTCTCAATTGATTTTGATTCATATGCGCGAGGGAGAGAGAGAGGGAGAGCAAGACAGTTTGAAGGCGCGCGCGCGGCCGGGGCTCTCTCTCTCGTTCTTTCAGTAACATGCGCCCTGTCACACTCATTAACATCACTCACTGAACAAATAAGGCTTTGGCGGGCTGCATATGCTGCAAATAAACTCCATCCAACTGCTTTCCCTGACGTCTGGATCTTTCGGCTGCATTCAAACATGTTGTTTGTCCACAGCCAGGAACAGCACATCTGCGTGGCGTATTCAGACCCCCTCGCTGCACGACAGCGCATGCGATGATGTCAAACGAGGCGTAGTTGTCTTGCGCGGGAGGCGGTCATATGCAAACGACTGGCACGTTACTTCGTACCGTGACGTCACTAAGTTCAGAGGATCTAGAACGAGCTGTATTTAGAGCTTGATTAAATAAATGGTTCGTTTATAATGGGGAGGACGTCTTAAGCTATGAAACTTCCAGGAGGTTTTAATGGTACAAAGACCTCTTAAATACCAAAAGATCAAGGCAAATTTGGTTTCTCATGTCATGACCCCTTTAATAATTTACAAAAATATTACATAAATAATATGAATACATAATAACATGCAGTATTACATAATATTACAGCTATTTGGTACTTGTTGTTTATTCTTAATTAGTGGTTAGTTACATCAGTATTACATATTTTTTGCAGTGCAGATACGTGAGCATAACTAATAACTCGTGAGGTCTGAAAATATGAGAAACATGACTTTTTTGATCTCTAAAAATAAAGAAAAACAGCTGTTTTGGCACAGATGTTTGAATATGTTGTCTTCCAGTAGACAACTAAAACTTTGCAGAAAGTTGAGCATGTAACTTTTAATAAATGTAATGTTTCATGAAAGTGGTTTGTGCCATGTGTCTTTTTTCCTTTTATTATGTCACCATAAATTAAAATTTATTTGGAACAAAATGGTGTCAGAAGAATTATGTCTGACTGACAAATGACTCTTTGTTAAAGGGATACTCCACTTTTTTTGGAAATAGGCTCATTTTACAACTCCCCCAGAGTTAAACTGTTGAGTTTTGCCGTTTTTGACTCCATTCAGCCGATCTCCGGTTCTGGCGGTACCACTTTTAGCATAGCTTAGCATACATCATTGAAGTGGACAAGACGATTAGCATTTCTCAAAAAAAAAATGACCAAAGAGTTTAGATATTTTTCCTATTTAAAACTATTAGTGCACTCATCGTGCACTAAGACCAACGGAAAATGTAAAGTTGCGATTTTCTAGGCTGATATGGCTAGGAACTATACTCTCATTCCTGCGTAATAATCAAGAAACTTTACTGCCGTACCATGAGAGCAGCAGGCGTAATGATATGATGCAGCGCCTGAAAATAGTTCCGTTGTGTTGACGGAAGGTAGCCTAATTTCAGGCGCTGCGTCATATCATTACGCCTGGGGGAGTTGTAAAATGAGCCTATTTCCAAAAAAAGTTGAGTATCCCTTTAAGTATGAAATAGGAATGTACTGTTTGTTGACACACTGTTCGCAAATAGTTATAAATCAAAGTCAGTCCGATATCTGATTTATAAACGTGGGATGATGTATGCTGTGGTGTTTAGCGATGGATCATATGTAGGAGTGGGTGAAACCCATGTTAAGTTTTGCATGTGACGTCATGATGTCCAGGATTCCAGCTGGCTAGGTGGGATGACGGGAAATCCAGAAAGCCTATTAGTGCCTAATGACTATTAATACTCAGCATACTGCACTGGATCTCTGTCTTACTCTCTCACAATAATAGAAACCAAAAAGCCATATTTGATTTAACTTTAAGACTATTGTACTATTATTGAATTAGTGTGCATGCAAACCCCACCTTATCTTGTCTGTCACCACTAGATTCTCTATCCTCAACTCCTATATTTTCCTAATTTTAATTGACATGCTTCAGAGTAAATCTGTTTTTTTTTAGGCCCAGAAAAAGCTTTAGATACTCTCGTACAAATGTGAATAGATTTTATCCTCAATTAGAGCATCTACACAACTAAATGGCATGACCCATCAAGCACTTACCTTGTTGTGAAGACCAGCTGTGGAAGTTTTTACAATTATATTATATTATAATATTTTTTATGTAATTTTGCTATGTATCCATGATTATGTAAAGAATGAGATATAAGCAACCACACTAACAAAAGTATGAGTTGTGATTTTCACTGAAAAAGACGTGGTATGGAATTTTTAGTCTGGAAATCAACTTATAGATTTAACTCCTGTATTGGAGTATATATAGGCTGTGTTCAGTATATTGCAATAATAGAAATACAATCTTAGGAAAAAAAATCTTCTGTGGAAAAAATACATTATTAATATATACTGCCTTACCTTAGTTTGACCAAAGAAAACTAAATGTTGTCACCTGCAGAGGTGCCCAAACCGTTTACTACAAAGGGACAAAAATCAAACTTGTGTAAGCACCGTGGCCTGAAAGTAAATGCTGCATTATATCCAACTATATTATAATAATATTGACATTTTTACAAAAATGTTAACACAAAAACATGAATAAAATCAAAGTTATGCTTTTGTGGCCATGGTTTGGGCATTTCTGGTCTACTATGTGTATCATACAAAATATTTATATTTAGTAGTGTCACTGATTCAGTGGACGAGGTATTCCATACATTAGATAGTAATACCATAATTTTTTTATCTTGTAGAGACATTTTTTGGTCCCTCATGAGAAAAAAACAACTTAAAAATCATTCAAAATTATCTTTTTTGAAAAGGAAAAAATGCAGAAAGTTTTCTGTGATGGGTAGGTTTAAGGTTAGGGGTTAGAATGTACAATTTATTCAGTATAAAAATCATTATGCCTGTGTGTGTGTATTCTGCAGGTGCAGCACAGGATCACAGGGCAGGTGATGGCTCTGAAGATGAACACAATGGCCAGTAACAAAGCCAACATGCTGAGAGAGGTGCAACTCATGAACCGCCTTTGCCACCCCAACATCCTCAGGTGTGGCACTCACCTTTTTTTAAAAATGTTTTGTTATACAAAAGACGGAATACTTCTTTCTTTATGCATGGAATTAAGGCTGGGCGATATGAAAATATTATCGTATATCGACAATGTCGAGTATCATGATGTCCTTAACTGTCAGTTACCAGATGATCATCGACAATATCTGGAAAAAATGACAAATATATTTCACATAGCCCCATAGTTACCATACACATATTTATTCACATGCAGTGGCATTGATTAAATATTTTCTATAGACTAGGCTTGTAGTTAGTAGTGTTAGGAATAGAAAATCGATTCCAATTATGTAATTAAGGTCAGAAATTGATCATAATTGTTATACAATTTTTAAACATGTTTTATACAAATGTTAAAATTTTGCTTATCGTTTCCTGTGTGCGCATTTTAACCCTTCAAAGCCTAAGGGGTTTTAAGGCCGCCTGGCACTATGTTGATATTTTGGCTTCTGGAATGGTCAATTTTCATAACAGAGTGAAGAGAGACATATTTCTGGATTCTATAGACTCTCAGCTACAAAGTGGATGCATTGAAAATACACTTCTTGAGACACTTGTATGTGTTATAATCAGAGGCGAACCAACATTAAGTGGGGGCCCCAGGCAAAATTAATCAAAGAGCCCCTTCTAAAATATTTTTTTGTAAATATATCCGTGACTGCACTGACCTTTCAACATTCAAATCACTGATAAAAACTCACATTTTTAAAATTGCTTTTAATGTTTAGCTTAGTCCAGTGTGTTTTTTTTAGTGCATTTATTTGATATTGTTCCCGATTTTTTCTTTTTTTTCTATGTAAAGTGTCTTTGAGTACTCAGAAAAGCGCTTTCAAATAAAATGTATTATTATTATTATTATTATTATATCTTTGTTACCTAGAGATATAATTATACAACATATAAAAAGTAGTCAAAACACATCTTTCAACGTGATGACGTATTCCCGGCGCGTTGCAGATCAGCTCAATCCGAACAGTTGTAGTTAAAAAGTATATCATTTCGCTAGATAACACCCTCTTCCTCAGATGCGATCGTACACAGCCCGTTGAAGCACTTCAAAGACCTTTGAAACTGCATTGATTTGGACTTAAAAACGTTGGTTGTCATTGAAGTCCATTATTCGAAGAAAAATCCAGAAATGTTTTCCTCAAAAAAAAAAAAAATTTCTCTTCCACTGAGGAAAAAAAGACATGGATATCTTGGATGGCATTGGGGTAAATTGGAAGGAAAGTTTCATTTTGAGGTGAACCAACGTTAATCGTTAACGCTATTCTATTTCAGCCTGCATTAATACCTCTGTTGCTAAGTGCAACCCCCTAGCTAAACAGTTTTTCAGTAACATATTAACGTTACTAGTAATTAATCTTAAGTGAAACTAAACTGAAATTAACAACGTGGATTGTGTGATTTGTTTTGTAAGTTACATTTCTTAAAATAGCTAGCTACCATTACTTAACATCAGTCACCTCTGATAACAGATCACTCGAGATAACTTGCATGTATTTTCTGTAAAGGTGCTTTAAAACGATATGTACTACTGTGAAAAATAAATGTGAATTGAACGACGAAACGATTTGTTTGCCATTAATCATCCTTAACGTAAATGTTAAGTCAATTAAGCTAACGTTAATCATCATCATTTCATTCTCCATCACTTACCGCAGTCATGTTTTCTCTTTTCCCCATCATCTTGTTTTTTTCCCGCTTCTGGCTGCCAGATGGATATGTCCTCTTCATTTTTAATACACGAATTCATGCATTTTCGGATACAGACAGTAAAAGAAAGACAGAAACGCGAGTAAGCACTGCGACAGTTTGAAAAAGGCGCCAGAAGCAGCAAAAGCATACGCAGCCTTGCGAGAGAGGGGGGCCCACTAAGGGGGATGCGGCGGCGTCACTGCGTGTTATATTAATATGAACATTTCTGATTGTTGAAATGATCGGCCCTCGGGGGCCCCCTCAAAATGCGGGGCCCCAGGCAATTGCCTGCCTTGCCTGCCCTATTGCAGCGCCTCTGGTTATAATGTGATATATCACCAAGAAATACATAAACATAAGTTATTTTTTTTGTTTTTATTATATAAAAATATCAAACATAAATGAATAAAGGATTTTACAACAAATATTTATTCCTCAAAGGCTTTAGAACACCTGCAAAAAAAACTGGGTGAAAAAATATTAAGAAACAAAACAACTATTTACATTTTTGTGACTGTAGTCACCATACATTTTTTGTGTTGAAAAACACAGAAATAACAAAAATATTTTCCGCCTGGCACTATGTTGATATTTTGGCTTCTGGAATGGTCAATTTTCATAACAGAGTGAAGAGATACATATTTCTGGATTCTATAGACTCTCAGCTACAATGTGGATGCATTGAAAATACACTTCTTGAGACACGTGTATGTGTTATAATGTGATATATCACCAAGAAATACAAAAACAGAAGTTAATTTTTTTTGTTTTTATTAAATAAAAATATCAAACATAAATGAATAAAGGATTTTACAACAAATATTTATTCCTCAAAGGCTTTAGAACACCTGCAAAAGAAACTGGGTGAAAAAATATAAAGAAACAAAACAACTATTTACATTTTTGTGACTGTAGTCACCATACGTTTTTTTTTTTTTTTGGAAAACACAGAAATAACAAAAATATTCAAATGAACATTTTGTTCCCTTTATTGGAATATTCTGTTTCAATTTACTAAACATCCCAAATCACCCCTAGATTGCACTGTGCACTGCATTTGAAAGATTTATGCGCTTTTCATCAGTCGTTCTTTTCTTACATGTTGTGCCACATGTGGAAGCAGTTGCGCTCTGGCTGTAGGCAGAGTGGCACATCACACTCATTACACTTCCATGAGGTGTCTTTTCTTGGGAGCCCATCTGCCTTGCATTTCTCACACCTCAGCCTTGCAACTGGATTTGAGATTGGCACAGGTGTGTGCCCAGTTCTCCTCTGTACCGGAACGGTCCCGACTGTGACGTCACACAGCTCGGCCACAAGCTGCTCCACGTAGGCCCTGTGGGTGATGAGCTGGCTGGCTGGTGTGTTCCTCAGCTTTTGGATTTCTCTGAACATTATAAAGCCATTGGTCACAGCAATGTCAATAAAATGAAAGAACATGGTTCTGTACCATCTTCTAGTTGTGTGGTGAACTGAATAGTACTGTATCAGCTGGTCTGATAAGTCCACTCCCCCCATGTACTTGTTGTAGTCCACAATAGGTTTTGGTACTGGTATGTTTATCTCCTCCCAGGATCCATCCCTCTTTTTCTGTTTCCTCTTGACAGTGTCCCCATCATAAGCAGCATGGACTCTGCTGCACATTGCCACCTCCCTGTTGTCCATCCACTTGGTGAAGAGAAGGTCATCTTCTCTTATCCACCTGAGAGTTCCTCTGGGGGATTTCTTGGTCAGCTGGTTTATTTTTGTTTTTGGAGCCTCCTTCCTCCCTTCACGTATGGTCCCACAGGCTCCAAAATTGAGGGACAGCAGGTGCCTGAAGAGTTTTGGGCTGGTGTAAAAATTATCACAGTAGAGGTGATAACCACTGCCTAGGGAAGATGGCCTCATCAATTCCACCACAGAGTCGAACGAGAGCCCTAGCCCAGAGGCCAGCCTGCTTTTACCTGTGTAGATGTTGAAGTCACAGGTATAGCCATTGCTGGAGTCTGCCAGCACAAACAGCTTTATCCCCCACTTGGTGGGTTTCGCCTTCATGTACTGGGTCATCCCAGTTCTTGCCTTGGTGGCCACCATCCTCTCATCAATGGAAAGCTGCTTCTTGGGATGGTAGGCAGACTGACAGGCGGCCTTTATCTCAGTCATCAGTGGCTTCAAACGAAAGAGTGTGTCATACTCATCTGGCTGAGTCTGCTTCTTTCTGTCATTCACAACATCTTCCTCTGGGTCACTCATATGATCATTCCAGGATATGGTACAGAACCTATCCCTTGAGATGACCATGTTTGGAAAATTCACAGAAAAAATGTTTTTTCTCTTCCAATAGTCATGTACCGTTGGCAGCTTCAGAACTCCCATGTACAAAACTAAGCCAAGATATTTGAACATCTCTGCAGGGTTGATAGTGGTCCACTTGTACCTTTTCCCAGCAGCCATGTTTCTCTCTGCCAGCTTGTTTGTGTTGGCACACAATGTCCTGATGGAATCGGCACTAAAAAAGTGTTTGAAAAGGCCAAGGGGGCTTTGCTCTACAGAGGTGTCCAATTTCACTCCAGGATCCAGTCTGGGGCAAAACCTATGTGGAATGGGGGCTACATCAGGATCATTTTCAGTCTTCCATCCTTGTTGCAGCTGGTCTGGTGGTGCTGGACATCTGACAGGTGAAAGTGACTGCCTCCTTCCCCTATGACGCGACCTCAAGGCAGGGGTCAGAGACGATCTTGGTGGCTCTGTGGCAGTGCTGGAGGAGCCGGGTCGAGGAGGACAAATGGATCTGCGGGCTGCAGGAGACCTAGATCGGCGGGCTGCAGGAGGAGACCTAGATCGGCGGGCTGCAGGACGAGACCTAGATCGGCGGGCTGCAGGAGGAGCAGAAGCGGTGCTGGGCGGAAAAGGGCGAGCAGTCGGGGTCCTGGGTTCAGCAGATGTACTCAGCTGCTCTGTGGTTTCCTGATTTAGACTAAAACACACAGATTTTGTCATTAGTTTAGATTTCCACATATCAAAAGTTGTACAGCATTTCTTATAATGAAATAAAGATTAGCTATTCATCACCATATGTGCATTTTTACATTCAAGTCATAGGACTTCTAACTACAAAATTATTACCAGAGCCTTCATCACAGTATTATATGCACAGAGTAAATGCAATGTCTAAACCAACCAAACCCCCTCCCATGTAGACACATACTACAGGCCTTAGATAAGACTTACTGCACCATTATTTCTAAAAAGCTACAAAAAAAATTCCCTAAAAAAAAACATTACTATAAAATGCACAGAGTAAATACATTCTAAACAAAAAACCCTCCCATGTAGACAAATAGTACTGTACATGCCTTAGATAGGCCTTACTACACCATCTCTGAAAAACTGCAATCAAATTTCCCTAAAAAAACATTACAATAAAATAGACAAGCAAAGTAAACGAAATAGCTTATAAATGAAGATGGACTACATGCGGCCAAAACGCGGACATTGTTTGATTGCGCACATTGTTTGATTGCGCACATAGTTTGATTACTGCTCCGTTATTTCTGAAAAGCTATAATAAAATAATTTTACTAAAAACACGATACAATATATATTAGAAAATATATTATCAGCAATATAGCATTCATGAGTTACTTACTCCTCAAATGGATCGATTCCGTCCCAGATTTGATCCTCTTCCTCCGAGTCAAACCGATCTGGATCAGATCCGTTTTCACTCTCATCGCTGTCGGCAAAAAGCATGAGAGCAACTTGCTCGGCAGTGAATCTTTGTTGTGCCATGTTTTCTGAGAAAATAATCTTGCAAAGTACAAACTGGTATCTCCAAATGTGCGCGTCCAAAGACCGTGTACAAAAGGTTGCGTCAGCAAACAATTCGGGAATCACAGGTGGAACTGATTCTAAATCCCTCCCCTTTTGTACGTTCCTAGACCATCTGACAACGTAATTTTTTGTTTTTGGCCTGTGATTGGTTCACACACAGGTCTGCGATTGGTTCACGCACACCAAAAGCATTTTATATCATTAGATAGAATAAAGTACAATTTCTTTGTTTTGCGGTAAAATGCTATAGATTTGCACTCAAATACGGAAGGCTTATCATTCGCGGAAGTCAACAAAGTCAGGGTCCTTTTACGCAGACGAATGTCAGCTTTTTAATAAAAAAAAGTAAGTTAATACCATGATCCATTCCGAAGTTATTAATAGATTTGTAAGGGGAGTGCATCTTGACGCTCTAGACCGTCAATCGGCTTTGAAGGGTTAATGTGATTTTAAACCATTCTTTAAGTGCAAGGACACACAAAAGAGAACACTTCTGTACTTGCGTGCTGTTTTCTGTGCTGTGCACACAACCAAAGTGCGCACATAGAGCCGCCTCTCATATAGTGCACGGACAAATACACACAAAAAATATCCTCGTAAGCTCGGTTTTGTCTGAAATGACCGTAAACAGGATCCATGCATTGACAGCAGCCTAATAGATATACCTGCTGGCACCTGTCATTAATGTTAATCAAAGAACAAAAGAAAAAGAAAATAATTCACTGATCTTGACAGCGATTTATTTTACTTTGTTACTTCAAAATAGTAACACGGTTTATTTACAGAAGCGAACGACTTGAGACAGTACATAGCAAACAACAACAATACCAGTCAAACAGCAAGGAAATAAGGAACTTAAATACTCAATGATAACAAACTCAATAATGATGAGCTGTGATTGGCGGGTAAACTAGATCAAAGAAAACAGGTAAACAAAGTAAAAGTCCATGAAAGTGAAACTAACTTAACATAATCGTGACAGAACGCCTCCTCCATGAAGGCGTGGCCTCGCACCGTAAAATGGCTGAGTAGGTGGTTTCGGAGGTGGACGAGGCACTGGTGAAGGAGGAAGACCCGGTGGAAGGAACCATGGTGGCGATGATGGTGGTAGGAACCAAGGAGGCGAGGATTGGAGGAGTGGCCAGGTGTTACACCAGAGCACAGTCAGGATGAACGCCCATGGCGGAGTCGACGGAGGGAGGAGGCATGATGGAGTCTCAACTGACAACATCCAGGGGATGACTGACGGAGAAGCCATTGACAGTGGAGCCCTAGGCGCAGACGGAGAGCTGATGGATCCAAGTGACACCGATGGTTCAGTAGACCAAGGCGGTGGAACCGGGATACCAGGGGACTGAGGCAGAGCAACTGAGGGCCGAGGTGGCCTCAAAGGGAGGACGGAGCCAGACAGAGCCGTAGGGGTGGAGAGACGGCGCGCAGCAAATGTAAGTCCGTGGCATAGGAGGGGTGATGTCTGACCCAGGTGGAGCCAGTGGAACGAGGGAGCCGAGGTGGAGTGATGGGCACAGATGCTGGAGGCGGAGCTGGGGGAACCACTTACTTAGGTGAAGCTGGCAACCGTAAGACCCGAGGCTCATCCACACAGCAATGCGTCTGGGGAAAGAAGAGGGGTTGAATGGAACCAGTTTAAGCGGGGATGAAGGGTTGGCTGAATCTGGATGAGGAGGCAAGAGAGGGAGGCTGGGTGGGATTAGTGATGGAAAATAAGATTCAGGGCTGGAGAGACCAGCGGTGATGGTGTCAACACAGTAAATACAGGGCAAGGCTGGGTTGGGAGCATTACCTCTGTTTCCTAATCGATCAGTTATGCTTCAGTGTCCAGCTCCACCAATACTCCCACTGGTACAGATGTGACCAGCTCACACACCTGGTCAGACTCACTGTGGGGACTCTGGCGTTGTATTCGTCTTGCAGGATGAAGGCTGGCTGGGCTCTGTGCTCTGCGACATGTCTATTAGGGGTGCAACGGATCAAAAAACTCACGGTTCGGATTGTTTCTCAGATCAGAGTCACGGATCGGATCATTTTTCGGATCAGCAAAAAAGACAAGACAAATAAACATAAGTTTTGTCTTTTTGTTTATTAACACTTTTAAATTATTAAATTAAAATATATAAAATCAACTTAAAGTGCACAAGGCATAATATCTTATTTTTTAGAGATGTTAGGGGGGTTGACTGGTTGACTTACCGAAATAGGCCACGAAACAGGCCTCTGGTCTTACATGCGCACACACGCAAGGTCTCTCGCTCTCTTGCTCTCTCGCTCTCTGCCGTGTGCGTGCTACACGGTTTGGAGCGCAGTATGTTCTGTCTCGCATGCGCGCTCTAGATTCCGGGAGATTTGAACTAATTTGCAGGCATCAGGGAGATGCCTGAATTATCAATATGCAGAATTTTTATAAGTAATTTTTTTTTAGGCCAATTCAGCGCAACTCCGGACTGTCCGGCCAAAATCCAGACGTATGGCCACCCTACTACACACACCGTTATGGTTTTATCCACTAACCTCTTTCCTTCATCATTATATTTGACAGGGAAGCCAAAATGCTCCCATACAGGGGATTTAAATGACGCGGGGCGTTCAAGCTCCTCCGTTCCTCCGCTCGCCATGACCACGCTGTGGAGATATGTGTGGACTGAACATGCGTACAATTTTTTTTTTTTCATAAATCAATCCGCGGATCATGTGTGTGCCGAACCGAAGATATTGATCCGAACGGATCACGGATCAATGATGATCCGTTGCACCACTAATGTCTATGGATGTTGGGTGGGGCTGGATGATAACAATGTTCTCATCCACTGCTTTGCCAGTGACCAAGAAGGATCCATCCACCCATAGAGCGAAATTGACCACATTGTCCAGCCCACACCAGAAACCGTCCATTAAGGAGAGGTCATCACACGTCGCACAGTGGCTGATGTTGACAGGGCTTAAAGGGGTGGTTTAGGATTTTGGACATCGGGCCTCATTTCCAAGTTAGCCTTAGTGTTATTTATCAGGGGAGACAGTTTTCAAAAATTTTCATCCAGTCGTTCCAGTTGCATAGTTCGCCGGTGCTAGGCTAGCGCGAGTCAACGGTCACTTCTAGCCTGCCATTAAAAACAGTTTTACCCACTCCACAGTACACCAAAAGCAAATAAATTATAACAACAGACTATCGATGTAAATGTCTTTTAAGAGAATAATGTTAAAAATCAAACTACTCTTGCATCTCAATGATCGCAATACATTTACAGGAACTAGTTTCTCAGCAGCGGCGGAATTTTACTTTGCACCGGTTAGTAGTTCTGCGCCGAAAAGTAAACACAGAACCGAAGCGCACTACAGTCGGGACTACCTGCACTACCTCTCTCTACCTCTCTCTCACTACCTCTCTCGGTTGCCTAGGTAACTACATATCACTCCGCCGCTGCTGTATAGACTGTGCTAATAAATACAGGGAACAAAGTATAACTATTGCAATGCAATGAAAGGGTAGTTTGATTTCTAACATTATTCTCTCAACAGACATTTACATCGATAGTCTGTCGTTATAATTGATTTGCTTTTGGTGTACTGTGGAGTGGGTAAAACTGTTTTTAATGGCAGGCTAGCAGTTACTGTTGACTCGCGCTAGCCTAGCACTGGCGAACTATGCAACTGGAACGACTGGATGAACATTTTTGAAAACTGTCTCCACTGATAAATAACACTAAGGCTAACTTGGAAATGAGGCCCAATGTCCAAAATTCTGAACCACCCCTTTAAAGTATCCCGGCACCATGCCGGATTTCCAGCGTGCGGCCGTGAGGAAAAGAAAATTGGGGAACTCGCATACGGTTTAATATTTTCGAGTCAATTGATTTCACCTACCAATCATATGAGAGGAACGCAGCTCTAACTAATGTTACAAGCCTATCAGAAGCAGAGCAGGGCGGGTCCTGGCAACACAGTGTGATTGAGATCCATACTGCCGTGCAAAGGCAAAAAAACTTAACTTCGTTTTTGGTCGAAAATGAGTTATTGATATTTTTGGCACATTCAAGACCTCCTTTATCATGTGGATAAGTATCTTGAGTCAATTCCGTAGTTTTTTTGAGAAAATAATGGGTTGTCTTCTTAACAGTAACTTCCAAAAGCCCTTGAGAAACCAAGGCAAAACACCGTAACACCAGTTACCGCTCTTTGGCTTTGTTTTGGAACGCTCATATTGAGTTACGGTACTCTGCCTTTGTTTAGCCGCGAGTCAATATGAAGTTAGGCCTATCAAATAATGGTGTTCTATCAAATAATGATACCTATCAGATTGTTCGGTGTTCTGCCTTTGTTTTACTGTCCATTAAAATTGAAATTACGGTGTAGCCCGTGTACTTTGTACAGCTACCATCAGTCCCTGTAACTTCTGATGTCCCGAGAGTTGTCCTGCACAAACGCGGTCAGAACATTTAGTATGGTCTGACTCTGAACCCGCTCCATCGACAAACGTGCAATATCGATCGTGAAGGATATGTGCAGAGTTGACAGAAAAATGTTACACATGCCATAGCAGGTGAAAAAACAAAAAAAACAAAGCCCCGTCTCACCTTTCGGGTACCGGACCTGGTTGAAACACTCATGCATCTAGCTGGCAGAGTGCCAAAACATCGCCGGCGCCTTCAGAACCGCCCTAAACACGGTCAAGCCGACGTGGGAATAATATCACAGGGAGTGTTAATAATGAAGCAACAACACGGGTATATTGGTGCATACAAATACAACATAATGAAGCAACAAGTGTAGCCTACTGGTGCATACAACATCAGACCAGCTGTTACAAGCAGCTTGTACCTACAGCGTCCGGAATAAATCCGCGGGACGAGCGAGATTATCTACCATTATCTACGAGATATCTACCAATTGAAGATATCTTTACCGCTATGGAGGTATTTTGTCATGTCTAATGTATTAATAATGCCATCAGAATCCAACCAAAGCACAGAATAGCAATACGTAGATGGCTATAAGTAATTGTAAATCATACAAAATAAATGCCATGATCACTAGATTTTATACAGGTGTTACTATAATGATTTTGTTAATTATTTTATATTATTTACGTATTTCAGTTACAATTTTAACATACAGCCGTAATACTTCAAAATAAATGGTGCCATTGAAGAGCAGTCCGTCTGTGCAGTTTCTCTCCAACAACATCCCCCCCGAAAAATGGTTCAGGCTCAGGCTCATTTTGTTTTCACTTTAACCCCTGTGTTGATAAACTCCTCCACGTAGTCCTCCAAACTACTGCCACCCTGTAACATAAAAACAATTCCTCCTCTAAATTCTGGAAAGCTTCTAGGCGCAATGTTTACAGCTGCAATGTCCCTATTTGGTTTGGTATTCTGTCATGTTTAGATTCCTAAGATAATGATGATGAGGGCAGGTTAAGAGTTTCGAAAGTAACAAGGTTTATTTACAGAAGCAAACAATTTGAGACAGAGTGCATAGCAAACACCAACAATTCTAGACAAACACAGCAAGGAATGAGGAGCTTAAATACTCAATGATAACAAACTCAGTAATGATCAGCTCTGATAATTAAATTAATATCCATGGTAACAGATGACTGGCGGGAAAACTACAACAAAGGAAACAGACGATAAACAAACTAAAAGTCCATGAAAGTGAAACTAACTGAACATAATCATGACATACACATCTTAATTTGATGTTTTTATTCCTAAGTTAACGTTGCTATTAATTTTTATGCAATTTATTTTGTTCTGCAGATGAAAAAAAAAACTGTATACTATAAATTCGAAATAGCAGTGATATCTCCCATTTTAAAAAGCATATTATTATCAAGTATTTTATTTTGGTCTGCAGTCAAAAGTTAAACAGGAAAAAAAATAATAAAATGGTAGCAGCCTATGTAACGGCATCTTTTTCTGAATATTAATTTAAATAGTGCACATAATAAATACAAAAAATTACAAACATGACCATTGTAATTAACATAATTTTATATATACAATTTAGTTATATGGCAAAAAGATGAAGAAATTGCTGCGGTGGATATCTCATGCCAATACTCCAATATTCAGTAAAATCCAAAATTGGAGTTAAATCCAATACTCATCTTGAGGTCTTTCTTTCTTTAGGTTTGGAGTTTCCAATGTTGGCAGCTCCATTATAGCTTATTAGGAGCGTTTTACTTTGTTGTAGATTAAAAAATGAAAAATAAAATACATAAATATAATTTTTAATTACTTCTGTTTCTAAATAAATAAAGCAGTAATTTTTATTTCGTTATAAGTGACCTAAGGAGACTTTGGAACTCTAACCTTAAAGAAAAAATACCGTTTTTGCTCATGCAGAACGAACCAATTTGTTTTTAATTCCTGATTTTAGACAAAAAAAACACATACATTATAGCTTTAATACAAGTTTAAAAACAGCGCTGTACAAGTTATAATTAAGGAAAATTAAACTAATGATCATAAAATGTGGCGATAATGCCAAAAAGAAAGAAACAAAGAATTTTATGAAAACAATAGCCAAGACACATTGCTATATGACATCAACAAGCATTTATCATTCTTACAATAACCACCAGAATGTCCACCTTCACCATGAACTTAAAATTGGGTTCTGTTAAATTGTATTCAACAGTTATTCTCACGAAACGAAAATCATTTCAACCAAATTCGATAAGAACAGTTTTTAACTTATTTGCAACACTTACATACAGTAACAGCAAAGCTAATGTTTAATGTTAGTTTAAGTTCAAACTAACCAAAGTAGCCTAAAACCTTTAACGTTTCAATAATTAAATTAAACTAACTGAATCGCAGGCTATCAATTAGTGCAGTCAAACTCATAATGGTGTGTGTTTACGGTGTATATCAGCTGTGTTGTCTCCGGCAAGGCTTGGGTAGACTATGTAATCGGATATCGCAATATTTTTTAAGGCGATTATCGATAAAATAAAAAATTCATATCGCCCAGCCCTACATGAAATGCTTCCCAACACTACAATGAATTGTTTACTGCACTACTGTTCAATGGCAGCACTACACCAGTTTTTATATTTCAATATTTACTTGAGTTGTGTGGTTGTAAAGTCTGAACTGAATGTGATGAGAATGAGATTGTGGTGGTATATTTTTGTTTGTTTGTTTGTTTGTTTGTTTGTTTGTTTGTTTTATGTATCCCATGGGGGAATTATCCGAGGTTAAAAAGTGCATTATTTACAAAAGGAATGCAAAAAGGAAAGAAAAAAACAATCCAATACTCACCTTGAGGTCTTTCTTAGGTTTTTGGGTGTATGTGTTCACGAAGGACAGCTTCATGCTCTAACAGAGGTAAGACACTGCACAGAAATCAAGACTACAGGAGTTAACGGACTGTCTGGTTGATGTGATGATAACTGTAGTGTGACTACATTTACAGTACATAAATGGGGGCAACTTGGAGCAGCTACTGGACAGTGACATATATCTGTCATGGACTGTGAGGATAGGTCTGTCTCTGGACATTGCAAGAGGGCTGCAATATCTACACAGCAAGGGCATTTTCCACCGAGATCTTACATCTAAGGTACAGACACAATTACAATGCACTGATTTATTCTATTAACACTAGGGTTGCCAACTTGAGGAAAGTAAGGGACAATCTTGGTTCTTTATGGGAAAATAATGAACAGTATAAAGGACACTCAACATTTTTGCAATGTACCCCATAGTGTATGGCATTTCAGTGTTTGCAGTTAAGTGTGTAATTTTTTTGCCTGAATGAAATGCTAAAATGAATCTCAGACAGCAACAGATTTGTTTTGCTTGACCTTTTTGTACAATTTAATTTAATTTAAAAAGTGGTAAACTACAGGTAAAGGTTTTATATTAATATAGGAAAAAAATGCATTGGAAAACAAAAAGCTCACAAGAAAAAGCATATATTGACTACAGCATCTTCAGTTATTCATATTTCGTTGTGTTCATTATTTCTTTGCATGACAGCCTGGCCAAAAATGATGTCCACACAGTTTGGCATGTTTTATTGTGTTATCACAAATAAAACATTTGACTCCAAGCACAACTACACAAAATGCTTACAAAATCTTTAATTTTTTAATCTTTTTAATGATTTGAATAAAGGGTGAAGAATTTTTCTATGCCAAACATCGCTTTTGGCCACTACTGTTTATCGTGCAGTCTATATGCGAAAATTAGTTTTTACGTGCATATGATACGCATTGTAAACCCCTTGGGTAGGATTAGTGGTGTGGGGTACGTGCGTATTACACGCCATAAAGTGCGTATCATATGCATGTGAAAACTCATTTTCGTATATATACATACTCATTCATATATATACACTCACCTAAAGGATTATTAGGAACACCTGTTCAATTTCTTATTAATGCAATGATCTAATCAACCAATCACATGGCAGTTGCTTCAATGCATTTAGGGGTGTGGTCCTGGTCAAGACAATCTCCTGAACTCCAAACTGAATGTCAGAATGGGAAAGAAAGGTGATTTAAGCAATTTTGAGCATGGCATGGTTGTTGGTGCCAGACGGGCCGGCCTGAGTATGTCACAATCTGCTCAGTTACTGGGATTTTCACGCACAACCATTTCTAGGATTTACAAAGAATGGTGTGAAAAGGGAAAAACATCCAGTATGCGGCAGTCCTGTGGGCGAAAATGCCTTGTTGATGCTAGAGGTCAGAGGAGAATGGGCCAACTGATTCAAGCTGATAGAAGAGCAACTTTGACTGAAATAACCACTCGTTACAACTGAGGTATGCAGCAAAGCATTTGTGAAGCCACAACACGCACAACCTTGAGGCGGATGGGCTACAACAGCAGAAGACCCCACCGGGTACCACTCATCTCCACTACAAATAGGAAAAAGAGGCTACAATTTGCAAGAGCTCACCAAAATTGGACAGTTGAAGACTGGAAAAATGTTGCCTGGTCTGATGAGTCTCGATTTCTGTTGAGACATTCAGATGGTAGAGTCAGAATTTGGCGTAAACAGAATTAGAACATGGATCCATCATGCCTTGTTACCACTGTGCAGGCTGGTGGTGGTGGTGTAATGGTGTGGGGGATGTTTTCTTGGCACACTTTAGGCCCCTTAGTGCCAATTGGGCATCGTTTAAATGCCACGGCCTACCTGAGCATTGTTTCTGACCATGTCCATCCCTTTATGGCCACCATGTACCCATCCTCTGATGGCTACTTCCAGCAGGATAATGCACCATGTCACAAAGCTCGAATCATTTTAAATTGGTTTCTTGAACATGACAATGAGTTCACACTGTACTAAAATGGCCCCCACAGTCACCAGATCTCAACCCAATAGAGCATCTTTGGGATGTGGTGGAACGGGAGCTTCGTGACCCGGATGTGCATCCCACAAATCTCCATCAACTGCAAGATGCTATCCTATCAATATGGGCCAACATTTCTAAAGAATGCTTTCAGCACCTTAGAACCAGCCACGTAGAATTAAGGCAGTTCTGAAGGCGAAAAGGGGTCAAACACAGTATTAGTATGGTGTTCCTAATAATCCTTTAGGTGAGTGTATATATAATATAATATGGAACTCTCTACCCCGATCACTCTGTTCTGTTAACACTATCTCTGAATTCAAATCCATGCTCAAAACTCACTTATTTGCTGAATGTCATAACTCCTAAGTTGTACTGTAATTTTCTGCTGGATGCTGCCTACCTAACCTTCTCATTTTCTGTACCTACACTCTATCTACATGCTGTTGTTTTGTCTGCTGTCTTTGTCCTCTGCCTTTATCGTTGCTTGTCTATTGTAAAGCGTCCTTGAGCTCTGGAAAGGCGCTATATAAATAAAACTTATTATTATTATTATTATTATTATTATTATTATATATACAGTAGTCAATATTTGAAGTGGATCAAAAAGTCCATCAAAGTTGTCCTAAGACAAGAACGGTTATTGTTCAAAATTCATGTATAACTTTGATGAAAGGTTTTGATCCACTTCAAATGTTGACTACTGTACATATATTAAACCGGCTGGATGTTGTGTGACTGGATATGGGGCACATGAACAGTTACCATGTGAATTCGCCAAACTGTTTTGCTACAATCAAAACGCGGATGGTGAAACCGAATTATTGTTAGTAATAGTCCCACTCACTTTAAGCCGGAGCAGAGGATTTTGCTTTGTTTTGAAGTCTTCCTTGAACTGCTATTGATATATGTATTGTCTCTCATATTCAGGTTAGTATCCGCAAAATCCCTTTAAAACTAGGTGGTCAAATAGCATATGACGGCGTATACCCTAGACTAGAGTCTACACTACTGCTACTTTGATGTCTTAAACAAGGGACGATTCCGTATTAATACGGAACAGTTGGCAACCCTTACCAGCACCTATGTCTACTCACTGTGCTTTGCTGCAAAGTGTTACAGTTTTTGGACAAAAAAAGGTTAAGACTGTACAGAATATTAAAATATACACTCTGACACAACACTCTTTTACAGAATTGTCTGGTGCGTTGTGACAATGGTGCTTTTACAGCTGTGGTTGGGGACTTTGGGCTGGCTGAGAAAATCCCTGATTATAGGTCAGTGCATACCTTATCTTACATATAACAGAAATAATACAGATTTATGACACACATTTAACCCAGAAATACAAGCAAAAGTATTACACTTATATGGTAAGACTATATTCAGAATGTTATTCCAAACATAACTCAAATACTGATTGGAGACATGCATGAGATGTTTGTTTTGCTTGTCTACAGTGATGGTGTTGAAAAGCAGCCTTTGGCAGTTGTGGGCTCCCCCTACTGGATGGCTCCAGAAATGTTAAGAGGAGAGCTGTACAATGAGAAGGTATCCTGTCTTTCAAAACTAACAAATCAATATATCCAACTCTGCTCATGTGCTTGTGTAACTTTATTTATGTCATGTTCATACCATAGGCGGATGTCTTTTCATATGGAATAATCCTTTGTGAGATTATTGCTCGAATTGAGGCTGACCCAGATATTCTCCCACGGACAGAGGTACATCATACAGCTGTAAACCATCACATGAAACACAGAGTCAAGCATAGAATCATAAGCTGGTTTATCATATATAGATCAAGCCTAGAGATTGTGTGAAAAATCACTTAATCACTTTTGCTAAATTTAACTTTAAAGAGAAAAATTTTGTTCAAAGACAAAAACTTAAATCTTGTCTGAAAGTCTAGTCTATTAGAAAGTCTATTGTTTAGGTAATGATAACAGAAATATTGATATTCTAAAATTGTATTGATTGTAAAATTGTATTCTGTATCTGTAAACAAAACAAACTTAATGCAGAAATAATTATATTTATTTTGGCCTTATGTCACTTACTCGCATGTTTTTTTTTATAAACATGATGCATGTGCATATGATAAACTATGTAATGAATCAACATCTAATCTAAATCTGATGTTAAATTGAGCATGACCACCAGAGCACTGCCTCCCTCTGCTGGTCAAGCAGCATGTTGCATATTTCTATTAAATATATTTTTCATAGTTCATTTTATTTTAGAAAGCAACACGTTGTTCATTATTGAAGTTAAATATGTATCTCAAGTTTGTCTATGTGTGTATTTGTATTCTGTCTGAAGATGCCTGATCAGTGTAATACATATGAAATAAAATGTTCTGTTTGACTGTAGGATTTTGGACTGGATGTGGACGCCTTTGGGCATATGGTGGGAGACTGTCCGCCTCCATTCCTTCGCCTGGCTGTCAATTGCTGCAATGTAAGCTACGTACCCAAACATAAAATAAAACTGAAAATTCAAAAACACATAGGACTGTAGATCTGTATAAAACTGTTCATGTTATTCACTGAGATCATTCTTTATGTGTTATTTTATGTCTATGGTAGATGAGTGCAGACAGTCGCCCTGCCTTCTCTGAAATAGTAGTAACACTTGAGATGAACGAGAGAGAAAGAGTAAAAAGTGAAGTTCCAGTCATCCTAGGTAAGTATGTTACAAAATAACATGGGCAAACAACATGGCCAGGAAATCAGTGCGCTAAATCAGTGTAATGAATTATTATTTATAATCATTAATTAAATAAATAAATAATTGATTTTAAGCCCACGTGCATATATATTGTGTGTGGGGTCAGTTTAAAAAAAAAAACTTTTTAAAGAAATTAATACTTTTATTAATCAAGGATGCATTAAATTGCGATGGTAAAGGCATTTATGATATTACAAAAGATTTCTATTTCAAATAAATAAAAATATATAAATCAAAAATATTAAGTTGTACTGTTTTTAACATTCAAAATAAGAAATGTTTCTTAAGCCCCAAATAATACAATGATTTCTAAAGTATTATGTGACACTGAAGACTGGTTATTTTAAATTGTAATAATAGTTCACAAAATTACTGTTTACTGTATTTTTGAACAAATAAAGCCCTAAAAAAAACTCTTGCCAACCCCAGACTTTTGAATAGCTGTGTATATTATATGCAAATTTAAAATATTGTTGTTGTTTTTTTTAAAGTAAATTTACTGGTTTAACTCTTTTTACAACACTTTCCTTACCACTCTTAAAGAAATAATGTCATTGTTGTGATTTCCTCAGAGCCCATTGCCATTGACGTCAGCCCGTATAGGAGAAGAAGCTCACCATTCTATCCTGGTGACCAGCGCCTGTCACGTAGTCAGTCAGACGTATTGCCCCCTGCCACATCACCATGTTTAGGCACTCCTGCTCGGGTGAACCCATTCTCTCTTCGCCAAGACCTCAACGGTGGTCGCATCAAGCTGTTCGACACCCCTAGCAAATCTGTCATCTCTCTTACTTTTACCCTTCCACCACCTCCAGACCCTTGTGCCTCCCCACCACTGAACGGGAGCCCGGGGCTCCGAGGACCCCCTCGAAGGTGTCGGTCCCTGCCGTGCACCCCTGATCTGGGCCGACAGCTACCCTTCCGGGACCAAGAGGACCGGAAAGAGGAAGAGGATGAGAGAAATGAAGAACTGGGAGATGGAATGAAAGAGAAAGAGGCGGAAGGACGGCAAGATGATGTGGAGGACTCAGGCCTGGTTCTGGACTTAGATATGGCGTCTTTAGAACGGGTAGAAGAGGAGGAGGAAGAGGTGGAGAAGGAGGGCCTGAACCTCACAGAGCCCATGGACTGTAGTAGTTCGCCTGACACAGCAGAAGGAAACGTGTCAGGAAAGCGGCTTATTAGTGGTTCTTCTTTTTCCCCGTCCTTAAAATCCAATGGTTGGGCTACGCCCATCTCAAACGGACCAACGTTATTACCTCCCCTTCCCCGTTTGGACAACAACAATGGACTGCTGAGGCCTGGGCGGCCGTTTGCATGGGCTAGACTCAAAGGATACCGAGGCCCCGCCCCGGAGCCTTTACCGCCCACTAATGAACAAGACGATGTCATGTCATGTCCGGCCTGTTGTCTGGCTGGGTTCAGCTTCCCTTCCTTGTGCCTGCGTGGACCACCTCCCTCGCACCGTGGACCTCCACGAAGACCTTACAGGAACTTCAACAGAGGGGAAGCGTCTGCAGCCACAGCAAAGGGACTGCTCTGTCGGGGAGCAACGGGTCTGGCTCTATCCGCTGCAACCTGTGAGCCAGGGTTACCTCTGCCAGAGGCCCAGACCTAAAGATGACCACTGCAACATCTCAGAAACTGCTTAATATTTACAACGAAACACAGTCGGGCCGCATCCCTGATGTCAGTATGGTTATCTTACTGGATGCAGTGTGGGATGAACACTGCAAATCCCACTGCAAAAATTAACACTGCAAATCCCAGTGCGGGATTTCTCATTGAAATAGAGGTATAGTTCACCCAAAAATGAAAACTCATCATTTCCCTGTACGACTTTCTGTATTCTGTGGAACACAAAAGATGATGTTCAGACAGTGAAATTCAATCAGGTCCAATGATATTTAATCGTTTGGACGAAACATTTGAAACATTCTTCAAAATACAGTTTTACAGAATAAAGAAAGTCTTTTGACATGTGGGTGAGTCAATTATTTTCTAGGGCTACACAGTATATCGATATAAATTAAATTTTGCGAAATGTCTTTGTGTGATTGTCAAATTGTGCAGGCTGCAATTTATTTAAATAAATAGTATATGCACTACCAGTTTCAGCGGATTGCATTTAAATGAATACAGTGCCATGCTTTACTCTGAAAACAGGCAGTGCAATTTATTTGCTGGCAACTTGCCAAAATAAAAGCTTGATGGTTTAACTTTGGAAATAAAGTTACTAAGATGCAAATATTAGTATAATAATTTGATGGTCTTACAATAAAACAAAATTATTTTTTATTAAATACTCTTTTTATTTTACAGTACAATAGTATTATTACCATATATTATTTAATAATAATCACAATAAACAAAACAGCACAAAAACAGTGGGAATGTGGCCTATGAAAACTTAAGTAGAAAGAGATAAGTTCACTTTATAGTTACTGTCTGATATAGGTTTAAGTGAGTTATTAAAACACCCACTTTTTTTAAGTTTTCCCAAATTGTTCAGCTCTTAAAAGAATGGTTCACACTAGTTAATCTTTTTAAATATATATATTTTTTTATTTTCTATGCAGGTGTACTCCCCTACAAAATCACCCCATTCATTCTAAAATTACATTTTTTTTTTAAATATAGTTATATTAGTCATCAGCAGAAAATTTCAAATTGCAATATTTTGTGCAGTCCTAGAATTTTCATTTTTGAGTGAACTATACCTTCAAATGTGTGCATTAGATACACACAAGTTAAAAGTGAGAAATGAAAGACATGCTGGTACCATAGTGCCAGTTCTTTATCCTGTAATTCAGAATAACCTAATATCATCACATTACAATACTGTCTGCTTTTTATTGTGTGCTCTTTTTGGCTCCATAAATGTTTGATTGACTCAAAGCCACTGTTTAAAAAAAGTGTTTGTTATAAGGGTGACCTATGTGAAAATAGTGGCATGTCAAGCATTTTATGTGTATTATCTCATGTATTTATTTATTAGATAAGCATTCCTCTGAAGGACTGAGTGCTCTTCACTTTGCTGTGAGAGTGAAGAGGGTGTGTGACACTGAGTACTGATGTCAGACATTTGTTGATACAATTTTGTGATACACATGTACGTTTAGATGCAATGTATGCAGTAAATCGGTAATTCTTTAAAATGTACTGTTTAATAGGCTTTTTTAAAATGAAAACTTCCATGTTTTGAGTTTTACACAAATGAAGATGTGTAGGAGTGCCTGTAGAGGATAGCAGGATACTTTTTTTTTATCTCCCCCTAGTGGTCAGGAGGACACACTCTTGTTAGATCACTGCTGCTGTTATTTAAAAAAAAAAAACAGATTCCTCTTACATGAGTGATGTTTGAAGACATTTACCTTTTAAGACATTTAAGTTTGATCTAGTTCAGTTTTTTTTGTGATGTTCAAGGTATGGAATTGTATTTAAAAAAGTAAAATAGCATCTTGCACAAAGTGTTTCCTGATGTCACTGACATTTACTCATGACAGTTATATGACACACCCCAACACATGATCAACAAATCTGCTTTCTGTTTCATATTCAGTCTGAAAAGTTTTTGCATTACTTTATGCAGAATCTTAGACGGTCTGTAATGCTGCAGTGCAGATTAAACCTCAAAAAATACGTTCACTGAATTTCCTCATGCTTGTGAACGTACATCTGTTTATGTTATGAGATGAGCATAGGAAGTATCTGCATGCTGAGTACTGTACAAAACAGTGATCTGTACATATTAATGCATGACAATAGGCATAAAGCTGTCTAGCGCATTGAAACTTCCCTTCATACTGGCATCAGAAGTGAAGTTGTCTCAAGGCGTTTTGTCTTATTCGGATCTGAATTCAGATGAGATATGGATGCAATAAGTGCTCTTGCTTTAAGCAGAAAGTTATATTTCTTATAGTTTGGCGAGTGAAATGTTAAAATGAAAGTACATTTTCTAGTACTAATCTGTGAAGTAACGTATTGGGCTGTTAAAGTCAGAAAGCTGATTATGAAATATCTGATTAATTTATCATTTTCCATGCACGCAAGAGATCTGATTGTGTGTAATATATACAGCACAGACATTCAGAACTTGCCTCCTTTGTGTCGGTGATGAAGTGATGTTATAGCGGATGGGGCATGGATGGATTTGTAAGGCCCATGTTACTGTATAAAGATTTGTTTCTTTCAAAGAGAGAACCTCTTTCTCTGAAAACAAAGCACTTATCACTACAATTACTGTTAATAGTTCTGGGGAACCGCAGCTTTAATAAATGTCAATGAGTTGTTCTTTATGAAAATGTCATGAAATAAAAAAACATTGAATGTAGAAACTGTCTTTTTTTCCATTAAAACAGATTTGAAATGTTGACAGAAATGGTTATAGCTACAGAGCTGAATCACAAAACGGAAATGTATTGTGATGAATAAGGAAATGATTGGAATTTAGGTGGGATTAATGTACACGCCCCTCTTAATCTAAATGAATGAGTGTTGCGTAATTGACTTAAAAGGTACAGCTGATGTGGGAGGAGTGGATGATTATTTAAGGATGTTGTGAGTACTGCTCGAGAGAGATTCGGGGGAGCTCTCACTTGTGGGGAAACGCCAGACGGCCGCTCGGGATGATTAGTGTCTCCAGCGGTGAAGATAGACAGTCAGTGGGGGGTAAATGTGACAGATAGTTAGGGACGCGACTTCGGGCTAGGAGAGCTCCTACTCGGTGTGATAATTGCAAGCAATAGAGAGTTTGGAGAACCTGATACGGGCAGCCGAGTGACGCGACCGAAAGGCTCCTGGGTATCCTTTTTGCTGAACCTCTTGGATCCTCTTGAGTCTGCCTGCTGACCAATGGACTGAACAGAGATTTCCTGTGTATCCTTCTCGCCAGGACGTGAGCTCGTCTGCTTGTGGATCAATATACTGAGCAAGGGGGGTAACGTGTTTTATGAGCTGACATTGTTTTAACCATTAATAAAGAGTTGTGTGTTAACTGCCATCCTAGTGTGCTGGTCTCTGTCTCTCCCGAATACTGTGCGGTTGTTACACTGGTGGCAGCGGTGGGGTTTAATCCCTAACGATAATAAAACAGCCGGACGATGGAGGGCAGAGATGGGCACCGGGATGTGTCCGCGACCCCATCTACCTCAGCAACTGTTACGGCACTTTCGGTTTTAGCCACAGCTGCATCATCAAACGTGTCTATGGCACGTCCGGTATTTATGCCGGAGACCTTTACCGGCATGGGTCGGGAGTGGTCTGATTGGAAGGAACAGTTTGAGATGGCAGCTGTGGTGAATAATTGGAATGACGGAATGAAATTGAAATTTATGGCACTTTTATTATCCGGGCGCGCTCGAGATATTTATAGTGGCCTTTCATTAGAAGCCAAACGCAGCTATGTTTTATTGAAAGACGCTTTAGGTAAATGTTTTGAACCATGTGAAACTGCAGAATGGAATCGTGTTAGTTTCTCGTCCCGCAAGCGCATGCCGAACGAAACTTTACGTGAGTTTGGTAATGCGCTGCGGAGGTTGGTGACTAAGGCATATTCTTCAGTAGGGGCAGATACACAGGATTTATTAGCTAGAGATCATTTTATCGCGCATGTGGGAAATGGGGAGATTCGTATTCAATTACGCAGTGTTAAACCGATCACTCTAGAAGAAGCCATTAATATTGCAAGTGAATTCGAACTTATTCAAGGGTTAGAACAATGTACGAGTACCCCTGATGCTCGAGTGCGGGGTTTACAGATGTCCGCGGCAGAAAGTAAGGTAGATGCGCTGACGGAGGTGGTGGATGCGCTCCGTAATGAAGTGCAGACGTTGCAAAAATCTGTTCAACAACTTTGTCAGGCAGTTCCAACATTAAGAAATCGCATTGTTGAACCATCAACTAGAAGTGGGGTTGGCAAAAGGCAGGTGCAACCTTTAGGAGGTGGTTGTTGGGAATGTGGATGTAATCGGCATATTAGGAGAGACTGTCCCTACGTGCAGGGAAACGGGAGGGGGCAGGCATTATAGGCCAAATGCCTGCCCCAATACAAGATAATTTTTTTCAGTTGGCCCCATCGGTCCAAGGCAGTTCTGGGATTTACCTTGCTGCTAAATTAGGTGGGTGTGACGTCAAACTTTTAGTCGATACAGGTGCACAAGTCTCAATAATACCGAAGCAGAGGTGGCTTACTATAACGAATGGCGGGGCTCACCTTGAACATCATGAGGGCGTGGTTAGAGTGGCCAATGGGGGGAGGATGCCGATTTTGGGTCGCTGGCAGGCGGTATGTCAATTTGATTCCCTAACGATCATTACAGAGTTTCTTGTGGCAGATTTGGAGCCTCAGGAAATTCTGCTTGGCTCTGATTTTCTGCTAAAAGATGGCGCTATTATTAATCTCGATCAAAAGAGCTGTCGGTTGATGGGAAAACAGATTCCCCTCTTGTTTGGTAATAATAATGGTATGCAGCCCTGTGACGTGATCGTGTACGTTGATACAGCTGTTCCACCCCGTAGTGAAGTTTTGATTGCAGGAGCGGTGGAGGGAGCGTCTGATAGTTTACAGGGCATGTTAGAACCGTCTTCCTCCCTTTATAACTATTGCGACCTTTTGGTGGCAAGGGTAGTGTGTAGGGTGGAGCAGGGTATTTTGCCCGTTCGTGTAATTAATGTCACTGATGACACTCATATTTTAAAGCGTGGGATGAAAGTGGGTAAGTTATTTTTTGATGTTGTGGTAGAGGGAGAGGACGTGGCTATGGGTAATAGGCCTACATTCTCTGTGGATATGCTTATAGATCGACTAAACTTACATGAAAAGGGCTTTGGGGAGGCTGAAACGCGTGCGGTGCGTGAGTTATTGTGCAAGAATTTGTCCGTTTTTAGTGTAAATGACGCAGATTTAGGGCGGACACAATTAATTACGCATCAGATTGAGACGAAGGATGCCAAACCTATTCAATTACCCCCGCGCCGTGTTCCCCTTCATCTACAAGACGAAGTGACTGAGCATATTAAGGAGATGCAGGTAAACGGAATTGTACAGCCGTCGTGTAGTCCGTGGGGCGTGCCTGTGGTCCCTGTACGAAAGAAAGACGGGACCCTTCGATTTTGCGTTGATTATAGGCGGTTGAATGATGTAACGCAGAAAGATGCGTATCCGTTACCGCGTATTGATGATGCGTTGGATAGCCTTGCCCATGCTCAGTGGTTTTCCACTCTTGACCTGGCCAGTGGATACTGGCAGGTCGAGGTGGATCCTAGAGATAAACATAAGACCGCTTTTGTAACACGACAGGGGCTATTTGAATTTAATGTTTTAAGTTTCGGGTTGTGCAACGCACCGAGCACATTCCAGCGCCTTATGGATTTGGTGTTGGCGGATTTACAGTGGACCACGTGCCTTGTTTATCTAGATGACATTATTGTTTTTGGGAGAACATTTGGGGAACATCTACAACGGCTGGATGAGGTCCTCTGTAAATTACGGCATGCGAACCTGAAGGTTAAACCATCTAAATGCGCATTGTTTGCCACTCAGGTTCGTTATTTGGGGCATGTTATATCAGCTGATGGAATACGAGCGGACCCAGTTAAAATAGATGCGGTGAGACAATGGCCTGTACCAAAGAATCAAACTGAAGTTCGGAGTTTTGTGGGGCTGGCATCTTATTATCGCCGATTTATTGAGGGGTTTGCTGAAATTGCGCGACCATTACATCGCCTCACAGGGAAAAGACGGAAATTTAAATGGGATGGTGAGTGCCAGCGGGCGTTTTTACAGCTTAAAACAGCCCTGGTGACAACGCCAGTTCTTGCGTATCCTGACCCGCACAAGGCATTTATTTTAGACACTGATGAAAGTGATATGGGCATTGGTGCAGTTTTGTCACAAGAGGTGGATGGCTTGGAGCGGGTTGTGGCGTATGCTAGTCGAGCTTTAACGAAACAGGAACGTAGGTATGCCACCACGAAAAAGGAGTTGCTTAGTTTAGTGGTATTTACTAAGTACTTCAAGCATTATTTGCTTGGGAAAGAATTTATGTTGCGTACTGACCACAGCTCCTTAAGGTGGCTTCATAATTTTCAGGGGCTGGAAGGACAGCTGGCTAGATGGATCGAACAGCTGGCCAGTTTTCAGTATAAAATTGTGCACCGCCCTGGGAAAAAGCATGTTAATGCGGATGCGCTTTCACGCTTGCCATCATTCGGCGCCAAGTGCGAAGGGTTTTCAGATCCACGTTCGGAGGTTAGTGCTTCGGTCTGCGCTGTATGTGAAATTGCTCCTTCGGGGGAGATTGAGGATGAGTTGGTGGGGGCGCAGAAGAAGGATGCCGTTTTACAGATTGTAGAACAACTGTTGTCACGGGGGGAGGAGGGGTGTGCTGAAGCACAGACCAAAGCGGAAGTGAGAGGGTTTTTGCCTGTGTGGGATCAGTTGGAGGTTGAGCAGGGGCGGTTAGTGCGTAAACCGCCCCTTAATACAGATGCTGCATCAAAAATTCAGGTGGTCCTTCCGAAGGTAATGGTCCTGGAGGTTTTGAAAATGTTGCATAATTCTGCTACGGCGGTCATCTAGGGGTGCAAAAATTGCAGGCGAAAGTGAAAGACCGGTTCTATTGGCCCGGGTGGTTTGAGGATGTAAAGAAGTGGTGTAGGGAATGTGCAGAATGTGCATCTCGTAAATCTTCAACGCTGAACGTTCGTGCCCCTTTGCAGCCTTCTTTTGTTTCTCGGCCTTTTGAACGTGTTGCGGTAGACATCTTGGGCCCTTTGCCCTTAACTGGAGAGAAAAATAAGTATATCCTGGTAATTGGGGATTATTTCTCAAAGTGGACAGAAGCGGTCGCGCTTCCAAATCAGGAAGCAGTGTCCATAGCGAAGGTTTTGGTGCAGGAGTGGGTGTGTAGATTTGGGGTCCCACGCAGTATTCATTCGGACCAAGGTTGAAACTTTGAATCAAAGTTATTTACAGAGTTGTGTGGTTTGCTGCAGATGCATAAAACAAGAACTACAGCTTATCATCCGCAGTCGAACGGGATGGTGGAGCGGTTTAATCGTACTTTACTTTCCATGCTATCTTTGTTTGTGGATAGTAACCAGCAGAATTGGGACACACTCCTGCCATATGTTATGATGGCTTATAGGAGCAGTATACATGCTACTACAGGGTTTTCGCCATATAAGGTTCTGTTTGGACGAGAGATTGTTTTGCCAGTGGATGTTGTGTTGGGAGTAGGGGAGACAGAACGTTTTGATTCGGCAAATGAGTATGTGGAGAAAGTGGCTGAAAGCTTGTCTTCGGTAGTAGAGGCTGTAAAAGCTCATCAACTGAAAGCATCAGGAAGGCAGAAACGATATTTTGATGTAAAAGTTTCCCATCAGTTTTATACAGAAGGAGAATTGGTGTGGGTGAAAAATAAGGTGCGTAAGCGGGGGCTGTGTCCGAAGTTACAAAGGCATTTTGTCGGGCCGTTTGTAGTCATTGAGCGGGTTACGGAGGTCCTGTATCGAATAGCCCCAAAAGAAAAGGGGTTTGAGCGAGTTGTGCATTTTAATCGTCTTAAACCGTATGTTTCTACTTTACTTGCAGGAAGGCCGGAATTGCAGAGTGTTGGGGGGGGTCGAATGTCGGCTGTGGATGGGGAAAGGAGTATGCTGCACCCTGACCCTGCACTACTGGCTGATTCCACACTGCACCCTGACCCTGCACTTCTTCCGGATGCTGCGCTGTCTCCTGACCCTGCGCTGGATGCTGTGATGCCTTCTGTTTCCACCCTGTTGCCTGCCCCTACAGTGGATGTGCCTGCAGCCCCTTCTGGTGACAGCTCTTGTGTGGCTGTACCTATTGAATCTGTAGGCCGCGAGTCGTGGTATGGGACAAATAATGGATTTGCTGAAGGACGGTTGTCGCGGGCTAGGAAGGTACCGGCCCGGTTGTTGGACTATGATTTATCGGCTTGACTCGAGGACGAGTCCTTTTCGCCTGGGAGGGGGGTAGTGTGATGAATAAGGAAATGATTGGAATTTAGGTGGGATTAATGTACACACCCCTCTTAATCTAAATGAATGAGTGTTGCGTAATTGACTTAAAAGGTACAGCTGATGTGGGAGGAGTTGATGATTATTTAAGGATGTTGTGAGTACTGCTCGAGAGAGATTCGGGGGAGCTCTCACTTGCGGGGAAACGCCAGACGGCCGCTCGGGATGATTAGTGTCTCCGGCGGTGAAGATAGACAGTCAGTGGGGGGTAAATGTGACAGATAGTTAGGGACACGACTTCGGGCTAGGAGTGCTTCTACTCGGTGTGATAATTGCAAGCAATAGAGAGTTTGGAGAACCTGATACGGGCAGCCGAGTGACGCGACCGAAAGGCTCCTGGGTATCCTTTTTGCTGAACCTCTTGGATCCTCTTGAGTCTGCCTGCTGACCAATGGACTGAACAGAGATTTCCTGTGTATCCTTCTCGCCAGGACGTGAGCTCGTCTGCTTGTGGATCAATATACTGAGCAAGGGGGGTAACGTGTTTTATGAGCTGACATTGTTTTAACCATTAATAAAGAGTTGGGTGTTAACTGCCATCCTAGTGTGCTGGTCTCTGTCTCTCCCGAATGTGCGGTTGTTACAGTATTGTTAAGAGCCATAACCAAGTGGACAGTGCTCATATTGTGTTTATAGGAACGCAGGTTCCAATCCGGCCTGCATATGATCCCATTCCCACTCTCTTGCTAGACTAAGACTGGAACAAAACAGTAAGATGTTTAACAGTAACTAGGTTTTAATATGGCAGATACATTTTATTCTTCTTCAGATGTAACAAGACTAAAGTCTGAAAAACCCAACAGGACGACTCTTAACTTATATTGATTAAAAAGGAAAGAACATAAATAAAGAAAAACATACAGAGTGAAAAAAGACAGTATAAAACTGTACATTATAATAGCAAATGTGTCTAATACTTTCTTTGTCTAAAACAACAAAGACAACAGTTTAAAGACATACTATACATTTAAAAATACCACAAATGTTTTCATTTTTTTGTGTCTATGTGATTTAATTCAATTTAAAATTTAATTAAAGTTAAAATTTCAAAATAAAATGGCAAATTACTTGCATACATGCTCTTTTTTGAGGACCAAGTCTAACATTTCTGGTTTTAATTCATTTTGAGAGAATATTTGGGGGATGATTGCAAAAATGTCTATGTGGTGTAACCGTCAAAACTTTGTACCAAATAATTTATCTTGTTTAAAAAAGGTGAAATTCTCAATAAAACACCATATCAGCTAGTTTGGCATAATCTTACATTAGAAATTTATCAGTAAATAAAAGTAAATGGAACACCATTTTTCTAAATATTATAATTAATTTCGGGAATCATGAGTAGTAATAAGATACAGCACCTGTCAAAATGATTGATTGACAGGTGGGCGTGGCTATCCGTGATCTTGTCCCGCCCCTTCCGGTTCCTCCCCTTCCTGTCCCTCCCTTTCCGGTCCCACCCTTCGGGTCCCGCCTCTTCCTGTTACCTTTGACCCAGTTCCGCCCCTTCCTGTTACCTTTGACCCAATTCCGCCCCTTCCTGTTAACTTTGACCTTGTTCCGCCCCATCCGGTTACAGCTTCTGTCAAAATGATGGATGATGACCTTTGATCTAGTTCCGCCCCTTGCGGTTACAGCTTCTGTCAAAATGATGGATTGTTTGAAGTTAGTTTGATCGTTTGAAGTTAGTTTGATCAAGAAAAAGGGGGCGTATAGGACGTGTGACAGATAGTTTGAGATGCATTGGCTTTGATGATGACAGTTAGTTTGATCGTTTGAAGTTGGTGTTTTGTCGCCGCATCCCCTACATATCCCTGAGCTTATCACGGGCAGCTGTGAAAGTGATAAGAAAAAATTGTGGAAGTTTATCTGTTCTGTAAAAGAATATAAAATAAAACCTCACACAAAAAACACTAAATGTACTAAATAAATGTATGAAATAAATGTACAACTATTCGCTGAATCAAGCATTTCAGTTTAAATAAAATGGAACCACAAAAATATTCCAAACAGTTAAAAATGTATTAGAGTTGAAGAAAAAACACATACAGCTTATGTAAAACCTCACACAAAAAGTTTAAATAAAATGGAGCCACAAAAATATTCCAAACAGTTAAAAATGTATTAGAGTTGAAGAAAAAAAACATACAACTTATGAAACAGTGTATGAATGATCTCACACTGACTCAAAACATATAGGTTAATTGTTTATTCTTACCTGTTTGTTATTTTTTAGTTATTGAAATTTTATGTTTTTGTTTGAAATAAATGTCTCCTACTTTGTCTTTTCCTTATGGTCATATTTGTCTGTAAGCATATTTTGGCATCTTTGTCTTACCCAACACAGATGGATTTTAAAACATTTTACAATTTTAACTTGTGTTAAAATGTAAAACTTGAGAGGTTAAGTTTATTACAACAATGATTTATAGATTACAGCCTATGCAGCCATTGAGTATACTACAGCCATCTGGCTATTGATATTTTTTCTTTTTTGTTATTTTTATACAGACTTATGTCACCAAAGTCACCACATTTAGGTTTTGGCTGTCTGAACCTAATGGAATGTTTTTTGTTTTTTTACTGAAGTAAAATAAATATAACAAAAAAAAAGCATATTTTACATAAAAAATAGGGTACTTTAGAGGTAAATAAATTCAAAAATCACAATTTTTTTTATAAATTGAAAGATTTTATTTTATCGAAGATGGTGATATGGTGTTTATATAAAAAAAAATTGGGATCACACCTCAGACCTTTGTACCCACATTTGTCCACGAAGGATGAATTAATGGCTGCTAAAGGATGATTGAGGATTCAAACAGAACGTTCAAATCAGGATATTTCTAAATGATTCAAATGTTTTATGTAAAAATTATACTAACATAAGTGCACCTCAGGAAACGACATAAAAATTTTTTTTTTAAAAAATGCAGTTTATGACCCACTTCAAGCACTATGATAATCCCTGGAATTATCCATTTAGCTTCTGATACATTTAGATGAGATATCTTTTTTTCTTTTCTGTACTTCAAATAGTCTTTTGATTTTGGAAAAACATTTCTCTATCACACCTTTTTATAATCTTAAAGAGAAGATGAACTCAAGTCCAGGTTGTTACAGTTGGTGAAAACCGTGGTAACAGGTGAGTAGAACTGATTTGAAAAATACCAGTCAGGAGAATCACACAAGGAAATAACAGGCAACAGAGGAATGAGGAAAAAACAGCAAATCCACAGAGTAAAACACAGGTGAGTAATCCACGAGTACACAATGATATGAAGAGACAGACAACAAAGAAAGACTGTAGAAAAGGCCCTAAAGTTATGTCAGTGTTGCTATTATTTAGTATAGTTGACCATATTAGGCTTTACGTTTCACGTTTACTTCCGTTTATTCAGTGCTTGTAACGGTAGCCGACATAGACATCTCTATATGATGTCTATGGTAGCCGAAGCGCGCGCTGGTTTGTATACTATCTGACGTCACACAGTTAGTATGCAGAACGATAGAGATAGTCAGTCGGTCGGTCGGTCGTATTGTAGATGTGAGCGGCACCTTTCTTCAGAGTGTGCGTAAATGAGAAGAGTAAGTACATCTGTGATATTGTATTATTTGTTAAACTAGTGCTAGTTATTTCTGTTATTTGATGTGGATAAGAGTTCTGCGTTCACACTACACGCGACTTTGTTGCTGCAGGTCGCCAGTGGCTGCGCTGGAGGGCGTTCCCACTTACTGGTTGCCTAGTAATGTTTGTGAGTGACATTCACGGATGTTACTCTATTCTAGACAACAAACACGTTTAACTGCCGCTACAAACAAATATTTTGGAAGGAAAAGTCTAAATATAAATGGAATCTGTACATAAAATGCATAATATTAAAGATGAACGATAAACAATGAGTGCTCTTTGCCATCGCGGCTATTTAACTGCAGCAAACGGTCAAATACCGGTCTATCTGGGTTCCCGAAACCATTCTGTCATGGAGTCAGTACAGTGAACACCACTGTTTGTACACGGAGATATATCATAAGTTATAGGACAGTTTCTGACGGCTAAAATGAGCTTCTTGTTCAACTTGCCTCGGTCAGACTCAGCACTGAAGAGTGACGCACTCCACTGACTTAACTCCTATCGGTTGTCGCTCGCGAAAATCGCTCTTCATTTGCATAAAGTTAAACATTTCTCAACTTTGTCGCGCCGCTGGACACGCCCCACCGGTCGCCAACGGTCGCTGTCGCGCTTGTCGCCGGAAGTCGCCCGCTCACCATTTATAACAAGTGTTTGAATCTTTACATTATGCTTACAGTATCCACAAGTTTCCTACGTCCCATGAGGCCTTGCGTCAAAAGTGGGTGCGTCTTCCGGTTCGAAGTAAACAAGCGAAACGTGACACTCATTCATTCATTCGACTATCGATTAATCATTAATATTTATACTAAAATGTATTATTTAATTTGTTTAACTTTTTATCAATTACAAATGCAATGAAAATACAAAAATACAGCGTGTTTTTCCACGATGAGTTCTTTATTACAAGATCAACTTGTGGCAGTTAAACTGGACATTTGGTTATGGCTAAACTTGAAGATATGCGCTGCGGTGCTCTGGACTGCCGGTGCGAGTCGGCGTTTTTTAAACAGAGACCCTCGTTTGTTCCTAAATAGTAATAAAAAATAATCATGTTAAATAAAACCGAAATCGCGATACTCAGATCCACGGACCAGTGTCGCGGTCAGGGAAGGCAGAATTACGATACGCCCTTCCCACTCCCAGAGATATCCTTCCCGTCCAGATCCAATATAGCTACCATATCTTTACTATTTGTATTATTTGAAGTAAACATTATAAAATTTGTAGACCTACACCACAAAACTAGTTGAGGATAAATTATTTAAAATTGGGCGATTCCAGCATTATGGACGTGACATTTGCAGTCAAAATATAAATTCTCCGAAAATGCATTTAGGCTATTGAAATATACATATATCATATCATATCATATCAATAAAGGAGTCCAGACATTAGAAATATATAGCACATGCATTTTGTATTTAATATGAGGGAAATACACGAGGGTGACACAAAAAAAACTTTAACTTTTTGAAAGCACTGAGCCTTTATTTAAAGTTAATTTCGTTTTGTATTAATTGTATCTTAATTTCAATCAATGTTTCATCAACAATTTACCTGGATTTAATAAATAATAAGTAGCGGTAAATATAGCAGACAATAATCAAGACACGGAGGCGCTGGCGCCTGAACTGCAGCTCGTCTCATAAATGAACTGAAACTCAGCGTCTACTTGCCTTACAGACCTGAGAAATATATATATAGCCTATATTATATTAGATATACTATGAAATGTTTACTGTGTGGCATTCATGTTCTGAATATGTTGCTTCACAGTAGCCTTCACTTAAAATCTTTAGTCCAAGATTGTTGGATAATACAATTTGCCACTGAATTAGTTCAGTCCGGTTATAGGCCTATGTACAACCGCGAACAGCACATGTTGTCCCTGAGCTCCGTAACGACATCTCTCATAAAGGTTTGCGACTTATTTTAAATAGTAAAATATTATCTGAAAAACACCTAGCCTCTTCGCTAAACAGCACACAAAATACCATTGGTATGCTACTTCCGCCGCCTGACCGGAAGTTGCACCCACTTTATTTTTTACAGTAGCGCCCCCCGGAAACAGGTGGATAGAGGGAATGCATTAACGTCACTTCCCCGCCGGAACACGCCCCCCTCAGCCGGACTGAGTGGCAAAAGAGCTGCTGCGTGGCTGGAGTTAATAGGGGAAACAGCGAAAACGCGAGTAAAACAAACTATTATCAGTTTAAACTAAAAGTTGGACTCGATATAGTGTTCCTTACAACTTATCAAAGATCCAGTGATCCATGGATATTGACATGCAGCCAGGAATCGTGTTTCCTGACATTTATATGTGCCTGATTTCGACGCCCGGGAAATAAATTAAGAGAATTTGCCTGTAAACGTTTTATATAAATAGAATATAGATAGGTCTAAATCCGAGTGATCACTTACATTAATGTTATACTGTATATCATCATATCGTCCAGCCCTAAAACTTGTATAGTTTTTTGTCAGTGTTTATTTAAAAACATCCAATTATGCAGAATATAGTCTGTTCTGTAGCTTTTTGCAGTCTGTAAAAATATACAGTACCTCAGATTTCTGGTCAAATCTAGTTGTACAGTCAATCGCAAAGCTCTTTCCAGTTTTAGATGTGTTTTGTGTGTTTTTCACGGCATTCACGCTGAAAACAAATGTCGCCGCTCAGTCTTTTTGCCACTTGTGGGCGTGACCGCATTCACTCCGGCCGACGGTGACGTCATACGCATACCCTCTATTAGAGTTTAAGAGATATACTGTATAGTTATATACTGACTATTGTTTGCTTTTGTTTAGTAATGTATATTAGTGCTTAGAGAGGAATGAGTGTATGCATTTGTTTGATTTATTCATTTGTAATTTGTTTCTCTCTTTATAGAAACCACACTCAAATTTACACTCACCCTCAAACTCACTCACACAAGAAAGAGGAATAAAGAAACAGAATCAGAACTATTTCTCCGCTCTTTATTTCATACTCTGGAACATTTGGCCTTAAGTGGTGTTCTGGCCGACACACCTGAGTGAACTTGGTGATAAACCCAGAACTAGCACCTAGACTGAGCGTCTACCTATTATCTTCACTACAAAGACATCAAGGCACGTGTTGTTGGCACGTAAAGGCACCGAATCCAATGTTAGTTTTGCTTCCCGTCTCCAGAGATAATGTTCAACTGGCCGATTTTTGAAGACAGCATAGATGTATCCTTTGTTGCCTTTGATATCCCACAATCCTGTGCTTTCCATTGCTTGACAACTAAGCTAAAAAATTAATATGGTGTCTGAAAGTTTCTGTTGGTGGTCAGTTTCTGTGTAAACGTACGTTATTGACCGATGTTTTCCACTTTTAAAGTCATTTCTAGTGAGAAATTATATTAAAGTAATTAAATATTCTCTTAGTTATTACCAAAGTTCACTCTATAGATCATAAATCGTAACGCTGCCTCAGAAGTCTGTATAGTCTTTGATTGCTGGTTGATGAGGAGCAGGTGTAAGGGAGTAATTAGTCTGGGGAGAATGAGCAGTGTTCATGGAGTCGGACAGCTGGGTGGAGGGGGATGTGATGCATGAATAAAAACAAGTCTAGCAGGTTTATGGTCCTTCAATATAGGGACAGAGAAAACAAAACTCTTTTACAAACGAATGCAGTTTAGCAATTGGAACCTGGACCTGGATTATTTGCTTCCAAAATGAGAGGTGAGCGAAAGATTATCAATGAAACACATATTCAATGATTTAAAGCCTGTGCAAGCTAACTAACAGGGGCACAAAATAGTAATACAAGATAAACAAGGAATAGGAATGAACAAAAAGGGTGAGTGTTTGCCTATCTTAAGAAATTGAAATAGACTAAGTGTACTATAAGTGAAATACTAATCATTGAAATAATTTGAAAGCTTTGTAATCCACTTAAAAATATTCATCAAACTCCTGATTTTTACTCCTGTTCATATTTAAAAACAAGAAAAACTGTTTTCACTTAACTTTCCCAACAGATATGGACAACAATGAGAATTCTAATGGACAAATATCAAATATGTCAAGGGGCTGGACTTTTTTGCACTACTCTGTCTTTTGCATTGCATGTGTTATCCTTGTTGCAGTAGGGATTAACCAGGTATGTATGGCATTTAATACAGCCAGAAACCATATAATTATGGGTATGCTCCCTTTCCTTGATACACCACTTCACCATTTTAAGTGAGATTCCAAATGACGGAGCATATAAGTTCAGTCCAAAGAGCACCGAACAAAGAAACAATGTTTGATCAATTCACAGGAAGTGGAGAGGAACATTTTCACTTAGTAGTTATTGCACACCACCACCTCAGTACTACAGGAAGTTTATCTAAAATAAATTAGATGTATTTGGGTCTCTGGTATTATTGAAGAGTTTAATGAATCTTAGATGTGGTCTACAGCAATTTATACAATTTATAAATGTAATTAAATCTAATATATATTTGACATAAATACACATGGTATTACATGTTTATACATTTGATTAATATTACACATGTATATTTGATTAATATTAACACTTTAATTTAGGGTCCAATTCTCACTATTAACTAGTAACTGTGCATATTACTAGGATATTGGCTGTTTATTAGTATTTATAAAGCACATATCAATGCCTTATTCTGCATGACCATATTCTACATCCCTTATCCCACCTAATACCTAAACATAACTACCTTACTAACAATTAATAAGCAGTAATTATGAGTTTACTGAGGCAAAAGTCGTTGTTAATAGTGAGAGTGATAATAGAATATTAATAGTGAGAATTTAACCCTAATCTAAAGTGTGACCATATTATATTTTCTATACAGATATACTATACCATTATAACTTAAAGTTATGAGAGTTTCATCTGTGCTTGTTGCAAGGTGTTCCAAATGATCACATTTTCTCAAGTGAAGTGAACTTTGTACAAATCCTCACTGAGTAGGGGATCTGTCAAACTAATATGTGAAATTATGTATAATATTATGTTCTTACCTTTCAGATATATGGCAACAAACAAAATCAACAAAACCTCAATTCAAGTGATTTAGGTACTGTTTTTTAAAAATCTCAAATACTTAAAATGTGTCTTAAAATATTGATTGATTTAATACATACTTTTATTTATACCTTTATGATGAAAAAGATAGCCTATGAGGGCTAAATTAAAAGTAATTCTTACTAATCATCCAGGTGAACCGCTCCGAATTCTTTTGGTTGGAATGACAGGGGCAGGAAGAAGTGCAACAGGCAACACCATACTGGGAAAAAAGGTTTTTAAATCCGAGATATCATCATCCTCTTTGACTAAGCAATGTGAAAAAAATAATGCAACAGTTAATGGAAGAAATATATTAGTTATTGACACCCCGGGTCTGTTTGACACCAGCTTAACTACAGATGAAGTGGTCAACAGAATTAAGCATTGCATTTTACTCTCTGCTCCTGGTCCACATGTCTTCTTAGTTGTGATTCAGCTGGGCAGATTCACAGATGAAGAGGCAGAAGCTGTTAAAAGCATTAAAGCAGTTTTTGGTGAGGAATCCTCCACTTACACCATGGCACTGTTCACTCATGGAGATCGATTGGAGGACAAGAACATTCACACATTTGTGCGGGACAGCCCAAAACTGCTCAGTTTTATCAAAACTTGCAGTGGAAGATTCCATGTGTTCAACAATAAAGAACAAAATCCTGAACAGGTTGTTCAGTTGTTTGAACAGATTGACAAAATAGTTACTGGGAATGATGGGCAACATTACACCAGTGAAATGCTTGAAATAGAGAAAGCGACTGAGGAGGAAAAATATCACATCCTGAAAGAGAATGAGGAACAGAGAAAGAATGAAACAGAAGCTCTGAGGGCTAAACTTGAAGGTGAAGCTTTTGAAAAAGAAAAAGAAAAACTGGACAATGAATTTGAACAGCAGGCACAATGGCAAGCTGAGAAAAATATTCGTATGCGAAATGGTGGGTTCTCTTTTCTTAATTATGTAAGAACTTTTTTTTCCCCAAAAGAAACCTGAATCTTGAAAAATAAATAAATCAAATAAAACATTTCACTAAACTAAAAATTCAATAAATGAATATTTAAAAAAAACAAAAGTGAAACCGAATATATATGCAGAATCTATAAATTAAAAAAAATATATGCTCACATACACTCTCCAGTGTCTGTGTACCCTGGTTGACACCAGACCCTTCTCAGTTGTAACTGAGAATGGGTCTGGGGAAGGTTCATTCACGGCCCATTTCCAAAGGGGTGTCACCAACAGACCTTGTTCAAATGCCTCTGGGCGCAATTGGATAGACATAAAACCAATCAGAGCTATCGTCATCGTGTAAAGCCCGCCTCAATATTTGTGATTGGTGCCTCAATTTGGAAAAATTGGAAATGGGCTTGAATGGGCTCTTGGCCTGACTGACTTGCAGAGCAAATCTCAAATTTGCCCGAAGTTCATCTGTGACTATATACATGAATTCCTTGCAGAGGAACTGGAAATAAGTTGCAAGAAAAATGCCTGCCTCTCCCTGTTTTTGTTTTAAAAGAAATCCCAGGACTCTACATTGCTCTTATTTAGATTAAGTTGTATCATTTAGAAAATCATCACACATTTTCAGAGACGCAATGTGCCTCTGTGCTCTATGACGCAGAATAAGTTTGTCTTGAGCGAATATTTAATTTTACTCGTCTTAATTCAAAGCATGATCTTACTTTTTCTGCGGTAGCTATGACCTATTGTACGTATAAGATATATCATTTTTACTTTTCTTGTATCTCTCAAACTATCCTTATTCATTGTGGAAGCACACAGGGTGAAACCCTTCACTGAGAATATACTATCGGTTATCTACTCAAAATGTATGTATAATTTTTAAATGTTCACATTTTTTGATGCGACAGGCCGCATGAACAGACTTTGGGGAGAGCTGATGATACTATAGCAGAAAGCATGCCCCTTTGACCTCCTCGATTCAAACGCATAGTGCTCTCTAGCGGGTCGCTTTTTCAAATGCGTGTTGCAACTACGGTAACCGTTATGTGCCAAGAAGCTACGACATGCCTTCCAATAGCACTTCATCGAGTTTAACTGTACAAGTTTTACCGTTATACTCCCTATATAATCAGAGCCGATCCTGACCTCCCTGGGGCCCTAAGCAAAAATCTGTTAAGGGGCCCCTACCTGACCCATGAGCCATGTAAACCATTTGCCATTGCCACACAGTCACACCTGACACCCCAGTTCTCCCACTACAATCCTCCCTCGTTTAGTTAGTACTAATGAAAATGTAATTCCTGATATCAGAAATAGACATATTTTATATTAATATCAATAATTCACATTTTAAATAGTACAAATTTAATTATTGATATCAAAAATGCATCCTGTGAATTAATAAAAGCTAAAATGGCTTGCCATTGCATGTCACTGTGTTTTAAATGATAAAAGCAATAATTGATACTTGATGGTTATTATTTACTGAGGGATGTGCATCCATATTGACCAGTATGTCCAGCCAATCAACATTTTAAATGCAATATAGTCAATGTCAATAGATTGCTTTCCATCTTGCTTTATTGCAGAGTTGTAACTAAACTGACTTGGAGACTAGATAATCAATTGTCTTGTTTTAAAAGTATGAGCGCCTATAATGAGGAGTGCCATCACGCCCATATTGTACTGGTAACTGGTCCCCATATGTTTCACTGGAAAGTGCGCGTTTTATTTCCTGCACGCGCATATGAACTCATGTTAACGCACGACGCGGTTATCTTTTCCGAGCTGCAGTTTATAAACAAATAACGTTGTCCGTTGCCCTTTGTATTATCAAACGTAATCTCATGAAAGTGCGTATCTATACCACGAATTTAATTTCTCGTGCTATTTATACGGCAAAAATGTTTTTTTGCGTGCATAAGCTACGCACTGTAAATTTCTTGGGTAGGGAGTGCGTGCATATTATACGCCAAAAAGTGCGTATCATGCACGCAAAAACTATTTTTGGCGTACAAATGGCACAAGAAATTAAATTCGTGGTATAGATACGCGCTTTCAATTCACTCACATGGTGTTTTTCTCAGTCTCTTTTCGTGACCAGAAGGATAGTTCCGCTTAGTTATCTCATCGATGTTGTAAACTTTGATTGACGCGCTTTGACACGAGGGGGAGGCGGGGCCTTGAGTTATTTGCGGGGCCCTACGCAACTTGCGTAGTGTGCGTATAGGGAGGATCGGCTCTGTATATAATGAATTACACAACCATGGAATGAAAAAGCTTGTAATTTAGACCGTAAAAAAGAAAGCAGGCAACTTCTCCTTCATTAGCTCTATCCCCCTGGGAAAAGCTATCCCGATATTTACCCTCATTTTGAATTTGCCGGACACGTTTCGCTTTAAATTATTTTTTTAAGCTTTATCATGGCCACGAGGATTGCATTATGAAGTACTGTGCAGGGCAGCCTTTTAAGTGCCTCTCACTGACCTCCTTGGCCGCTTCAGATGGTGTCAGTCAGCCGGCTCTGAACGAAAAGGTTGGCTATTGAGGCAGGCTAGCGCTTTTTGTCCCGCTCCGCTATTATAGTTTTTCAAGATGGTGGAACGACATGGAGGCCTCCATGGACTTACCCGTACCATGTAAATAAAGATAAGAAATTCTTCGCTTACGTGGAAAAGTCAGAACATTGGCAGAGCTAATTTTACACCAATGAGATCATATTTATGAACAAAGACATTGATTTTAGCTATTAAAATACTTTAAAAACTACTGTACCTTTAATTTCAGATGTGTAAATTACTAAACTTTAAATTAGTAACTGCTAATTGCGCTAAAACCGCTACTGCTCGCTCGCTCTAGATTCCGGGAGATTTGAACTAATTTGCGGTCATCAGGGAGCCGCTATCAATCTGCGGGAGACTCCCAGAACTTCCGGGAGACTTGGGATGTCTGATATTTACACAACTAACACATATCAAATCTGCCGCCTTTTCAAACAGTAACATATTACTGCCGCCTAATAAGAACAGTAACGTTCGCTGTCGCAAACCTCAACTGTGCGCATGCGTCGGTGGAACCAGACGATAGGCTTAAATGTTTTCCGGCTTGACTGTTAAAAGCAGACGATTGGCTTTGCAGCGGGAGGGGCGGGGCATGTGCATACAACCGCCATCTTTGCCGTTACGGGGTTTCCCCATAGACATAATAAATACATAGACGCCCCATTGGCCGCTGGAGCGTACGTCAACGGCGCCGCCATATTGGGGATGGCAACTTTCCCATACCTCTCATACCGGGAATTGAGAAAAATGCCTGTTTCGTGCGCTGCTTGGGGCTGTACACATCGCCACACAATTGAAAACAGCTTTCGAGGAATTACCTTTCTCAAGCAAGACTGAACGTTTGTTTTTGGTTGTATTTGGTCATGATGTAATTAGTAATAGTAACGTTCAGAGGATATATTTAAAAATACTACTGTTATTGTGTCACGAAATGTAGTTTTAATAGTTTTTCAGTCGACAATGTAGTTGTTTAAAGCTCAAATATGTGGTTTGTTTATAAAGATAGCGCCTATTTAAAAATTTGATCTGACGTTTTCGGAGTTGTGAGATCCGTTCACCGGCGCCCAGCGCTCTGCACCCCGCCTGGAACCGCCGTACCTCGGCCAGTGCTTCTGATGTTTGCCGCTGGCTCGGATGTCTCTAGTCTGCTAGTGGTTAAACGTGAGATATAATTCGTCTTGTGTATATCTAACGGGCGATCTTTGGTCTCATTAATCTATAAATGGTTCCCTGGTCAATCTTTTTGGTTGAGGGCAAAGTGAAGTTATATTTAGTCTAGGCTATTTTAACGTTGAATCCTGCTGTATGTTTGACTGAAGCTACTTCTGTTATAATGGCTATTACTGATCAATCAAACTGAAATTTAACAAAAAGAGTTAAATATTAAATATAAGTCACTATTTAACTTATTTTTTTATTGTGTATATTCTGTAATTGATATTTCTTATTCTATTGCTATTATTAGAGTATTATTAATAAACTATATGCTATTATCAACATTTTTATGATTGTATTATTGTACTTATGATATTATATAATTATACTATTCATTACTATTTTATTTGCTGTATACTATTTGTTTATTTTATTGACTAAACTTCTATCAGATCTTTTGGTCAACGTCGATAAAGCATTAATTGTTGGAGATTTTAACATACACGTAGATAATTTAAATGATGCGTTAGGGGCTGCGTTTACAGATTTATTAAACTCCTTCGGGGTCAAGCAAAACGTCACCGGACCAACTCATCGTCTTAATCATACACTTGATTTAATTATATCATATATATATATTATATCATATACGAAGGCCTTCTGAGGGTAATCCGTGCGGTTTTGTCCTAAAAATATACATATTTAAAACTTTATAAATGAAAATATCTGACTTCCGGCAACGATCGACGCGCGTTCACGGGTGATGGAAGTCGGCGTACGAGGTAAGACGTAGAGTAGGAACTGTTGTGACGTAGAACCGAACGCGCCAGCGCAGCCAGAGAGCAGAGCAAAACAAAACACGAAAGCGCGTGAACGCACGCGCGCCGATCGTTGCCGGAAGTCAGTTATTTCATTTATAAAGTTTTAAATATGTATATTTTTACGACAAAACCGCACGGATTACCCTCAAAAGGCCTTCGTTTATCCCCCTGGAGCCGGATGGATTACTTTTGTGAAGGATGTATGCACATTTTGGGACTTGAAGGAGGTGGACCCCATTGCTTCACATTATATCCACTGAAGGGTCTAAGACATTTTCTAAAATAACTGAAAATGTGTTCGTCTGAAACAAGATTGACATATGCATCTCGAACGGCTTGAGGGTGAGTAATGCATGGGTTAAATATAATTTTTGGCCGAACTATCCCTTTAAAACGGCCAGGGCTGAGCACCTCAGCAATAGAAAACAACCGAAATAATCCAAGGTTTTTATTTAATACCGTGGCTAGACTAACAAATAAACAGACGTCGTCTGAACAAAATACCTCGTTACAGTTTAGTAGTAATGATTTCATGAACTTCTTCACCGAGAAAATTGAAAGCATCAGAATCAAAATCGTAAACGTTCAATCTTTACTCGCGCCTTATAATTCAGCCGCAATTATCACCCCGCAAGAACAATTACAATGCTTTACAACCATAGAACAAAAAGAGTTAAATAAACTTATCACTTCATCTAAAACAACAACGTGTTTATTAGATCCTATACCAACTGAACTACTGAAAGAAGTGTTACCTATAGTGGAAGAGCCTCTTCTCAATATTATTAACTCATCTTTATCTTTAGGTCATGTTCCAAGAACGTTCAAGCTGGCTGTTATAAAACCTCTTATTAAGAAACCACATTTAGATCCAAATAACCTAGCAAATTACAGACCCATTTCGAATCTTCCATTTATGTCAAAAATATTAGAAAAAGTTGTGTCCAGTCAACTCGGCTCTTTCTTGCAAGAAAACGACATCTATGAAAAGTTTCAGTCTGGATTCAGGCCACATCATAGCACTGAAACTGCGCTTGTTAGAATCACAAATGATTTACTATTAGCTTCGGACCAAGGCTGTATCTCAGTACTAGTTTTACTTGATCTTAGTGCTGCGTTCGACACTATAGATCACACAATACTCTTAGATCGACTACAAAATTACACTGGTGTTCAAGGACAAGCATTAAGCTGGTTCAGGTCATACTTATCTGACCGCTACCATTTCGTCTACTTAAATGGAGAAAAATCGATCATAACTTCGGCAAACAATGGAGTGCCGCAGGGATCTGTGTTAGGCCCTTTATTATTCTCAATATATATGCTGCCACTTGGTAATATTCTAAGGAAACATGGAATTAGTTTCCATTGTTATGCTGATGACACTCAAATATATATTTCATCACGGCCAGATGAATACGCTAAATTATCCAAATTGACAGATTGTGTTAAAGATATAAAAGATTGGATGACGCGTAATTTTCTTTTATTAAATCCAGACAAGACAGAGGTAATACTTATCGGTTGTAAAAACCGTCCACAAAACCTTTCACAGCACGACTTTAACATAGTAGGATGCCCTGTTACTTTATCCGCTACAGTAAAAGACCTGGGTGTTACATTAGACTGCAACTTGTCTTTTGAAAAGCATATTTCATATGTTACAAAAACAGCCTTTTTCCACCTTAGAAACATTGCTAAGCTACATAATATGCTATCAGTCTCTGATGGAGAAAAGTTAGTTCATGCATTCATGACCTCGAGACTAGATTACTGTAATGCTTTATTAGCTGGTTGTCCTGCATCTTCAATAAACAAGCTACAGTTAGTCCAAAATGCAGCCGCTAGAGTTCTTACTAGATCAAGAAAATATGATCATATAACACCGATTTTATCATCACTTCATTGGTTACCTATAAAGTTCCGTATTAATTACAAGGTATTGCTTTTGACTTATAAAGCTCTAAATGGTTTAGCTCCAGTCTATTTAACGGATCTTCTATCGCCTTACAATCCATCGCGCTCTTTAAGATCACTAAATTCGAGGCTTCTGGTCATTCCTAGGATATCCAGATCCACCAAAGGAGCCAGAGCATTTTCACATTTTGCTCCGAAGCTCTGGAATAGCCTTCCTGATATTGTTTGTTGCTCAGACTCGCTCTCCCAGTTTAAAACTAGACTGAAGACGCATCTATTTAGTCAGGCATTCATATACATTTTTTATCTTACAGTTACTGTAAATTCGGCCTCTAGTTCATAAACGCCAGAGGAGAACTGGCCCCCGACTGAGCCTGGGTTCTCCCAAGTTTTTTTTTCTCCATAGGGTCATCTGATGGTGTGCTAGGACACCTTTAGGTCACTGGATGGAGTTTTTCGGTTCCTTGCCACTGTTGCCTTTGGCTTGCTCAGTTGGGGATATTCAAATTAATTGACCAATCATACCATTGATCAGCTCTACCAAACTTGGATGTCTTTTTTTTCCCAGTAATAAGCAAACATTAAGTTGTTTTGATTGATACTGTGAAGCAGCTTTGATACAATCTGTATTGTGAAAAGCGCTATATAAATATATTTGACTTGACTTGACCTAGCCCTCTGATGGTCTTCAAAAAAAAGTCACACTCGTGGTCTTCGGGGTCTATTGGACCCCAGACAACAACATTTAGTTTTGTAACCGAACAATATATTTTTTTTTTTACAAATATAATTTTACTCTGTTTATTAATGTTTTTACTCAACATTTGTGCAGTTTTTGGAGAATTTATGATTTTTTTTTAAATTTCTATAAATAAATAAATAAATAAATAAATATTTAATTAAATAGGATTTTTACTAAAAAACAGCATTTTATGTTAAATAAACTTTATAAAAGACCCAGATTTCTAACTTTCATTCCTGGGAATACCATGGATAATTTTACAAGGTTTAATGGAAGATTTTTGCCCATTTTTTTGGAAAATACAGGTTAAAATTTGTAATAAATCACTTTAACCACTAGATGGCTATAGAGCTCCATTATATGCTATTTGCTATTTAAATTACTGAAAGATATAGTTTCTAAAGTTGGATTCAGTTGGATTCATATCTAAATATTATAAAATCACAATTATAACAAAAATAAAATAATTTTTGTCAAAATTTAGCATTTTCTGTACTGAAAAAACACCATGCATGGTAAACCGCATGACTTCTGCAGACAGGGTTGGAGCAGGTTTGGCACTTCACTGTTGTTGTTGTTGTTGTTGTTGTGTGTGTGTGTGTGTACATTTTATTTTTATGTGTACAGTGTCACCAATTTATTTTTGTGGTGGTTCTTCATTTTGTATGATTTTATTTGACAAATTATAAGACTTTTTATAGCCTTACAAATGTATTCCTGTGTGTGTGTGTGTGTGTGTGTGTGTGTGTGTGTGTGTGTGTGTGTGTGTGTGTGTGTGTGTGTGTGTGTGTGTGCGCACATTTTCAATGCGTCTAAGTGTTACCAATTTATTTTTCTGGTGGTTCTGCATTTTAGATTATTTTATTTTACAAATGATAAGAGAACAGTTTTTATAGTCCGTATGTATTCCTGTATAAATGTATTCCTCTTTATGTGTGTGTTTGTGTGTGTGTGCGCACCTGTGGTGAGCATGATAATTTTGGATTGTGGATGTTTTTTGCATTGTTGGAACTGTGCCACTTTATTTCTGTCATTTCTGTCTATGTGTTCTACGTTGTTTCTGATTTTGATTATGTTATTTTGTCTATTTTGATTGCGGGGTCCAATAGACCCCGAAGACCACGAGTGTGACTATTTTTGTCACGCCAACATAAAAACAGATATCATAAATTTTTTTTTTTTTTTTTGTAGATCTAGAAAGTGTTGAGAGCCGTAGAAAGTTTCAAACCATTTGGACAAAGAGAACATTTTTTTTTTATTTGAGCAAAAGTCATTTGGGGTCCAATAGACCCCGAAGACCATCAGAGGGTTAAACTATTTACTATTACTTCTCACTTTATGTTATTTACTATTTGCATTGCACTGTAGTTGTACCATAACATATGTATTATCATAAAGGATCCATCAGTTATCTTTGTTATTGCTAAAATCTGGTCAATCACAGAAAATGCTTTTTCCACAATAAGAAAACTTAAATTATATCTCAGTCAGTATGGGGGTCTTCACCATAATCCAAGAATAAAAAGCCAGATTCATGACAAGCCTGAGCTTTGACCATTCTTTATAAAAAAAATGTTTTACAAGTCTAACTATCGAGATTTTAACCTGTTAAGCTTCAACCCCACTTTTGAAAAATACCCAGAAATGGTATACCCAAACTGAAACAGATGCAGTTCATGAACCCTTTGTACTAAAAGCACAAGTAAGATCTCATTTGAAAGCTGACACCTGGCAGTTTATTGTAAATGTGGAATTAATTAGTCATAATGAAAAAAAAATAATGAAAAATGTCTTCAAAGTTTTGTAAAGTTATTAGAAATGTATTTTTATTAAACATCTTCATGAAAATAAAATTGAAGTTGGCATTGTATCAATCTAGAAATGCACTGCAACTAAAGCCACATGTCTGACCATGTTATATTTAAAATTTGAAGAAGATAAGTCTAAAACTCTGCATTTAGTTAAATGTTTTTCAAGATCATGTCATATGACTTATTTTGATTAGACTAAAATGCAAACTGATGTTTATTGTCATCTTCTAGCATCTATTCAGACTATTTTCTCTATTGTTTTGTGGTGCAAACGAGCCCCATTCAGTGTCAGTCTCCCCAGTACACATTCACACCTCTCCAGCCTGGTTATGGGTCTAAATATGCTTTTCTTTTGTCTACATTATAATCACTAACGACTGGCTATTCACACTGTTTCAATCCCTTTTTTCTTTTATCAAAGTTCTCACTTCACATTTGAAACTGTATCAAATGCCCTTTTTGAAAAAAGAAAAATTTCAGTAAGCATTCCTATTTAGAAAAATTCATAAATATAACAGCTAATGTGCTGGCAGGTGCACAGAGTTAGCTAGCATGTTAGCTTAGCACACCATCAATACACGACAATTTATGAGATTAAAACCATGTTTGTGCTCCAAACTTACTTTATAACGCAAGTCGAGTGTTTTAAATAACCTTCTGTGATCTGATTTGGCTTCAGATGAAAAAAATAAGACATATATGTGTATATACCAAATATATTAATTTATAGTATTCTGCAATGATAAACTCTATATCGATTAGCATTACATTATAAATATCATCTATTATTATGAAAATACCTGACATGGCTCGAATTACACAGGTAAATCAAATATCATTGCAATCATGTTTATTGTCTTCAAAACATCTTTATCTGCATGTTGTTTGTGTCAGGGACTTCCTGGAAAGTCACATGATTATGCCACTTCTTCGTGTGTTCTATATATGGACTATTACTGTGCATAGAGCGCCGGTGTTCCGGAAAATTCTGTTCCCCTGGGTGCTTCTCAATATCCCTCCTCGTCTCCTCGATCCTCCGTCCTCCATCCTATGACCCGGAAACCGATCGAGCTCGGCCATCTTGAAGGACGTCTCAATTCTCTAATTGCACCGCGAGGAGGCGAGGATCGAGGAGTGAGGAGGCTTCCAGAGGAGCTTTTTTTTTTTTTTTTTTTTTTTTTTTTTTATTGAATCGTATACCAAACATACAAAAAGGCATATCGCAATCATATTCAGTCAAATCTTACAACATGAATTGAACATGGAGTACAACATTGTACAAATAAAAATAAATAAATAGAAAACAAACAAATAAATAGAACAAAAAAATAATAATAAAACAAAATAAATAAAAAAGAAAACCAAGAGACTCTGCTGTAGACACTAGGGAATAAGTTTGCATAAGTATTCATGCAAATTTAGGGCTTTTTTTGTTTTGCAACATTTCAGGGATTGTTTATACAGAATTATATCATTTCGAAAGGCATTAAAAACAGGGGATGTTTTTAGAAATCGACATTTATGTATGAAATATTTGGCCATTAAAATCAGATTATTCACTCCAAACTCAGTTTTTCTGTTCTCCATTTGAAGTCCAAATTTAATGTATTCATATGTTAAATTTGGAATATTTTGTGTATCATACATGATCCAGTACTGGAAAGCTTCCCAGAAAGTCTGGGTTACACTACAAGAGAAGAAGAGATGTTCTGCGGTTTCAATGTCAGAATTACAGAAAGTACAAACATTCACATCCATATTAAATCTTTGATGCAAGAAGTTGTTACATGGATAAATCTCATTCATCACTTTGAAGTGAACTTCTTTTACCTTCGGTGAAATAGGAAAAGAAAGGTAACTGGTTCTTATCTTCACTAAACAACTGCTGGTGAATTTCTCGAAGATATGTTTTCTCTTGAATGGTGAGGGGAAGCAGATCGAAGTGAGAACATTTCTAAAAAATGTATTATTAAATTTATTTTTATCTAAGAAATGATACGCATCTATGGTTAAAGTGGGCTCTCTTGGAATAACCACAGAGTATGTTAACATGCCTTTTACTAAAGTGATCAGGGCTTGTGGGATTGCCTGAATTACAGTTTTAAATTGCCTCTCAGAGCACATCAAATTGTATTTCTTGGTGAAGGCATCATATGTTAAGAAGTTACCATAATTATCTAATAGATGAACAATCGACCAGACCCCCTTTTCCATCCATTCACCGTAGAAAAAAGATTTTCTCTTAATTAATATACTTCTGTTATTCCATATTGGGACATTGTGAGGAGTAAAGTTATGTTTGTATATGAGTTTCCAGTATTGAAGAACCTGTTGATGGAAAGCTGAAAGCTTAATCGGTAGTTTGGAAATGTTGAAGTCACATCTTAACAAGAAATGTATACCACCAAACATTTTGAAGATTTTGAAGGGGAAATCAAACCAGAAATTATCACCTTTTATAATAAAATTTTGTAACCATTTTAATTTGATGGTACCATTCATTGGGTCAAAGTCAATGGCATTTAACCCCCCTTCTTTGGCAGGTTTCACTGTATCGCTTTTATTTATATAATGATATTTATTTTTCCATATAAAATTGAAATTATCTTGATTGATCTTCTTTATTAATTTGTCGGGTATATCCAGTGAGTAGGCTGGGTAGGTAAGTCTTGACAAACTTTGCATTTTAGTAAGTAAAATGCGTCCAAAAACAGATAAATCCCTTTGAAGCCAACTGTTAAGAATAGTTCTATTTTTCTGAATGATATTTTCTATGTTGGATGTTTCTCTAACTTTTTTATCTTTTGAAATTATTATACCCAAATATCTGACTTCATTTTTAACTGGGATATTGTACATATTAATCATGTCATGGTCTTGAATAGTTACAATTTCACATTTTTCCATATTCAACTTTAAACCAGATGCTTTAGAGAACAAAGAAATCTCCTGTAATGCCACTGGAATTTGTCTTGCATTCTTTAAAAAAAGTGTGGTGTCATCTGCCAGTTGACTTATTACCAATGAATTTCCCATGACATTTAGGGGTTGGATGTTCAGGTTATTTTTAACATGGATAGCTAGTAATTCGGTTACAATGATAAATAACAAAGGTGAGGTTGGACAACCTTGTCGAATGCCTCTCTTTATATCAAAGCGCTTAGAAGTTCCAAATGGCAGAGACACTGAACTATTGATGTCTGTATATAGAATATTGATTATGTCAATAAATTTATTCCCAAACCCAAAACACTCCAGAGTCTTTAAAAGAAATCTATGTTCGACCATGTCGAAGGCCTTGTAAAAGTCCAAAAAAAGAATAATTCCATCATCCTTAATTAAATGTTTATAGTCTAACAAATCTAATACCAATCTTATATTGTTATGTATAGATCTGTCTCTGAGAAAACCAGACTGAGTATCACTTATAACATCAGCCAAACCATTCCTCAACCTGTCAGCAATCACATGAGAAAACAGCTTATAGTCAGTGTTCAATAAGGTGATAGGGCGAAGATTATTGATATGCCTTTTGTCTTTGCCTTGTTTGGGAATGAGAGTTATTAGCCCCTGTTTCATTGTAGGTGTAAGTGTCCTATTACTCAAAATGTCCTTTATAGCCTCCAAAAAGAAACCTTTCAGGTCAACCCAAAAGAATTTGTAAAAATTGGATGTCAGGCCATCTTGTCCTGGTGCTTTCCCTACTGCTATTTTCTTAATTGCTTCATCTAATTCTGCCATTCTGATCTCAAAGTCACATATTTCTTTAAAGGCTAATTCTATTTTGGGGATATACGGCCTCAAACCACCAAGGAAAATATCTGAGTCATATCTTGAATATTCAGAGCTATAAAGTTTGGAGTAAAATTTATAAATTTCTTCAGATATTATTTTATGATCTGTGCACTCTGTATCATTAATCATTAATGAATTAATTATCTTTCTCTCTTGTCTCCTTTTCTCTAATCCACTAAAATAAGACGTGTTTTTCTCCCCTTCTTCTATCCATTTAGCCCGAGACCTTACATAAGCACCCTGAGCTTTTTTAAGATATAAGTAATCTAATTTTTCTTGAAGGTTAATGAAAGTGCTTTTATCCGCATCGGACATTAGAATTTTATCACAGTATCTATTTATGTCCTGTACCAATTGGATCTCATATTGCTTTTGTTTGCTATGTTTGGATTTACTGTATTGTATCGAAAACTCCCTTGCCTTAAACTTAAAGTACTCCCATCTACTACTATAACTGCCTACATGTATATCATTTTTAATTTTCTCTATCAAATTTCTAATAGTTTTAATATATTCCTCATCTTTTAGAAGGTCTGCATTAAATTTCCAATAATCTTTTTTCTTTTTGGGCCTATTATCTGGATTTAATACAAGATTTATCACACAGTGATCAGTTAAAGGTGCACTATTAATCGACACATTTGAGACATTGCTAGAAATTTCAGGTGTTGCTAACCATAAATCTATTCTGGATTTACTACTACCATTGGGTTTGATCCATGAGAATTGAATGACCTCTGGATTCCTATCCCTCCAAATGTCTATTAAATTGTTTGAATTTAGGAAATCACACAGAATAGTATTCCAGTGGTTAGTATTGTATTTAGAAGGATATCTATCCTGCCATTCATCAGGTGTCAGATTTAAATCTCCACCAATCAAAATAAGTTCGGTATGGTATATTTCCTTATATTCAGTGACTACATCCGTAACTGCAGATAACAGCATTTTGTTCTGATTACTAGCATTAAAGCCATAAATGTTTACTAAAATAACAAAAATCCCTTCTATATTTAACACAACTGCAAGCCAGTGACCCAATCCATCAGCTTTAAAAGTGATTACTTTCCCTGGACATTTATTAAAGCAAATAGCTACACCGCCAGATCGATTGGAACCATGACTGAAGATAATCTTTTCACCCCACTGGTTTGACCAGAAGGTGGCATCAGCGTCACAGGAGTGAGTCTCTTGTAAGAAAGTGCAGTGGGCATTTTGTCCCTTACAAAACAAAAATACTGCTTTCCTCTTCACTGAATCTCTAAGGCCTCTTGTGTTCAAAGAAGTTAACAATAAACTCGTATTTAACATAGAAAAATAAATGTAATAAAGGAGAGAGAAAGAAAAAGAAAACTGCTGTAACAATAAAGCAGTAACAATAGAAACAAAATATATCGCCTAACTATGTTATTAAAGATCTCTTTTTAGTTCTTTTAGAAATATATCTAATGGGTAATCCTCTAACATACAAAACAAATAGGGATGTAACGTTACCCTTACCCTGCCTTTAAATGATCATTTTCAAAAGTCTTTCCATGCCTATGATGATTTTTTTTTTTTTTTTATTCTTTGGCATATATGCGACGACCGTTTATGTAGCCAAAAGGTCCCCTGTAATATGCCTTCTCACCCGCTTTTCTTGCTTGCAGAATTTGCGGCCAGAGTTTTCCCCTTTCCAGCATATCGTCCTTCGTCAAATCCTCAGCGAACCGGATCCCTGCAGCCTCACAGACCTGCGACTTTTTAGTCATTCTCCAGATGGCATCTCTATGTTGACGCTTAGTGAACTGCACAATCACCTGGCGTGTCTTGTTATCCTCCTTCCTCCCCAGGCGGTGTACAGTGTCCACGTATTCCTCCATTTTCTGGGACCATTCTGGTGCGATTTCCCCCAGAAGTCGTATCACCTCTTGCCTGATGTTTTCATCCACCGTTACCTTCTCTTTGACTCCCTTTATTCTCAAATTCCAGCGTCGTCTGTATCTGTCTTGCTCCTTTGATCTTTCTGTGATTTCGTCAACTTCTTTCCGTAAAACAGACACTTGGGTTTCCAAAGTAAAAATCTTGTCCTTACATTCCTTGACCCCTTCAGCGTTGAATTCAATTGACTTCGTAAGATTAGCAATCATCGCAGTGTTCTGAGTCAGTTTAACATCAAGCTCCGCCATCTTTTGGTCTTGACTATCAAACCTGGAGTGAAGTGCTTGAATTGCTTCTAAAACCTCCATCGCAGTTGGATTTTGCTTGGCTATTTTCTTCACATGTGCTCCTTTGGATGGAGTTAATGGCGGGGAGTTAATTACCTCGTCATGGCTTCTTTTCCCTTCACTGTTGGGCGCAGTCTCCACCTCCATGCCATAATCATGATCTGAATATCGCGTAGTTCGGGGTTTTTTTTCATCGTCTTTTTTGTTTTTTTGTTCGTTCGGCATGGTCAGGTAGTCAGTTCCAGCTGTTTAGCAGGGTAAGTAATATAAAAAACTCAAATTGAGGAACTTCCCCAGGTGCAATTTTCTCCGACCGTTCAATCCGCCATCTTGCCGGCAACTCCACGCGCGAGAACTTCGGCTTCCAGAGGAGCTATGATCGAGGATACACAGGTGTACACTATGCGGAAGTGTTCTATCGACTTAATGTGACGCACGTATAAATTCTCCTCCCCCTTCACATCTGCTCCAAGTGATAACCATGGCAGAACATTCAAACACACATAATGTGAGTATTAAGCATGAAGTTATTGTAAATGTTAGTTATTTTTTGACAGTGTCTTAACGTACTTTTCAGCAGTTTTAATTATGTTTATTGATTTTACTGGCTTATTGCTTTTAATGGTTTAATTAATGCCTCTTATATTGATAAATGGAGAATAGAGAATGATTTTAATTTATGCCTGTAGTTAATTTGTTTTGATGTGTTGTTTTCACAGTATATTTGTAGTTTATACCTGCAGGCAGGGACGTGCACAGACATTTTGAGGGGCAGGGGCTCAAGTGAAAAAAAGGGCACTTCTCATAATTACGTTTTTTTTTTTGTACTTTTTTTTTAACAAAAAAGTATGTATGTTAGTATGTATATATAAGTATGTTATATATTAACACAACTTTGACTTTTAAAAAAATATATTTAAAAAGTTAATTAATTTTATCTTCCTCAAACTCACGCAATTGTTTCATTTTCAAAAGAGGTCTACAAAATAATCAGTTCACAGAAACCATGGTCTCCTTAGTATTCATGGAGCAGCAAAGGAAACCATGCCACAATGTGCATGTTTTCTATGCTACTAGTTCAAATCAAGTATTTGATTGATGGTGACATGGACTTAGTTTCACATTTGAGGGAGGACTGTATCATCATCATCATCATCATCATTATCATCAAATAAAACCTTCAAAATCCACATTTAGATGGAGTTTGTTTTAAACCTACTATCCTCCATCTGTTTGCATCTGTAGATTTCTTCAAAATTCACCCATTTAGATTTCTACATTTCAGGGGGAAATACTTGATGTATGTAAGTCATTAACTTTGATAATAAGAATTTTTGGGCATAAAAAGTCATAAAAACGTCGGGATTTTCCATACAAGGTCATAAATTACATTTAGCCACGACTTAAATTGATATGCTCATTCATTCATTATCGCGATATACTTTTTCTCGATAAAACGGTATCAAGTCAATATCGTCAATACTCGATATCAATATCGAGTTTGATAAATGTTCGATAATGTTTATGTGCCAAAAGCAGAACCAAACTCATTTGAACCGCGCGCGCATCCGCTCGGCTCAAAGTCCAAACGGCAGCGCAGCGCGAGCTCACTAGAGCAGACGCGTTTACTCAGAACTCATGACCTGATATTTAGATACACTATTCAATAAATATATTTGTTTGACAGGGAAGCTGTGCGCAAACAGGAATATATATTATTTTTCAAAAATAAAAAAAAGCACCCCAGAAAAAAGGGCACTTTCTCTCCAGGAATAAAAAGGGCAGGTGCTCAAGCCCCCTTTGATGTCTATGTGTGCACGTGCCTGCCTGCAGGGGCATAATATGCAACACATTAACATTTCAAACTGCTTCACTGTGGTGTAAAATTATATCAAAGCACTAAAATTAAACAAACTGTAATAATACAGCCTACAACAAATAAAAAGCAGTTAATAACTGGCAATAATTCATTGTTAATAATAACTGGTAATATATATAAAAAATAAGAACAAATGTGGTGTTTTGTGGAGGTTGAAACGGTAACAATATAAATAAATATCTCCAATGTTCAAGAATCCCGACATGCAAGCTAAATCCAGCGGTGTAGAGTCATCATTACTTGACGACGCTTTTAAGTGACGCTAAAGGGGACGAGGATATATCATTTCACTTGCTTCAATTCATCCGTCCTCGCGTCTTTTCCTTGCTTCCTTCCCTCGCATCCTGAAGAGGTGGAGCTAAGACGCGAGGAAAGGAAGTGAGGAAAGGAAACGAGGATGCACAAATAAGAAATGAGAAGCACCCCCTGTTTCCCCTTCAGCGCGCATGCGCAACAGCAATACGAAAATCATGATCTCACGTCATTATTCCGCGCAAGCTCCTAGACATATATTGTGCAATGATTGTGCATCGCGGTGTTTTTACTTATTCTCCATCACAGTAATGTACATTTTACTCTGTTTGTTAGATAATCTGTAATTACATACAGGTTTTAAAGCATAGAATGTATATTTTCAGATGTTTATGGCTCAATCGGATGTAGATAACGTTACATCGTACTTGCTAATTCTAGTTATACGTTCTTTTTATTATTATTTTTATTACTGCGTGTGTGTCGGTTTGCTGTAGACATAAATAAACTATATTGCACTGCACAAATAAGTAATCTGTGTTGTTATTCTCATTTACGTTATTTTATGATATTCGTCTACTTGAAGGCCCAGAAAAAGTGGTTCTGTATATTACATTTTCAGTATTTATAACACACTGCAGTGATTCTGGTGATGTATTTAAGTGGCATCTTCATGTGTAAACACTGTCATCCATCGATCAGTCTCTTACACTGAACACACAGGGGGAACCGTTTTACCTGCTGGCCCAGAAAAAGTGGTTCCCCCCTCCCGTCTCCTCCCACCCCCTTCAAGAGATGTCCACGACGCGCACGCGCGAGAACTTAACTGAAGTAGTTGAAGGAGGAGATCGCAATTCTCGCGCATGTGTCGTGGAAATCTCTTGAAGTCTCGTTTCAGGCCTACAAGGAAGAAAAGGAATAGTCGAATAAAGTCGTTATTTTTGTTTGTTTTTTCGCACAAAAAGTATTCTCGTCGCTTGATAAACTTATAGTTGAGCCACTGTTGTCACATGGAATATTTAAACATTTTCTTTAATGACTTTCTGGGCCGTCCGGTGTCATTCCCTTAGGGAGCCTATGTAGCAGTCATGAACCTCTCAGATTTAATCATAAATATCTTCATTTGTGTTCCGAAGACGAACGAAGGCCTCACGGGGTTGGTACAGCATGGGGGTGAGTAATTAATGACTTAATTTTCATTTTTGGGTGAACTAACCCTTTATCATCTAGCCTTTATTATGGATATCTATGGCGAGGAGTACTTGGAGACGCCGGCCGTCCGTGGGCGGGACATAATCGCAGCATTTATCCAATCACCGTCTAGTTTCGAAGCACTGAAAAAAACTGTTTAAAGCAGCCCCATTGAAGTCAATGGACGCTGAGCTTCAACAGGGAAATGCCATAGGGAATTGCACTGTGACGCTACGGGAATGTTGTATGAGAAGGAGATCGAGTCCGTCGGCCTGCTATATTATATGTAGCTGATTCTGAACGAACTCGTCTTCGAGATGACCGTTTTCTAACGCATTTTTAGTCAATAAAATGTTAACACAATAGTAGGCCTACACATTTGACCATACATTTTTTGACATTATAGGGGAAGCTGAGCTTCCCTTGCAGTCTTAAAGAAATCGCCACTGATATATATCCCCAACGATGTTTCTTATATAGCCTACTGTACATTTCTAAAACTCATAGCACATTTGCATGAACAATACATTCTTAATTCAACACAGACATCAGTAACATCCCATATTAATGATATTAGTAGTGAGAAAACACACATGAATTAACTTATTAGCGATACCCCCATGCTAGTCTCAGCCTCAGACGTCACGCCCACGGAACGTTGGCTAAACGTCTGATGCATATGGTACACTTAACTGGAAACACTTCAGGAATGTCGAAGTCGTCATCTGATTGGTTGAATTTTATCTGATTTCCGGGGGGTGCGAGTGTCGCGTTTATTTTCGGTCCGCCGGGAAACAAAGCGCAGACGTGTGATTGCGGAAGAAAAACTGTTGTGTTTACATGAGTGACAATGAGCATTTATCAAGATCAGCTACACGTAGAATTCTCAAAAGTATGCGAGGTTCACGGGAAAGACTCTTGAAGTTTTCTTCTCCTTCTTTGATTTTCTATGCTGACTGACTTGTTGCACGCAGGTCTGTTGTTGTGGGGACATTTCCACGCAACGAAACGTGACGCTGAACGAAACGAACTGTAATTGGTTGTTTTACATGTCGGTCAAACGGCCTTATGGGCGGGCCTTGGCCAAAGAAAGCTGCTATGAATTCCAGACCTTCAGCCGTCAGTCTGAAGGTCTGGCTACGCGAGACTACCCCCATGCTATTTCCAAAACCGCATGGTCTTCATTAGCATATCTGGCCAAACTCTAACCGAAATTTCAAAACTCTGTTCACAAACTCATTCACGCTATAAACAATGACATTCCCACTTCACACTCTTTTCAACATGTCAACAATACATTCAACATTAGAAGTATTCATTTATTACCTGATGAGGAGAAAATAATTGTGTTAAATAATCACAGGACACTGGGATGCTGCTGCTTCATTAGAGTCTCTGTAATGTCTGTGCACAGGCAGCACGCCCCTACCTGCTCGCCTACATTCTCTGCCTACATGCAGAGTTGCCTTTCCCGGACTCTCTATTTACATTAACTCTACACGCCATTGTCCGATTGAGACAAAAGAAATCCTGCTGAAAACAGGATCAAGTGGCATGGAGAGTTAAGGAGAGATTGAGGAGGCGTTTAGCTTTTGACGCAACCGACCCGAGTTAGAATATAGATTAAGAAAACATCCAAGTTAAAATAAGTGTGTAAAGATTATGTAATTGTTGGAATAAAGTGTTACGGCTAAGGTTAGGGATGTAGTATACTGTACAGTTGAGACACGAGTACAGTTGAGACACCTTAAATAACTTGGGTGTGCAGCATGCTGTGCACATGCATATTAGGCCCTGTCCCAAATGGCACACTCCGGACTTGTGGACTTCCTCAGAGTCCACACTTCGGTGACGTCATGTAGTGCAGACCTATAGGGCCCTTAGTGCGAGTCCGCGAGGGCGCATTGAGAGGTATTTTTGGGACAGACTCGATCGTCACGCCGGAAACAGGAAGACGGTCTGATTGTTGTTATGGACAGGAGCTAGAGGTTCGGGGAAATATGCTGCCTGTTGTTGTTGTGTTTACATATGACTCAGTAAAGCCCTGACATTCTGTTCTATTTATTTAATGAATCATAATGCGATCGTATTATTCAGCTAGCTATTATTAGCCTATGTTTGAGATATCAACCACTGGTCGATGATCATAATGTTTGTATAAACTTATAAAAACCGTAATGATAATTACACTTAAATATTTTCTTCTCAGCCATGTTAACAATTGTCCGTGAGCGAAATCTCCTCCCATCCGTCGTCTGATCGGCCTTTCGCAAGGATTCCTGGGTAGTTAAAGTGCGTGGAGCCTGCATCTATGCGGGCTTCGCTGAAGACCGCTTCAAGGGTACAAAGGGGGCGCTGCTGAGCACACTTCAGAGCGTTAAAATGCTAAATGGGACGGACTCGTAGACTCGGCGAGCACGCGCAATTTAAGTCCACGAGACCGAAAGTCCGCATGAAGTGCGGCATTTGGGACAGGGCCTACGTGTCCTCTTTGATCGTGGGAAATTTGGACAGCGTCTCCGATCCGAAGATATCTGCAAACGTTTTTTTCCATGGCATATTTCATGGTATTGTGTCATGCAAGGTCTTGATTGAATTACTTTTCTTCAGTTGTGTGGTGGGTGATGATGAAGAAGCAAATACAATTACCAAGTTAGTGGATCATTATTTGAAAAGAGGGCTGGGAACCTAAATAAAACTCTTCCTAGAACTAATGAAAAGTGCAAATAGTGATAGATAGATGCTATTTACTCTAAGTACAAATGGAGATGCTGCCTCCTGTCCCTTTCCCTATAAAGCACTTTTTTAAAGAAAAAAGAAAAGCACAGAAGACACCTATAATGCCTGGTGTGTGGGAGCTGAGCTCTCCGTGACATTAATGGTGTAGGGGAGGGCTTTATAGGGAAAGGGACAGGTAGGAGGCAGCATCTCTATTTGCACTTAGAGTAAATAGCATCTATCTATCACTATTTGCACTTTTCATTAGTTCTATATAGGGAGAGTTTTCCCAGCCCTCTTTTCACATAATGATCCACTAACTTGGTAAATGTGTTTGCTCCTTCGTCATCACCCACCACACAACTGAAGAAAAGTAATTCAATCAAACATTTGAGGAAAATAGCAGTATTAAAATATCATGCAAAAATCAGTTTTGCCTCTTAGTTCACGTAGTGTAACAGCGCAGCGCTTCTGGGTTGTACGTCAGAACGTAGGCAATTGGCCGATGCTGGTCATGTGTGTGATGCATGTGATGCTGGCCAATAGTGAGTCAATTATGAAGGTAAATTGGTTGCAAAACTCGAGCGCACGTAGATGGGAATTTGAGAACTTGTACAATAAATATTCGTACTTGTATGTGAACATTTACACTCACAGCTCCGATGTGAAAACCTGTAAAATACAAATCTGAACTTGAACGCTGAGATTTGCACTCGCAGACAATAGTCACAAACCTGTATTCTGAATTTGAAGCTGCAGACAAGTAGTCACAAATGTGTAAAATGCCATTCACAAAGATACGACAGACAGAAACTTGTAATACAAATTTACACTTCTTCTAACATTCAAATTCGCAGTACAACCTCAAATTGGCACTTGCAACTTGTGACAATCTGTCATTGCAAGTTCAAATTTCGCGCCTTGACTTTTGCTACTCTTTTCGCGATATATGAGGTGCAAAACTGTTTTGTGCACTTGTAACTCAGTGGCGGCGAGAGAGAGAGAGAGGGGGGCGGGAGCGGGGGTGTTCAAAGGAGCCGTTTTATTGGTTGGCGCCTAGCCAATGAAATGGGACTTCTATTGTACGCGATGATGTCACGAAACCCGGCTCCTCGTGGATGTTCTGAAACGCTAACATGGCTTAATGCATTAGACTGATTTAAAAGAAATGAATGATATTATCAATCTTAGTAACAATGACAATGACAAAATTAGCATATTTAGGAGATATAAGCATTCAAAACTTACAGTCTCTCACTTCCGCTAAAATGGATCACAGATTTTTATAACATCACTGCTTCTGTCCAATCAAATGCTCTCTAGAATCTAAAGCGTCCCACACACTTTGCTATAAATATCACCTGCCAAAGCGACCATTGACACGTCACGAAGCAATATGAGTTGGAGATGTGTGTTCGGTTGCTCAAACACTCAAGTTTTATTCCGTTTCCAACTGTACATTGGTTAAGAATGAAATGGCTAGATTTTATTCACACCTCTACTATTGAATCCATCTTATCATCAGCGCTCGGATTCGCTTTGGTGCTGTCAAGTACGAATTGCAGTCTGTGAGGTAAACTAAACACTATTGGATATTTGAAAAGTGGGAGGGGCCATTCAATATGTCCCGCCTTGCTTCCTGTTTCAGTGGAAATTACGTCAACGCATCAAACAAAGCTGCGTGTTCCAAGGCACTTCAGTGGGCCTTTAAGGCTCTTTTATTCACTTTAAACAGCAGATGAAGTGATTATTTTTTCTTTAATACAGATGATGCTGAGTTATTAATAAATTAGTCGTGACAAAAAAATGAGGATAACCGATGTAAATTTCCATGAGTTCGATATTTTAGCGATTATTGTTTGGTAGCTTGTTGCAAGTCACCCACTACAACTACCATGACGATAAGCCTTTGTGTGAACTGATATTAGGGTGATATTGTAGATCTACCACTGTGTTGGATTTTGCTCAATATGATGTTAAGTGGCAGTCTGGCAGATCAGTGGGGCTTGCTGCAGTAAGAGACGTCCTCTGTCCCAGACGAAACCTAAAATACTATGTGGAAGAAGATGATTTAATAAATATAATATTACCGCATGGTAAACCTAAGATAACTCATATTTAAACAACTATTGCTTGGTGTAGTTGGTCAGATAAAATGACAGAGAAAAGAAAAAAGGACATAAGATAATTTTTCAGTGCACCAAAACGCCACACATTTCCTTACAAGTACAATTTTGGCTAAATTATTTGTGTCCCCTTCAAAAAATTCTCTTGAGAAATGTTATGTTTATTGCCAATTGAATTTTTGTCAAATTATATGTTTTATATTTCTTGAATGGAAACATTCTTTGCATAACAATATCATACAGCAATAGCTAAACATAAGTTCAAGAGGTTTATACTGTATGAATATACAGTGGATAAACAATCTCACAATGCATATTTCTCACATATGAAAACAGAAGAGAGATCTCAAGAAGCCACAATTTATATGCAACACAAATGCTTCATTTATAAGCAGGTTTATAACTGAGACATATTTATCAAACATTTCACATTCAACTTTATATTTCCATACTTTCATATTATTAAACTTTCAAATGTTCTATCACCAGAATGTACAGTGTAAATGTGCTTTAGTTCTATTTATTAATAACTTTTTAAACTTAACTTTAAATATAAACTTTAAATGGTGAGGTTTTAAATGCCTATTTAAGTAACATGTGGTCATTTTTCCGTGTGGGTCATTTCGAAAGGTGATCAAAAGAAGAACTTGCTTAATGCTTTAATCAAAGAAGTAACCACATTGAATAAGAATGGAAGGTCTATCTCAGCTTGGTATCTTGCACGCTGCTCATATTCATTGTTTAACTTTTTTAATGCTTTTTCATAGGCCTCGTCCTCAAGTTCAGCCCTCAGAGCTTGAATTTCCCTCTGTCTCTGCTCCTCTCTCTCCTTCAGGATACGTTGTTTCTCTTTCTCAATCGCTCTCTCTACCCTTTCAAGCATATCACTGGTGTAATGCTGGCCACCATTTCCAGTGACCATTTGATCAATCTGGTCGAGCAACTGAATGACCTGTTCAGGATTTTGTTCTTTATTGTTGAACACGTGGTATCGCCCACTGCAAGTTCTGATGAATCCGAGCAGTTCTGGACTGTCCCGCACAAATCTGTGAATGTTCTTGTCCTCCAATCGATCTCCATGAGTGAACAGTGCCATGGTGTATGCGGAAGATTCCTCACCAAAAACTGCTTGAATGATTTTAACAGTTTTTGCCTCTTCATCTGTGAATCTCCCCAGCTGAATCACAACTAAGAAGACATGTGGACCAGGAGCAGAGAGTGGAATACAGAGTTTAATTCTGTTGACCACCTCATCTGTAGTTAGGCTGGTGTCAAACAGACCCGGAGAGTCAATGACAGATACTTTTCTGCCATTTATAGTTGCGTGAAACTTTTCACAATGCCCAGTCACAGAGGAGGAGGATATCTCTGATTCAAAAAGCTTTTGTCCCAGGATAGTGTTGCCTGTTGCACTTTTCCCCACTCCGGTTTTTCCAACCAGAAGAATCCGGAGCGGTTCGCCTGTCTGATACACTGTACATTAACAAGAATAATATAATTTTTTCAAACTCTTGCATTAAAAATGTACTAACATTTATTTAAAAGAACAATGAAATACACCTATATTAAACCTTTTTAATCCTATTTATCATCCTGACAGAGCTTATGTTGAAATATATATGTATATCAAAAAGATAATAAATACCATCATCAAAATCTTGTTTTTGTTGCTTGAAGATCTAGAAGAGATGTATATAATATTATACATTTATGATATTTGGCCACTTGTACACAGTGTTGGGGAAAGTTACAATAAAAATGTGCTACAATATTGCATTATTACCTAAAAAAGATTGATAATTGTATTACTTGCTTTGGAAAGTAAAGCAGTACGTTGCTTTTGCGTTACTTGTTCTCGTGGGCTGGGTTTGCTTGTTTGTTTTTTTAATAAAAAAAAAAAACTAAAGTTCTATTTTGGCAAATGCAAAGGCACTTTCACACCATAAGTGAAATGAATAAGTCTCAGGCAGAAGGAAATGCAAATTAACGCCAGTACAGTAGAGGGCGCAGCTCAAACAAACCATTCAACTCACTCCTGATTTCTCTCAACATGGGGACAGGAGAGGTGTCAGTCAATAAATAGGAAAACAAAGTAACTTTCGTTACTTATTTGAAAAAGTAACTCAAGACATTCTATTGTAAAAGTAATGCGTTACTCTATTCATTACTTGAAAAAAAAATCTGATTACATAACTCATGTTACTTGTAATGCGTTACCCCCAACACTGCTTATACATGTTAAAAAAGATAATCAGCTAAAAAAAAAAGGACATACATTTAAGCATACCCCTATTGCAATAGCTGCAACAATCATAGAAACCGCCAGTATTGTGGAGATAGATGAGATCCAAGACTTAGAGGTCGTCGTTGTTGATTGTCCACGAGAAATGTCCTGCACAGCTATAAAGAAAGTCATGAAAAAAGCTGTTGTTCTTTCTATACATACAAAACATCATAATGATAAAAGATTAATGATATTGTATCATTATTATATGTATGATAATCATGAACAAGGCTATACTACGGTGACAGGGAGGGGACATGTTCAGTTCATTTAGTTTTATCATGCCCAAAAGATCGAGGTAACAACATCCTTATGTTGTGGTCATGTCAAGTCGTGTCCTCGAGATCCTATTTTGAGGGACTGACATATTTTTTACGTGGCCACAAGTTTAATGTGTAAACAAACCTGCATGACCAGCAACCTGGGATTACAGAAATGGATATTACTAATAAATTAATTATTTCTTTTGAATCAGAAAGTGCGGAATTAAGAAATATTCACATTAAACTATATAGCCTTAACAGCAATAACAAGATATTGCTGTTGTCTGCCTAGCGTTGTCATGGTAACATTCCATGTGAAGCTAATAGAGTGCCGAAGTTACGACGTCACTCTGTAGGCCAAAACGCGGAAGTGAGTTAGCATTTTAGCCCTCCCGGTTCCCTCGCTCTAAAGTCTATGGGATTTTTGAATGGGTTTTTGCTAAATCGCCTGAAATAAGGTCTGTGGTGAACAAAGCCTCTAAATATTTTCACGTTTTGATCTATGACATAGAACACACAGTTATAACCTGCTTGTGGTTTTTTAAACTTTATTGTGTCTGCTTGTGTTTTTTAAAAACTTTATATAAGCTTCAAAATGTATACATTTTGGATTAACTTGTAAAGATGATCTTGATAGACAAAACTTGTAAGGGTCACAACTCTTGGTTAAACACAGATCTTATTTTTTGCGATTTTCCAAAAGTCTATGGGGAAAATGCATAGCTTTTCGGTCGAGGGAACCCATGCGCCGCTAGCTTCCGAGTTGTCCTACAAAGTGACGTCATCACTTCGGCACTCTATAAAGTGGTGCAGGTATGATGTCACGTTGTAGGCAAACCGGCAGTCAGCATCACACTGGTTCCCTCGACAAAAACCCAATAGGATTTTTCCATAGGCTTTTGGATTTTCGCAAAAAAAAACAAGCTCTATGTTCAACAAAAGTGTATGATACTTACACGTTTTGTCCATCAAGATAATTTTCAAAGATTAACACAAATTTTATGATACAGTTGCCAGATATAAAAAGCAAAAGGTAGGCAATAAACGAACTACACCGCGGTCCTAAGACTTAAACGTCACCATCACTAAGCTTCCGACATCTCTTTCAGAATTTCCCAGAACATTTGAGTTAGAATTCTAAGCATAACGAGGCTGTAAAACTTTACCTGTTCGGCTGATGATGTTTAATCTCCTCGACAGCCTCTGTAGTCCCATTTAGTCACTTGTTAGAAACCACCTTTTTCAAGACACGTAAAAATTCACGACTGGGGTAATACTTATGTATTTTAGAATAAAATGTGAATGTATCTTGAGTTTGTGTTCTCCAAAGACCTTTTTTCAGCCATTTAACCAAAACCCATTGACTTCTGGACGATGGAACCGGAAGTGGTAAAATGCTGACTCATTTCTGCATTTGGGCCTACAAATTTAATTCATACCTGCACCACTCTACACTGCGTTCACGCCCTGTCGTAATTGACCTATGGCTAAGCCACGCCCCCTCCACTCACTCGGACAAACAGTCAACATTCGGTGACAGGCGCTATGGCAGCTGTCACAGTAGGAGACATTTCACGGGAGAAAATTGATGATTTTTGGAGACAGAAAGATTATATATCATCTCGAAGTCACCAAAAGGGCCTTAACTATTCATTGGAGGGTTATATTAATAATTTTTATTGCTGTGAAGGTCGATGAAAAGCTTCAGCTCCAGGCAAAAATGTAACGTTACAGGTCAAAGTGTAAACGTGATAAACCGCATCTCGTTGCCATCACCATCTCAGACAACAAGATAGAGGATCAGCATTGTTCATGCACTGCAGTATTTACATGAATCTTTCAGCACAACATTGCTAACATTTGTTATCTCGGTTATTTAAAGATACGTTAATGAAGCTAAGTGACATGATGTACAACGCAGCTAGAAGCTAACGTCAACGTTTTCTAATGTTAGGCTAACATTAGCCCAACGTTACGTTAGAGATGTTAAAGATAACGTTCAAATACTTTCTTGACTTAGAACAGATCTAGACATCCTTGTTTAGGCATAATTATTGTTTAATTTATCCACGTTTAGTTGGTGTTGTGGTCTACCGCATAACTTTATCCAGAGCAGATACTTATCTCGGTTGAGATGTGGCTTGGGGAAGGGTAAAAAAATACACACCGTCGCCCTCTCGGGATACCTAGTGTCGGAGTTGCATGTACCCCGTGCACACCGCTTGACCATTTTAAACTTAAAATGACAAGAAAAAACATGTAAACACGAATGAAAACTGACTAACTGCAATGTATTTCAATGGACGTGGAAGCAGAGAATGTCCGAGTGTATTGGATTAGCTATGCGCACTGTGATTGGCTCATCGCGTTTGGGGGCGTGGCTTAGCCATAGGTCAATTACAGTAGACTCGAGATGACAACACGTGACATTCTATTCGGAGCTGTTCACGTCCTCAGACTGAGAATTATGCATTTCTATCAAGGGGGTAATCCATCAGCCGGAAGTTGAAGCCTCGCGGGAGCCGCCATTGTAGCAGAACTTCACCTGCTGTTAGCATCCCATTGACTCCCATTCATTTTGGCGTCACTTTTACAGCGAATAACTTTACATCTGAGGCGTCCAAAGGCTTAATTTGTCGATTATTTATTTCTAAAGAAACACGACAATGTATAAAATGCTCCATTACTTTGTATCTTACGTTACGACCCCGTAGAAGCCGTTTTTGTAAAAATAGGCTAAAGATTGCGTCATAACCACGGGACTTTCTGTCGCACAATAGAGACATTACCGTATAGACAGGAGGAGAAGCTCGCGGCAATCTTTTACTGTCTATGAGGCAATCGGGGGGACATGAAGGCACAAAGTCAAGGGAGAAGCCCATAAATAAAGAGTCCATAAAAGCAACGGGACAAAATACTTCAACAACGCTTTTGAGGAATTAGGTGATTCAGATTTGTCTTGGCACAGCTACTAGAAGATTTTCAACAATCAGACTGTCGTCACGCTCAGTTTGAGACTGCGCAGTCGCTCAGACATCAGACAGGAAGTGCAATAATCGGGCTTCAAGTCTTCTCCGTTGAAATCAATGGGGTCGCTGTGTCCATTTCTTTTACTGTCTATGATTTCTATGGTGACACTATCAATGCCTAAATGAATCTGCAGATGTCAGGTGGTACAGCAGTCACGTGGTACAAGTCGGAGCTTTTAGAAAAGTCCCATCTTACAAGCTGTAATTATGAGCTCTACAAAGACGTGAACGCTTTTTAAAAGTTGAAAACACGAGGTTACGGTTATTTTCCATATGGCATTCTGCACCTTTCACAGAAGCGCCATCTTTGATTTTTTACAGGAATGAAAGTGAGGCTGTGAGGGATAGACATACATTTCTTTAGTGGATTGTACTGTTCTTTAATGTATTTTTGGTTTGTTCTGCTGATGAAACACTGCAAAAATATAATAGTGTCATTGTTTAGCTGAAGTCCGTTTAGTCCATTCAATAACTCCAGATGCACCAATGCAACACGACGGGTCGCGCTAAATTTACAACTCTGTGTATGATACAAAGTGTATGATACTGGAGTTATCACATTGGAGTTTTGACATTTAACTGCATTTAATACTTGTAGCTACCTTAAGCTGACTGTTTTTTAACACAGTTGTAATTTATTGTATAATCATTTTCATTTGTGTTTTTTATATTTTTATATTTAGGCTAATATAAATACAGACTATTGATATATTCATATTTAATATTTAATATTAGTCCAACCATACATACAGGCGTATATAATAGTGCGTGAAACAAATTTATAAGGAAAAAAAACTAAGGCCTGGTTTCACAGACAGGGCTAAGACTAAACCAGGATTAGGCCTTAGTTCAATTAGGCCATTTAAGTATCTTTTATAAACATACCTTAGAAAATAAACATTAATGGTGTGCATCTTAAGACAAAACAATGGCACTGACATATTTTAAGATATGCCCGTGCAAGTTGCTTTTAGTTAAAACAGCTCAAACATGCATTTGCACAAAACGCATAAGCACTCTGGTCATGTACTGTTTTCTGTTCCTCCTTTTTTTATATTACTACCTGTTTTTATATGTTTTAATGTTTTGTATGTTGCATGCTATGTTGTGGTCAACAAAGTTTTAAAGATGTCCTGCCTCTTAGACTGTAAAACTAGTTTACCTTTGGGTACCAATAAAGTAACCTACCGGTAACCTAACTATTTTAGTCTGGGACTAGGCTTAAGCCTTGTCTGTGAAACTGGGGGTATAAATAAGAAATCGGCTCCATAGCAGATTCCAAGTGATCAAGGGCTTATGGTGTTCCATTTAAACACATTTCAAGTTGTTTTAATGTTCATTTCCAACAAAACATACATGTAAAATTTCGAAAAATACAAAGGTTTCACATATAGGCCTAATAATTTCATAGCATCATAAAATATTAATACCATTTTTAAATCAGGTATTGTATATGGTGAAGGTTAAGGATAACATTCATAGCAAAGATATTAAAGAAAACAATATTCACATATTAAAGAGGAAGAAGAAAGAAAAAATAACAGAAAAGGGCATACGTGTAGCCTAAGTCACATTTTAAAAGGAAGTCTGCACCACCAACCTTTTCAAAAATAAGATTTGGAATTATACCGATATCTTTATGCTTAATATAATGTTTAATCCAGTTCAACTGTATTAGAAGTAACAAAATCAAGCAAATTCAAACCTCCTTGATATGAATTACATAACATATTATACTTATGAGGCTTGTTTTTCCATATGAAGTGGACTAATTTAGGTAATAGTGAAGGAAAAGGGTATATGTGGGCGATTTCGAACACATTTCTCTATCTCTTCAAAATCACGCAAAACACTTGATTCTCATTAAGCAACAACTTTAATCAGCTGATTTATTTAATTATTTTCTAAAATTAAGTTACTGTAAAACTTTCTCTTTAATGAATGCAAAAATTAAGTTACTTACTTTTAAATGTAGAGCACATCGTGATGGTAGATGGTTTCGTTTTTCTTTCCTGTCAAAAAGTTTCGTTTACTCAAAACTTGGAAGTCTTGCTTCACCGGAAGGGTTAGTGTAGACCACCATCTACAGGAGACAAGACGCCACTGTAAGATCTGTCAAGCAGCTGCTCATGGGTGGAGCTTGACGTCCAGCTCCCCATCGCTAGATGTAATGGGTGGAGCTTCAGTTAGACCCTTAAATCAGAATATTACCATAATAGCTGTCCATCATATCTAGTAAAGAAAAATATTATATTTAAACCAGTTTTCATGATACAAAGACAAGACTTATTACAGTGTAGCCTACAATAAAATGATTGCCGTTTTCACTGCCATTACAAGATAGGCTGAGCTGCCTCAAGTGATCCAAGTTACCAGTTACGCAACTCCGTGAAGTTGGCACCCCATAAAACTAAATAATCTCCAAAACTATGCCATTGGTTTGTGCTGCGTTTGTGCTGATTTGTGCCGCTGGTTTGGAGTTTGAGATATTGAACATTATTTTTTTGGTTGTGTTACGTCACTCTCCACCCTATGTCGTTCAAATCGCTCCAAACCGGTGTCATTCGTTTGTGCTCGGTTTCTGCTGGTTTGTGCCGTTAAAACAAACATTGTATCTATTTTCCTTTCGCAGATATAGCTAATTTAATTCGGGAGCTGTGACGTCACTCTCCACCCCATTTCTTTTAAATCGCACACAAACTGTGTCGTTCGTTTGTGCTTGGTTTGTGCCGTTAATATTAACACAGTATCTATATCCCCTCCTTTAGAAATAACAAATATAATTCGGGGCAGTGACGTCACTCTCCACCCCACCTCGTCTAAATCGCACCAAACCGGTGTCGTTTGTTTGTGCTCGATTTGTGCCGGTTTGTGCCGTTGAAAGAAACATTACAACTACGATCCCCTCTTAAACATAAGAAAAAAAAAAAACTTTTTAAGCACAGTTACATAACTGTCCACCACATGCCGTCCAAATCGCCCCAAAACTGTGCCTTTTTTGTGCTCGATTTGTGCCGTAGAAAGAACCATAATAAATTATTCCATTCTTCAGACATCACAAAATCTTTGGAAGAGTAGTGATGAGTGACGTCACGCAAGCAAGCCGCGCTCTTCATCTCGTCTACAAACCTGCTGTCTGGTGCGTTTGTGCTCGCACAGGGCCGCGGCTGCTGTCATTGTTCTTTTCTTCTTTAGATACGGAAATGTTTTAGTCTAGATTTGTGCTAGATATTGACATTTGGTCTTTATAAAATCACCAATGCACCATGATATGTAATGTAGCCTATACTGTCAATACTGATGCTTTAACTTTTTCCAATAAAAAAATAAAATAAAATAAAAAGTTGTGTACTGTCTTAAGTTTTCTGAATACTGAAGGCTTCAGTTTACAGACATTTAAAGTCTCTCTGCCCCCTTAAAAACATTTGTTTACCCTAAGCATTGCATAGTGGGAAAACAAAACAGGAAAATGCATCTGGCTGTGGAAAAGGTAAGCATGTGCTCTGAGATAAAATACTAAAAAAGTACTAAAATCATGTGTGCAGGTCAATACAATTTACAGGATAATTTGAACAAATAAGAAATTGACAGACACGTCAAAGATGTGAACCTTTTTTATTAATTTTGGGCAATCAGGTAAATGTATCATGTCCAAATGATACCAACGTTCCATTTGGACCATTTGGATACCAACGTTTAGCCAACGTTCCGTGGGCGTGACGTCTGAGGCTGAGACTACGCATGCGCAGACATGCCTCTTTGAGGGGGAACACAAATTCCTGTAGGGAACAGAATCGACTGCTACACCGGACGAGCAGAAAAGTATTATTTCTGAAACCGGCGCAGACGAGCGTGGGAAAAAAGCAGTAGCTACATACCAGCCTCCTACAGTTCTGCCGCAGGAGTCCAGCGCGGCGGCTACACATTTCCATGTTGTAACATTTAAATAAGACAACATCTAACATTATATTGCAAATGCAACTCCCTCCATCACCGCAAAGTCATTGCCACATTACCAAATAACAGGCATGGACACACACGTCGGATCTAAACAGTTGCGATACACAGTGTGGACATCATTTTAGATCAGATTCCAATTTGATACAAAGATAATCGGATTTGAACTGACAGTGTGAATGTAGCCATAGTTAACTACCTCGACATTTTAGCCATAGTCAACGCTTCATTTATACGTGTCTGATGCTGTACCTCTCTCAATCACAAAAGCCTTCTTTCATCAGTTTTTTGCACTCTTCTCTTTAACTTTTGACAGTCTATAGCACTTGACATGTTTTTTCCCGATGCCGATTGGTACAGACCAAAACTCGACCATTTTTCAGCAGCAATAATCAGCCAAATTTGCGAGTCCATTCAAGGTCAGTGGCATTATTTACGTTATGTGCCTCCAAAATGGCCGACTTCCGGATTGATGACGCGTCGTGAAACCCCTCTATCCACCTGTTTCCGGGGGGCGCTACTGTAAAAAATAAAGTGGGTCCAACTTCCGGTCAGGCGGCGGAAGTAGCATACCAATGGTATTTTGTGTGCTATTTAGCGAAGAGGCTAGGTGTTTTTCAGATAATATTTTACTATTTAAAATAAGTCGCAAACCTTTATGAGAGATGTCGTTACGGAGCTCAGGGACAACATGTTCGCTGTTCGCGGTTGTACATAGGCCTATAACCGGACTAAACTAATTCAGTGGCAAATTGTATTATCCAACAATCTTGGACTAAAGATTTTAAGTGAAGGCTACTGTGAAGCAACATATTCAGAACATGAATGACACACAGTAAACATTTCATAGTATATCTAATATAATATAGGCTATATATATATTTCTCAGGTCTGTAAGGCAAGTAGACGCTGAGTTTCGGTTCATTTATGAGACGAGCTGCAGTTCAGGCGCCAGCGCCTCCGTGTCTTGATTATTGTCTGCTATATTTACCGCTACTTATTATTTATTAAATCCAGGTAAATTGTTGATGAAACATTGATTGAAATTAAGATACAATTAATACAAAACGAAATTAATTTAAAATAAAGGCTCAGTGCTTTCAAAAGTTAAAGTTTTTTTTTGTGTCACCCTCGTGTATTTCCCTCATATTAAATACAAAATGCATGTGCTATATATTTCTAATGTCTGGACTCCTTTATTGATATGATATGATATATGTATATAAACCGAGGTTTCAATAGCCTAAATGCATTTTCGGAGAATTTATATTTTGACTGCAAATGTCACGTCCATAATGCTGGAATCGCCCAATTTTAAATAATTTATCCTCAACTAGTTTTGTGGTGTAGGTCTACAAATTTTATAATGTTAACTTCAAATAATACAAATAGTAAAGATATGGTAGCTATATTGGATCTGGACGGGAAGGATATTTCTGGGAGTGGGAAGGGCGTATCGTGATTCTGCCTTCCCTGACCACGACACAGGTCCGTGGATCTGAGTATCGCGATTTCGGTTTTATTTAACATGATTCTTTTTTATTACTATTTAGGAACAAACGAGGGTCTCTGTTTAAAAAACGCCGACTCGCACCGGCAGCCCAGAGCACCGCAGCGCATATCTTCAAGTTTAGCCATAACCGAATGTCCAGTTTAACTGCCACAAGTTGATCTTGCAATAAAGAACTCATCGTGGAAAAACACGCTGTATTTTTGTATTTTCATTGCATTTGTAATTGATAAAAAGTTAAACAAATTAAATAATACATTTTAGTATAAATACTAATAATTAATCTATAGTCGAATGAATGAATGAGTGTCACGTTTCGCTTGTTTACTTCGAACCGGAAGACGCACCCACTTTTGACGCAAGGCCTCATGGGACGTAGGAAACTTGTGGATAGTAAGATATACAGACCCTCTCATCTCCCTATAATAAGACAATCTCTGTCCACACTTTGAAAATCTACCGGAAATACTTCTCCGGGGACTTTTTACATACACTTTTCAACATAGGCTACTATGCTTTGGGACACAGTTATTTTAATCTAACATACTACTTAAGATGGATAGTTTGGACGCATGGTGAGTTTCTGGTTAGTTTTTTTGTTTGATTATTAGTTCTGTCATCCTCCATTTCCTGCCTGTTTGTCACAATAGTTACTGATTGATTTAACATACTGCTCAGGTGTGTCTAGTGCCTTTGTTTGCTCAGTGTGGTTCTGTTTAGCTGTCTGTTAATGTTTGCTGGTTGTTCTGTTCACGTTTTTGAAGTCCTGAGAAACCAGATAAGTTTTGTCATTTTGATTTAGTTATTAATAAAGTCTGCTGCGCATCCTGCTCCCTTTTTCATCTCTGCTGCAACCAGCCTGTGACACATATAATTTAAACATTCTTTGCACAACATTATACAACAATAGAAAATGTAATAAAAATGTCAAATACGGTATATAGAGAGAGGGATATATTAGAAACATATATAGACACAAAGTGGATAAAGGATCTGCATATTTCTCACATACAAAAAGATCTCATAATAGCTAAAATTTTTACACAACACATCTGCTTAATTTATGAACAAGTTATAATACAAAAAGACACATTCATCAAACATTTCATATTAAACTTTCATATATCACATTTACCGGAATGTAAAGTGAACACACGTTCTTTAGTTCTATTTATTAATAACTTTGCAAACTTTAAAAATTAACTATAAATCATGAGATTTTAAATACCTTCTATACTTAAGTTTTTTCAGTACATAACAGTTTTCATGTGGATCACATCAGAAGATATTCAAAATAATAATTTGCTTATTCTAAGTCCCAGTGCTTTGATTAAAGCAATAAGAATGGAAGGTCTATTTCAGCTTGGTCTCTTGCCAGCTAGTCAGATTAATTGTTTAACTTTTTTAATGCTTTTTCATAGGCCTCGTCCTCAAGTTGAGCCCTCAGAGCTTCTATCTCCCTCCGTCTCTTCTCCTCTCTCTCCTTCAGGATACGTTGTTTCTCTTCCTCAATCGCTCTCTCTGCCCTTTCAAGCATTTCACTGGTGTAATGCTGGCCACCATTTCCAGTGACCATTTGATCAATCTGGTCGAGCAACTGAATGACCTGTTCAGGATTTTGTTCTTTATTGTTGAACACGTGGTATCGCCCACTGCAAGTTCTGATGAATCCGAGGAGTTTTGGGCTGTCCCGCACAAATGTGTGAATGTTCCTGTCCTCCAATCGATCTCCATGAGTGAACAGTGCCATGGTGTATGTGGAGGATTCCTCACCAAAAACTGCTTGAATGATACTAACAGTTTTTGCCTCTTCATCTGTGAATCTCCCCAGCTGAATCACAACTAAGAAGACATGTGGACCAGGAGCAGAGAGTGGAATACAGAGTTTAATTCTGTTGACCACCTCATCTGTAGTTAGGCTGGTGTCAAACAGACCCGGAGAGTCAATGATAGACACGTTTCTGCCATTTATTAAAGCATGAAACTTTTCACAATGCCCAGTCACAGAGGAGGAGGATATCTCTGATTCAAAAAGCTTTTGTCCCAGTATAGTGTTGCCTGTTGCACTTTTCCCCACTCCGGTTTTTCCAACCAGAAGAATGCGAAGTGGATCTCCTGTCTGATACTCTGTAACAAGAATGATAGCATTTTTTCAAATTTACAAACATTTATGTAAAACAACAATGAAATACACCAATATTTAGCCTTTTTAATAATATTCATCATCCTGACAGAGCTAATTAATGTAATATTTTATGTATATCAAAAAGAATATTAATAACCCTTACCTATTGCATCAAAATCCAGTTTTTGTTGCTTGAAAATCTAGAAGTGATTTGTATACATTTTATGACATTTAGCCACTTGTAATACATGTTAAAAAGATAATCAGCTTAGAGTAAAAAAAAAGGACAAAATATATGCTAGATTCAAGCATACCTGAATCCCTGCAATAGCTGCAACAATTATAGAAACCACCAGTTTTGTGGAGATAGATGAGATGCAAGATTGAGGTCGTCGTCGTTGTTGATGGTCTACGGGAAGTGTCCTGCACAGCTATAAAGAAAGTCATGGCAAAAAAATTTTTGTTTGTATACATTCAAAATATGAAAATGATAAAAAATGAATATAAAATTTGAATCATTATTATTTGTACGATTATCACGAACAATGCTATTGCATGTATTAAGTTGAGATCTAAATACACCTTGCTACTGCTTTAAATCTAGCTGTATCTAGCCTACCCTAAACGGATGCTGTCTCTTTAAAATCACACAAAGAAAAAACTCGATTGTCATTAAACAACTACTTTAGATTTTTTCTTTCCAATGCAAATATTAAGTTAGTATAAACGTTTTTCTTTAATGGATGCAAAATTAAGTTACAACTACTTCTCTAAATGAAGAGCACATCGTGCAAGTATAGATGTAAACTGGGTTTCGTTTTTTTTTTGTCAAAAGGACAGTTTCGTTTACTCAATAAAACTTGCTAGTCTTGCTTCACCGGAAGGGTTATCTGGTTTAGACTGCCATCTACAGGAGACAAGACGCCACTGCAAGATCAGTCAAGCTGCTCTCTCGCTCACTGCAGAGATGATGGGTGGAGCTTGAAGGAAAAAGGGTAGGGTTATAGTCTCTTTAATCATATGAAAGTTTAAGACAGTTTTTGTGTTTGAAACCGACATACAAAATTACATAAAACCTTATAGTTTGTGAGACATGGCCTTTGTGTCCCCGTTCTGCAGTGCCCAGCAAAATTATGTAAAAATGCCATGTATTCACTATTTCAACTCCAGCCTTAGGCCTATATATTTTTCTAAAAACAAAAAAATGGAAATGGAAATGACACTGATGTTTCTTGGTACAAGAGACAACAAGACACTAACTTTTTGGGGAAAGATTATTAAGGCCAAGATTATGAGATCGAATGTCTGGGTCTGGGTCCTCTGGGAGTGGGACAAGACAATAAAGTAAAACGATCAAATACGGACAAATGCATTTGAAAAGCAAATATATTTGAAAAGCCCAAAATGATTAAAGGCATAGTACAATTTTATTCATGTAAGAAACTGCGTAAATTGCGATAAATGAATTAGTCAAGTCAAGTCAAATATATTTATATAGCGCTTTTCACAATACAGATTGTATCAAAGCTGCTTCACAGTATCAATCAAAACAACTTAATGTTTGTTTATTACTGGAAAAAAAAAGACATCCAAGTTTGGTAGAGCTGATCAATGGTATAATTGGTTAATTAATTTGAATTACACGTGTATGTATTTGTTTCTGTGAAAAATCTGGTTTTATTTAACTGCTCTATCTTTTCAACAGAAAATAAATAAATAACGAGACATACTTTTACATCATGCATACGTTTTTATTTATGTTTAACGGACCCAACTAATTAAAAGGACAACAACGCCTGGAAGCTGACTGCGATTCTCTTTTCTATGCTTTGAGAAGCTCCTACTACGCCATATTCTTTAATTTAAAGTACATCTGGAACGACGTTGGTTATTTGTATTTCACAAAGTAACTTGTGTAGGTCAGTGAAAACTGGCACACGTACAGCCGTAGCGCTGCGTGTCGCTGCTGAGCTCGTCTTCGGCTTCAGCTCCACTTAAAGGAGACGCAACAAAGAGCAACCGTAGAGGGCCCTGCTAACAGCGTGGCTTACTATAGCTTTAAGAACTTAAAATAGGGTCTGGGTCTTTAAAATGAATTTTGCACAGTTATTATAGAGATGATATACTAAATTTTCGACTTATACGACTTACATTTTTGCACAAAATTTGCAAAGAGACGTAAGAGCGTCCAGTGAAACATGTTTGACAATCGGATCAGGGCCGTTAGCAATCCAACATTTTCCATATTTTATGCCTCCTGTTTATTTCAAGCTATGTTTCAATTTGTTGAGAATTATTGAGGAGTACAGAAGTGAGAAAAAACAACTTTAGTGGAGATGGAGCCGCAACTCCCGAACAACAAAGAGGTGGAGGAGAGTGAGACGGCCATGGAGAAATCCGCGGGGCAGAGTACCGCATCCAGCCCGTGCAGGGCGTCCAGAGGACGCGGGGAAGGGTGCTTGGCGACCGAAGGGACTTGCCCACCCGAAACAAACGGAGCTGCGACAAGCCAGGCGGGTTCCGGGCGGGTTTTACGGGACAGGTCAACGCGAACGATTCCCGTGTGGAGGCAGAGTGATATCGGGGCGGACCGGGATGAAGTATCACGCGAGGCAGCGGCGAATCGCCGGCGGAAAGCGAAATGCCCGCGGCGCAGGAAGAGCGCAGTTGCCGCTGCAGGTTCATCGGATGCGGGCAGAGAGAGCGGCGGCGACTGCGACCTGCCGGATGAGTACGTTTCAGTCTGTAATATACGTGATGTGTTTTAGGGTAATATAACAGGGCCTCGCTTGAGAATATCCTAATAGTAATGCATGGCATTTCTGTGCTCCTTTCACACGTTTAGGCGTAATGCCGGCAGACTGCAGTGTTTACATTTGCACTAGTGAAAGTAGCTGTGTTTCTGAGAGAGTAGTTGGGCAAAATAAATCACGCACGCCCAATCTTTGACACTGGGAAGGAGAATGTGTAAGATGAGACATAATAAATAAAACCGCCTGTTTCTCCCGTCTTATGACAGGTTGGAAGGAAACAAGGATGTGCTGGTTAATCGAGGTACTTTAAATGACATTTATTTTGTTAATGAGCATCTAAAGGGGCTGTATATGGCCAGCCGTTGTATGATTATTCTATAAATCTTGTTGTAACCCAAAAGTGACTAGTCTCTGTTATATATTCATTAGATTTGTTAAATGTGATTTGAAAAACATTTATTAAATGTAATTGTTATTGTTAAAAAAATATTCTTTATTTTGCCATGAAATTCTATAGAGATCTGTGACTTAGACATAAAGAATTCACTTTCGACTAGTTTTGTGTTCTGGTTTTGCTAGTTTACTTTTAGGTTCTTGTACTAGTTACAATTTGTTTTACTTCTTGTAACCATTGACTAGTCTGAAAGAATAGCTGCTGTATAGTTAAAATTAAAAACCATACTAGTAAGATTAAACATGTTACTAGTTATAATTGGAACACAAACTGTCTAATAAATAGGTAATTGGTATAAGTAGGCACTAGTGTCTATTCAATTAGTACTTGTAATTCTGGAATAGATGCCAGCAACAATTGGAATACCAACTAGTAGGATTTGAATAGTTATCTGATATGTCTGGTAACTAGGTTCCATATTGTTAACATTAGCAACTACTATAGTCACATGACCTAACAATGAAAAATACTTCTCAAGCATTTATTAATCTTAGTTAATTTCAACATTTCCTAATAAATTACTAAAGCCAAACTTGTATCTGTTAATATAATCTAATGGACCTGAGCTAATATGAACTGACAATGAGCAGTTGTGTTTTTATTAACTACAAGGTTGTCAACAAGGATTAATGAATTCTATAACAAATGTATTGCTCATTGTTAGGTAATGATAGTTTATACATTAACTAATGAGAACTTTTTACTAAATATCTAAGTTGCATATTGCCATAGAATTCATTGGCAAAAAATTGCAATATGTAAGCAGTCAGAGAGCTAGTCATTATTGGGTTACTTACTAATAGCAAAGGAATGCTAGTATATAATGAATATGTATTAGTGACAAATTGAATAAAATACTAGTATCATACAACCTACTAGTAATTTAAAAAGAACAAATAATGTAAAAATAGATTCTAGTTAGTTTTAAGGAAGAAATGGTAAAACAGCTTGCCTTAGGATGTGATCTGATTCTGCTTTATGTGACTGTGTTCTCTTCCAGCGGCCCGCGGCAGACGGGTTCAGGTGCGCTCAGGGGCCCGCACCTGCCGGGGCTCGCCTAGGACTGTGTTTAAAATTGAGCCAGAAATGGACATTGATTATGGTATGCTGCTGAGCTTTTAAATGTAGTAGACTGAACATGGGTCCACTACAAATTCTTGACTAAATACTGACTACAAAACCTACAGAATTACTATAATGGTTGCCAATTTTGCTTGCAGTGGAGGCCAATAAACCAGTCGAAAAGACAGGAACAAGGTGATTTATTGCACATTTATTATGAGAACACATGGACACTTTCTCATGAAAGACCCCATGAAATCAAAGTTTCGTGGCTTTTATATGCCCACATTTTTTTAAATTTACTCAAAATATCTTGCACTACCAAATATATCCAAATTCTCGTCCTCCAACTAGCAAATGCCAGTAGCGCAGCACGATTCACAGCTGGCTATTTGTTAAAAAAAGAAAAACTGCTCGTCAAGCCATTTTGTGGGGTCTTTGAGGACACTGATGGCTGCTACTGTTTTGGTGTTGGTGTAACAAGCCCTTTGTTTGTTACTGCCATATTTTAGTGTGGAGAAAAAAGAAGAAGAGAGCATGGATGATGAAGACGTTGTGGAAGAGGAAGAGTGTCCATTTGTGGATGATCCAAAAGACCAAAACTACCTACCCCTTTCACACAGGTAATGTTGTACCTGTATATATACTGATTGTAGTCATCTGGATTTGACATAATTATGTCATCATAACCTCTTTGAAACACTTATTGTTTCATTTAATAAATGGTGTGTTGTAGCATGATTACAGTAATCAGTCAATGATAAAATAAAGTTGTGAATTATGTTAACTTATCAGGGTTTCCACTATCATGGAAAACCTGTAAATATCAGGGGGAAAATAAAAAGTAAAATAAAAGTCATTGAATTATTAAAAAAAGTCACAATTTAGGTAAATACAATTTCTAAAGTCAGTATCAGTTTTTCTAGTCATGCTCAGTTTGAAAACATTTAATTAGCTGAAATTGCTTTTTGTGGGATCTGAAAGTATCTAAAATGTATAAGAGAAAATAAAATGTATAAAAATAAATTTTACAACAAATCAAAAGTGCGAAAAGATTTTGAAAGACTGATTTACAGCATTAGCCAAATCTGATGTTAGTCGTGCATTTGATTTGTGAGCAATTAATTATGGCTTGATGCTCATGTTTGTTTGTTCAACAGTGAAGAAGAGGATGCTGTCAGTAGTGATGAAGACGTCCCTTTTAGAGATGACCTGAATGACCAGAGCTATGATCCTAAGTATGAGAGGTGCATGTTTGTTTTTCAGCTTCTGTATGATGAAGGTCTCGTCTCCTATGCCCTCTCCCTTTCTGTCCTGGTGTGTAGAGATTTTCTTAAGGTAAGGCGCAGACCCCACACCAGACTGAAGGAGAAAAAAGACAAGGCTACAGGGCAGGAGACTGCAACAGAGCAAGAGACAGAGATCAAAACGGAGGGAGGGGAGAGCACAGATGTGCAGACCAGTGCTGAAGTTGAGGAAGGTGCTGAGCCGCCTAGGAAGTGAGTCAGTAACGTTGTTTTATATATTTGTGATGAAAATATAAGTGGACATAAGAAAAGCACTTCATGACACTTCTGCAAACAACTGATATGTGAATGATAAACAAATATTAACTGTCAGGTTTTTTGTCTTAGAAGAGGGCGGAGAAGGAAAGATGATAAAAGTCCCCGTCTTCCTAAGAGAAGGTAACAAAGCATCTCACATTGAATGCTGAAAATTGCCCTAAAACAGGAGTAGAGCAGTAACCATCTTTTATATATATATATATATATTATTTATTTGTTGTAGTGTCTGCTTGTTTGAGCAGAGCTATTGTAAATAAAGTCTGGATTAAATTTCCATAAATAAGTAATATCCTTTTTTTATAAAATAAAAAAACACAAAAAAAGTCAGGCAATTTCAAGTGTTGATTTCCAAAAAGTCATAGAAATTATAATTACTAAAATTATAACAGATCATGGAAAAGTAATAGAAATTTCTAGTCAATATACATTTTTCTAGTCATTTTCAGTTCTAAAGAAACGCTGTATTTGAGTGTGAAAAACATTATTCAGTCACAAGCCAATAGAAAAATCATTGAAAAATAATATCAATTTATTGGTCACGAAGTGTGGTAATCCTGATTATGGCTTTAGTCTCTAAAAATTTTAATAACTGTATATTTTGTATATCCATTAATTTTCTGTACAATCAAGTGCATTACAGTAAACACGGTTTACTTTTACTTTTTACAGATGAGTTGAAATTATTTTCTGTGGTAATTGGCAGCATGCCACAATTTATTTTGTATTTACTTTGTAATCAGAAGATTCCAGTAAAATATTAATAATAACTCCTTTCCTACATTAACTGAAAATCATTTGTTCTTCTGCACAGGAAAAAGCCACCGGTCCAGTATGTGCGTTGTGAAATGGAAGGATGTGGTACAGTTCTGGCCCACCCACGCTATTTACAGGTACGAACGCAAACTAGCGCTTCCCTCACTGACTGATACCTAACACATAGGGGTGTAACGATTCGTTTTAACAATGATTCGATTCGTATCACGATTCTTGGTTGTCGATACGATTCAAGGACGATATTGGTTCATTTAGAACGATACGATCCGAATCGACTCAGTAACTTTTTAGCCCCAAATACACCCAGTGTGACTGAAATAAATACCTGGATACTGGGCGGTGCAGGTGAAGTTTCCTAGATTCATGTTGTTTCTTGGAAGGGAATAGGGTATCAATTAATTATGGATATAAACAAACAAACAAGTAAACAACAATTAATGGCAAATGCATTCACATTTTATTTGAATAAAGTGCAACCAATTGACCTTTACATATCCTACAAACAGCGAGCGACTTATTTAGAACATCTCCGTCTTTGCAAAAACCAAAGTGTTTCCACCCAATGGACTTGATAATTTGATAATTTCTCGCTCGTCAGCTTCTCCACTGCCATGCTATGTTTTGTTGTCTTTGCGCTTCTGCTGGCGATGACGTCACAGATAGGCAGGCTGAATCGAGTAACGTTTAACGCCTTTATCTTAAAAGTGCTAAGAAAAAATGTCCATATAAAGTCTGACCTACTTAAATCCAATGCGTTATTTAGTATCGATAAAATCGATTGATTACCTTTTAAAACGATGTTAGATCGATATATGTCGTCCGGAAGGCCAACTTGCCGAGCACAGATCGACGTAGTTGGATCATAGGAATATAAATCGATACATCGATGTAGTAGATGAATCGTTACACCCCTACTAACACAGAAATTAGACTTGAAACCTTTCTGTTGTCTTTCTCCCCTGCAGCATCACATTAAATACCAACACCTGATGAAGAAGAAATACGTCTGCCCTCACCCTTCTTGTGGAAGACTCTTCCGGCTGCAGAAACAACTACTACGCCATGCCAAGCACCACACAGGTAAGACAGACACATCTAAAGCTTGAAATGAAGGGTCTTTGTTTAGGTGGCTTTTTTAAAGTACAGCCTGTGTTGCAGATCAGAGAGACTATATCTGTGAGTTCTGTGCTCGCGCCTTCAAGAGCTCTCACAACCTGGCTGTGCATCGAATGATACACACCGGAGAAAAGCCACTACAGTAAGTCATATCTCTGCTGCCTGCACACTACTGCACACTATTACTTTTCCAATTGAGGAGACTAACTGTGTTTTCTGACCTCTAGATCGTTTGCTTTGTTCCGAAACAGAGACTTAATTTGTTACAATGTTGCATTTTCTTCTTGGTTCGGTTCGCTTTCACAAGGCAACATTTCAAAGCGTACCAAAATGTGTTTATGCAAGTCACATTGGTCAGAGTTCACATGTTTGCATTCCTTTGTGTCATCCTTTAAGATGGATTGACAAGTTTGCTCTGTGGGCTTATTGTGGCTTTATCTGTAGCTGTCGTGACGCGTAAACACTTATACGAATTTAGCCTTGATTCCTGCTCGTTTACAATCGGGGGATCTCGGAGCGATTGTTTTGGTGTGGATCTGAGCGCGATTGCCATGTTCATATATGCCTAAATGACACAGGTGTGAAAACGCCCTAGGTAAGGTATTACGTACAGTCTCTTGATATGTTTTGTAAAACGATATATTGCTATATTGTAAAAAAATATTTTTCAAAAATTCAGAAAATACTATATAATTTTTTCAAATTAAAAATGTCACATTTATTTCAACGTGTTAATTGCTGTTTCTTTGTACAGTATTTGTGAAATTTACTGGCAAAGTCTGAGTGGAAATTGTTTCTACACCAAATGTTTATGAGTGTGGGAACACAGAACGACTTTTTCAGACAGATTTCTTGAACTCTGTGTCTTACATTGGTAGGACAAACAAAAATTGTCCTCTAAGTTATACCATCGGTTGAGTCAACGTTGCTCCATCAAGATGTTTTAATTTACAGGGAAACCTACCAGTGCCTAATCATTCCCTCAACATATTAAGCAGGAACATTTTTTGGGTTTTTTTACTGTGAAAACTACACGTCACCTTTAACATATTAAAAAAATATATATATATATTTTCCACAAAAAAACCTTCTAAGTTCACCCTATAATCAATAGAATAAATGTAAGAATTTGAATTATTTTCTCTCTTCCATGTCGCAAATCTATCAAAAATCTTTACACCCACTCATCTCCTTCCTAGGTGTGAAATCTGTGGTTTCACTTGCCGTCAGAAGGCCTCCCTCAACTGGCACATGAAGAAGCACGATGCGGACGCCACGTACCAGTTCTCCTGCAGCATCTGTGGCAAGAAGTTTGAAAAGAAGGACAGTGTGGTTGCTCACAAAGCCAAGAGCCACCCCGAGGTGCTCATTGCCGAGGCCTTGGCCGCCAACGCCGGAGCCCTCATCACTACTCCTGCCGGAGTCACCACGCTGCTGGAGACCTCCACGGGCTCCATACAGACAGAGCAGGGGGTCCCTGAGGCCCAGGGGAGCTCTGTGGTGCCAGCCGGTCAGGTGGCCCCGGTGACGCACGTGGGTCCAGTGATGGTTGTGGATCAGGATCACCCGCTGCACTCCATGCAGGTACCGGTGACCCTGGCCATGTCATCGACAGAGGCGAACAGCGCTCCTTCACAGCAGACCTCCGCGCACGCTCTGCAGATGCCTCTACAGTTCATCTCTACGCCCGTCTCGCAGCAGCAACACCACCACCAAATTCAGCAGCTCCCCCTCCAGTCCTCTGCTACCAGCGTCTCCCAGCAGGCTGCTTTGGTCCAGCAGTTGCCCGTGCAGTCCTACAGCCCCCAGTCTCAGATTGTCCACATGTCCTTCAGAGGGCTTCCTCAGCAGCAGCTCCCAATGGTTTCTGTTGCACAGCAGATGCCTCTTCAGACCACCCAGCAACATCAAAACCAGACCCTCCCTAGGCTCCCAAGCCACAACCCGGTTCCTAATACTCCCCTCCTCTCCCAAACCCTGCCCGAGGCACCCTCTGACTGCCGGAGCGGTTTGGGATTTGGGAGTAATCCTGCCTCCTCTTCATCTACGTCTCCCCAGTCTTCCAATACGCCTTCGGAGGCGAGACAGGTGGTATGGGAGGGAGATGGGACTAATGAGAATGGAAATGGGGGTGGGGTTTGGGAGGCGGGTGGCCAGGGGGAGGAGCAAAACATGACGGACAGTTCAGACGGCCAGATGCAGCGTGTTCTGATGTAGTGAAGGAAGTTGGTGTAACATGGAGGAAAGTAAGATGACTGTTATTTGTCACCCTCCTACATGCCCTGAAGTTAAATATATAGAGTCATAAATATATTGTATGTAATCGCATTAACTTTTGGTAGCTTTGTAGAAATGTCTGTACCAGGGAGACTGTTTTTGAGTTGTTGTCATTGTTCATTTTGTATATAAACAGTTATAGTTCCCTCCAACAACCACATCTGTTTTGTGTGTGTGTGTGTGTGTGTGTGTGTGTTGTTTTGTGGCTGTAGAGGCTTTCGCAGAACTCAATTCATGGTAGTCTGTGTGAGTAAAGCCATTGTGTAAGCAAAGTTGTGCCATCATGTGGCTTGAATTGGTACTGTAGAAACTAGGGATGCTTCCATATTACAGATGAGCTGATAATTATTGTCATTTTATGGTCCATCCATGTTAAAATTCTATTCTATTTTGTCCAAAGTTAAAAATTAAATCCTAAAAACAAATCATTTGTTTCAAATGTAACAAGTGAATTTAGGGATCACCATAAATTATTCATTTAGAAATTTGCTAAATATTACATTTAACAGTGTTAATAAATTATTAGCATTTTTAAAGATTAACTTTAAGTGAGAATATAATGATAATGAAGGTAACATAAATGGTGGAAACAAACTAAATATACAATATTAGCTGACATACACTACCATATAATGGTTTGGGGTCGTAAGATTTTTTGTTTTGTTTTTGAAGAAGTCTCATGCTCATCAAGGCTGCATTTATTTGATACAGTGATAACAGTAATATTGTGAAATAATTAGTACAATTTAACAACTTTTCTATTTTAAAATGTCATTTATTCATGTGATGGCAAAGCTGATCAGCATCATTACTCCAGTCTTCAGTGTCACATGATCCTTCAGAAATCATTCTGATATGCTGATTTGCTGCTCAAGAAACATTTCTTGTTATTATATCAGTGTTGAAAATTTTGTTTGGTTTTTTGAACCTGTAATCATTTTTTTTTTCAAGATTATTTCATGATTAAGTTTAAAATAGCAGCATTTATTTGAAATATAAAGTTTTGTAACATTATTTATAAATGTCTTTACTGTCACTGTTGACCAAATTAAAGCATCCTTACTGAATAAAACATACTACTTCCTTTCCACACACAAAAAAAATCTTACTGACTCCAAACTTGTGAATGTACAGTGAGTGTAATTTCTTCATGCCAATTGTATGGGGGGGAAATGTTCTATCACCAGTAAGAGATAATACACCAATACATTGTGCATCCCAAGTAGAAATAAACCACAATGGCTCAAGTGAAAAAGGGAAACTTTGAAAGAAGTTTGAACATTAACCATATACACTACAGTATATTTTTTTAAATCATAAGGCAACAAACATGTATGCGTATTTACATTTATTGTTTCAAAACCTTAGAATTCAACTAATGTAAGATAAAAAGGTTTTTTTTTTAAAACTACAGACCTAAATAAATGACATCTATTTCTTATATTTGTTAGTCTCTTTTTGCATTGACCACATCGCCATTTGTCTTAATGACCTCTGGAAAAAGTCTGTTACACATTTTACAGACTGATGATGTTATTAGTAGCATATTAATTCAATAAATATAACACACAGCATCATGACTGTTTATCACATACAAGTGAGTTGTTGCCCAATAAGCAGCATTATAATGTCTTTTAGGGGTGTGAGAGTCTGGCATACTGCTTAAGTGCACGTTTTGGTGGAATGAGAGAATCGTTCACTCCCACTCTTCTTTTCTTTCGCTGTTCATTGTCTTTCTCTCCGTCTGGGTCTGTGTCTTCCACACAAGAAGCCAGCGGATCACGATTATGTGAACCTGCAACAACATTATCATCGTCTTTTGGTCCATTAGCAGAGGTGACCACACAGTTACTCTGCAGATCGCTGTCATGTGCGAACTTGCAGCGGCTTCCAAAGCGGCAGCGACCATCCTTCCTGTAGGCCACACAAATGCGCTTACCGCCGATCTGAGTGGGGCGAGCTTGTAAAGTAAGAGGTACATGTTTTTGCAGGACATTCAGTCTTTCCTCAGCCATTACTTTGAAGGGGTTAGCAAACACACTGCTGCCTGTAAGCGCTCCACCCGAGCTGGAGCCTCCCAGAGGTGGAGGCGGGAGCTTGTGAGTGTGAGGACGGAGGGACGGGGTCAGCAAGGACTCAGAAAAGGAGCGTTTGGCAGTAGGCGCCTCCTCTTGATCCTCGTTCTCTGGACCAGATTCAGACTCACTGGAAGGCGATTCCGACTCCAACAGGAAATTACGGCTTTTTGCCTCCTTTCCAGCACAATCCGTCTTTTTGAAGGACCTAAGCAGGAATAATTAAAGATGTTTATTTAAAAAGTGATACTTGATCCTTCTCAGCTCATTAAAGAAATAGTGTAGGCTACCCATTTTTTTATTCATGTGAATGGTCACCATTCTGTCAAAAATGCTCACTTCTCAGTTTATAAAAGGTAAAAAACAAACAAAAATCTGTAATTTTTTCACCCGTAGTCTTTCAAACCCCTCATTTTCTTCAATGGTACACAATATATGTATATTAAATATATATTATTTTTTGCACCTAGGAATGAACGACTATGGGTTTGTAATTACATGAGGGTAACGTTAAGTAGGCTAAATGATGACTATTTTTATTTTTGAGAGAGCTATTATTTAAGTTTTCAACTGTGGAAAGATGCTACTCTTCACACTTGGCATTCTTTTAAATGAAAAACACCTAGCAGCTATACTGATTTAAAAAGTATGGATAATGTATTTGTCTAGTGAATTATGAATTACTTACTCCTTTTGATAGTCTTCTCCCTTCTCTTCATCCTCTGACTCGGATGATACCCCGTATCCCACAAGCGAATTCATATCCACTCAAATATCACAATTGACAACTGTGATTCAAAACCGTTCCAGTACTTGTCAATATGATTCGTTGAAGACGATTAAATGATTCAATTGACAGTCGTTTCTTAATCCGGATGTCAGTGTTTCTTCTCGGTCCCCAGATTGTCGTGGAAAGAAAAAGTAATGTGCCACCGCGAGGCGCGGAATGGTATTGCGACAATGATATCAGCATGAGCAGAAGTGGTGTGGAAAAATTGAAATACCTGACATTTTAAAATCTGAACAACATGCCTACCTAAACAAATGCACTAAATTACAGATTCACACTGGGGATTTAACAATGAGAATATCAGTGTTGTTATTGTTAACTAAAACCATGGCTATCAAAAAATATAAACATTTTATCAGATTTTAAAATATATATAAATCGAAGGACTAAAATGACAAAAACTGAAATACGAAAATAATATAAAATAGAAAAAAAGTAAAATAAAATGTAATAAAAATGACAAAAGCACTCAAATTAAAATTAAAACTGAAAATATAAAATAAAAGCCAATTCAAAATAATTACTGTAATGTATAAATAATACATACAATGATATACAAGTCTTTTCAAACAGAATGTGGTGATGGACATAGGCATCATTTGGTCTCCATGGGATATGTCACTTTTTACTAAGGACTATTTTGTCCGCACTTTGTGGAGCTTGCAGGATGCATTCATCTAATACAGAAGAAAATTATCCATCAATACTGGATCCTGTAAATCAACAGTGTTACAATGAATTTTTAAAGTTTAAGATGAGTTTTCGTTGCAGCTGTAATATGGAGGTAGTTTTGTTTCTTTATTATTCAATCAAAAAAAAAGGTTGCTACAATCCAAAAAAATATTTTCAATTAAAAAAACCAATCAAAGAAAAAAATTATTTGAATCCAAAAATAGATTTGAGACTCAAAAAAATACATTTGAACACTGCTTTTCTTTGATTGAAAATGTTTTCTTTGATAGAATCCGTTTTTTTGTTTTTTTGTTTAAAGCAACCTTTTTAATTGAAGTAACATTGTTTTTTGATTGGACCATATAATGGGTAGGACATTTGTGTCTTTATCATTCAATCAAAAAAGAAGTTGCTTCAAACAAACAAACAACAGAATCAATAAAAAAGTCACTTCAATGAAAAGATAAACATTTTCAAATATAGAAAATCGTTTTTGAATGCAAATAAAATATTTGAGACTCCAAAAATTGCATTTGAACACTTTTTTTTATTATTGAAAATGTTCTCTTTGATTGAAGTAATCTTTTTTTGTGTTTGGGCCATACATGGGTAGGACATTTGTGTCTTAATCATTCAATTCCAAAAAAGTTGTTTCAATCAAAAAAAATATTTTCAATCAAATAAAAAACAGTTCAAATGCAAAAAAAAAAAATACCCCGTGAATAAAAAAAGTATTGAAGTTTTTTCGTTGTTGTTTTTTTTTTTTTTTTTTTTGAAGTGCAAAAAGTTTTGAAGTTCAAATTTTTTTGATTGAATTATTTTGACACAAACGTTCGGCAGTGGGCGGGTGCTTCTCTATTGGTCAGACATGTTTGATTGACAAGTGTCTACACCAACGACATCTTTCTGAGAAAGAAGTCATGTTCGCCACTCGGGATTAATGAATTTTGGGGCATCTCGCCCGGGGGGCGGGGTTACGTCCTGCGTCACATCTCTCATGCGGGTTGAACGGGTTCTCGTTGACCAGTGTCAGCGCGCATTGACAGACGAGAAAAGCCGCGACATTTAAAAATACTATTGTTATTGTGTCACGAAATGTCGTTTTAATAGTTTTTCAGTCGACAATGTAGTTGTTTAAAGGTCAAATCTGTGGTTTATTTATAAAGATAGCGCCTATTTAAAAAATTGATCTGACGTTTTCGGAGTTGTGATATCCAGTCTTTCACCGGGCGCTCAGCGCTCATGTACCCCGCCGAGAACAGCCGTACCTCGGCCAGTGCTTCTGACGTTTGCCGCTGGCTCTGATGTCTCTAGTCTAGTGGTTAAAACATGAGATATAATTCGTCTTGTGTATATAACGGGCGATCTTTGGTCTCATTAATCATTTGTTCCCTGGCAAATCATTTTGGCTGAGGGCAAAGGGAAGTTTCATAATTTTATATTTTGGCTATTTTAACGTCGTATCCTGCTGTATGTTTGTCTGAATCGTTTACTTTATTTCTTGTCTTGTATAACTTCTTATACCTTTAGGCTACTTATACTGTTACAGTGTCTATTACTGATCAATAAAACTACAATTTAACAAAAATAGACAGGGTTGTGTCATTTTATTTTATATAGCCTATATTTTATATAGCCTTTTCATTACAATTGTATTTGCTGTATACTGTTTGTTTATTTTATTGACTAAACTATTTACTGTTACTTTTCACTTTATCTTACATTTACTATTTGCGTTGCACTGTAGTTTTACCATATATCTATAAAGGATCCATCACATGCTAGGGCTTCACCCATCTCTGGCAATACACACAAGGGTTGCTTTGTAAATAGGTGTTTCTTTTTCTTTTTTGTTTCTTTCTTTTTTTGTGTGTGTTTATTTTGTATGATTACTTCACCCATGTATTTGTACTCTGCTGACTAATGCTGATGTGTTGTTGATAAGGGGGTGGGGGGTTAAGGGAAAATTTGACAAATGCTGTTTATATTTCCCTGTTGAAAACATTGCATTACAAAAAAATGTATTGTGTATTATAATAGCAGTATTGAGTCTAATTAGTCGTTACTGCTTGAATCACCTAAAGAAGAAACATGAACTGGTTAACTGGAGTTTACTGGAAGTTTACTTTTCTGCAATACAATAAGTAGGCCTAACTTTATCGAGGTAAAAGTTTCCCCGCTGTCACCAGACGTAGGTCTAGGAGTGGAGAGAAGAGTGACAAAATCACGGCAGGGCTGTGCAAACAAAGTAGGCTATCTGTCTAGCATTGCCATGTCAGTGTATTGATTGATTCATTGTCCCTTCATAGTTTGTAAGAGACATTTCAGGTTGGATGTATTTAATAAACTGAGCGAAGCCTATTCATCTGTTAATATGAAACGCGACTTGGCCATTTTAAGGCTACAGCACATCTTGTACAACTTAAACCCATGGTAGCTAGGTAACGATAAACAAACTGAAAGACCGCAATTCCTGATTTCGCTTTCGTTCACTAAACAAAGACTATGGAAATGAAACATCACTTTTCCATCAAAAAACGTGTTGTAAAAAACATATTAGATTCAAGACCTAGGTTCGCTAGCTAGTTCTGTGCCTGCATGTGTGCGCTATATGATGCGCGCTGACCCTGGTTGACGAGAACCCGCATGAGAGATGTGACGCAGGACGTAACTGGCAAAAAGCTTGCTGGCGAGTGGCGAACATGACTTCTTTGTCAGAAAGATGTCGTTGGTGTAGACACTTGTCAATCAAACATGTCTGACCAATAGAGAAGCACCCGCCCACTGCGGAACGTTTGTGTCAAAATAATTCAATCAAAAAAATTTGAACTTCAAAACTTTTTGCACTTCAAAAAAAAAAAAAAAACAACAACGAAAAAACACATTCTCTTCAATACTTTTTTTATTCACGGTTTTTTTTTTGCATTTGAACAGTTTTTCTTTGATTGAAAATATTTTTTTTGATTGAAACAACTTTTTTGGAATTGAATGATTAAGACACAAATGTCCTACCCATGTATGGCCCAAACACAAAAAAGATTACTTCAATCAAAGAGAACATTTTCAATAATAAAAAAAAAGTGTTCAAATGCAATTTTTGGAGTCTCAAATATTTTATTTGCATTCAAAAACGATTTTCTATATTTGAAAATGTTTATCTTTTCATTGAAGTGACTTTTTTATTGATTCTGTTGTTTGTTTGTTTGAAGCAACTTCTTTTTTGATTGAATGATAAAGACACAAATGTCCTACCCATTATATGGTCCAATCAAAAAACAATGTTACTTCAATTACAAAGGTTGTTTTAAACAAAAAAAAACTTCTATCAAAGAAAACGTTTTCAATCAAAGAAAAGTTCAAATGTATTTTTTTGAGTCTCAAATATATTTTTGGATTCAAATAATTTTTTTCTTTGATTGAAATTTTTTTTTTTCATTGAAGTGAAGGTTTTTTTAATTGAAAATATTTTTTGGGATTGTAGCAACAATTTTTTTTGATTGAATAATAAAGAAACAAAACTACCTCCATATTTTATCAGTGGAGGAAGGAATATGGCAACAGCATAGCTATATCTTCTCTCATGCACAGTCTGCAAGCAGACACATGTTCTGATCTATCACTTTTCCACAGCTGCAGCAACTTTATAGTGAAACTGCAATGAAAACCCTGCGGTCGTTGTGGTTTCTCCTTTGGTCGCACACTCGCACTCATGGAGGACCAAGTAAAAGAAGCAACACTCATTATTTCACTACTTCTTCCAGCGTGCGTGCAGTTGAGTTCTGTTGAAACTATGCTAAGCAACTGTACGTTGCTCTGATTGGTTTTAGGTCTATCCAATTGAGTGCAGAGTTTTTTTTTCCTGGTTCGGTTAAGACACGCCTCATAATCAAAGCCCTATGGAGCTAGCCTAGAAATCTAGACGCACCCTAGCGGCAGCAAAAATTATTTTGCAGCAAAGTGTGGTCTAGCCTGGCAAGCCAGACCTACATCAAGATGTTAGGTCTGGGAACTCACAAACTACAAAGCATACCTCAATCTGAGGGGCGGGATAAATGGTTGTCTTTCAATATCCCTCTGCACGCCATAGGATAGCGCTAACCAACCAGAGCAACGAATGGCTGTAGCTGAGTGAGTCCCATGCGTTTTCCCACCAGCGGAGCTAGTTGATATATTAAACTTTTGCCGTATCCGGTCGTCAAAACTCCGAACACATCTTCCTTTTTTAAGAATGACTTAAGTGACGTTCTCTTAACTCCAAGTCATCCAGAGTCACGGCCAAAGCCGATTCGAAAGACCGCTGTTCGCCAGCAGCATCTTGTTTGTTTTCAAGTAGCAGGGAAATCACCTATGGAAATCACGGCGCAGAACCGTTACAACTCTGCCGTCATTGTGTTAAGCCCGCCAACCAACTCTATACACGATGTGATTGGCCTGACCAGAGTTTGGTTTTTCCACTTCGAAAGCCAACAGAGAGTTGCTAGATCACACTGGCTGCAAAATCATTTTTGCTGCCGCTAGGGTGCGTCTAGATTTCTAGGCTATGGTCTAGCAACTCTCCGTTGGCATTCGAGCTGGAAAAACCAAACTCTGGTCAGGCCCATCACATCGTGTATAGAGTTGGTGGGCGGGGTGTCCCGAGACAACAAAAACAAAAGTCACCAAGTGTCATCCCATTCCGATAAAACAAAAAATCAATAATTCAAAACGTAAAAGTTTTCGGTCATTTTTGAACGAAGAGGACCAGAGGGCTATCCTGTGTAAAATGATCACTACAGAGGTGGGTGTTGGTGGTGATCCTCAGCTCTCCATCAAGGTGGCTCTTCACAAAATTAATCAACCTCTTCTTAATATGGTCGTTTTTCGGAAATTTAAATAAGGACACTGGTCTGTTTTGTAAGTGATCTCATCCAGGTAATACGTAAACACATAGGTGTTCCGTGACGAAGGCATGCTAGCTACTAGCAAACTGTAGGCTGCCTGTAGTGGTCAAAGAGGTACTTCTATACCGTACTCTTTGCTGTAGTAGTAGCCTACTAGCCTACTGATAGATCACGATTGAGAGGCGAACTGATGCGAATGTGCTCTAGACGAGGAGGGGCCAGCCTCAGGGGCTCCAGTGTGTAATCGACAGTAGGGCCGGGGCCAGGAGCTCAGGGGCTCCAGTGTGTAATCGACAGTAGGGCCGGGGCCAGGAGCTCAGGGGCTCCAGTGTGTAATCGACAGTAGGGCCGGGGCCAGGAGCTCAGGGGCTCCAGTGTGTAATCGACAGTAGGGCCGGGGCCAGGAGCTCAGGGGCTCCAGTGTGTAATCGACAGTAGGGCCGGGGCCAGGAGCTCAGGGGCTCCAGTGTGTAATCGACAGTAGGGCCGGGGCCAGGAGCTCAGGGGCTCCAGTGTGTAATCGACAGTAGGGCCGGGGCCAGGAGCTCAGGGGCTCCAGTGTGTAATCGACAGTAGGGCCGGGGCCAGGAGCTCAGGGGCTCCAGTGTGTAATCGACAGTAGGGCCGGGGCCAGGAGCTCAGGGGCTCCAGTGTGTAATCGACAGTAGGGCCGGGGCCAGGAGCTCAGGGGCTCCAGTGTGTAATCGACAGTAGGGCCGGGGCCAGGAGCTCAGGGGCTCCAGTGTGTAATCGACAGTAGGGCCGGGGCCAGGAGCTCAGGGGCTCCAGTGTGTAATCGACAGTAGGGCCGGGGCCAGGAGCTCAGGGGCTCCAGTGTGTAATCGACAGTAGGGCCGGGGCCAGGAGCTCAGGGGCTCCAGTGCGTCATCGACAGTGGGGCCGGGGTTCCAGTGCGTCAGAGCCACCGTTTTAGCCGTTTGGTGCAAAACTGTTTAACAGTCTAACTTCACAATTCAGTACTTCACAGATCACAGTCTTTGTAATGTGTTTTAGCATAATGTGTTTAGAATTTTTTTTTTTTTAGAATTGCCTTTACAGGAACTTTAAGCAACTTGCAACAACATAAATCAGTGTATTTTCTTTATAAAAATAATTATAAATCAGCTTTTACACGTCCTCAGAATCATTCTGGACAGGGTTCTTTGTACGATTTCTTTAAAGATTTTCCTATAATTTGCAAACATTGCTACTTACTTAAACACCCTAATAATACAACAGACAAAAACTTAACATCATATGTGGTGGTCAAAATTCACATTTGATGTATGAATTGTGCAATTCAAGTTTGTAAAACCACATTCCTAATTTTACTCATAAACCAAAATCTGCTTTTCTGAAAACCCATAGGAAATTCCAGAGGCTCGAAAATGATCCTGATGTTAAAGCATACAGCTCTATTGAGTGTTTTTTTCCTTTTATATGTTTATATTTTCCAGTTTGCATTTGGTATTATACGGTGGGTCTATGAAGAACTCTAGGCCAATGAAATTCCGTCTTGATATTCCCAGCCCCTCAAACGCACCACGTTCCCGTAAGGAGGCGGAGTCACGGGTAATTCAGAGCTACATCTTCAGTTCAAAGGGGTGAACAGCGTTTCTGGAAGTTGTGCGAGAGAGTTGGCCACAGTGAAATAACTGCAAATATATAAGGAGTGAGAAACAGCGCCCGAGGATCACCATTCAAAATCCATAGGCAGCCTACGGTAGTGTATAGGGGGTAGTGAAAACAAGAACATGCTGTTTTATTCCTGCTGTTGATTCAAACGTTATTTTTCAAATAGTAGGTGTTTTTGAGTATAAATGGCTGGCAGAGGTGCAAACGGTCGTCATGGGTTGCGGGGCCACGCAGGGAGAACCGCAGCTCTAGCCCGGCTTCTTCATAAGGAATGCGTTCAACTCCTGGAGGCATACGTGAGTCTCAAAAATAGAGCTTATTTATACAGAACTAATCTGATTATTATATTTAACTGTTGAGTCTTTCCTAATTATGGTCTGGTGGTCTGTGACGCAAACTGAAGTCTGCGACATCATGACATTTAGCAAGTTAAAAGAATGTATGGAGGAGGAAGGCAGCAAATGAATACGTTAGAAGTGACAGCGTTGTCTGTGCTATCCAGGACTTGTCGGTGCGCGCAGGGGACGAAACTTGTTTCTGGATGGATCAGGCTATAAAGCGCGATTGTTCCAGTAATAAATACATTTTTGGTTACTTGCCAAATTATTCAGGTCCAGCACCACCTCCTTGTTGTTTTCCATGAATGTTCAAGCGTACTTTAAAGTTTCGGGTTGTTTCTTGGAAAAGTAGCCTGAAACGTGGGAGCGGTTTGGAATGTAATGGAGTCTTTTTTCTTTTGAAATAGGTGAGCAACATCTGTTTACATCTATTTAACTGTTGAGTCTTTCCTAATTATGGTCTGGTGGTCTGTGACGCAAACTGAAGTCTGCGACATCATGACATTTAGCAAGTTAAAAGAATGTATGGAGGAGGAAGGCAGCAAATGAATACGTTAGAAGTGACAGCGTTGTCTGTGCTATCCAGGACTTGTCGGTGCGCGCAGGGGACGAAACTTGTTTCTGGATGGATCAGGCTATAAAGCGCGATTGTTCCAGTAATAAATACATTTTTGGTTACTTGCCAAATTATTCAGGTCCAGCACCACCTCCTTGTTGTTTTCCATGAATGTTCAAGCGTACTTTAAAGTTTCGGGTTGTTTCTTGGAAAAGTAGCCTGAAACGTGGGAGCGGTTTGGAATGTAATGGAGTCTTTTTTCTTTTGAAATAGGTGAGCAACATCTGTTTACTATTCAACCTAATGAGCTGCTCTGCTGAGGGCCAGCCTGGCTTCAGAGGGTGCTACATTATTAATTAGTGACTTAATAATATGCCAACTAGCCTACATGCTTCTAGTGTTGTCACGGTACCAAAATATCAGTATTCGGTACCAATACCAGTGAAAATCCACGGTTCTCGGTACCAATTTCGGTACCAAACCTTAATTTAGATTAAATTTACACATATTAAAGTGTATATCACGGTTACAAAGATGGAAACTGTAGTATTAAAAACAATTTACAATAAGATTCTATTTAGATAACATTAGATAAAATTACCTAACAATAAAGAACAGTTATATACTGTAGCAATTATTCTCCATGGGGTTAACTTAAAAATGTACTAATATATTTTTAAAATCAAAAGTTTTATCTGTTAACATTATTTAATGCACAATGAATGAAGTGAACAAACATGAACAATCAAGTGTTTGTATTAAATAACATTCACAAACATTAATTAATGTTGTAAAATATATTGTTCACTCAATGTGCTGATGTTGCATTAAGTAATATTAATGAATGGTGTCTTGTTACCAAACTAGGCTATACAGGAGATAAAACATGTTTTATTTGACTTAACTGTACTTTTATTTAATCCAAAAATGTCACTCTTGCCTGTCTTCAAAGCTTGAGAACCCTGTAGCTGATTTCTAATGCAAGGGCTAGAAATCAATTAATTCTGATACTTCCTCGTCATCATGGAGAGCGCATCGCACCGCTTTCTCCTTTCCACAAGCGTTTGCTTTCCCGTGTCTCCGCTATGCAACCATGAACAGCGGCGAGCCTGGAAAGAAGAGCTCGCACGTCTCTTCTATTATGAGCGCGCTTGCCGCGCGCCTACATTTGAAATTTGCACGCGCAAAAAAACGCGCTATATAAACGTGTGAACGGCCCTTTATGGCAACGTGACATTAGCCTAATTCAAAATATTTCCATATGTGGCTCTTTCCTCCTCTCTTGTCAACATGGATTCAAAGACACCACATAGCAGCGCCGGTCGCCGTGTCTTAGAGTGTTTTTATGAAGAGTACGCACCTCTGCATCTTTCCGACAGCGCATCAAGAACCGGATTAACCCGGTACTCGGTACCTAGAAAAGCTGGGACCGTAACCGTTACATTTTTTTATTACCGACTTGGTACCGAAGTACCGAGTTTTTTGACAACACTACATGCTTCTATGGGCATTAAACTCTCAGGTTAAAGCTGAGGCTAAAATATAGTGATTTTTTATTTTTATTTAAATGTTTAGTATCTTTTCCAAAAGTTAGCAATTTTTTGGGAGTTTTAAATATAAGTTTAGGTGACCTTTGGAAATTGTCTGTTGACTGTATAAGGAATAAGTTTACTTGCCTCTTTATTGTTTTTAATTGCTGCTTTTACTCACTGTCATGTTTACCACGTTTGTTTACAATTTCTTCCATCTGGTGATTCCTTGTAACCACAACTCATTTCCTTTGTCTTCCCATTTAGAGAAACAGTGAATCACTGCCGTCCTCACCGGTTGCCGGAGATTATTTAGTATCCATTCCTCCGTTGGTTCCACAGCTGTCAGATACAGAAAAAATATCTATCCTGCACGCTGCACTCAAGGAGTGTCTGCGACTTCTGGAAGATGTCATTACCCGGGAGGATGCAGATTTTTCCGATGAAGACAGCGAGTATTGGAGAAAACGGAAAACTGTGAGGGATCGTCTGGTACACCTGTTGGCAAGCACAGAGCAGCTACTAGTGGATGGCCAGAAATTTGAAGCTGAAGTTAAAGAGGTCCTGGAGTTAACATGTCTAGCACGCCATTTTAAATATAATGTTTTCTCATAAATGTAAACGGGGTTGGAAATGTACTTTTTCCCTCACCGGCCAATTTGGCTACTAAATTTTTAATTTACCAGCCATTCAGAACTAGGCTACTTCTAGCCAAAGAAAAAAAGAAGAAGAAATAAACCAGATTAACTATGTCACAGCTTATATATAACAGGGTTTGAAATTAACTTTTTCACTCACTGGCTACACAATTTTTAAGTTACCGGCCATTCAGAACTTCTACTAGCCAAAAAAAGAAAAAAAGAAACCAGATTAACTAATAAATAACCTGCCTGGCTAGTGATTTGACAGCGTTATCCGCCACAGTTGATTTTTACCCTAATTTTTACATTTGGCGGGTTGGCAGGTGTAAATTTCAAACCCTGAATGTAAAGCTTTCTGATGGAACATCTAAATTTCATAGACAATCTGTATGTGCTTGTGTGAAAGGAGCTGGATGGTCAGCTGGCCGGTGGGAGTTTCGGTCTGAAGATGTGGATTGTGCGAGTGCTGCAGGACCTCGTGCACTGGACTGGCCAAACATCAGATACCCTCCACTCTCTGCCAGCAGAAATGGAGAAAACACCAAAGACAATGTCCCGAAGGACAAGGAAAGGAGGCGCCGGGAAAATAAGGAAGTGAGACTAAATATGTGACTAAAGAGAAAATAAGAAAGAGAGTTAAAGGGTGGAGCGGAAGAGGACCGTATGATAAGAATGAGGTAAAGGAATTTCATTACAGCATTGAGAATGTAGAGAGTCAGAGGATCTGGATGCAGTCACTGGAATTCAGCCTTCCCGCATGTGGAAAGCAGGAGGGGTGGGTCTGAAAAAGATATTATTTTATGAAAAGTTATTTTAATATATTTCTACTTTTAAATAAGATGTTAAACTGTAGCAAAAATGTAAATACCTTTGAATATTAATCAAAACTCTTACATGTACTGTATGGTTTATTACCTTTTAAGATTGTTGACCTTTAGATTGTTAAGCATTAACAGACACTGCAAACTTTTTTGTGATCATGATGATCAAAGAAACTCCAAAGTTGGATAATATCTCATTTTTTTGTTTGTATATAAAAAAAAATACTGTATGCATTTATTTGTATTTATAAAGGATAGTTCAAACAAAAACATTTATATTCTGTCAACATTAACTCACCCTTATGTCGTTCCAAATATGTATACATTATTTTCCTTTGTGGAACACAAAAGAATATATATACATTTATATATATATATATATATATATATATATATATATATATATATATATATATATATATATATATATGATCTTATTCTGTGTACGGATTTGGGCGGACATGAGGGTGAGTAAATGATGAAAGAATTGTATTTTTGATAATCTACTGTTACAGATATCTAGAACAATCTACTGTACAAGCAGTGATGTATACCTTAAAAAGGCTACTTCACATTTATCATACAAATGCTTCTTATTCCCATTACATGTGCAGTGGGAGTTATTACATGTACCATCTGTTGATGTTTGTCTGGATTAATTCCCCATCCACACTCATGGAACACTCATGCCCTCTGCTGGCTGCATAAAGTTCTGCCTTTTTTTATTCCAGGTCAATTTGTCAGATGTGACTCTGGTCATCTAGTGACAGAGAAAAGTCTACAAACTACCCTTTTTCATGATGATTGAAGTCATTGTACCTTTACGCTGGTTTTAACATGTTAAATATCTATTCAAAATCTATATCTTAGCGAGCCTGGTATGGCCTCTGACTTAGGAGATGTACTGTGAGGTGAACTCTGGTGGAAGAGCATTAAGGAATCAGCACCTGGTTACTGTATGAAGATGACTTGAATTGGAGAAGAAAGAAAAACACTACCATTTAATAATTTATTATTTATATTTGTGTTTTAAACTTGCACTTCAATAAATGGCAATATATGAACTGTCATTCAAACAGGTTGCACATTTTTTTGGGCCCCATAAGGAACCCCGTTTATAAATCATACTAAGTGATGTTGTTTGAAAATGTAAAAATACAGAAAGTTTACTTTTAGGGCTCAGATTAGTGTAAGGGTATAGAATATACAGTTTGTACAGAATGAAAATCATGTCTATGGGAAGTCCCCATAAAACATGAAGTGTGTGTATCTGTGATAAAGGAAAAGCAGGATGTGTTTGGAAGAGTGGGGGTGGAGTGTATGTTTGTGATCTGTGTGTGTATTTGTGTGTATTGGAAGAGTGGCAGGATTCCTGTGTAAGGGGGAGGGGTGTGTATGTGTGTGTTATTGCGTGTGTATTTGTCTGAGTGTATGTATGTGCAAGTGAGTTACAGAGTGAGAGAGAATAGAGAGAATGTGACTGTGTATGTGATGTGTGCGTGAGGCAGGATGTGTGTGTGAGAGAATGGAAGGGGGAGGGGTGTGTGTGTGAAAGAGAGAGAGAGAGTGTGTGTGTGTGTGTGTGTGTGTGTGTGTGAGAGAGAGAGTGTGTGTGTGAGAGAGAGAGAGAGAGAGAGCGTGTGTGTGAGGCGAGAAAGGGGGAATGTGTGTGCGCTTGCGTAGGAGGGAGAATCTGTGTGAGAGTCGAATTGTGTGGTGTGTGTGTGCGTGCGTGAACACATTTGTGAGCTCTGCAGTGTGTGTGTGTGTGTGTGTGAACACATGCATTTGTGAGCTCTGCAGTGTCTGTGTGGTGTGTGTGTGTGTGCGTGCGTCTGTGGTGTGTGTGAAGATGAATTTGTGGGCTCTGCAGTGTGTGCTTGTGAACATGAATTTGTGAGCTCTGCAGTGTGTGCGTGTGTGTGTGAGTGAGTGAACATGCATTTGTGAGCTCTGCAGTGTGTGTGTGTGTGTGTGTTCATGTTTTCCTACCCCGGTGGGGACTTCAACCTGAATGCACACTGACTCATGGGGACTCGTGTCACCGTGGTCCGTGGGGACCTAAATGGAGGTCCCCATGAGGAAACAAGCTTATAAATCATACAGAATTAGTTTTTTTGAAAATAAAAATGCAGAAAGTTTTCTGTGATGGGTAGGGTTATTGTAAGAGGACAGACTATACAGTTTGTACAGTATAAAACCATTACGTCTATGGAGAGTCCCCACAAAGATATAAACCAGACGTGTGTGTGTGCGTCACCTCAAAGGTGGCAATATCCGAAGTCCTTGTCCTTGTGGGGAAATGTTTTGGTCCCCTTGAGGAAAACAGCTTATAAATAATACTAAGTGATGTTTTTTGAAAACGTAAAAAATCAGAATATGTTCTGTGAGGGTTGTACAGTATAAAAATCATTAGGCTATGTCCATGGAAAGTCCCCACAAAGATATCGAAACCGAACGTGTGTGTTTGTCTGTGTCCTGGTAAACCCTAAATTATGGGGACTAATGTCCCCACAAAGATGGCAATATCTTAAAATCTTGTTCTTGTGGGGACATTTTTTGGTCCCCATGAGGAAAAAGGCTTATAAATCATAGTGATGCTTTTTGAAAAAATACAAATCCAGAAAGTTTTCTGTGATGGGTATAGTTTATGGGTAGGGTTAAGGCAAGGGGATATATTAGAATATACAGTTTGTACTGTATAAAAATCATTATGTCTATGGAAAGTCCCCACAAAACATGAAAGTGCGAGTGTGGTGTGTGTGGCCCAAGAAGATTGAAGGGTGAATAATATTAATTGAATTATTAATTTACAATAACGTATGTGTGTATGTCTAATATGATTTAAGATATGTGTAAGTGTAGAAGTGTTCATTTTTGAATTTCTGTATGTTATCTTACCATTACATGAGAATGTGCATTTATTGAGTGTTTTTTGCATACTAGACTCAGATTATGCACACTTGTAGGCTGTCTGTCTCTGTCTCTCTCTCTTTCTCTCTCTGTCTCTCTCTGTGTGTGTGTGTGTGTGTGTGTGAGAGAGAGAGAGTGTGGTGTGAGTGAGTGAGTGATGAGAGAGAGAGAGAGAGAGAGAGTGTGTGTGTGTGTGTGTGTGTGTGTGTGTGTGTGATGAGAGAGAGAGAGAGAGAGAGAGAGAGAGAGAGAGAGAGAGAGAGAGAGAGTGAGGTGGCGCGCTCCTGTGTGTGAGTGAGTGTGAGTGAGTGAGTGATGAGAGAGAGAGAGAGAGAGAGAGTGTGTGTGTGTGTGTGTGTGTGTGTGTGTGTGTGTGTGTGGGGTGGCGCGCTCCTGTGTGTGTGTGTGTGTGTGTGTGTGTGAGAGAGAGAGAGAGAAAGAGAGAGACGGATGAGGGTGGGGGAAGGGTGTGTTTAGATGTGTGCGTCAGAGGTTTGTGGTGTGACAGAGAAATCCAGATAGTCTCAATGAGAATTCATAATTTAAAAAAAAAATGTTTTTGGAGCGCATGTGGGTATCTCACATCAGTTATATTTTTTAATGAAAATGTATTTAGGCATTGATGTGTACGCTACATAACTACTTCGTATTATAAAAAATAAAAAATTTTTTCGCTCACTACATAGCCGTTATTTATCAACACCTGGCTCAGCAGACAGCGGCTAACTATTCGAAGGAGGTAATGGCAACGAACAGGATCTATTTAACCATAAAGAATAAAATGTGTTATTATTTGACTAAAGTTGGATTAATTAATTTAATGAAAGTGAACATTTTATTCTGCCATAACATAAAAACAGACGAACATACCCTGTCAATATAATCTGATTGAGTAAAATCAACTTCGCTTAGAAACAAATACCAGTACCACACCAACCTATACTCGAGGTTGCAACCATTTCTTTGACATGGGGGGATTTAGATTTCTGCTTTTTCATAGTTAAAATAATTTTTCACCAACAAACGAGATTAAAATGTTATAAAATAGACGGTTTTAGAATTCAAATGCCCATCGAAGTATTTACAAGCTCTGAATTACAAGCGTACTGATTGTCCGACCGCACGTACTCCCCTAGCGACGGAGTGAATGGTATCGTCTGAAAGAACCTGTACATACAGAGAGAAAGCGCGAGCTCTGCGCGTGAGAGAGGACAGCGCTCATCAGTGAGAATGGCGGAGACCGCTCGCTCGCTCTTTGATTACCGGGAGCCACCGACGTTGGACAGCGACGGAGAGAGCAGCAAACCGCCGCCGCCGCGAGGGTGAGGGAGTGAACATACTCGAGAAAAAAAATAACATTGACAGAGATAACACTGACTTTAAAGCTCCGAAACGTCTTCCACATAATGTGACTTTTCTGTTACGACCAAATTTTCGTAATGACTGAAGTTTTTTTAAATAGTTTTAGATAAACAATAAAGAAAACAAAGGGAAAGTGGTGTTTTTTTATTCAGTTAAGTTAAATCGTTTTTTTTTTTTTTACAATAACCTTATCGCGCTGTTGTCACGGTAATCAGGTGTGTGTGAGTGTCATTTAAATGACAGTGACTGTCAGTGTAACTGATTCACTCTTTTAGTTTTAAAATAATGCAGTGTGTAGAAGGTTTTTAATCTCTATTAACTCTGAGTAAACGATTGACGTGCCAATGTGTGTGTGTGTGTGTGTGTGTGTGTGTGTGTGTGTGTGAATGAGAGAATGCTTGCGTGTGTGTCTGTGTCACAGGGAGAGCGTGAGTGTATGAGTGAGTGAGTGTATGTGTGATTGAGAAAGAGTGTGTGTGTGTGTGTGTGTGTCTGTGTGTGTGAGAAAGAGAGCGTGCATGTGTGTGATTGAGAAAGAGAGTGTGTGTGTGTGAGAGAGAGAGCGAGAGAGCGAGCGTGTGTGTGAGTGAGTGAGAGAGTGTATGTGTGAGTGCAGAGGGGAGGAGGGAGGGAGCAGAGCGTGAGAGAAGGGAACAAGCACTGTGTGTGTGTGTGTGTGTGTGTGTGTGTGCTTGCGGGTGTGTATGTGAGGGAAAGCATGAGAGGGAGGGGAAAAGACAGTGTGTGTGTGACAAATACAGACACAATATGCTGGTGTGTGTATGTGAAAGGGGGGAAGAGTGTTTGAGAGTGCAAGTGTGAGACAAAATGAGTGTGTGATTGCATGTGACGGTAGATAAAAGGTGTATATGTGACTTTGGAAGAGGCATGTATGTATGTGCTGGTTAGGTTGTGCCTACTTTGGGGTGGACCAATGTTCGTGGGAGGACAGTAAAACCTAAAATCACTTACATTGTGGGGATCGGACAACAGTTGTCATGAAGGAAACAGCTTATTGAATATACAAAAAATGTCTTCATGAAAATGTAAAAATGCAGAAAGGTTTCTATGATTTATGGTTTTTTGTTTGGTGATCGAAAAGATCATTAGCTCAATATAAAAACAATACTAGTCAATGGAATATCCCCACTATCGTAGAAAAACAGTTGTGTGTGTTTACGTGTGTTTGGGTGGGGTAGAGGGGACCATCTAAAAGGTGTTATGCATGTCAGGAGAAAGGTGTGTTGAAGAGGGCATGGTGTTGAAGAAGATGCGCATTTTAAAGTGAGTGAGTGAGTGAGTGAGTGAGTGAGTGAGTGAGTGAGTGAGTGAGTGAGTGAGTGAGTGAGTGAGTGAGTGAGTGAGTGAGTGAGTGATACTGAGGAGGGAGTGTGAGCGTGACAGAGTGAAGGGGAGGGCTGAGTGTGTTTGTGCACACGTGTGTTACTGAGGAGGGGAGGGAATGAGAGTGTTTGGATAAGTGTGTGGGTTAAGAGAGAGAGAGAGAGAGAGACTGGGTCTGTGTGTGTTTATGTGTAATCAATGTGAGTTGTGTGCGTGTATAATGCCAGTAGATAACTGAAAGTGTGTGTTTGTTTGTGTTTGGAAGGGAGAGCTGGATGAACAGGTAGTATGTGTGTTCGTGAGAGAGTGAAGTAGATATGTTTATAAAGAGAGACAGAGGGCAGATATAGAAATGGAGAGATATTAAAATGCACATTGTGTGTGAAGCCTGTATCTGAAATAACCTGAACAGAGGGTTTTTAATAAACTCTCTATTACTCGAAGGTTGCTCTTTCATAGTTTAAGAAACTTAATGGATTTCTCAGTTATATTTACAAACTTGTCTCAGATGCCTCTCCTAATAATCAGGAGAAATAAAAATGAAACCAATGAAAATTTACAAAACAATTGTTGACAAACAGTTAGATAGCTACATATTGTATGTGAATAGTTCAGATTAGGGATGGGCATTTCAAGCAAAAATAATATTCGATGATCGCTGGGAATTATTTGGAAAATCACACCCCTCCCCCACATACTCACCGGTAAAATGGCATAGGCCTACTTTAAACGTGAACTAAGTAACTTTTTTACCTTAACCGAACAGCTTTGGAGTCATTGTAATGTTTATATTACTGATTTCGTGTTGAATGGTGGTCGTCTCGCACCCCCTGGTGCCTGTGAGCCGCAAAACCACCCTTGCAACTTTGGGCTGGCGGGCCGCCAAAGTGGGTTAGACATGATTTTGACCACTTCATTAAGTTTTGTTTTGTAGAAAGCCTTTCTTTAAAGTAAATTTCGTTTAGTATAAATTGAATCTTAATTTTAATCAATGTTTCATCAACCAATTGCCTGGTTTCAATAAATGAGAAGCAAATATAGCAGACAATATAATCAGGACACGGAGGCGCCGGCGCGATCACTTTGCACGTGAACTGGAGCTCGTCTTATAAATGAACGGAAATTCTGCGTTTAAGCTACTTGCCTCACAGACATGAGAAATATATCTATAGAAAGCTTGAAATGTCTACTTTTAAACAAAACAATTCAAAACAAAAAGAAACAGACTACGCTCTGCTTATGTAATCCAAATGAAATGTGTATTTCTCTCTATAGGCGTTCACTACTGTGAAGCTGGCGAGTTAGCATTGTCAACTTCATATTTGCAGCCGAGTCCGACATTGACACAGAAAACACTAGTTTATTACTAAACAATTAAAATGTCTCCTTGCTAAATTTGACACATTCATAATCATTACTTTTGCCACTTCGTTGTGGCAAACTTTATGCATGCGCTTGAGTGCGGAATAGGCTATATGTCTATATGTTATGTAAACGCTCTTTATAGTTCAGTATTCTCTCCAGTATATATTTAAGTAATTAAATGAATGTAATTCAGTTGTTCATTGTAGTTGTTAATCGCATATTTATAACAACTACAAATGAACAGCCCTAATTATTTCCCATATTTTCGAACCAGCATGTCACTACGGGCATTCTGGGTTGAGCGAGTGGCCCTGAGTGGACTGAGCGAGCGGAGCTGAGCCTTCAGAAAGGCGCTCTCCGCTCTGGAGGAAATATTACCACTTCGCTTACATGAAAACATGGGGATTTTTTTTTTTTAGACCATAATCGCACAACCTTTTCGATGTTCTATAATTAAATCAACTAATCGAATATGCGAAAATCATCCATAGTTAAGATCTGATCATTTTGATTCAATTAGATGAGAAATGTTTGAAATGATGTCGATTGTTTGATTGCAGACTTCTGAGCAGGTGGTCTGTTGGCATGTGCAGTTATAATCGAGCTATTGCAGATTTGTTTGTGTCCATCGACAGTCTTAGGACCGGTTCACACAGAACTTGTTTTTGTGTTTGTTTTAAAAAATGTAAGGTCAGATAAGTTTTTTTGAAAGCTGAACATTTTAACTTAAACACTGCGTTTTTAGAATGCTGTAATGACAAGACACTGCGTGAGATGTGAGCGCAACGGTCAAAGATGTCCATCTAAAACGTGACAAACAATGGAAAAGCAGTGGAATGGAATGCAAAAACTTGGATCCGTTGCATAAAACCGCTGTCATTTGGAGCATGTGCACAAAGCTAAGGCAAACTGTAGTCCAATTAAAGGGAAATTTACCCCAAAATGAAAATCCTCTCATCATTTACTCATCCTTATGTTGATTCAAACCTGTAGGACTTTCTTTCTTTTGTGGAACCCAAATATTTTTAAATATGGGAACACACCAAGCTGACGGTCAGCCATCGGCCAACGTCGGACAGTCGGTGAGCGTCGGTTGGGCTAGATTTTGAGGTGTGTTCTGCACGTCAGCTTTAGTCAGACTTCCGTCAGCTTTAGTCCGGCTGATTGAGCATGTTGAATTGGCGTTGGGCCGTCGGGAAAAGAAATCACTCTGATTGGCAGTTCAGTTTGTAAACCAGTGCATGAGAAGAAAAACAAATGTGACTAAGCAAGCAAACTACAAATACAAGAGGGCACACAAAGCAGACGCTTATAAATATACCTACATCTTCATCTTTTCGAGAGCATTCCAATATGCGAATATTTTCAAAAGAACATGGCCGTATGTAGTCTAATTGAAGTGAAGAAAAACTGATCAGCATGATTCAAATTCCAAATTGTAAGCGAGTGCTGCTTTGTTTATGGTTTGTATATTCACATTTCTATTTCACGTTCCCTTTTTTGAATAAGGAATACTGACTACTGTCATCTTCTGTTGTGGACAGTTATTAGCTCTTGCGCAGACACAGAACGTACATGCAAGATGACCATCAGCTGTAGTTTTTGCAGTGTGTTCAAGAGCAACTTTTATGCCCTACATCTATTTCTCAGGCAAAACATTCAAGAAGCAAGAGATTTGAGCAAAGTCTCCATTAATCTCATTGCTGTTTTGCACAACTGAGATATTAACGAGATCTAAAGTGATGGACAGTTGGTTAGGTGTGGTAGAGTAGCGTTAATCCGATATTAGTGCGCTTGCATGTTATGAGTGAGTAATCTTTGATATTGTGAGAAAATAAGTGGTTTGAGTGTCAGATTTGTGAGACAAAATGTGTGTGTCTGTTTAAGAGAAAGACATAGAGAGTATGCTGTGACGAAAAAAAGCGAAGGGGAGGGTGTGTGTGTGTGAGAGAGAGAGAGAGAGAGAGAGTGAGAAGGGAGGCTGTGTGAGAGAGAGAGTGAGAAGGGAGGCTGTGTGTGTGTGTGTGTGTGTGTGTGTGTGTGTGTGCGTGTGAGCAAGGGGAGAGAGAGAGAGAGAGAGAGAGAGAGAGAGAGAGAGAGAGAGAGAGAGAGAGAGAGAGAGAGAGAGAGAGAGAGAGAGAGAGAGAGAGAGAGAGAGAGAGAGAGAGAGAGAGAGAGAGAGAGAGAGAGAGAGAGAGAGAGAGAGAGAGAGAGAGACAGAAGAGGGGAGTGTGTGTGTGTGTGTGTGTGTGTGTCTGAGCCTGAAAGAGAGAGAACGAGAGAGGAACAGAAGAGGCGAGTGTGTGTGTGTGTGTGTCTAAAAGAGAGAGAACGAGAGGATCAGAAGAGAGGAGGAGTGTGTGTGCATGTGTGAAAGAGAGAGAGAGAGAAGGGAGGCTGTGTGTGCGTGTGAGCAAGGCAAAGACTAGTGTGTGTGAGAGAGAGAGAGAGAGAGAGAGAGAGAGAGATAAACAGAAGAGGGGAGTGTGTGTGTGTGTGTGTGTCTGAGCCTGAAAGAGAGAGAACGAGAGAGGAACAGAAGAGGGGTGTGTGTGTGTGTGTGTCTAAAAGAGAGAGAACGAGAGGATCAGAAGAGAGGAGGAGTGTGTGTGTGTGTGTGAAAGAGAGAGAGAACGAGAGTGGAACAGGGGAGGGGAGGGTGTGTGTGTGAGAGAGGCAGAGAGCAGGGAAAATGGTGAGGAAATGTGTGTGTGCGTGAGTGTGTGTGCGCATGCTTTCAGGTTTGAAACTGAAAGAGAAGGGGAGGGAGAGTGTGTGTCTTGGAAACAGAGAGAAGACGGTGTGTGTGTGTGTGTGTGTGTGTGTGTTTGTTCTAGTGGTTGAGTGAGGAGGGGAAGGGTGTGTGTGTGCTCTAGAAGCAGAGAGACGTGTGTGTGTGTGTGTGTGTGTGTATGTGTGTGTGTGTGAGAGAGAGAGAGATAAAAGAGTGTGTGTGTGTGTGTGTTCCAGTGGCTCACAGTGGAGGGGAGGGTGAGTGTGTTTGTGCTCTCGAGGCAGACAGAGAGAGAGAGAGAGAGAGAGAGAGAGAGAGAGAGAGAGAGAGAGAGAGAGAGAGAGAGAGGGCGGGTGTGTGTGTGTGTGTGTGTGTGTGTGTGTGTGTGTGTGTGTGTGTGAGAGAGAGAGAGAGAGAGAGAGAGAGAGAGAGAGAGATAGAGAGAGATATGTGTGTGTGTAAATGTTTGTACAACTGTCTTTCTGTGAAAGACAGAAGTGTGTGTGTGTGTGTGTGTGTGTATGTGTGGCCTGGTAAACCCTACATTATGGGGACAAAATGTCTCCACAAAGATGGCAATATCCAAAATCCTTGTGCTTGTGGGGACATTTTTGGTCCCCTTGAGGAAAACGACTTATCAATCATAACAAGTGATGTTTTTTTGAAAATGTAAAAATGCAGAATATGTTCTGTGAGGATTGTGTTTAGGGTTAGGGGATAGAATATACAGTTTGTACGGTATAAAAATCATTGTCTATGGAAAGTCTCCATAAAACATGAAAATTGTGTGTGTGTGTGTGTGTTGCAGACTGTGGAAAGGAGAGAGGGAGTGTTTATGCATCTACTTTGTTTATGAAAGAGGAAGGGAGTTTGTGTGTGTGTGTGTGTGTGTGTGTGTGGGGGTTTGTGTGCGTGTGTGTAGGTGGATATGTTATATGTTTGAGAAGGAAAACTGTAGATTGTGTGTTTGATTTGTTTGTGAGACTGAATAAGGCAGAGAATGTTCTCAACAAAGACGTGTAGCCTATGTGTTGATTGTGTGAGTGTGTGCATGTATTCAGACTGAGAGCATGCATGATGTGTATGTTTACATTATTCAAACGTGTGTGTTGGGGAGAGAAAGACAGAGGAAAATAGAGTGTGTGAAAATGTGTGTGATTGAGCGTCTTCGGAGAGAATGTGTTTGCTGCAGACTTTGTGTGTGTGTGTTTGTCTGAGAGAGAGAGAGAATATGAGACTCCAGCTCGGTTATTTGAGAGATCATGAGTGAGAGAGAGAGTGTGTGTGTGTGTGTGTGTGTGTGTGTGTATGAGAGTTAGTGAGTGCGTGTGTGTGCATGTGAGCTTGAGATGGAGGAGGGGTGAGTGTGTGCGTGCATGTGAGCTCAGCTGAAGAGAGGGTGTGTGTGTGTGTGTGTGTGTGTGTGTGTGTGCGCGAAGGCTTTTAAAGGGTAGGGTGTGTTTGCATGTGTGTGAACATACATGTGTGTCCGACTGGGGGGTTTGGAGTGTGTGTGTGCAATGTGCATGTGTGTTTGCGCTTGTGCACTTGTGGGTTTATAAAGAGGAGAGGTGTGAGTTTGTGTTCTTGTCCACATGTGTGTATTTCTGCCTGCACATGTGCATTTCTGATTTGACTGGTTTGTGTGTTGTTTTTAGTGGAATAGGATTTCGTGTGTGTACGAGAGCGGAAAAAGGAAAAAAGAGAGATAAACAGAGTGGAGATACACAAATGAAGGAAAGAAAAACTGATTTTGACTTGTGGAACGAGGAGGGATTAAAAGCATGTCCGTTTTGCAGTGTATTGGCATGGAGAATGAGTTACACAAGTGTGTGTAATCAGATTTACTGACATGCTGGACAAGAGTAGGCTATGTCCACTGAAAACAGTGAATGTTATTCAAATGGATCTCAGTGGAACTTGTCCATGTTCTCACGGTCAACTTTATAAACGCACCGATGATAAACCACTGGTTTACAATAAAAGGAGAATGTGTGAGTGAATGAGCATGTCTGTTAGCGTTCAACAGTAAGTACGGCACTATGGCCTGTGGCTAGGTTGAGGGTTTTGGGGCCTGTTTGACTGAAATGTCAGTTAGTTTTTTTTTTTTAATTCAGCCTAGAGGTCAAGAGGACGATTAAGATGCAGTCACATTTACGCTCTCTGGAGTTTTGACTTTAGTAATGACTCACTTCTGTGTGAGCTTTATACATCTCTATACTTCTGATCATAGACAATTTCCCCACAAAATTTCACTATACCTTTTAGATCCTCTATTAAGTCGATTATTCACAAGTGGCCCTTACCAAACTTCCTGGGGGGAACCCAATAAGTCTTACATTTAGATATATTGACACAATCTTAATTAAAAAGCTAAAAAATATTTTTTAGTACAATAGAATTACCAGAGGTACATAGCTTATATAGGAGGGCTTTTGAGTATTGTCTCAGACAAACGGGAGCCTTGCAGTCAAAAAGGTGGAGAACCACTGGTCTATTGGTCAGATGTCTTTTGTTATGCAAATCCACAGTTTGGAGTTCATCATACTGATGAGCAGAAGACAAAGAAAAAACTGCATATGAATTGAAGTGATTGGAGCATAAAGTCTAGTGTAGCTGTGGCTTTCATTCGAATTGGATTGGAAATTGTAGATGAATTAGTAATGTTTTGCGCTAAAGGGTCTTTTTTTTTTGAAAAAGTGTTTTTTTATGGACTTACAAGTGTCATTGTGTGTGTGTGTGTGTGTGTGTGTGTGTGTTTTTGTCACGTTGCTTAAAACCGCTATCTAGCATATGTAACAATGCAAATCAAATCTGAACTACTGTCACATCTTTATTTTTGTATCCTTTCTTTTCTGAATCAGTGCAGCTGTCACAATGGAACTTATGTACCCCTTATTTAATTTAACACAAATGAAAACAAGACTGTAAGGGGTAGAAGTACAGTCTTAACAGTGCTGTACTGTCTCAAAATTCTAGGTCACATTAATTGTCAACCCATATTTTTTATTTGTATAATTTTTTGAAAAGGCGCATTTTCAATGTTTCGACTGCTGAACAATCGACACCAAGGTACACGGGACAATAACCCATTGAATAATCTGTACTTGGGCAATGACATGTGCATTTTTTTCCTTTTGAGGTCATTTGATAAATTCATCACATTATTCTATAAAATAAATGTAGTTTGAATTATTTTTTTAGTACATTCAAATAATAGATATTTTTTTTAAATGTTTTGTTATCTTAAATCCCCAAAATCGTTTGCGCAAATGAATAGACTAAGAAAACGGTTTAAAATGGTGTTTTAATAATAAGAAATTCAAAAATAAAATACCATGGCATCATTTCATGTTTGAAACCTTTCATATAAACACATTTAATAAATATCAGTAGTTTTAAAGAACTTGAAGTTTAAAAAAACTTTTGTCTAAAAATTTTTATATTCTCAAATGTCAGGGTGGCTTAAAGGTGCATTGTGTAATATTTAGGAGGATCTATTGACAGAAATGCAATATCATAGTATAACTGTTTTCAGTGGTGTATAAAGACCTTACTTAATGAACCGTTATGTTTTTATTACCTTAGAATGAGCTATTTCTATCTACATAGACCGCGGGTCCCCTTACATTGGATAAGGGGATAATTTTGCGCCACTGTGTTTCTACAGTGGCCCTAAATGGCCAAACGCGTTTCGTCATTATGTTGTTCTTCGTGCAAGGAAGCTAGCTAAAGTCAGCGAATAAAATACTGACACAATGATGAAAAAGTAACAATAATATTCTCAATAACATCGTTTTACTGAATAATAAAGTAAAATCTAATTTATTTTTATCTTGGTAAAGAAACCTCATTGCTTAACTGGCTAGTCTCTGCTGTCTTGCAATTCGCAACCTCACCACTAGATGCCGCTAAAAATTACACCGTGCACCTTTAAGTGAGCACATAGGTCTTTTATTATGTAATGGTAATAAGATTAAGCATGTTAATACAGCATCCAGAGAAGCCCAATTGATCTTTTGTGGCAGAGTGAAAAGGTTTGTAGATCTCTCTCAAATACTGATAAAAATAGCTACTTTTAACGTATGGGTCGGTTGGTACACTTTCCATGAAATACAACCAATGAAAAACTAGGAAAATGCTTTTATCATAATACTTTATATATTTGAAATATCTTATCATAAACTTCTTTATTGTATTTAAAAATTCTATCTATGAACTTGATAGCATATAGGCTAAAGCTAATACAGGCATCCAAGTAGAAGCCTGTTCAATGTAAAATTAGTTTTAAACTGATATTTATCAGGTGGTACAACATGTAAATTCTTGATTTAAACCAACACATAATAGGTCGAAGTGAAAAAGAAAAAAGATTGTCAATTATTGTATTGAATGCATTACTGGTATACTAGTATGAATATAGGTGCGTTCCATTTGACATGGTCCCTACGCAGTGTTCACTGCTCCCTTCTCCCTGAACACGGTACATCAGTTGAAGTGGACTTCGCTGACAATAATCACTCATTTGGAATGCCCTGCAACGGCAACAACATGGTTGCGCAGATTATGATATAACTTAATTAAATTTTGTAATTTACTTTCCTTTCTTATTTAAAATCATATAGGCCTATAGATGCATTCATCACCACAACCGTTGATAAATACTCTAGTTTGTATAATAATAACAATATGTATAAATACTCAATGCATACGTAAACTCAGAGCCGTTAGAAATTACATTTAAAATCTCTTCCAACGGCTCTGCTCTATGGTTAGTTCCGACTGGTGACGCGGTGCACAATGACAGTTGGTTGATTTTTGCTCTCCACTTCCTGTGAAGTGATGTATCAATGTTCCCTTATTCCCTACGCCGTTTGCAGTGCCCTTCGAACTGAACATGTTTGTTCCTTTCGGATTGGGATCTCACTTAAGATGGCGAAATACCCTGTGAAGTCCACTTCGCAGTCCACTTACGGTCGAATGGAACGCACCTTTATGTTTTTAAAAGTAAAATTGGGTGCTGAAAATACTAAATACCTGGCAACTAATGCAATAATTAGAAGTTAATATGAATAAAAAACACAACCACAAAATAATGTGTTAGGCACTGTAGACACTCGAAGTGTTACTTTGCTAATGTTTGAAATGTTTTTTTTAAACACATTGTTCCTGACTAAAAAAATATGCATTATTAAGTTTCATAGACTTGTTTTCTATGAAACTTGTTATCGTCTTTGTAATTATCTCTATCTCAGTTCTTTATCAAGCTGACCTGAAATGGTAAATCGAGGGATGAACATATGAATCCGCCTGCCTGCATGCACACAAGCACACGCAAACATATGCTCTCGGGTCCGGATGGAGGGTCGGCCAGATCAATATCCAGTCGGCAAGACTAAGTCTTATCACGGCTCAGTGAATACGTCAGGCACGACACACACACTGAACACATCTGTAACCAAGAGACTGCACATCTCTACACTTGTCTAATTAAGCATTCACAGCTGCATCTGTGAAAAACGAATCTTTGGCTTTCATACACTGCTCTATTAACAGCAGCTCACACTTTTATGTGGTCAGTTACCCTCGGTTGAAGATTTTATGGATTATTGATTTGCGAGTAAAACTTCTCTAGATCAGAGTTCTGTTATTATGTACATATATAGATTCTACCTAACTGGTTCTTCTTGAAGAAGAGTGAATGTGTAGTGGATTAATTAGTGGTGCTTTCTAAGATGAGCATTATATTATATTCCTGATGTGCTTGACACTTACTGATTCAGATCAGTTGACGGGCTTCTTTTAGTTAAGCCAGGTATAAAAGATGATTTGTATAGGCGGTGCTATTTTTAGTAACAAATAGAGGTGCATTATATGAGTCTTAATTAAACATGTTTTCCTTCCACATTTTTGGTTTAGAGAAGTAAGACTGAATAGGATTTGTGCTGTGATTTCCATTGATCCACTGATGTGTCCAGGTTATTGATTCGTCTGTGTGATTTATGTTTTGTTGCTGATTAAGTTGTTCAGGCTGTCCGTTTTTAATGTGATGATGATGATGTGTGTGTGTGTGTTTCGTAGACGTGGATGTGGAAGGAAAAGGAAAGGGACACCAGTGAAGGTGTGCGACAGAGTCTTCGCCACAGAGGATGAGGAAGAGAGCATGTCAGAGAACAGCTATGGACCAGAGAAAGGTAAAATGTTTTTTTTTTTTTGTCCTTTTTGTTTCTTTAATTGATATGCAAGGAAACAGAAAATGATAAAAAGGAGAGAAATTTAATCGAGAAATAAGGAGCCAAGCTCTAGTGTCAATTGGTATTCACACTGACAGCAATTAACAGCAACAAAGTGACCAGTCAACCTCCAATGATTTAATCACTGTAAGTGTGAATGTACCATTACTCATTCAAGTAAACCATACAGCTTAACATTATATTTGTGTATGTTTCAGGGATAGTATAAGTGTGTAAATATCTATGTGAGACCCTATTATGTGTGTGTTTCAGGTGACGGTCGTGAGGACAAACACGGAGTCCCTGCTGCTGATGGACCATACTATGAAACACAATCTGCTCAGCTCTGGTGAGTGACTGACTGACTGTGTGTGTGTGTGTGTGTGTGTGTGGTCTGACTAGAGAGACTGCATGTGTGTATCTATGTGCGTGCTAGGAGGAGATAGCAAGTAATTGTGTTTGTTGTGTGGTCGAGAGATGCAGTTGTGTGTATATCGAGGTGGGGGATTACTGGAATGCAGGTTGTGTATGTTTATTGCAACGTGTTTATTTTCTTTGGGCGGGTGTGTGTGTGTTCTGGAGGCAGAGAGATGGAGAGAGAGGGCAGGTTTGTGTGTGTGTAAGAGAGAACTAAAGAGTTGTGTGTGTGTGTGTGTTTTAGAGAGAAGGGTGTGTGTGTGTTTATTGCTGCCTTTTAGTCATAGTGCAGCACAAAAAATATATATATTTGATTATGTGTGATTTTAATGTTTGTATTGCCAAGGATATGTTGCCCCTTTGGGGGTATAAATTAGTTTAAAAAAGAATGCTTGTTTGGTGATGCGTATTACAATTTTTTTAGCTATATTTTTTAAAACATGTATTCTCTCATAACTTAAAGTCAACATTCTTTGTAAAATTCTGTTCAACAATAAGTATAATGCCCATTTATAAATATATTAGCCTATTGTATCATATTTAATATGCAAACTACTAGGGCCTGTAAAAATGTATGACAATTTTTACTGAAAAACCTTTTGTACACAATCTGCTTCATGTCTTCTGCCCTCTGATTGATAGTTGATACTTTTTTAACAAGTAAATCTTTTTTGCTGTGAAATCTTTTATGATTCTTATAAAGTAAATATAAGATCAACATTTACTAGACTGAAGCAACTTGGGTTTACTTGATTATTCATACTTTTTTTTTAATGTTTATTTATTTATTTTATTTTTTAGATTTTTCCATGTTAATATAAATGTCAAATATGACACAACAAGCTTTTGGGGAACATTTATTTGACCATCTCTAAATTTTCATTGAATTGCAATGAATTGCATATATGAGCCATAACAGTCTGATGTATTTGATGAATGATGGTGCGTTCATGTGCTATGGTAATTATGGTAAATACCAAAAGCCGACGCGGAAAATGCACATGAACACCCCCTCGTGGTATTTTCCACTGGGCAACTCGTAGAATATTTTGATGCACGAGTGGCCGAGATGAGATAACCTTGGACCTTTTCAAAATGGTGGAGAACAACACGAGAGTCGTTAATGGTAAAAATATGTACTATTCATGATCTAGAAAATATACAGCATATTATTTACCGTTTGAGTTTTGATAAATCATTTTCTAGCTGTAGCAGACGACTTAAGCTATCTAAAATAGTTTTAGCTAAATAACAGGTCTGGATCTCCATCTTTTTACCACTTTACGACAACAAAAGCACTTGAACGCAACACACTGGTAAATACCAGTTCACAAGTGGAAAATATCATATTTTCCATAGCACTTGAACGCACCATGATACTCAACAAAAAACACATGTATACTAGGGGTTGCGCAGACTTTAATGCTCTGCCATGACGCTTTAAGCTTGACGTCGACTAGTTGCTGGTCATGGCCTATAGAAGGGCGCAACAGGATAAGAAATCTTTGAAGTCAAACAGTTTAATTACAAATAAATGCATACTCCGAGAGCGCTCCTCAAGATATGTTTGATTATACCATCTGGATGCTCAAAATTGATCGGGAGCATCCAGGTGGATGTATGAACGACCCAAAGACAAAAGAACTGATAAAAAAAATTAGCTGTTATGTTGGATAGCCGTATGGGAAGCGAGGTTCAGGCTTATTTGTTCAATAACGACATCATCAGCGACTAGTCGACTCGACTTTCATCACATAAATGTCTACTTTAAAAAATCTGAAGATTATACTGAATGGAAAATCTATATCAGTTTGTTTTGTTGTATTGCTGTCTGATGTAGTTTTCTCCCATGCAGTGTGAGTGAGGAGGGCTCTAGCGGATTGAGGGGAGCTGTCTCGTACCCCCCACCACCAAACTGCCGCATTCGGGAAGTGCACTGTGGAAATCAAGTGCGACTGATTGTCATAGCGATCCGCGACATCACTAAGGGGGAGGAGATAACTGTGGATTACAGTTTGACGGAGTGGGGAGAAAACGCTGTGGTAAGTGTAACCATGACAATGGCCAGCTCATCTCAATGCTCAAAGCTCCTTTTACACTTCGTGATACTAGTTGTATGCAAATTGTTGACATTTGATCATTTAGATGTGTTTGTGATATGTGTTTATTTGCATGGTATTTGATTTATTCATGTGTACTGTATGTGTGAGAATGTTAGTGGGACTTTATAGTCCACACTCAAATATTTTGTGATGATGTTTCCTCCCCCTCTCAGGGTTTCCATAGCACTGTGCCTCCTAGTAGTTTTGATTGCAGTTTGGACCACGAGAGCAACATTAAAAAGGTAAAAAATAAGTTGAGTTTTTACAAATGCACAATCATAGACTACACACCCAGTTAACAATCAACAGTAATTTTCAGGCCTTATGCTGAAGATCCTGTCCCCCTCACTCCTGAAATGATTGTTGCACCCCTGGCCATCAGTGTAAATGCACCATAAATATAAGCACCACTGCATACTAACATTTCCAGCATTTTCCTACAGTTCCATCCAGTATGTACTTCATTTAAATTCAATTTAAAGGGCACTGGCAAAATGGGCTTTCAATAAAACGTGGCTTCCCATACAGTAGAAATGTGAATTTAAAAAAACAAAAAACCTGACTAGAGAAAATGGGGGAAAAAGGCTTCCGTTTTCTCTTTTGCCAAATAGGTAGGAAAACTTCAACACCCATAATGCACTGGGCATTTTGCCATCCAAGGCCACTTCCTCCAGTCTGTTATGGATATGCTTGCCAGAGTTAAATACCACCTTGCTTTAGGAAATACTTCTTAGCAAACGTTTAGTCATAATGGTGTTGACTTTGTATTGTTCCCTGTTGCAAAAATTCAAAGATTAAACGTTTGGTGAGAAGTGTTACTTTCGGTTCCCAGTTAAGGATCCAGCATGTTGTAGGCAGTGGCTAAAGGCTGCAAAGAATCGTAAATACGAAGAGAAAAACCTGTGTTTGTAGTCAACATTTCAATGTGGATGACCATGAACACAGTGTTTTAGGCCAAACGAACAGGAAAACTGCAAGTTCTGTTAGTTCACCCCAACCCCCTGAAGCAAAACGTTGTCACATACAGGTAAGAAAGCTATTGCCATTGTAGGGGTGTGCGATCTTGACACAAAATTATATTTCAATATTTTCTGGGATCGATAACGATATTTAGACGATATTTTGCTTAGTGTTTATTCTGTTGATATGATACCTTGGCAGACTGCCGTGGACAGCTGACTCCTAAAGATTTTGATATTCTTCATATTCTGTGTGGTGGTCAGTTCACAGCAGTGACAGAGATAATATTTTCCAATAAATTTAAATAGATTTTTACATTTCAAGGGCATTTTTACCTTTATAAAGATATTTGGCATTTGAGAGCATTGAAGTGGCATTTAGATGCATTTACAGACTGTTTAATGCAGATCAGAGGGGGGTCATTAATGCATTTAACCTGCAGTTATAAATGCATAATTTTATTTTGACATTTTAAACACAACTTTGAATATTGATGTTTTGAAATGATTTAAAAAATGAAGAGACTTTAAATGAGGTGACAGCAGGTGGCAGCAAGTCACTGTTAATGAGTGAGTAATTGAGATTCAACTGATTCATTCAAATGGCTGATTCATTCAGGCAATATTGTCTTCATAACTCTTCATGTGAGGTTGATTAACTATATTAAATTATATAAATGACATGCAGAGGTATTTTTTTGTCCCTTATCTTGAATATTGAGGGCATTTTAAATGCATTTTAATAGACTAAATCATGCAGTGAAAGTGTGCACTCTAAATGCACAAACACACTAGTCTGACTAACACACTAGACTACGTCACGTAGTGTATGCATGTGCTCTCTAGATGTGCTTCTGTAAAGTGAGGGACATACTCGATAATATCAGACCGCACTAGCCTGGCAAGCCAGACCTACATCAAGATGTTAGGTCTGGGAACTCAAAATTGGCATACCTCAATCCGAGGGGCGGGATAAACTGTTGTCTTTCAAATTCCCTCTGCACGCAATAGGACAGCGCTACAACCAACCAGAGCAACGAATGGCTGTAGCTGAGTGAGTCCCATGCGTTTTCCCACCAGCGGAGCTAGTTGATATATTAAACTTTTGCCGTATCCGGTCGTCAAAACTCCGAACACATCTTCCTTTTTTAAAAATGACTTAACCCTTTCACACGTAAGTTTAAAATATTCTAACTGACCCCCCAGCGTGAGTTTTTCAAGGCGACCGTTATTTAGAACTTGTCACTTTAATGTTTCCATGGTGACGCGTCATTGCTTGTCACGTGACACAGCACAACCACAACACAGCGCTGAATGAATGAGGATCTGCTTTTATGTAATTTTTCCTTTATTAAAATTATTCCCAAACGTATTAGCTATAGCATGAAACACTGATATTCCGATTGTCAAATATGTGCAAGTGGATGGGTTTTGTTTTTTAAACATCTTTATAACGATCGCGTTAGTTGAGCTGTATTCACAATGGACGGCGCCATTTTAGTTTGTTGTACAGTTCAGAGAATCGGATCTGTTGGATTTACAACACGTCAATTCCTCCACTTCTCACGAAATACATGAAAGTAAGTGGCCGGTGAACTGGGAGAAGACTAGGGTCAAATGTAAAGCTACTTACACAATGTGTATCTGATATGAATAAAACGTGTCGTCTTATTTTATTATAATGGAAAGGATTATTATTGCCGCTTCCATAGACATCACATCAGTGTGTATTTTACAAACTCAAAATCATTGTTTTGCTAGTACTTATGTGTATTTAAATGTCTGAAACCTAAAATAAACATTATGTGGTTGAAAACACTCAATAGTTGTGATAGACACTGAGTGCGTCCGTCTCTGGCTCAGCGCCAGCCAACGCGCGAAAGCTCGTTTGAATTTAGCAGTTGATCACGTGATGCACTGACCGTTCTAATCACACCGGTGTGATCGTACGCTCCAGGGACCAGCCAAGACTGATCACACCGGTGTGATCGTACGCGTGAAAGGGTTAAGTGGCGTTCTCTTAACTCCATATCATCCAGAGTCGCGGCCAAAGCCGATTCGAAAGACCGCTGTTCGCCAGCAGCATCTTCTTTGTTTTCAAGTAGCAGGAAAATCACCTATGGAAATCACGGCGCAGAACCGTCACAACTCTGCCGTCATTGTGTTAAGCCCGCCCACCAACTTTATACACGATGTGATTGGCCTGACCAGAGTTTGGTTTTTCCAGCTCGAATGCCAACGCAGAGTTGCTAGACCACACTTTGCTGCAAAATAATTTTTGCTGCCGCTAGGATGCGTCTAGATTTCTAGGCTAAGACCGCACACCATTAAAACAACAATCACAATATTATCGTAGACGACATATATTGCACACCTCTATGGCATAGTGTTTAATTTTGACCAAAATGCAGTTTAAAGAGTAGGCATAGTATGACACAATTTTCAATGATAAACCTACCCTTAAATGAATTGTTCTGTTAATAACCCTCTGTCGAGCCAACTGTCTGTGGGTAGGGATACAAAAATGCTGAAGTATAATCTGTAGTTTTCACGAAAGCCCGGGAGATTTACATATTCGACAGACTTTGTGGTTTGAAAATTGGTAAAGTCAGTGGCGTGGCGTGTGGGTATGCATCAATGCAAGCTATGCATGTGCATATGGGCCCAGGCAGATTGGGGGCCTGCAGCGTGACCCATCAATTTTCTAATTGCCTTTGTCAACTGGCATGTTGTTAATTACATCAGTTTTTTCAATTTAATGAAGGTTAAGACAATAATAGCAATTAATCGACAAGAAGGATGACCATTTAAATTCGTCTAGATGCTCCTAAGAGTCACTTCATCCAAGTCAAAAGCCTCTTCAAACTGAGTGCTGGTGGTGTTCAGTCATTTCCTGGTGGATAAAATTAAGTTCTGCCCTATAGTTTTCACTTTCAGTCATGAGACTTATAAGTTTGTAATGTATGTGTTTCAGAAGTAAAATGGGTGTAAACGCCTAATTTCAATGCCTTTACTTACTCTTTAACATCTTTTTACATCTTTGAAATGTATGTGCTTTCTACTCTCTCAGGAGGAAGAGTCCTGCCCAATTCCACTTTCTCTTTCTGTGTCGGAATACATCACACCTTCCTGGTCTCTCTCTCCTTCATCCTCCCCTCTCTCTCACTCTGAGCCCAGTGATTCAGACCTCGACTCGGATGATGCCAATGGAGAGATGCACATGCAAACACCACACCGCCGCAAGAGGCACAAAGCCCTCTCCTCTCCTGCTGCACATGCCAAGAGAAAGGCACCTCAACGATCCCCCAGACATCCTCCCTCATTTCCAATTTCCATCCCAACCTCCCCTCTGCAGACCACTACTCGTTCCAGACCTGTGTTTAAGTCCCCACCACCTCCAGGAGTTCCTTCTAATAGTGTCAGTGTGTCAGTGGGTCGTGGACAGAGCACCATGGCACAGAAACAGCGCTGTGTCTACTGTGGCCGTCACTTCCGATCTCTCCCACGCCATCTGAACAAACACCATGCCCACCAGCCTGATGTGCGCTCTGCCCTGGAGCAAGCACGCGCCTCTGGTAACTCTCAATGTGTACACTCATCTCTCCCATCATCGAGCAAACATTCCCAATGCCTCCAAGTAGCTCCTGTGCCAGGTGTAGTGGTGGAAACGCCACAGTCACCTCCTTCTTTGTCTCCAGTCAGAAGGAGCCCTGCCCTCTCTAGCCCTATTCGCAAAAGTCTTACCCCAGCCCTGACAACTCCACCCAGAGGAGGAGGTGTTCCAGTGTCTGTGTTAAAGAGGAGCCCACCTACTTCTGCTACTCCTCCCAGAAAGGGAGGACGGAAAATTAAAAAAGAGAATGAGGATATAGACATTTTTGTGAAGACAAAAGAGGTGGTGCCCACTTCAGTGTTTGTGGAGCATGTGAAGGAGTCAGAATCTTCGAAAGAAGCGAGAGAGGAGAATGGAGGGAGAGAAGAAGAAAGCGGAGCGGAGGATAAGACTGACCTTTCAAGGTCAGACATTTTCAATTGATATTACACCATGTATTAGAGGTCTTCACGGGTCCACTTGGATCCGAAAACCCGAAGTCCGACCAGACACCTGAGTGGGTTCAGATCCAAGACCGAGTGTCTCGGGTCGGGTTCAGTATTAGTGGCCTGGGGTCTCTGGTAATTTAAAATAAATGTGCTTTTTCCGAATGGACCCCGAGAAAACCCAAATTCTTTTAAACTATGTTGGGCATTTAACAAATTTTATATAGAGCAATTCTTTGACAATGTTATCTCACTTTTTCTAGGTTCTCTCTGTATCCAAGCTTTTATTTGCATAGGACTTTACGCACGGTTGCTCAACATTTTTGCCTACTGTTACAACGCATGGATTTTAGACTCGCTGTTTGCGAGATCTTGCATGGATTACGGTGAACAATGTCAATCGAAGTGGCATCTCTCACACCCTCTAGTAAGAAGGAGAATGGCTTTAAAGCCCTTTGCCGGAGTTGAGGTAAATGGCGTTGCAGACAACACTAGCGTATCCATGATTTATAAGGCTATCGATTTAATTCTTATCGAGCTATCAAGTTTATTTTTCCAATACACTGGTCACAATTGAAAGCTGAACTCAGAATCCATTGGGCAGGCAAAAATGTAAATTAATAATAAATAAGTAAATCAGTTAGCAGGACAATGGATTTTTCCTGACTGACTGCGGGGTTGCAGCCTGTGCACACGCCAATGGCGTTTAAGTTCGGGTCCAGTTGGGTTCGAAAATAAATGCCGTCAGGTCGGACTCGGGTCTAAATTTTTTCGGGTCTGTCTCAGGTTGTTTTTTTATTTATTTATGCACGTCGGTTTCGGGTAAGAAGTGATTCGGAACGGTTACTGATTGTAAGACCCGAGAAGACCTCTACTGTCTATACACTGAAAGCAAGTGATGTGAAATGACATGATAAAAGACAATAGAACCCATTATACTCAGTGATGCTGTCGACACTGGATGCGTTGCGACACAACAAATCCCTGACAGTAAACTGATGCCCTGTTTTATTTGACATACTCCACATGCCTGCACTTCTGACGCAAAGGTCAAATGGATTTGCTGCAGTCGCTGTCGTGTCCAGTGTAGACACAAATGATTTACTGTTAGAATTTATCATCCATTCGCTCTAAACTCATGCAGTTATTTTGTTTTGTTTTTCTCTTTTCTTAGTTCACGTCGACCCCACATGCTCCCACTTCTTTCCGCCCTCTCTTCCCTGGTGTTGTACCTGCGGCGGCTGCAGCACTCTGCCTTCATCTCTCTCTCCCGCTCGCCACAGTCAGCTGAGGCCTGGCGTCTCCTCTGTCACTCCAGCCTGGCCCTTCTCATCCTTTACAACCGTCGCCGTGAATGCGAAGTCTCCAAACTCACCATTTCCGAGTACCAGGCCCGCATCACACCCCAGTGCCCCATCCCCATGGCACCTGGTGCCCCACAAGCTCTAACCCCACTCGAGGCCTCACTCTCACCATTCGAGCGGATGGTCCTCCCCCATCTCCCTCGCGTTGGGGTCCAAGGGAAACGTGGCCGCGTGCAGCCGCTCATCCTCCCGCCACATTCTGAAGCCTGTCTGGAGGTGCTTTTGCAGACTCGTGCTGGTGTGGGAATCGATCCACAGAACCCCTACGTGTTTGCCCGGCCATATCATTCGCCTGCCACTCCGCTGCGGGGGACAGATTTACTACGCAGCTTGGCTCGATCCAGTGGTACACGTTACCCACGGGCACTGACGCAGACACGAGTTCGCAGACAGGTGGCGATACTTACGCAGCTCCTGTTGTTAAGTGAGGGCGAGGAGGAAGGGCACCGCGGGGCTGCCACACAGCGACTGGAAAGCTTTTTGCAGAAAGAGTATCATGTAGCGCAAAGCTGTGCAACCATCGGCCAAGACCCAGGGCTGATGGGTCTGATTGGTCGGGTGGTACTATGTGGAGAGAGAGATGGCGTCCTGTTCCGAGGAATGAGTTTACATCACATCTGTCTGGAGTTAGATGGTGAGTGAGTTTGTTGTGTCAAGCACATGGCAGGTGTAAATAAAGAGATTCGGACAGATCAGTCATAATTATTTTCACACCTGTTTCAGTGTTGTCAGGAAACTCTGCTGACTCTCTGTCAGAAGATTCAGATGTTGAGCAGAGTAAAGAGAATCCAGAAGCACCATCTCCTGCAACCACCATTATGATGAAGAAAACCACAAGCAACGGCAAAACTCCCCGGCCTAAGAAGATGAACAGCAAAAAGGCCTCAGGACAGCCCAAGACTGGTGAGTCTGACAGTATGATTGTACCATACAGTGTGACTACTTCTTTGTACACCTCAGTTCGAGGGCCTGAGGATGACACTGATGATTGTGAGTGCAATCCATGTTTACATGTGCAATGCAGTTAAACCAGGGTTATTGAATTACATAAACAAAAACAAACAAAACACAGATTTTGCAACCTTTGTACAGTGTAGCTAAACTAACTAAGAATAGGTGAGAGCAAAAAAAAAAAAAGGTAAGCATATGGCAGCTGTCTTACAAGATTTCTTGTAACCAGAATATTGACATATCTGGGGGCCTATAGCATGAAGCCAGTTTAGGTGGCTAGCTATGGCGTTATATGTGTGCCTCAATCCTGAGCGAGTAATTGTAAGTTTTGAGCACAGAGAACTATATTTTGCAAGCACATTGCATTATATTTTGAACAGAAATTAAAAATCGCACCAAAAAAAAATTAGTTTGAGCAAAGAAACAACGATTCCGTGCTCAATACATGTATTTGCTATTTATCATATTAACGTGCAATAATAACCCCTCTCACGCAGTTTGCAGGTGCTCTCTCACAAACTTATTCTCTGCGCTCCTGTCAAGTCCCTCTCTCTCTCTCACCCTCTTAATTCTGTGCGCGCTCAACTCTTGACACACACGCTCGCTCAACATACAACAGCGTTACAAGTGTGCCACAAAATCAACCAATCGGAAATTAAAGGTCAATTGTGATTGGCTGTTGGTCTCCAATCACCACGCAGCAGAAAGAAGACGAAAAATGAATTTTATGGATAGATGTCTTCTCTAGCCACCTGACACATGACAGAGTCAAATGGTGATAAGGATAAGTCAAACTAACTTTAGTCACAATAGGAGATATAGGCTACTGTAATATTATAAGTTAAACGACACAACAGCATTATAATACACAAAACTAACAAGGCAACTTTAAGTTAATAATAATAAAAAATACTTACCAAAATGTGTTTTAATCCATTAGTCTCGCTGTAGTCAGTTATTTTTTTCAATTTTTTTTTTCAGTAAGCTTCCGGATGCTGTAGTAGATAGTTCTACCAGACGGGCTTTGGTTAGCAATTTGATTGGAGACCAACAGCCAATCACAATTGACCTTTAATTTTCCTATTGGTTGATTTTGTGGCACACTTGTAACGCTGTTGCAAGTTGAGCGAGCGTGTGTGTCAAGAGTTGAGCGCGCACAGAATTAAGAGGGTGAGAGAGAGAGAGGGACTTGACAGGAGCGCAGAGAATAAGTTTGTGAGAGAGCACCTGTAAACTGCGTGAGAGGGGTTATTATTGCACGTTAATATGAATAATAGCAAATATATTTATTGAGCACGGAATCGTTTTTTCTTTGCTCAAACCATTTTTTTTTTTGCGATTTGTTAATTTCTGTTCAAAATATAATGCAATGTGCTTGCAAAATATAGTTCTCTGTGCTCAAAACTTACAATTACTCACTCAGGATTGAGGCACACATATAACGCCATAGCTAGCCAGGTATGTTTCAGTTTGGTTTGCGCCAACCCTGGGTTTTAGCCACCATGAAAGTGGCTCAACTTTTAGCGGTGTTCGCCGCAATAGTAAGCAGGTTATGTTCTGTGTATGATCTCAAACCGGAATTGGACCAATCAGCTGTGAGCAAAGTGACACATTAAAGCAGAGCCGGCCCGAGCCTTTTGGGGGCCCTAAGCAGATTTGATTTGGGGGCTCCCTCCCACTACGCGGAGTCACCTGTGCTTGTATCATTATTGCGTGACATTTGTGTCAATAATCATCATTATAAATTAATACAGTGAGGTTATGTATTAATACAAAATAAATACTTAATAAAAAATGGATAGCCTACTTAAATAAAAAAGTTTTAACTTTTACTTTACGCTTTTAAACTTTTTAAAACAAACTGTCTCAAAACATATCAAATAAATCATTTGCTAAAATAATGACAAAACTGAGAAATCAGAAACATAATAACAGCAAGGGTTCAACAATGACAATTATTGTTGAAAACTGTAAAAAATATTATTATTTCTCAACTGTCTCAATACAGTGTAACTGTCCTCAAAATCTTTTTATTATTATTATTGTAACAGACTTTGTTGGATTGTACACGACAGAATCCAACAAAGTCTGTTACTATAATACCGGTAATGGTGTACTGGCGCTCGTTGTATATGTGTGTATGCAATGTATTTTTCCCCTCGGGGCTTGCCATAGGTAGGAATGGTTCATGCGCTCTTGGTACTGGAGTGTACTGGAGTGTCGTGGGTTTTTGGAGTTAGTGATCTGATGTGTGGTATAATAAAGTGGAGAAGAGTTCAAACTGCTATGTTTATTATTTATTCAAACTGATACCCTTACACCTTGAAGGTTAAGTTCCCCTGCGGCTGTTTTCTCCAACTTAAACCGATACCACGACTATGCGCAGTTGCGCACGAATTGTCTATGCTGCGCGAGGTGTCTAGATTATGCGCATGACTTAAACGCTGGCAGACACAGCAGCCGTTGTAGGCAGGTATTTTGATCATGAAATCAGAATTTTCCTGTCTTGAATTATTCATTCATTCATTTATGTCACTTATCTAAAAAAAAATAAAAAATAAAAAAAATCGATTGGGGGGCCACCTGATGGCCGCTTAGTTCGCTTATGCCTCGGGCTGGCTCTGCATTAAAGCCACTCCCCTAGTTGCTCTTGCTCCAAATTAAAGGTCACTGTATGGTGATTTTTAAAGACAAAATTGTCTGGATAGAGCTAGATAATAATCTAGATGATTATTTATTATAATTATTTTATATTATTTATAAACTTATTATAGCCTACCCATAATCCATTACACATGAGTAAATTTAGTTTAACCATTTTTATTAAGCATTTAGTTTAAATGAATATAAATCTATACAGATAATATATAATATAAATAAGATTTGTAATCAGTAGATATAGCTTTATAAATTACTACATTTGAGCTTACTTGTTCGAGTCTCTGTATACCTAATAAATATATACTGTATATTATCAACTATATAAAGTAATTTCACAACTTTCACTTGCACTGATATGTGTAAATGCTTTATTTACTTCATATTCTTCGATCTCTTAAAGGGATACTTCACCTCTGGAAAGAGGAATGTGTATTTAAAATGGGTCATTTATGTAGAAGAAATGTGAAATTATGGAGCTTTCTAGACCGAGAAAAGCCAGAAATCGCTGCCCTAGGAGGCCACGCCTACCGGTAACAGAGCGCAGTAGTTAAACAACAAGTCTAGGCTACGATGAGTCTCCGTGATGAGTCTGCCCGAAAATGTGTTTCGAGATCGCCCAAAATGTCCGGGATTCGGCTTTTGCGTTCTACAGTCGCCATTCATTATGTTTACTGGGGCGAGCAGGACGAGGGCATGATTACCGATGAGCGACACCTGTGAGACGCACCGGTCTCGTATCTCTCACGGAGGAGCGGGAATTCTCTTAGCAATGTTAAAACGCACATCATCAACCGATCACTTGTTTAGCGTTCATGTAAACACTACATTCAGATTCACCAATCGGAATGAATTCAGTTAGATTGAAACAAAAGGTGTGCATGTAAACAATGAATGGCGACTGCAGAAAGCAAAAGCTGAATCCCGGACATCGACGGCCGGACATGTCCGGGAAAAAGAGGATGGTAACCCCTACTACTCAGCTTTCTCCACAGAACAAGAGCCTGCTAGCTTAGCTTCCAAAAAAAGATGTCTGACACTATGTGTACATTCTGTGAGTGAGATCCCACCCTCTATAGACTATGGGCGGGTTGAGAACATGCGGGACAGCCCCTACTACTGACTGTAGTCTTGAGCCTCTGGCCAAAAAATCCTCCGATGACGCAAAATGACGATTTTTGCGTCATCGGAGGATTTTTTCCAGACAAAAAATACATAAATCTCTTGTCTCAGGGGGATATGAGGGTGGAAAGCACGGTAATTCGAAAATACTACAGGTTTTCTAGTAATACAAAGCTTAATGCTAAATCCTGAAGTATCCCTTTAATCTTCAGCAGAGGAAATTAATCTTGCTGATTCTCTCGTGAGAAGTTTCAAGGCATATGATTGGCTGTTCGCTACCGATGTCACACTGTTATGTGCATGAGCTCCGTGAACTCAGGACCAAAGCCTGAGTTGACTGTTGCCAAGTTTCCATCCACTTGTCAATTGAATTATCTGAAGTTCGGTAAAAAAAACTCATGCGAATAAAGCTGGTGAAAGTGTGTTTCCATCCAACGGCTTTAAAGCGAATAAAAACCTGTGCGTAATGACGTCACATGCTGTTTTGCGATCGAATTGATTTGAGACATTTTAAAGGGTTAGTTCACCCAAAAATGAAAATTAAGTCATTAATTACTCACCCCCATGCTGTACCAACCCCGTAAGACCTTCGTTCGTCTTTGGAACACAAATGAAGATATTTTTGATTAAATGTGACAGCTGGATCACTCCTACATAGGCTCCCTTAGGGAATGACACCGGACGGCCCAGAAAGGCAATGAAGAAAATGTTTAAATATTCCATGTCACAACAGTGGCTCAACTATAAGTTTATCAAGCGACGGGAATACTTTTTGTACGGAAATAAAACAAAAATAACGACTTTATTCGACTATTCCTTTTCTTCCTTGTAGGCCTGAAACGAGACTTCAAGAGATTTCCACGACGCATGCGCGAGAATTGCGATCTCCTTCAACTACTTCAGTTAAGTTCTCGCACGTGCGCGTCGTGGAAATCTCTTGAAGTCTCGTTTCAGGCCTACAAGGAAGAAAAGGAATAGTCGAATAAAGTCGTTATTTTTGTTTTATTTCCGTACAAAAAGTATTCTCGTCGCTTGATAAACTTATAGTTGAGCCACTGTTGTGACATGGAATATTTAAACATTTTCTTCATTGACTTTCTGGGCCGTCAGGATTCATTCCCTTAGGGAGCCTATGGAGGAGTGATCCAGCTGTCACATTTAATCAAAAATATCTTCATTTGTGTTCCGAAGACGAACGAAGGCCTTACGGGGTTGGTACAGCATGGGGGTGAGTAATTAATGACTTAATTTTCATTTTTGGGTGAACTAACCCTTTAAGGTGTTTCCATTCATTTTCGCACTGAATCGCAAAACATTCAAGCAAACATTTGCGAACAATGTTTTGCTAGACAAAATGGATCGCGCCATCTACCAACAAATGATCAATATTGCACAAGTTGTAATAGTGCTTATGTGCCAGCTGATAGCGACATATGAAGCTATAAACAACGACGCTATCAACACATTGCTATGATGGCATTTCTTTTTCTGGTAAATTAAATTCAAAAAGTATCTCGTCTCCTCGTTTGTCCACTGTCTTTGTTGACACCCGCCATGTGTGCGCAAACAGAGCGGAAATACTAGGCAGAAATGAACTAAAACTTCTTCTATATTTTGTGGCGAGTTGCAACCGTAAAATGACCTAAAACTTAATCGCAATTCATTATTTATTCGGCAAATAACGTTTCCATCAGCGTTTATCGCATAAGCCGTATATATATATATCAAGATAAAATCCGATGAGACCGAACGTATTTCATTTGAGTCTGTATTCATGAAATTCAATTGAATTTTACTGTTTCCATAAGGCATTTTTCATTCGATATCACTTTATTCGGATAAAAACGTGTGGATGGAAACATAGCTAGAGAAAGTTGATGATCAGCGTCATGCTACCAACAAAGCCTGATTGAATTGAATTGAATCTTGAGGTATTTTAATAACAATAAAGTATGTGAATAATGCAGTGCTAATTGACAAAGCCTTTATTACTGCATAGAAACTATCAAATTTATTTTCTGTCTGATTCTGTTGATTAATATTTTTTTTACATTGTGCATTAAGTCATTATGGATTTTATACAGTGTTTGTAATACATAAACCAATCATAAAATTGTCATTAGGACAATATAGGAAAAAATATTAATAGAATACAAATGATTGGTTATTGTTTCTTTCCAAATTTCTTAACCGATTAAAAGTAAGAGATAAGACAAATTAGACACATTAGACAAAGGTCAGAAAACAGCTAATGTTAAGGACATGATGGGACATACAATTTCCCAGAAGTAATTCATGTATGTAGATGTTTACAGTATATCACACATGTATACAATTAACAATAATGCTTTGGTCAAATATAAGCAAGACCATTGTGATGGTTTGTGTTTATCGTAAGACATTTAAATCACAATTACATTAGATGACTTAATAGACACTATCTTTGTGGGAAAAACTCCAGATATTGCACTGAGACCTTCAGCACAGTGCTGGCTCATTGACGTGTGTGTGTGTGTGTGTGTGTGTGTACGTGTACCTGGGAGAGCTTCAGTGAAGTGTTTGCATAGGAATAATGATTAACATACATTCTCCTCTCTGTCTCAGGGAAACGTGGTGTGCTAAAGCGGCCTTGGTCTGAAGCAGAGCGGGCAGCTGTTGAGTCACACCTGGTGCAAAACATTATGGAGCTGCGTGTGCCCGCCAAAGCGGACTGTGAGCGCTGCCTGCAGCTCTGCCCCCTGCTGGTCACTAACCACCGGGACTGGAGGGCTGTTAAATTCTACTGCCACAACCGTATACAGCTGCTCAAGAAAAGCCAGCACAGTCTGCCCTGTCTGTCTGCTGGGGCTGTGAATCAGCACGATGCTGGGAAGGGTCATCCAATAACAGCAGACGCATAAGGGAGGGAATGTGAGGAGGTGCTGAGTGAAAATATTTATATGGTACAGTCAGAGTAAACAGTACAAATGCTTTAATTAATGTGATGTTGTGCGTGATTTGTGTCCAGTGTCTGAAACGGAAAATGGTACCACTCTGGTAAGCAGATGGAAATACACACCTATCTTGCGTACTTTTCCAAAATATGAAAAGAACACTTTTTTGTTTTTGTTTTATGTCTGCACATTACCAGTTTCTGTTGCAGGCTTGAAAGTAGATTCATATTTTTGACCACCTGAAAGTCTGAATGGCTTTGTTTGCTCTCCCTTTGGCCATGCCTACGTCTCACCAAAAACAGAGAAAGAGGCAGACTGAGCAACCTGTGCCTTTATGGGAGTCAAACATGAATTGTATTCACATTTGCAGTGACAACTTTTCTGCTACATGCAGATACTATATTTATTCATGAAATGAAGGAATATACACAAGAAATAGAAGATAAAAAGATTCTCATCCAAGTCTACCATCTTTGTTCATTAAAATTACAAAGGTAACTTCAAATAACTTTAATGTAAACAGTTATAAACAGTTCATAAATCCCATTCCATAATTGAGCTTAACTTCCAATTAATTGAGCTTAACTTAAGCTTAACTTTTTTTACTATGCAATTACAATTAATTAATGCAATTACATTTAAAAATACCATATAGATCAGTTTGATGTTTATGCATAATTAATCGTAATTGCATGAACAAAAATGACCAGAACATTCTTTAGAATTGCTCTTTTGTGTCATATACTGAAAGTCATACTGGTATGGAACAACATGAGGGTGAGGGTTTATTTTTGGTAAATGTTCCATTTATTTAAATCTGTTGAAACGTTATTGAAGATATAGTTCTGGATATTCCATGATATCTTTTTTCCATATATTTCAATGCAAATATTGATTAGCTTGTTCAGCATTGAAGAAATGAACATCTATCTCATGTAATTCTAGAAATGGACATAAATGGGTGAGCAGATGAGTCTACTTTGCTTTATATTCATCCATCAAATCCATATCAAAACTTAAACTGTGTATTGGAAACACATAACCACACGTAACACCTCAGTTTATACTTTTTATATCTATATCTCGCTGTTTTGTTATCTGTCCTTTCAGACTTTGCGATGTATGTATGTACTCACATATATATTGTCATTGCTGTTGATAGTGGTATTGTTATTACTATTAAATCTTACTGTGGCAATTGTTTTTTCATTTCCACTTCATGTACATACTGAATGTAAATATTTGCAGAAAAAAAGAGCACGATGTAAATCCATTGTAGGCAAGACGAGCTTGTTTTTGTTTTGTCTTTGTGTTTTTCTAAGTTCTATGAAATAAAATAAAAAATGTTTTGTTTGTAATTTTAGACTTGGTCTTGTTTATGCTGCCCTTAAAGAAAATGCACAAGAGCAGAAAAGAAATCCTCACAATTCAGTCCAAAGACACATATTTCAATGTAGTGATTTGTGCTACATTCATTTTAAACAATCGAATATAATTTTCCATTGTTGTTTATTGCATCTTTTATTACATTAACATTTTTCAATTGTTTTTGTAAGCGCAAGTAATTTTTTCTTATTGATCACAGTGTCATTGCACTCTGCTCTGAAAGGTTTAATTAGATAGTGAGTGGCGCACAGTTATTTGTTTTGCTTAAAATCAGTCAAAAAAGATTTGTTTGCATTAAATTTTATTGTAAATCAAGTCCCTGCTGTCTCTTGTAGATCTTAAAAAATAAAAAAAAAAGACAGTGGATTTATTATAAGCTTACTAATTTCATTTTCACTGTTGAATCAGCGCTCCGAAGGTCAATTTAAAAACAGTAAGAACATGAAAAACTGTATTTGTTTTCTTTTATGGATTATTAATGTATTTTGCACTGAAAGATAAATTAAACCACACAAACAGCTAAATAATAATGGCAATTTTGCCACTGGGACTGCTTTTATTTTCCAGTAAATGCTCTCTTATTTGAAGCATTTCAAGGCTTTAAACTTCAAGACAAAACTTTAATCTCAGCATGTTATACAGAGTTCTTCTGCTAAACCATAAACATAACATTTGGATCATAATGAATTACTTTTTTTTTTTTTTAATTATACCTGGTTAATCTGAACACTATTTCCCATTTATTTTACTCCAGTAACCACTGATGCAACACGTTACATGTAATTTTAGGTATCATTCACAATATATAGTTTTTCTATGAATCACCATATGATTTTAAACATCTAGAGGGCACTAAACCATCAGCAGTATTCAGTTTTTGAAATCTCTTTTTAATGATGCGTATTTTTTATTTTATTTATTTATTTATTTTACTGGGACCATACAGTCAAACATAGTTACAATACAAAGCCTGTAACTGATGCGCAGCATATAGAGTTTGTAGCTAATGCTAATTTTCAACTCCTGTCCCTGGTTGGGCATTTCTAAGTACATTATAAATGGATACATACAAATAGAAAACATACACATTTCTTCAAACACACACACACACACACACACACACACACAACCAGAAAAATAACAATAGTTAAAAATGGTTACAGTTTTGGTTTGCCTTTAGTCACAACTTAATCCTGGAAGTAAACTTTTTCAAGTCAGATATGACCTTAATGTCAGATGGTAACGAATTCCAGTCTAGAGCTCTTAACAGAAAAGGCTGTCTGTGCGAAGCTTGTCCTACAGTATGGTATTATACAGTTATGATTTGTGCTGCTTCTGGTAACTCTTTTGCTATTTTGTATTTGAATAAATTTACTCAGTGGCTCGGGTGCTAAATTATTAATACACTTGAAAATTAATTAAAAAAAAAAAAACATAAATTACTGAAGCTTTCAAAGCTTAATATATTATATTTCTCGAGGATGTAACAGTGATGGTAACGGATTGGCTTTTTATCCATAATTTTTATTGTTTGATTTTTATTGTATGATCACACCGGTGTGATTAGTCTTGACTGGTTGGCTGCAGAGTGCAGAGCCGTTGAAAAACGGTCTCTCTATGGCTCTGGTTGGCTGGTCCCTGGAGCGTATGATCCTACCGGTGTGATTAGAACGTTCAGTAAGTCACGTGCTCAACTGCTAAATTCAAAAGTTCAAATCCGCTTTCGCTTTGACTGGCACTGAGCCAGAGACGGGCACGCTCAGCGATTGTCATTTATCACAACAACTGTTCAGTGTATTTTAATGTTTAATACACTTTAAATTACATTACACAATAACAAAAATACTAGTAAAAACTAAATACAGTTTGTTATTGCACACAAATATCTATAACAGTAAGATAACCTTTTACACATGTATTATTTTATTCCAGTCAAACACACATCGTGTAGACAACTCTAAAGCTTACTCTGTTCTGCTCCCAGTTTGACACCCACTTACTGTCATATTTCGGGAGACATGGATGATCTTGCATGTTGTAAATCCAGCAGTCTCCGTGTCAGACTCTATCAAATAATGCGGCGCCCATAAAGCCCTGTGATAACTTACCGATCAATTAACATGATCTTTTTTTTTCAAGTATTAAAACCATTTAGGAGTTCCCTTGCATATATTTAATGATGTAGTTAACAAGTTTGTAAATATTAGGTAGGCCTATATAAAAAAAGATTTTAACTGTCATGCATTGCAAGTCTTTTTTCCCGCTGACAGTGATGTACATAGATATTAGTGAAGTGCTGACGTCACCGATACCTCACACTCACCTTTGTTCTAATTTGAGACACAACTTTAATCAAATTCACCAGTTTTTAACTTCTTCGGAGAAAATGACAGAAAATGTATATAAAAGACAATTGACAACTGAGTAAATTGTGGATTTTTTTTTTAATTCTGATGAGATTTTTGACAGCGAGGCAGAGAATGACATCGATGAAGACTTTCCCCCAAACCTTGAAGCTCTTGACAACATCGAAGGTGAAGAGACAACACCAGTCCATGTTTTACCCATGTCAAATGAGGCAGACGAGGTAAACTCAATGTCATGGAAGGCAACCAACCTTTTTAATCCTCCTGGCCCAGGCAATTTTGACAACCAGCTGTCTGGTGTGCAAAATCCACCAGAATCTTATACGAAAATTATACTAAAGCAAAATCTTGAGTAGTTATTGTCTGATAAAACTTTAAAAACTGTCCGTGGAGGTTGAGTCGTCCTTAAGCCAGCCCCCGCCGGCTGCTCATTGGCTGCAGCATATTTTTTGTTTCTTTTTTTGAAGTTCTACAAAGATACCGTAGGCGCGAATTTAGATATGCATTGATAAGCTCATTTTCATTCAAGCGTTTCGTTGACCCCAACACGCCGCTAAAAAGCAAAAACGTCTCTGCAGGCTGCAGGTACCGAGAGGAGTGGGTGGGGAAGTATCCATGTATCCATAGTAGCAACCAAGTCTACCAAGTGGTACAATAAGATCTTCTTTCACCTACTTGACACTGTTTTACTCAGCCACATCGTCTACTGGCAAATTACTAGTGAGAAATGGATACAAATAATCTAATAATAAATATAAACAAGCTAAAAAGTGATAAAATGTTGAATTAATGTAATCTAAAGTGTTAACAAATTTACAATAATAAACAGACCACACTGTCACATACTATTCTATTCTCCTCACTCTCTATTGATGTGCTCTACTATGAGTAGGAAGGAAATCACCTCCCTGCAATTCAGGACGAACCTGATGAGAGGGCTGCTGGAGGAGTACAGCACATTGCGCGGTCCATCCAAAGGAGGGCGTCCTGCCTTAGACACTCCTCTGCGCCTTACAGCCAGGCGTTTCCCATATGAAGTCCCTCAGACCACTTGCCAGGGCAGCAAGACCAGGCGGCACTGCAAGGTATGCCTCTCCAGCACACGCAAGAGCAAGCAGAGGCACCTCACCAAGCACATGTGTGTGCCATGCAACACTCCCTTATGTGCTGTCCCATGTTTTGAGGAGTACCACACACTGAAGCATTATTAAGCCTGTAAAAAGTCAGAGTATATTCATTTATTTATGATGATACTATTTTGAATATTATTCATTGTAATTATGTTTGTAATCTGTTTTGTAATTATATTAGTAAGTATAAACGTATGTATAATAGTTTGTTTTAAAGGGTTAGTTCACCCAAAGATTTAAATTCTGTCAGCAATTGCTCACCCTCATGTTGTTCCAGCCCCATAAGACTTTCGTTCATCTTCGGAACACAAATTAAGATACTTTTGATGAAATCTGAGAGCTGGCTCACTCCTTCATAGGCATCTAGGCAATTTCATTCTGCCGGTCCAGAAAAGTTAGTAAAAACATCGTTAAAATAGTCCAAGTGACTACAGTGGCTCAACCTTAAGTTTATAAAGCAATGAGAATACTTTATGTGCGCAAAAAACAAACAAAAATAACGACTTTATTCAACTATTCATTTTCTTCTGTGTGGGCCTCTGACGTGAGTTCACGAGAGCGCCACGATGCATGCGCGAGAACTGAGAACCCAGAAATCTCTACTGGCCCTGAGGTCGGTGGTGGTGGTACAGGCGTGTAAAAGTGATGAGTAGGTGCTGTAGGCATTCTAAAATTTGGGGTACGTTGAACCAGTGTTAGCTGCTGAGTGGTCACCGATAACTTAATGCGTCTTTCCAACTCCAGATACGTCGAGACCAAAAAGATGTCCAGGAATGATAGGTAGATCCCTCAAGGTCTTTTTACAATCCTCCGGCAATCTGACCTGAGCAAGCGATACCTGTCGGTGAGCAGCCAAGAGCGTTGCAGTGAGAGGGAACAGTTCTCGTGTCACGTGCCCCATAGCCAGTAAGGCTGTCTGCAAAAACAGTGGGACAGAGGGTTCTACCTCTACAGACTTTAAAGAGTTAGAAGCAGCCAAAATTATTTGTCAGACAGTGTTCTCAGCCTGAGTGACGTAGGCAACTGACTCATAAGGTTTCTTCAGAAAGGAATCTGTGCGGCCACACTGAGCACTAGGGCATCGGACATTCCCTCACAGTGCTTCATCTGGTGACACCACCAGTGCAGCAACCGGCTGTTCGACTTCAGGTACACTCCGCACTCCTGCCATTGAATCCAGAGTGTGAGCAGCCTTGGAATGCCTTTTGGCCATACCTGGTCATTTGAGGGCACTTGAAAATTCTGCTATGAAGTCCTTACATGCAGGCATAGCAAAGGAATCCATAGGTCTGCAGAAAAATACACTAGACTGAACAGGATGTGCAGGGCATTCATCAAGGCCAAGATGGGCCACTTTCATCTAAAGCACTTCCAATGTGTCTTCCAACAGGGGTGGAGCAGTCCCCGAAGAATGAAGTAAGCCCTCAACAGAACCACCAGCCACAGTAGATCCCACTGGCTTGTCCTGCAGCTCAGAAACTTAAGTTGGAAGATGATCCTGGAAATGTGTGTCAGAAGCACATGTAGACACAGATGGATGTGAGTGAGCATCCTCAGTGGAAGCTGCAGCAGCAGTAGGAACTGGGTATGCTGGTTAGAGGTTTTGCAAGACGTTTCATCTCCACCATGTCTGAAGAATAGCAAGCAACTTTGGTGCCCAGCCAAATGACTACCACTAAAACTAGATGTCTTCTTAACCCAAGGAGCACCAGCAGCAGGCATGGCACTTTTGAGCTTTCTGCCGCAAAGTCAGACTAGCCTCCCAGTTGTGGTCCAGTCCCGCCAAACACAACTGTCTCTCTGCATAGGCAGTAAGCTACAATGCGGGCACGGGTCCGCAAGTGCTTTCTTCAGATGCTGAACACCCAGGCATGATGGCCAGATATCATGCCCACTTTTAGGAAGAAGCTCATTGGGACAGAGTTTGCAAATCAGTGAGAAGGCAGTAAAAATGTGGTGATAAGCCATTTGAACTGTGAAAATTAGAAAACCTCTGGATACAACCATGATAAGTGATAGAAAATTTACAATAAAAATTACAAAAAGATAGATTTCGGTCTCTAATTCAAATAATTTGACAACACATATGGCTAGGATCATCATAGAAAGCAAAATAAAACGCAAACAGCAACAAAAAGTCTATAAAAAAAATAGTCAACTTGCACAGTGACCTCCGTATAGAACAGTGAGCTAACTGACACCATAACAGCCTGTTGGCAAAATAAAATACTCTTGGCGTTAAGACATGATGAAAATGGTGATGGTATTGTGCTGTTGCGGTGGGAAGAACACGCACAATTGACCACCGTTTTGAGCATGTCCACCTTCAACCATTTCCAGAGGTAGTCGAAAACTTCCACACTTCTGCCAACTGACCTAATGCGTAAACATTATGGGAAGCGCGCTAACCTGGCCGGATATAAACATTGTTGGCATCAAGACACAAATTTGGTTTCAAGACGAAATACGAACCAAGCACAATGTTATCTCACCATTCCTGATTTCTAACACACTCACAGTGTTTGCCGTGGTCTTGCAGCTATCAGAGCAGAAACGAAAGCTGATGCTCTCCGTATGTTTTTCCATCATCTCCAGATGCATTCATATGTAAATTGCCCAAGCTTATTTTGTCCATTAGATCGAAAGATCTGAAAATCCCATACGTTTTTTCCCATACCCTCCCCTCAAAGAAATCAGGACAGAAGTGGTTGAAAGTGGACAAAAGAGACAGATTAAAACACGAGGTGTAAACGGGCACGCGTCTCCCTCAAATTCTTGTGATCCGATCGACCAAAACGCATCTAAATTCCAGGTGTAAAAAGGGCCTGGCTGGCGCTGCAATTATCTACTAATATAACAGACTAATATGAAGCAGAACCAAATACAATGTGTTTTGTGAATGGCAAAAATAGGCTAAGCGCCGAAACTGTCTCACACAGATACATTTCAGACCATTACTGCTTATCTCTCTTAATACAATGGAGGGACCAGTAGCCTATATTTGCAAATGACCTGTGTCAGTATGTGTGACTAATTAACTGGCAGGTCGCACCAATTTTCAAAATAGGGGCGGTGCCCTCAAAATGTCATTGATGTTTGTAAGCACGCATGTTACATTGATATTATTTCAATAAAACACTGACGTGAGGACATTTGAGTAAACAACGAGATAATCCTTCCGTCATTATAAATATGTTCTGGTGTACCCAACAGGTCAAATCAACACAAACCACTTAAACTGATGTAGCCTAGTAACAGGCCTATTATATAGCAATCGCTAGTGTGTTGAAATGCAGTGCTTTTGTGCATAAATAAATATAACTTAAGCTTTCAAGCTGATGATTGTTCCCATTTTATTTTTACACTATATTACAGTATAATATTAGGTGATCTACAGAGAATGATTTTACACCAACCTTCGCAGATCAAATACTATTACAATAATTAAGATCAATTATAATAAATAAGACAAATATTAAATTAAATAAATATACTGACTCTGTAAGAAACAAATCATAATGGTTGAAATGACATCCAGTGTATTAACGGGGAAAAAATCAAGTAAAAAGAACCTTTACCTTATGCATGTGTGGATCAAGAATTGCATGTTGTGTTTTACTCATAAAGACAAATTACAAGAATATTAAAATGAATTATGAAGATGTTTAAAATACTCCAAATAAAAGAAGAAGTGTCTTTGAAATGATTTCACAATAACCTCTAGAAAAAGAAGTGCTGGTACATTGCTGGTAGTGTCATCATAGCGGCATCCGATCTAAGATTTCATTCGAGATTCTTGATGATGTCATGATTATAAAGCCTCCAGAAAGGGCTTATCACATTGTTGATTTTAATATTCAGCTTGCTGGTTTTACCAGCCATCCTTATGGTGAACTTTTTTATATTGCTTTGAATGTAATTGGAATAATAAATGCGTTTAATTTAGACATTCAAAGGTTCTTTTTACTCTTTTGCCAGTCTTTTTCACACTTGTTTTAAGTGGGGCTTCAATGAATGGAGGTGTTTGTATGCGCTTCTCTCATAGTTCTTAATATCACTAAGCACAACATTCATCTCATTCCTGGTGTGATGAAGTTTGAACAGGAGAACTTGTGTCTAAGGAAGCATGCGCTGTTTCTTTTTCGACCGATTGCTCTGTTTGCTGTTCCGGTGTACAAGGCTCAGGTCCAGAAATACAGTCCAAACTGGCAAAGGTATCTGATGCCACAGGCAGACTGTCCTCTAATACACATTGAATATCGAAGTCCTCCTCACAAAGAACAACAGAATCATCATTCTTCACAGCCTCTTCTTCTGAACCTTTCAAAGACACTTCTGTGTTCACAGACTGACATCCCCGGCTTGTAAGATCTTCATTATGTTCTTCTGATTCCTTCTCAGCAGGACACACGGGCTTCTCAGAGTCACCACAAGCAAGGGTTTTACCCTGTGTGCTCCCCACAGGCTGGACACTTTCTGCTGGATTACTGAATTGTGGAGTTTGTGAGACTGAATATGGGCAGGTAAAATAATCATCCTTTTGGTTCAACTCGACTGCCACGGCCAGTCCAGTGTCCTCTGTGACCTCTTCTCCAGTAACAATCTCTTCATCTCCTACTGGAGAGAGATTAATCATCAAAATTTTAACTTTAAATATAAAAAAACAGCAATAACACTTTGTTGTTGTTGTTGTTGTTATTATTTTTTAAATAGAGTCTTAAGATATTAGGTATTTTTTTCCTTTTTTCCCCCAGTGAAAAGAGATGATTTACCTTCAGAAAATGTTTTCGGAAGTTAACCAAAATATTATATGAGCAGTTTTACTCACATGAGGTTTGCAATTTTTGGAATACATTCCAAAATTTACAGTTTAAAACATTTATTTGTGTGATTCTGAAGTTTTCTAAAAATGGTATTTTCCTATTACGCTTTTTACACTTTTAACTTTATGTTGCTGTTTGAGCATGAAAAAGGTCTGCAAAGTCCACTACAAAGGAAGTTATTCTCTATATCAGTAAACACTGTTTCTGAACTCGATTGTGGTTGTGCGTACATGTCACAATATTCCTCATTTAACGCGTTAAACTGAAAAATGTAAAAAAATATTTAATGCAATTAATGCAGCATCCGTTTTTCTGTCATCTATCATTCTGTTTTTCTGGCTAGCGTAACGTTACATTATATGATAACGCTTTTATTCACGCAAATCCTTCTAAACCATTCAAGCGCAATTATAGGCTACTGTCTTTATGTTGTTTCTACATTAATTTGGAGATTAAATGTGAAATTATTACAATAAAAAGAAGTATGAAAAACTTTAATGTTAGGTACGATTAATCTCGATTAATTACAGGAAAAATGTGTGATTAATTCGTTAATCGTTTTTAATCGACTGACAGCACTAATATAAAAAAAAACTATGAAAAATTACTAAACATTTAGCTTATTAATTTAGCCTACTAAATTATTTTGATTAATTAAACAAATCATTTAGCTCAGGCTAGTAATAATAACTAATAACTCACCCATTGACTCTGGTGTTAGATGTACAGGCTGTTCTGTGGTGGACTGGACATGCTGAGAGTCACTCAGGACAATAACAGCTTTCCTTCCTGTAAACAACGTTGGCGTCAACAAATGTACCAATGAACTATTATAAATTATAACTATATTGTCAGGTTAACAGCAAGGGTAGATAGAATTAGTTTGAAGAAAATTGCAGAAAGGTATAAAAGGCAAAAATTATATTAAATAATAAACATACTCCCTAGTCCAAGAGACACATTGTAGGTGATGCCTCCAGAGAGTTGAGAAGAAAGTTGAGAAGAAAGAGCGGAAAGCAGAAATGGGAGAGCAATTGAAAGTTATTTAAATATATAAAATAAGCAAGATAAACTATATTATGTTACATAGAAGTAAAGTTCTAAACTTAAACGATCATCAAAAGTAAACTGCATAGTATTAGACGTGATGTTTACCTGGCAGACTCCACAAGCCAGACACCTCTAATGTTTTCAATTTCCTTTCCAGTTCTGCAACCCGGTTACCCAGGATCCTGTTAAAATATACACACATTTTTTATCAGTTTCCTATAAAATAATAAGTATTCTTAAAAGTAACGTTGACTTAACTGATATCTCACAATACTAATAAACTAGATCTTCTGTGATATTTTCCGCACAGAAAATTAGGTGTCATCGTAACATACTTGTTGGTTTGTCGTTGATGCTGAATGACCATGTTCTTCTCATGGATGGTCTCCAGCAGAGCAGTGGCCAGGGACTTCAGGTCACTAATGGACTGTGAAGTGACTGGGAGACTGCAGCCATTCTCCTCAGACAGCAACAACTCTTGTACTGGAAACATATGAGCTGTAGCTTAGCTTCTAAGTATCATTCATTCAAAGAATTGTAAATAAATCAAAGAATACTACTTGTGAAGAACCCATTTGTTACTGTTTGGATTCTATAGAAGTGCTGTGTGGTACCTTGTTTAGCAGAGAGGACACCAGTCAGAGCGCTGCTGTTGGACTTTCCATAGACTTTGCAGTTCTTCTTGCTTTCCAAAGCACTCTGTAATAAAACACATGAGTATATGATATGCTCAACATCAGAATACAGAATGAGTTTACACATATTACAATTAAAGTAAGTGAATCTTTTGTGTTTATATAAATTTGGTTGTATGTGTAATAAATACCTTATACTTCATGACATTTGCTTTGAGGAGGCTGACTTCCTCCTGAAGCTGCATAAGCCGTTCATGCAGATATCTAAAAAAAAAAAGATATTTTGAAGACTTCAGTATGATATACGGTTAAATTACCCACAACATAAATAGCTAAAATAGCAGCACTAATTGATAATGATAATATTTAAGCACTGACAAAGCCAACTGGACATGTTACAACCGTCACACCACTGCCTGTAACATCCCCACCAGACCACTAGAGGTCAGTCTTACCACAATTCTGATCATGAGTGCAGCAGGGATGACATACCAGTAAGTAGTGTTCCAAATGATGTAGTGCACTTATACACTATGCACTTAAACTATGCACTATGTACTTTTTTTTAGTTAAAGAAGTCCATTATCCAGGCATTTGGAGTGCACTTTTTCTCGTTTTTGGGGAATTATAGGTGTGTACACACTATACATACTACAAGAACTGGGACACACCTACATTTTTGTAGGCCAAAACCTTGAAACAAGTTATCATTTTAGCACTTCCGATGCTGAAGTCAATGTTTTTTTTAAAAATGGGATTTTGGTTAAATGCCTGAAATAAGGTAACATTTTATTTTACCATATAAAATAAATAAGTAATAACCCTTCTGATTTTTTTAAAAACTTTCACTGTCTTGAAAAATGCAGCTGCTTACAAGTGGTTGAAATAGAATACAGAGTCTGTCAATCAGGGACATTAAACATCAGTCACTAGTCCGCTTTCACAGTCTCATGTTTATACTATTCTAACTCAAGCTCTCAGGGAAAACATTTTTTACGTGACGTGGTGTAGTTTGTTTATAGCCTACATTTCGTTTTTTGCTTCTGCCAATTGTATTCAGGCTTCAAAATTCAAGTTGTGTTCATTGGTGAAGATTCTCATGATGAACAAAACATGAAAGAATCATAAACTTTTGTTGAACAAGGAGTTTATTTTCTGCAATAGACCAAAAACCAATGGAAAAATCCTATCGGGTTTTTGTCACAGGAACCAGGGTGATGCAAGAAATAAAATATTTCTTGATAGGTGTGGATGCGTAGCAAACTGATGGGTCTATATGTCTTATCTTGTTTTTACACAAATTGTTTTACTATATTTTAAATTGAGTTATATTTACATATTTGTATATTTACAGTAGGCATATGTGTATGCAGCATAAGACCAAGTCATTTTTCTCTTTGTGGACAGTAAAGTGTATTTCAGTCATTCACCTGACTCATACATGCGTACGTTTCAAATTACTTAGTATTTTAAGTGACATAACAAGATTCAATAAACCACTATAAAAGATAATTTTCTGTTTTTCTCCAGCTCTCTGCACTGGCATCAGGTGAAACCGGAAGTGTCTATGCACACACTCGCTAGATCGGATATCCAACATGGCGGCCACATGCAACAAGCATATACCCAACATGTTTGCAAATTGTGCATTACTAAGTCCTTACTGAGTCTTTACTATGTTACTGAGGTTTTCTACACTTCTGTTAAATATACTGACTGTCATGGAAAACTAAATTGCACTGGTTTATGGATTATTTTGGATATTAAATAATACATTTCTGTATATGTATGATAATTCTTGTGGGGAGTTTATCTCTTTCTACTAATGCTAAATGTGTGTACATCCTGAACACGTGACCAACACTGACCTGTTCTCCATACAAAGAGCATCTATATCCAGGATGCGGTTCTCATTGCTACCCAAGATGTGGTTAATTTCCAGATTTAGTCTGTGAGCTTTCTCCTGGTAGACATTACGCTCTGCTCTCACATCGTGAAGCTCATCTGTGGCTGCTTTTAAGCTTTGTTCCAGTGCTTCATTCTACAACACCATAGGGTAAGGACAAAGAACTATATTAGTGTATCTTTGTTTTGTTTTTACCTCAAATCTATGATAAAAAACTGAGACATGGCACATTAAGATATTCTTGAGAACTTAAAGTCCCCCTGTGGTGAAAATCCAGATTTTAAGACAAACCATGTGCAAATTCATGTCAACATCATTGCTGAGTATTTTCTCTTTAAAACTGCAGTGAGCCAAAGACAGTCTCAAAATCGCGGTTTGAAATCGCTGGTGTTTCCGATGTCACAAACCACCTTGTTACCAATCACGTCGACGTGTGATCGTCAGCGAGTGGATCTCTGAGCTGGTGTGAGTGAGTGGAGGCGGGGCTAATTTGCATATTCATAGAAATGAGTTACATTCAAGCTATTTTAAGGCATGAAGAATTTTGTCAAGGAAAAAACATTTAAATATGTCATTTTGGTGATCAAAGATAAGTTTTAAGCTACAAGTTATTGACTACAGGGGGACTTTAAGATTGATTTGAACCCAAAACGTGTATAATGCCAAAGGCAATGCACCTGTTCTCGAGCTTTCTCTAACTGCTGAACAAGATCTTCTCTCTCATGGGCTGGAAAGTGACGAGCCCCCACCTCTTCGTCCCCTAGACGCTGCTTTGCAATGGTCATCCTCAGCAGCTGTGTGATGAAAACACTACATATATCTATGCTATAAACCACAATAAATGCACTGTGATCAAAATGTTGAAGCCTCATAAGCATGCGACTACACATCTGACTTTGCAAACATCTGCATATGATTTAGTCATGCAAAGAAATGACCTGACCTGTGTGTGCAAAGCCCATACCTTGTTATCACCCTGCACTTCTGCTAAACGTTGGTTCAGTTCTTTAACCTCGTCACTCAGCTGTTTGTTCTGTTCTCTCGAGTCTCTCAGTAACTGTGCCAGATTGACCTGTGGCAAACACAGGTCGAACAACACATTTGACTTTTTCAACACTTAATACAGACAAAATTCCATTTATTTGAATAACATCAGATGAAAGTAATGAATACTGCTGGTTTGACTACTTCACTAAGTATATGTTTTGTTAACATATATTCAGTTGTATACATAATAAGGCATCTTTACAGAGATAAGTTAAGGCTGCTCTGTGCCTTCTCAAAATTCTGTGTAAAGATGTAATACTGCATAAAAACCAGGCTTGATGCCTGCTCTGACCTACCTCAGCCCCTAGCATCAAAGCATACAGCTGGAATTGCTGTATAAATGCATTTATGCACCTCTGAGCAGCATTAAAAGGTCTGTGTAAAGACACTTAAATGCCAATTCAGAATGAATTAATTAAAGTTGGCATAAAAGCATCTAACAGAGTATATATATTTAGACATGTTTAAATAGATGATAATAACAATCATACTTGCTTTCTTTTTTCAGGAGGCAGAGAGGGGTCACCATCCTATTAATGGAAGAAAAAAAAAAAGTTCATATAAATACAAAGTTCTGTCATGAACTCTAGATGGCGCATGCCGATGTTTCCTTAAAGGGATACTTCACCTCTGGAAAGATGAATGTGTATTTAAAATGGGTCATTTATGTAGAAGAAATGTGAAATTATTTTTGAATTTGGAGCTTTCTAGACTGAGAAAAGCCAGAAATTTTATTTTTGGCTTATGTGGATGAAAGACAACAACTCCCAGAATGCACTTGCTTCGCTGCCCTAGGAGGCCACGCCTACCGGTAACGGAGCGCAATAGTTAAACAACGAGTCTAGGCTACTAGTGAGTCTCCGTGATGAGTCTGCCCGGGACTTCGTGATCGCCAAAAATGTCCGGGATTCGGCTTTTGCGTTCTACAGTCGCCATTCATTATGTTTACTGGGGCGAGCAGGACGAGGGCATGATTACTGATGAGAGACACCTGTGAGACGCACCGGTCTCGTATCTCTCACGGAGGAGCGGGAATTTTCTTAGCAATGTTAAAACGCAACCGATCACTTGTTTAGCGTTCATGTAAACACTACATTCAGATTCACCAATCGGAATGAATTCAGTTAGATTGAAACAAAAGGTGTGCATGTAAACAATGAATGGCGACTGCAGAAAGCAAAAGCTGAATCCCGGACATTTTGTACGATCTCGACGGCTGGACATGTCCGGGAAAAAGAGGATGGTAACCCATTCTACTCAGCTTTCTCCACAGAACAAGAGCCTGCTAGCTTAGCTTCCAAAAAAGATGTCTGACACTGTGTACATTCTGTGAGTGAGATCCCACCCTCTATGGGCGGGTTGGGAACATGCGGGACAGCCCCTACTACTGACTGTAGTCTTGAGCCTCTGGCCAAAAAATCCTCCGATGACGGAAAATGACGATTTTTGCGTCATCGGAGGATTTTTTTTCCAGACAAAAAATACATAAATCTCTCGTCTCAGGGGGATATGAGGGTGGAAAGCACGGTAATTCGAAAATACTACAGGTTTTCTACTAATACAAAGCTTAATGCTAAATCCTGAAGTATCCCTTTAACTCAATCTGCTAGCAATCATGTCAGTAGCTGGGTTTCCATCCAAACGTGAAGAGAATTTGATCAAAGTTCACAAAAAAATAATAAAAAAAATAATAAAAATGTATTAAATTTAAAAAAAAATTATAATAATTATAAATCAAAAATGATTGCGTTTCAATCAAGTTGTTCAAGCAGAGGATGGTGGTATTGGTAACCTAGTAACCAACAGTAAATAAAATACCATCAGCGGAAACAGCCAATTGGTCATGTGGGTTTAATGTTCACTATGTCAGTATTTATTAAGCAAATGAGTTTCCATCTCCCATTGTTCGTATTAACTCCTTCGCACAAATCAAAAACCACCTCAAGCGAGCGTAAATCCTTTTTTTGCGAATGAAGGGATTTCCCCCCCTCGAAATTTGGCTTTTCCATCACTCGTTTATAATGCGATACTTCTAAATGCGCATAAAAGCAGGGTGATGAAAACATATTCTCTAAAAGGCACAGCTGATTGGTTCCAGCCATATCAGTAGCCAATTAGCTTGCTGCTTAATCTTTAAATACTTGGTCAGCATTTGCTATAGCAGTGCAGCATGCTTTCAGAAACCCTCCAAACACTCAAGAGTTGGAATGACAGAAATACACTTCATTATAATGACAATATATATAAATTGCAAAAAAAGGTATGTCTTCCTGAATGTCTTCTACTTCATACTTCTACATGATTGTTTAATCAATTTAGAATAGAATAGAATACATACTATGAGCTCTCTGTACTTTTTCTTCAGCCCTTGGTGGCGCTCACGGAGCTGGTTTGCCATCAATTTGAACTGATCCCTTTCCTGCTGGCAGGTGTCCAGTTCTTTTGATAAGATCAGCAGTGCCTCCTTCTTACTCTCCAGTTTTCTCTTGCATACCAGGAACTAGGCACAGAAAGAAAACAATGGGGTATTTAATGCTCTAATTCAATGCATTAGTCACCATTGCCAGAAAAGACAATGATCAAAGTGGGGTTTTGCACTGTTTTTCAACTAAATAACCTGATCCTTGATTCCAGATGTTTTGGGAACTGCATGTTCTTTAATAACATTTTAACGTAGTTAGATGCTATAATGTTACTTTTTAAAGTATCAAACAGTTACTGGTTGAATTAATGGTTGAAGGGCCATTGATCCACTGTTATAAAGGACTAATTAAGTCCTACCTTTAAATTAAAACAACCTACGAAGCGGTCAACCAATCCTTTGAAATTAGGCTATGCACTACCATACGTAGCCAACATATACGTTCACACAATTAGAAAGAAACCTCTCCTAAATTTTGTGCGTGTATGATGATTTGTGTAGCCTAAGGAGATTTTATATCACCCTGTAACAGTGCAACATTGCAGTTTAAAATCATTACATTCAAGATTTAATTTGCATGCCAGGTCTACCCTGAATCCAGCAGCGCCGTTCATGGATCTTGACGAGAAGAGGAAAGAGGATAAAGATTTAAGTTAATCCCTCCGCTGATCATGTCGTGTTAGACCTTACGTATTTGATTTATTATTATGCAAGACATTTAAAGATGTAATGAGAAATATACTACTTACTATTCGATAAGAGGAACAAGCGGTCACAAGAAAATATGAAAACACGGGTAGGCTACAGTGGGGCTTGTCTCTGTATCAGCAGCAGCAACATCAGCAGATCGTATTTAGAAAATCATGCCATTCAATTTTACACACGTCAAGTCAATGAATTCATTGAAACCCATATTATATGGTTAATTTAAGCATCCTCTATACAGTACAATGCTGATGATGATAGAGTGCAGAGGAGCGTGACGTGAGGCATCAATATGTCTGCGTTTCCTACCTCATTCACCAGTCCCTGCCAATCACTTTCGCTTCTTCTGGAAGGATTCATTTTCGGTCAGAGAATATTCTTCTAAAATAATATGTTAATAACGACAACTGTCACGTCCTAAGCATCTATTGCGACGAGGATGATGTTTCATCAATATCATGGACATCATTTCCGGATGGGATGGCCGACTGTATGGTAGCGTGTCCCTTTAAGGACGCGAATCACGTGAAGTGCAGTCTGGTGAAGTGACTGCTGCTGCAAAAGCCAAAGAATATACCATGGGTAATGTAGATTTTTACGTTAAGTTATGTGGCCATGCTTCTATGGCCTTAAATAAACTATAAATTACCGTTGCGAATGCATTTGTTTTGCAGAAACTTATTTTTACATAACGAATTTCACATGTTGTAACTTGTGATTATAATTATCTCTAAACCATATTTATTTGTTCTTTCTATTGCATTGTTTTGCGATGACCAAATTTCATATTGATAAGTCTGCTCTTAAAGGGATAGTTGAAAAATTAAACTGAAACATGAAACTTCTATCATACTCACCCAGCTCGTCGTTCCAAACCCGGATAGTTTATCCAAAAGTTCACCCAAAATTCCACCATTAATTAGGCTACTCGCCCTCGTCGTTCAAAACCCGTAAGACTTTCGTTCATCTTCGGAACACAATATTAAGATCTTTTTGATTAAATCTGATCCTTTCTGTCCCTCCGTTGATAGCAAAATTCAAAAAGTTCATAAAGAGATTGTAAAACCAATCCATATGAATTGAGTGGTTTAGTTTTTTGAAGAGACACGATACAAACATTCATCAATTCAAACATCAGTTGTGGTGGTAAACGGAAGCTCAAGCATATTTGCTTGACATGCGAAAACTGAGCCTCATTCTCTTGTGTGTAGCATCTTTGGGATCCCGGAAGAACCAATGAGGTTTGTTCGCGCGTGTCAAGCAGGTTCGGCTGAGCTTCTGTTTTATATTTGCTGACCAATGTTTAAATATGTGAATAAAACGACCCTAGATCAAATCTGTCCATAAAGCGATCAAGACTCTTTAGAAAAATTTGACTAAACCGCTCAATTCATAAGGATTGCTTTTACAATCTCTTTATTAACTTTTTGAAGCAAGTAGTTGCATAGCCGTCAATGGAGAGACAGAAAGCTATCAGATTTCATCAAAAAGATCTTCATTTGTTTTCCGAAGATGAACACAAGTCTTACATGTTTGGAATGACATGAAGGTGGGTGAGTAATTAGGCTAATGACAGTATTTTCATTTTTGGGTGAACTATCCCTTTAAGATTAACACTTCATATTAAGGTTAACCTAGGCTCTCTCTCTCTATAGGCCTATATATAATAATACTAATGACCACATAATGCACAGCAGACAATATCATATCCTGTAGATATAGGCCTAGGCCTCTAACTTACATTATGTAACTTATGTGCTGAAATCTGTGACATTCTGCTGATGCAGTCTTATTTATCACACCTAAGTGCTCTGTCACAAAGAATGATGCTGCTGACTGGCTGGTAAAGTGATCCTTGTGAACACAAGCCATTTCTCACTGTCAAGGAGTAAAGTGTCACCTGGAATGTCCATTTTAATGTGCTTATTTCTTATTATGTTCTGTGTTTATATTGACAGTATGGAACAGTGATGCATTCATGACAAGCTGCTTAACCATTTATGCAGTTGGCTTCTTTGTGAGAAACTGAAAATGCATACATGTGAATGAGAACCAACAAGAATCAATAGAAGATGCTGTTTTATTTATTCTCATTAATATATTTTCAAATCTACATTCAGTATATTGCTCTGCCAGCTACAGTTATAAAACTGACAAAAAGATTCTGTAAAATAAATAAATAAATTAAGGCTTTCATTCGTCAAAGGCAGTAACATTGAGGGTCTCTACTGAATAATAGCACTAGTCAGCACCAAAAACATGCTTGCATACAGTCAAACCAGCTCATTAGGTTAAATTAGCTTGAAGCTGACAAGCTTAAGTCCACAGTCTTGAATTGAAGTCTGAGTCCCTACCTTTGGTGAACCTAATATTTGACAATGAAATTATTTAAAAGAGCCCTGATATGATCAAACATTCAGGTATTTTCAACATCTGAATAAAGCTGCAGTGCATTATTTATTCAAACTTTAATACAAAAAATGTTGCATATATAGCTTTCGCAAGACTAGAGAATAGAGATGTGCACCGGGTTTCAGCCTTTTTGTTGACAAAACATTACATTCATAAATATCAAGGTTAAATGTATGCATATATTGAGGAATTGAGTTTGGTTTTATCATCTGACCAGATGGAACAAATAAAAGCACATGCATCATTTGCTATAATCCACTGAAATATGTTCAAAAACCTTGGTTTTGCCTTTGAAACTGGTGGCCAGCACAAAATCACGCTGGTCTGTTGACAGTGCTGTGAATGAGCGTGGCCATTGAACATACACATCCCTGAACTTGATAAAACTCTGGTTCTCTTCATCCCATTTGAAGATCTGGGAGAAAGAATAATCACTGCTCAGAATCAAATAGTGCTGGTCTTTGAACTTGATGGGCTGTAATACCATGGCGCCACGTGAAGGGAAGCCCTGTACTTCTTCAAAGTGTTTGCCGGTCCACTTCATGACTTTTGAGTCACCGATGTAGCAGGCGAGGGCAAGGTAGAGAACGTCCTTAATCCTAAAGGCCTTCACGCTGACAATGTCGTCCATATTTGCTATCTCATCATGTAGAACAAACTTTTGGGTGCTCTTGTTCCACTGGTAGATAACAGGAACCTGGGAGCGGCTCACTAGTATGAGAACAGATTTGCCATCTAAATAAAAAAACTCTGCATCGGTATCACGAAACCACTCATGAAGGAACTGATATGGGTAGAAACCAGTTTCGTTCCATTTAAACAGAGTTGTCATTCCAGCTTTGGAACTGTCCACCATAAGGAAGAACCAGTCATCTCCAATCTGGAAGACTTCAATGTCATTTGGCTTGGACACATTAAGCATTGCCACTGCTTGAAACTTGGTGAACTTATTCTGTGCTTGGTCATATTTGTAGACAAGAGAGCCATCGAAGAGCTGGGAGACAATGACAAGTGCCTGCTCGTTGATCAGAACAGACCTGCACCCAACAACAGACCGTCCTGAAATATAATATATTAAAAAAATAAACTAAACTTCTATACTCTTTCATAGTTATGACAAATGATTATAGAGTTAACAGTGTCAAACCTGTGATTTCATCAAAAGGCCTGAAATTTGTCTCAATGTGATCCCATTCCATGATTATGCAGCTGTCTGAATTTGGAACTGCCATAGCAACATATATATCATCTTTGTGAAAGAAGATGTCTGCTGACATGGATTGAGTATTCACTATCTGATGCTGAACAAAATCTGAAGGGAAAAGAAACAGACATAGTGTAGGCCTAGCACATTCATTCATTGTCATTAAACAAGTGTGAACAAATCGCATTTCACCATGAAATTAAAATGGACAATTCTTGTTTTTTAACCCTCTGGGGTCCTTCATTTAACAGTCACACTCGGGACCTTCGGGTCCAAATGGGCCGAAAGGGCGGGATTCATATTTATTAAAAAAAAAATCATACTTTTTTTTTTTTACTTGTTATTTATAATATTTTTTCTTTTCTTTTTTGGTGTTTTGAGATAATTTTATGATTTATAATTAATATTTATACAATAATTATGACCCATTTTTTCCCATTGAACATAATAGAAATTTTTTTTATATATATATTTTTAAAAAAAATTTTTATCAAAGCTGTATTACATTTTAGAGTGAAGCCTAGGCCTCATGAAAGCAATTTTTGAAAAAAATAGATGCCATCTAGTGGACACACTGAGCATTTTTATCACGCAATAGCACATTTTTACCACTAGTGGATTTACAGCTCTCTGTAGAAAGGCTTGGGGATTCTAGTGATTTTTGCAAATATATGCCAATTTTTTTTCAGGTTGTTGATTTTAAAATATAATAACAGATTCTCAAAGACTATTTTTGTCTTGTTTTTTGTTTGTTTGGTTGGTTTAAATGGTAATTTGAAGTGCCAGTTTTACTTTATAATACAGATTATTATAAATATATAATACAGTGAGTGTGTGTGTGTGTGTGTGTGTGTGTCTGTTTTGCACTCTTGATGTTTTAGAGATTCACCCCTTCACCGTTGAGTCATTTTTTCTGCATTCTGGCTGATTTGTATGCACAAAAAACTGTTTTCATATTTTTGACAATTTCCCATTCATTTCCAATGGGGGTCATTTAGACCCGAAGGTCCTGAGTGTGACTATTTTTTTTTTTACAACCACTTAGAGTATTCAAATAGACTATTCTATTTGAATAGTCTGTGTTTTCATATTGAATAGTCTGTGTTTTCATATTTTTGCCATTTTCACATTCATTTCCTATGCGGGTCCATTTGGACCAGAAGGTCCTGAGTGTGACTATTTTTTTTTTACAACCACTTAGACTATTCAAATCCTGTCCCCAATTTTTTTGGGTGTTCACATACCTAATACCATAAAAGTCACCAAGTTTCGTAACATTCCGATGAAGCTGTGATTTTTAAAAATTCAAAACAGATGTATATGTAATCTGAATTTATTAGTGTGTATGTGTATAAAAGTGTGTTTGTGTGTGTGTGTGTGTGTGTGTGGATGTGTCTGTTTTGCACTCTTGATGTTTTATAGATTCACCCCTTCACTGTTGCTTGCTTTTTTTCTGAATCGTGGCTGATTTGTAGATTGTACGCACAAAAGAACTCTGTATTTTCACATTTTTGCCAATTTCCCATTCATTTCCTATGCGGGTCCATTTGGACCCGAAGGTCCTGAGTGTGACTATTTTTTTTACACCCACTTAGACTATTCACATCCTGTCCCCAATTTTTTTGGGTGTTCATATACCAAATACCAACAAAGTCACCAAATTTCGGACCATTCCGAAAAAGCTGTGATTTTTAAAAAAAAATTATTAGAAATTTTCCGGACCATTTGGGCCGAACAACCCCAGAGGGTTAAGTAATATTGCAGCATTTATTATGAATGATTTATCTGTGCACATCATAATTAAATTTTTTTTTTTTAAATCCATGTGCCTTCGTAATCTTTAATCAAAATAAATTCCCCTTCCTCTTGCAGTCTCTTCTCTTCTCTGATGACATGTTTTCTGGCGAGAGGGCGGGACACCTGTCACTCACATGACATCACAGCAATGGCAAACCACAACAGTCCAAAAATCAAATCAATTCCTGATGGACATGATCAAGTCCTGCCCTAATTTTTTTCTTGTTCGAGAAACAAAGTTCGTTTCACAATAAGGAAAAGAATATCGCAACTTCCTTTTCACAGCATTCATTAAAAATTCAACAGAAAGAAATCTGAGATATCTGAGCAACAGAAATTGAGTTACCTGTGGAGACACACTTGCTGTGTTTTTCTGGTACATCCTTTAACGGGACACCCTTCATGGCAGATGGACTGGCACAGTAAACATCTGAGATTGTGGCATTGGATCGCTTCAACCACAGCATCAGCCACATGGACTCACAGTCGCACTGGAACATGTTCCCTCGCAGGTCTCTGTTTATTAGACATGAAAGAATTAATATACAAGTTATCTGCAAAATATCAAAAGTGGTTGATTACATGTGCACATTTGCAAATAGTGAACTGTAGAACTCACAGTTCAATCAAAGATCGCAGATCAGAAAAAAGACCTCTGGGCAATGTTTTTATATTGTTGTTTGCTAATGATCTGTAAAAACAGAGGAAATGAATCAATACACACAAGCAAAAAACTTTATTTATAGTTTATACTTATGTATGTAAGATAAATCAGGATTTTTAAGCACCAATGTACCTTATAATTAATAATACTCAAGACAATAGCAGTCAGCAGTGTATAATTTACATTTATGCATTTATCAGACACCTTTATCCAAAGTGACTTACAAAAGATGAACAAAGCATTCACCAAAGAGCCAACAATCGTAGTACACAATGCCAGGTTTATTATACAACTAGGAAAATGCATTATGCATGTGTAACGGAGTTAAAAATGCACTTTAATAATTTTTATTTTCAAATTAGCATCTGTGAATTTTATTTATCATTTAATGATTTTTAATGAATATCTGTGAATTTTATCTCATTGAGTTATTTTTATTTATCTTTATTTTTGCGATTGTTGCCTGTGGAAATGACCCTTCCTGCACACTATCCCTTTTGTTCCTCCTAAGCTTCCGTAGTGCGCCCTCTCCCTCAGTCTCGTTTTACACTGCTGAGGGAAGCAGAAGTGCAGCAAAAGGAGAAGGCAATTAATGTGCATTGTGTTCTACAGGAGCCAATAAATTGTGAAAAAGAAGTCATCTCGTGAGTCGTCCTTCATAACCTGATCACACCCGTTACACTGGTGCCGTGACCTATCGGATCTACAGATCAGCTTGATGCTCATCGCCGTGGATGCTGTCGTCCTGTTCTGCAATCAAGATTACTGTGTGGTCAGGTTAAAACAACAAAGCAAAACGGACAATCAAAAACAAAACAAAAAAATAAAAAAAAATAAGAAAAAAACAAACAAACTGTGAGCTAGTGTGTAGTACTCCAAATCAGTTAATTAGTGACTTTTGTTAATGTTGTATACATCATTTTTGTTCTTCAGACTGATCTGCTATTACTAAAAAAATTTTTTATGAACTCACACAACGCAAGTACATTTGATAAATTGAAAGCAGATGATATAATAACAATGGATTCGTTTGCTAGTCCTAGTTTGCCAAAAGGTAGGGGTGCTTGGCTCTATAATATTACTGACAGTAGGGATGTCGGACATTCCAAGTGTATGAATGTTGATTATACAGATACAGGGCTGGGTCAGAGCCTGGGATGTACTCCTGCTAGTGGGTATTTTAGGGATGGTCCCCACACTTCCACGCCTAGCAGTGATGCTGATGTCATTCACCATCTCACAGATATGGTAGGGCAGCTAGGTGCTCAAATAGGTGAATCCATTGTTGCAAAGCTGATGTCAGCTGGTGTTGTAAACATGACTGGTGACCATCAGACTAATTCTCTCGACCCGAACACACAATGTGATGTTAATAGACATGACCTGCCACATGTGACGGTTCATCTTAAATCTGATAAAGGACTTCAGTCCTTCAGAGGTGACGACACTGACAAAAACTCAGTCCAGGACTGGATTGACATGACTAAAACTCATCTCAGAAAACAAGAGATTCCTGTGCATGACCAGGCAGAAGAAATTCTGAGCCATTTAATGGGCAAGGCCAGAGATGTTGTGAAGATTGCCCTGCGTAGTGATCCTGCACTTGATGTTAAACGTAAACCTGAACTGATATACAATGTGCTTCTCCACTATTTCAGTGAGGCTCCCTCGTGTCTCCCACTCGCAGACTTTTATGCTACTATACCTAAACACAAAGAAAACCCAGTCGACTACTGGATTAGACTGAACAAGGCAGCAGACCTGGCTCTTGAAGGGTTACAGAGACAAGGGAAGCAGACAGAGAATATGAATGATGAAGTGGCCCTCATGTTTGTCAAACACTGCCCTGACCCAGAGCTGTCTTGCACCTTTAAGTGTAAGCCAATTTATGAGTGGACCTCACGTGATGTTCAGCTGAGGATTGATGATTATCAGAGAGAGCTGAGGGCTAATTGCAGATCAACTGGCACTGCTCATCTGAAAAGCCACATCACCACCATCACCTCTGAGCAGGCCTCTCTACCACCTTCAGGTCTGACGTTGTCAGAGCAACGCCATGCTTCGAGCCTGTCGCTTTCCTCTCTTCATCCTCAGCGCCATGGGTGTCATCCCCCCCCCCTTGTTCTTCTCCAGCACCTGTCCCTTTTCAGGGTGAGTCCCAGTGTACTCCAAGCCATGCCTCTGTCCCAGTTGTTGCTCAAAACCTCCAACAGTCAGAGGATAGACTTCTCACTCGAATGGTCGACATGTTTCAGGAGATGATGGATAAAATGCAGCAGCGCAATATTTCCCAGCCATTCCGAGGTGGGAGATTTCAGCGAACGGCGCGAGAGAGGCGTCCCAGAGAAGCTGCTTGTAGAGTTTGTAATGGGTCAAGTCACACCACCATTTCCCACTGCATGTCGGAGAGACTGTGTTTTGTCTGCCTTGCTCCAGGCCATACCAGACAGGATTGCCCCGCTAACAACTCCTCACATTCGCAGTCTAAGGGAAACTAGAGGACCTGTATCCAGAGGGAGTTAGTACAGGTCATTCTTTAGACTCCCACACCGATGATATGGTTGATGCTGAGACAGTTTACACGTCTGTGAAAGACGCATGTAATGACTCTGAAGTTGTTGTTGTTTATCAGAACATTCACAGAGTTGGCAACAGTGACAGTCTTTTCTACACATCTGTGATAATGGGTGATTCAGTGAAAATGGGCGGAATGTTGGACAGTGGTTCAATGGCTTGCAGCATTAGTGAGGCAGCTGAGACAAAACTGAGGGATGCTGGAGTGATAACAGACCAAAAGCTGATGGATGTGAATGTTGTACTTGTTGGATGTGGTGGACTTCGTGTTAAGCCAAAGTGTGCTTTTGAAGTGTTAATGGAAATCTATGGCTGTAAAGTGTTAGTCCCCACGCTTGTTGTTCCAGGTCAACATGATGAGTTGATAATAGGAACCAATGTTATAAAGTACATCCTGCATCAGTCTAAGTTATGTGAGTCTTATTGGGAGACAGTGTCCGGCCCCTGCCCTGCCAGAGACCCAGAAGTTGAACATTTCCTGTCTATGCTGTCTGGCCTGAACCCCTGGAGAGGTGAGGATGTTCCTGTCAAAATCGGGACAGTCAGGTGTAACTCAGCTACATGCCTCGAGCCTGGCCGTGAGTATCTCATCTGGGGTAAACTACCCAAAAACACAGCTGTTTCCCCAGGCAGTACCATCGTTACAGAGCCCACGTCATCACGCTCAGCACCAAGAGGTGTTTTGGTTGCGAAGATTGTGACTTCCCTGTGGGGAGACAGGTGGGTCCCACTAAAGCTCATCAACTCATCTGACAGGCCAGTGCTGTTGAGACGCAATGGTAAACTGGCAGATGTCTATTCCTGTGTGTCTATTGAGGACATGGACGTTACTGAGCGTTCAGAGGCTCCACTGGTCAGCTGCACCCAGTCAGCTGCATTATGTACTGGTGATGGAAATGCCGCCAAGGACAAGCTCGGGTCGGTTGGGCTCAGTGCTGTCGACATTGAATCATGTGAAGTTTCAGAGGACTGTAAGAGGAGGATGTCGGACCTTGTTTTACAGTATGAAGATGTCTTTTCACGCCACCACTTGGACTGTGGGGAGGCGAAGGCCTTTGTACACCGCATACACCTGTCTGACAGCAGACCATTCAGGCTTCCATACAGGAGAGTGCCCCCTGGCCAGTACCAGAAACTTCGCCAGGTGCTGAGCGAGATGGAGGAGAAAGAAATCATCAGAAAATCGTCAAGTGAATATGCGTCACCATTGGTGCTCATATGGAAAAAGAACGGAGATCTCCGCATCTGTACAGACTTTCGCTGGTTGAACAAGAGGACCTTCAAGGATGCTCATCCCCTCCCTCACCAGGCAGATTGTTTGGCAGCGCTGGGAGGCAACTGTTTCTTCAGCACCATGGATTTGACTTCTGGCTTTTACAACATGCCACTTCATGAGGACGACAGGAAATACTCTGCCTTCACCACTCCCATGGGCCTGTATGAGTACAATCGTCTGCCACAGGGCCTTTGCAACAGCCCTGGAAGTTTCATGCGCATGATGACCAGCATCTTTGGAGACCAAAACTACCTGAGTCTACTGTGTTACTTGGATGATCTGTTGGTGTTTGCTCTTGATGAAGAGACTGCCTTGTTGCGCCTGAAGATGGTGTTTGACAGACTGCGCAGTCACAACTTAAAGTTGGCCCCAAAAAAGTGCTTTTTCCTCAGGAGGTCTGTTAAGTTTCTCGGCCACATAATTGATGAGAATGGAGTGTCAACGGACCCCAGTAAGGTTGAGAACATCACAAAAATGACGAGCTCTGACCTGATGGAGACTGATGGTGTTACTCCGTCGCAGAAGCGGATGAGATCATTTCTGGGGATGATTAATTACTATCAGCACTTCGTGCCCAACTATTCTGCCATCGCCCAACCTCTGTTTCAACTGCTGAAAGGTGAGAAAAGAAAAGGCAAGCAACAGAAAAACAAACTGTCAAGCAGGAAGTTGTGTGCATCTGACTGGACACAGGAGCAAGAAGAGGCTTTTGCAAACCTGAAGGCTTCTCTGGTTCACAGTGTTGTTTTGGCTCATCCTGACTTCACCCGTCCCTTTATGCTGTCGACTGATGCATCTCTGGATGGAATAGGAGCTGTTCTGTCTCAAGTTCAGGAAGGTGAAACACGTGCCAGGCCCATTGCTTTCGCCAGCAAGTCGTTATCTCAGTCACAAAAGAACTATCCAGCTCACCGTTTGGAGTTTCTGGCTTTGAAATGGTCAGTCTGTGACAAGTTCAGCCATTGGCTGAAAGGCCACAAATTCACAATTTGGACAGACAATAACCCACTGACTCATATCCTGACAAAGCCAAAGCTAGACTGCTGTGAACAACGCTGGGTTGCCAAGTTGGCGAGTTACGACTTTGATATCAAGTATGTCCCTGGTCCGCAGAACATCGTTGCTGATGCCCTGAGCCGTGTACCATTTGTCAAGGAGAGTGTTGGCTGCAGGCTGCTCGCTGAACCTTACGCTGGCCTCTTGAATGAGGTCAAAGACATGTCAAGTACTTCTGTCCAAAACGCCTTGCGGTCATCCAGTGGTCACAGGAAACCTTTTCCAGTCAGTAACAACTCTCAGTCCGCATGCAGTCCACTTCGCATGCACGCCCAGTCTGTTGAAGTGGAGGATGTGTCTGCTGTGCTACAGTCGCACATTGAGTGGGATGCTGGTCCGAGGGCTCGTGCTGTTTCAGTGTTGCAACACCTACCTCAGTTGGTTCCACCTGGGCAAGACAGCTTACCAGCCTACACTGAAAAGGAACTTCGTGATAAGCAGTTGGAGGATGGAACTCTCTCTCGTGTTCTGTCCTATGTTGAGAGACGCAGGAGGCCTTCTAGGAGAGAAAGGTTCAAAGAGTCAGTGTATGTCACAAGGTACTTGAAGCATTGGGACAGGCTCACTGTGAGCAACGGCGTGCTGTACAGGGTTTCAAGAGACCAGAGAACCAAGGCAAAGCGTTTCCAATATGTGGTTCCTGACTCATTAAAGACTGATGTTCTGCGAGGAGTTCATGACAGAGCTGGACATCAAGCTCAGTCCAGGAGCCTCAGTTTGGCAAGACAGAGATTCTTCTGGCCAAACCTCGACAGAGATGTGAGAGACTATGTTCGTCATTGTCAGCGATGCATCGTCAGCAAGACAGTTGAGCCTGAGGGACGGGCCCCCCCTTGGAGAATATAATGTCAACCAGGCCACTGGAGCTTGTTTGTATCAATTTTTGGTCGGCAGAAGATTACAGAAACAAGTCTGTTGATGTCTTGGTAATAACAGACCATTTTACACGGATGGCTCAGGCGTTTCCATGTAAAGACCAGACGGCTAAGCAAGTGGCAAGGGTTCTCTGGGACCGGTACTTCTGTGTCTTTGGATTCCCAGAGAGGATCCACAGTGATCAGGGTGCAAACTTTGAGAGTCGGCTAATCAGTGAGCTCCTAAAAGTCTCAGGCGTGAGGAAGTCACACACAACCCCTTATCACCCTATGGGAAACGGCAGTGTGGAACGTTTCAATAGAACTTTGGGTGGCATGATTCGCGCACTTTCTCCTGAAGATAAAGCTGACTGGCCGCGACGCTTACAGACTCTGACTTTTATGTACAACTGCACAGCACATGAGACGACCGGCTATCCCCCTTTTTACCTCATGTTTGGTCGTATCCCTCGCCTACCTGTTGACGTCCTCTTCCGGAGTGTCCTTCATGACCCTGCTGTGACAAACTACGACAAGTACGTGGCATGTCTCGCCGATGATCTGAAAGAAGCAATGGTTATTGCACAAGACCATGCTGCAAAAGAGCAGTTTAGACATGCTCAGCTGTACAACAAGAGAGTGAAGGGCTCCAAAATTGACATTGGTGACAGGGTGCTCATGGCCAACAGGAAAGAGAGGGGTAAAAAGAAACTTGCTGACCGCTGGGAATCAACAATCTACACTGTCGTGGACATGAACACAGAGACACACACATACAGGATCCGCGACACAATCACTGGACAGGAGAAAGTGATCCACAGGAACCTGCTGATGCTGGTCAATTTCCTACCTGTGGGTGGACTGTCTGACCATGCCTCATTCGTGTCTGTTGCATCCTCAGCCCCAACACCTGATGATGTGAGAGAGGCAGGAGAGACCTCTTCTGAGAGAGTGAGCAGGACTCTTTGTACGGCTAGTGACAGCCTTGTTGATGGAAGTGATGGACACTCAGCTATGACTGTGGTAGAGGGACATAGCCCCTTGACGGTTCCAGAGCCTGTGGACTCTGAGAGAAGAACCATAGAATGGATCACACAGTTGTCTGCACCTAGTCAGTCAGAAGTGGATGTTGCTGATGTCACAAGCGTGACCTGTGACCCTCACGATTCCCCAGTCTTACCTGAGGGCAACCCGACTTATGACTCTGGACCTGTGACTGCTGTGGGCGTTCTGAGACAACCGGACCACACTCTTGACACTGAGACACAGGCAGACAATTTGTCAGACACTTTACACACTACTGTTCAGACCTCACTCATACACTCTGGTGACTCCAGTGCACTCACACAGGTTAGGTCAAGATTTGGTCGCTTAGTCAAACCTGTAAACAGACTCATACAAACTATGTCCAGGCAGGACGTTGTTCAGGAAAAGTTTAATGTTAAGACTGTTTGCAAGTCCATGTTCCAGGCTTTTACTGACTAAGGCATTACCATATAGCTTAGGTTTTGGTCTGTAGTTTCTTCGTATTGGTGTTTAGTATCCTTTTAAAAACGGCAAACGTTTTTTTTTTACTATCATGGGCCTACATTGCACTGCGTTAGGGTCTTGTGGGGTGTACAAGGCACCCCTGTGTTGCCAGTTGCTGGATTGAGGGTTTAGCGCTGCCCTCATACCACTTCATCCTTATGGGATACATTTGGTGTTGGTTTTCTTGATGCTGACCCTCTGTAATTTGTCATTTTGTAGTGTTTTCTTCAGTGTTTGTGTAGTAGGTGCCCAAGTTCGATAAAATTCAGTGGGGGTGGGTGTAACGGAGTTAAAAATGCACTTTAATAATTTTTATTTTCAAATTAGCATCTGTGAATTTTATTTATCATTTAATGATTTTTAATGAATATCTGTGAATTTTATCTCATTGAGTTATTTTTATTTATCTTTATTTTTGCGATTGTTGCCTGTGGAAATGACCCTTCCTGCACACTATCCCTTTTGTTCCTCCTAAGCTTCCGTAGTGCGCCCTCTCCCTCAGTCTCGTTTTACACTGCTGAGGGAAGCAGAAGTGCAGCAAAAGGAGAAGGCAATTAATGTGCATTGTGTTCTACAGGAGCCAATAAATTGTGAAAAAGAAGTCATCTCGTGAGTCGTCCTTCATAACCTGATCACACCCGTTACACATGTGCAGTGCATTCTGTATCACATTATGTAGTGAAAATAAAATAAAATATTAAACAAAAAAATAAATGACCTACTTAAAGGTATTGTAGGTAGGAATTGTATAAAAAAAATTTTTTCCAAATTTGTTTAAACTTTCTGTATTTATCAATGCATAATTAAAATGTAAGTACTCTGAAAAAGAAAGTATAAAAATCGAGTGTCTGTAGACCTCTCACGACTGTTTTTAAAGACAGCTCATTATTTCCATTCACTCCACCCCCTCCCTTCTGGGCTCCTTCCAAAGCCACGTCTCCAAAACACATGAACGCGCGACTCCGACCGCTGAGCTGAAGACGCATTATTTACCTGAGACGAGCGGAGAGGAAGGAGCGCAGTGCATGTAGTGACATCATGTCAGAATCACATGTAATAAAAAAATCTAACTTTATCATTATGAAGATAAACAAATAAGATGTATTTTAGTACTCACTATCAAGTAGCATATTGATATTGGTAAAGATTAAAATATATATTTATTGATTCGCTAACGAGCTAGTTATCTATAAGGCAAAGCTAAAAACAGGTTGCATGATACACGTTTTTCCATTGCCATCATTTACACTGTGATGAAGATGAATTTCGTGTAACATTCATAACATATATGGTGTTCTGCATGTAAGAGTTTATAATGAAAGCATTGTTGACTCTGATGAGGACTACACTCCAGAGACAAGTACCGCATCGTCAGCTTGAGGAAAGATCCGGGGTCGAGGGATTTTTTGTTTAAAAACAAAACAAAGGCGAAAAAAACGTGCAGGTAAACTTCCAGGTGAACATGGTAAAAGAGTTAGACAGAGGGTAAATATAATTCTAAGAAAAGTTCCTGGATGCGGATCGCCCTACTATCTGTTAAACATGTATTTAGTTATCTAAAGCAAAATTATGCACAATTCAACACTATAGCTATCATCTTGAGCTAGGCATATATATTATTTATCATCTCTACTACGGCTCGCTAAGTAATGTTATGTTAGCTATATTAGGCAGCTACGTGTGCTAATGACACATGCTTCATGAAAACATAAAGAAAAAAATATGTATGATCAAAATACAAAAAGAAAGATTTACCTGTCCAGCAGAAATATAGCCATCCAGGCGTCACTTTTCAGCCCCTTGAGGTCTCTCAGTTCTCGCCATCGCTGGAAAGCCACGCCGATATTGGCATGCGTTTTATTTTGTTGTTTATCCAAAGACTTTTTGTTCATTACCTTTTCTAGTAACGTTACTGTCTTCCTTTTTTTGCCTGGTTTGCCTTCGCGAACTGCATATGTGAATTTTGATTGGTCTTTCTAATCTCTGCCATTGTTTTGCTATTCCTAGGTTCCGTGCCTCTTGAATTCCTCAAATCAAACGGATGCGCGCGCAAGTGGGCAGGTCCTGTGTGGCAAAAGGGTGGTTGCCATGGTTGTGAGAGAGTGACAGTCGTCTAAGCCAATCCTTTGTTTCGTCCCGAATGTAAATAATGAGCTGTGTTTAGTGCAGATTAAACGGTCTAGAGTCACTCGATTTTTATACTCTTTTTATCAGAGTTCTTACATTTTAATTATGCATTGATATATACAGAAAGTTTAAACAAATTTGGAAAAAAGTTTTTATAAAATTCCTACCTACAATACCTTTAATTACATATTATGATGCCAACCATAAATATGTAATCTAAATGAATGTTCTGCAATGTCTTAACCTTTCCTTGCTGCATGTTATATACTCACAGATGTGTAACATCCCGAAGTCCTCTGAAGGCATATTGGTTTATCTCTTCAATTTTGTTGCCCTCAATAAATCTGGTTGGAGAAATAAAATGAGACAAAATATACATCGCCAAGAATTTCAGTCAATCACTCTGCACGGATAATGATCAAGATATCCAACAAATATGTGGATCTTAGTTAGTCAGTAATATATGTAAAGAAGTGATCACTTTTTATCATAAATGTAACTGCAGAAAAGCTGTTCAAATACTTACAAATACTCAAGATGAGGAAGCCCTGAGAATGCATCCTCCTTTATTTCAGAAAATGAATTAGAACTAAGGAGACTGAGAAGAGAGAAAAAAAAAGATACCAGGAAATAGCCATGATGCATAAACTATCACAATTAATACCCGTCCCATAGTAGCCTACAGAAATTACCTACATTTTCCAACATAACAAAGCATGCCTTGAATTTAATTTGTTTTCTAATGCAGATAAACAGGTAAATTTAATAAAGTGATGCAGCAGTCACTTACATTAACTGCAGTGAGGGCATGAGCGAAAACATAGCCTCCTTGATGTCTGGGAAACTGCAATTAACAATACTCCTAAAAAATAATAATAATAACAAATGAATACATATTGCACTTTCATTTTTTTTTGTTCACTACGTGCGCGTTCAGTTTCGAAAGCACAAATATTTTATAGGCTTGAAAGTCGCACCATCTTTATGTTTGATACTGTATAATTATAAGCATTTTCGCTAAAAAAAAAAAAATTTGTTACGAGAACATAATATTGCACTTACAGAGAGTTGATGTCACTCGGTATAGTCCGGGGGATGAGAGAAGAACCGACACAAATGACTGAATCTGTCGTGCAAGTGCATCCTGAAGGACATTTGATTATTCGCTTTGATCGAACCAGTTGAAATGAACAAATGAATAGTAGTGTTACCAAAAGACACTTCCGGATGGAAGAAAATTTATCGTTTGTAAGATCCATGACCATGGCTGTGTGCGGAGACGAAATCCAAACGCTCCCCTGTCCCGCACAGTGAACTGCAGCACGAAAGACTGACTCCAGAATCAGCAGCTCTGATGCAATTGTGCTTTAGACTGCCCCATTGGAGGAGGCCTCACAAATTCAATAAAACAACTAAAAGTAGCCAACCATTAGATCACACCACTACTGTTTGTTTGTGTTTGTCCTTGCCTTAAGATGATTTTAAAATGTGCTAATTATTGCAATTTTTTTTTTATCACACGTCTTCCTGTTTTTCCTTTCTGGCTATTAACTTATATAGGCCTAAGTTAAATGTCATATTAGCAAAATTGGGCTTTATCTGCAAAGAGCAAGTTTGAAAATGCACAGATGATCTCAGCAATGAAAACGTGGGTAAAGTGGGATATGTGGCAATGACACAGCAATTCTTGGAATGAATGGCTTCTGTGTCTTGTGTTATAAGCTTCAGTGACATAGGTCATTACTTTAGATTAAGATAAACTCAGGCTGTATTTGTATCCTCTATTTCCCTACAGATTAAACTAGATGATGCATAACATAAGTTTCAACAATTTCTCTGGCAACCAGTAATACACTTCAATATTACAGAAAATAATGGACTCTACAGTATGCATACCATTAATCATTTAGAAGCATATCTGATTTCAGCATGTAAGTGCTTTCTATCTATAGATAGAAAATTTTTACAGTGTATATATGACTAGGGGAGGTGCTTAAATGGATGACAGAGACTTCTGCAATCTGGCACTTATGAAGTTGTGGTTCTCAACTGCTTTACCTGCAGACCAAACTCCCAATGCATCAATGTCCATGCAGTCACCATAACAGACTGCAAATTCCTGTAGCTATATTTGAAGACAAGTCAATACAGACCATGCACCTCATCAAAAAAAACTCTTAGTCAGACAACTAAGGAAATTCGGAAACCAGTCAGCACCTTAGTCTGTTTTAAAACATCATTCAGGCATTGACTATTTAGTGCGACAAAGAAAAGACTTTAACACATTGTCACTAAAGCTTTAAAGATCATGGGTACAGATCTCCCCCAGAACATAATCTAACACACCAATATACATAAAAAGATGACCATCGATCTAACTCAGCACATAACAGCAACTCCCCTCAGACAGAAGCTGGAGATCATTAACAGCTAAAACATCCATCAATAAAGAACAGTTTCTTTCAAACAGCTGTCAATAAATCTCCTTAAAATAACCGTATTTCAACTAACTTTTTAAATGTACATGGCACATTGCATTGTTTAATGCAGAGTAGCCTATTGTACATTGCATGCAGTAGGTAGCCTTGCATAGGTGTTGTGCCACATTCAGCCAGATTATTAACCCCAGTATGGGTAGGTTTGGGATTAGGTGTGTGGGTGGAGTTAGTAGTCAGGTATCAGCCTCAACACTATTCTATTAGGCTATATTTTAGTCTAAAATAACAACAACAAAAAATTATCATACAACTGGTCAGGCATTTTTCAAACGCTTCCCCGGTTTACTGTAACACACTCTCTCCAAACACCTCAAGAAAATTCCAGAATGGACTCTTCATTGTGGAAGAAAGAGAGGGCAAAGGCGCGTGCCTGATGACGCAGTCACTCTTTTTGCCGAGTATCATGGGAAAATAACATAGCAGGCTAGCACGCGCAGGAAGAGAGGAGAAGAACCGACACCTCCGCGTAGCGAAACTATTCCCGTGCGTTATATTCACCACTTACCTCCTCGAACAAGTGTAAACCGGCGACCAGAAACCATCTTTAACTGCCCAACATATCGCAAAGTGTTTACAGTTTATGTTTGTTTCATTTGTCGGCTTGTTGGATACTTAGCGCGTGTCGCTGTCGAGCGATTTCGCGGAAGAGGTGGGTATAGTTAAATTTACCTTTCATATACCACTACAGACATCCTCCACTCTTAATTACACAGAAATGTTCGCACTTATTTTAAAGTGGTCGTTGTTCTACCCTAGCAGTAAATAGTGGGAAAGTCTATCAATGGCAGGCGATTTAAATAGAGTCAGGGCTTGAAGCCGGTTAAGTTAAGAGGGGACCGTCTTTTCTGTCCGCTAGCCTTTACCATGTCTCCCACCTCTTAGACTTATCTGTATATCTGCTCTTTGTTGTTTTACATTAGGTCAGTATCGTCCCTGCTTCAGATACCAAAGCCCATCGAGATTACATTCAGAAGATAAGGAGAAACTTTTCATCAAGCGAGGCTACAGTCGACGGCGGTGTAAATATGAGTTACAAGCCGATCGCCCCCGCACCCACCGGCTCCAACCACACTCCACCAGGTAAATTACATTGTGCTCTCTCTTCATTCATGATTTTTTTAACATACAGTTTACTTGCATCTGTGGTAATGTGTCTATCACGTTTTCAAATGCACCGTTTTTAATCCCGGGGAAATGGGTCAGTGAACCTACTGTAAAAGAGGTCAGAGTTACGGATAAAGGGGGAGGAGTTAAAGGAGCCATAGCCATCTGTCTTGCTCATTACATAAATGTGAAATAGTGTGCTGCTAACCGCACCTTACCGGGTTTATGCTTAAAAGCTAAGTGTTGTCTTACCCGTATGTGTGAGTGTGTCATGCCATCACATCAGTGCATCCGATCTTGGCTGTATCTTTCCTCACTTCCTTCCATACTCGCACTGGGTGGCGAGATGTCATTGGTTGAAATCGACCTTTTGACATTTTCATGGTTTGTGATTGGTCTTCCTATTGCTCTCTGGTTTTAGGATCATGTGGCTCATCTCCATCTCTGGCCTCCTCTTCTAACTTTAGACCAGCATTTAGTGACTTTGGTCCACCATCAATGGGCTTTATACAAGTAAGTTAAGTTTATGATAACAGTGGGATTTTACTTTTTTGCAATCTTGAAATGATTCCCAGTGGATTTTGTCTGTTTTAATTGGAATATATATTTATACACTCACACTTAAATACATGAACACTACCCGGTCAAAAGTTGGGAATAATTTTTTTTTAATGTTCTTAAAAGGTCACCAAAACTGCATTTATTTGAGGGAAAATGCAGTATAAACAATATTGTGAAATATGATTACAATTTGAAAGAAAACTAATTTCTATTGTAATAGATTTTAATATATGTAAATGTACTTTATTCCTGAATTTTCAACAGCCATTAAGCCAGTCTTCAGTATCACATGAGACACATGATGAGAATTGAGCACCAAATCAGTATAAATTATTATTGGTGCTCAATTACGTATTAATAATGATTCTTATTATTAACGTTAAACAGCTTGCTGCTTGATATTTTTGTGTATACGGTGCTAAAAAAAAAGTTTAGGATTCTGTGATAGAAAGTTTAACCGGTTTCATAAAAAAAAAAAAACTTTTGTAACATTTATAGATCTTTTTGTCACTTTTGAGCAATTTAATGCATCCTTGTTAAAAAAATATATATTTTCTCTAAATCTTACTCAACTTTGGAAGTGTATGATGGTTTCCACAAAAATACTAAGCAGCAAAAACTTTTAGCATTGATAATAAAAATAAACAATGAGCATAAGATACTTCTTTCAAAAACATTAAGAAGTCTTAATTCCAAACTTTTAGTAAAGAGGGTATCGCTCAAACGTCTGCACAACTATCTTGCAGGGCTCAAAATTAAGCCTTGTCATGTGCTTGTAAATCGGTCATTAATGTGTCCAAGTAAAAATGTTGCTTGTCTGGAAAAAATAGGATTTTTGTGTTGTAAATATAATTTATTCTAAAGCAATAATCTGTGTTCCATCAGCTTTGACATATTTAAATCTGCATATTTTTGTGATATTTTCCCTGAGGGCATTTTCCCCCCTAATCTTATTATAGAATCTTAAATTTGATCAATAAATTCAATTAAAATAATAAGACACTATAGGACTGTTACCAGTCAAATTAAATAATTTACATTGAAAAATTACAACTGCATTAAATAATGTTATGAGATTGTTTTAAAAATATTTTTAATATACAAATAAGAAATTAACTAAACAGCCAGTAGGTGGCGGCAGGTGACCGTTTTAATGAGTGAGTCATTGACGATTGGTTCAAACGGCGGATTCGTTCAAGAATGGGTCATTGAATCTTTGACTCCACCGATTTGTTCAAAACGCTGGATCAGTAGTGAAAACACGGTTGTGTTATTGTGAGATGCGCTATGGTTCTGCTGTGATCTTTGTTTGGAAATATTTTTGCTGCTGAAACAGAACAAAAACAGACAATATTGTGTCTAAAATGTAAGTGCCTTAATTTTAACTAGGCTATTTGTTTATTGAACTGTCGTATGAAATCAGTCTCACATTTTCAATCGTGATGGTATTCAGGAAAACTGCACTCTTGATTGTGTGATGTTGCTTAACTATATCATATGTTATAAATATAAAAACTCAACATTTTGAATTTTTTACCACAGTATGTTAAAGGGATAATTAACCCAAAACATTTGAATTCTGTCATCATTTACTCACCCTAAAGTTGTTCCAAACCTGTATGAATTTCTTTCTTCTGTTGAACACAAAGGAAGATATTTTGAAGAATGTTTGTAACCAAACATGTAGCACACTGGTATCAACCCAACAGTTGTGGGGCCCCACATTGACTTCCATAGTATGGAGAAAAAAAACTATGGAAGTCAATGGAGCCCTGCAACTGTTTGGTTACAAACATTCTTCAAAATATCACCTTTTATGTTCCACAAAAAATAAATTAATTCGGGTTTCGGGACAACATGAGGGTGAGTAAATTATGACAATTTTCATTTTTGGAAGAACTATCCCTTTAACTAAGTTTCTTTGTGTGTGCGCTGCTTTTTTTTTTTCTCCGAGAAGCTGCACGAGCCCCAACATTGCAACCGTGTTTCAGTCAGTACATTATTATTATTATCTACTATCAATCGCCACTAAATTAAATAAAATCAGAATCATTCTAGCGTTTTGGTGATTCCCAAGTAATTTTTTTTGTTATTGACGTTTTAATCAGGCTACTTGTCCGGTCTGGCAAGTACAAATTTTTAAATTTTTAACAAGCATTAATGTCGAGCCGTCTTGTTTTCTGTAGCCAGTTAAAGTGTCCCAGGGATCTACGTATAGTGAGCTGCTCTCCGTCATTGAGGAGATGAGCCGTGAAATTCGTCCTACCTACGCTGGCAGCAAAAGTGCCATGGAGAGACTGAAGAGAGGTACACCACACCCTTCTGAATAAAGGGCATGCAGCACATTGGTAACAGTCAGTGACATTTAGCCCCCTGGAGGAATGTAAGCCTAAGGGCAGTCATGATAGTTCACTCGGTTTTTCAGTTCTTCACATGGGATCAGACTTGCAACGTTTCTTTTGTTCAGATTAATTATTGAAGTTGCATTACATATAAAAGTTGCCATCTAGTGTCTGACATGTAGTAATTTTGTATATTTGATCAAATAAAAAATCTTTCAAGGATAAAAAAATTACTATGCATACAATCTGCTGCTTGGTTCATTAGCAAATGGTCTGTCATGCTTCAAAACATTTACCTTTGAAATGGCTGATATGTGTTTGTCTTTCTTTAGGTATCATCCACGCACGTGCTCTTGTCAGGGAGTGTCTAGCGGAGACAGAGCGAAGTGCTCGCACATAACACACACACACACACACATCCTCCCTCCCTCCGGTACTTGTCTCCTCATTGTTCTGTTTCTCACAGACATGCTCCTTCTCTTTGCCAAGCTATTTACAACACCATCTCTTTCTACCTTTCTTATCGACATTTGTCCATTATTCATAGTTATCTCCCAGATGAACACATGTAGTGTCACTGCGATTTGCATAGAATTTTTTTAAGCCCAATTTTTGCAATTCTGTATTTAAATAAAAAAAAAAACTAAATCAATTTGCCAGATTTTTAATTCCACTGCATGCAAGAAGTGCTTGTTTAAAAAATTTAGTAAATAATTTTATTTGGCTTCGGTCACAACATAAATGCAGACTAGCTGCAGCAACATGTACTTAAAAAGCACTTTGAAAATATCTTTTTATTTGTAGTGACATATATAGGTTTAACTGTGACAATTATTGACTACACAAATGTGAACGAGTATACGTGTTCTGTTTCACTGATGGGGGAAGTATATTCTTTTACATGTGCTATCACAGTGTTAACAATGTGTCTTTCACTAATATATTTCACAGGCCTTCTAATGCCTGACATTTCTTATTCATTTCCTTTATCTTTCAAGATTAAAATGTAGTATACATACAAAGACAATAAGGGTAATAGCAATACAACTAATAAACATGATAAATACAAAAGAATAACGAAAAAGGGGGGGTATATAGTCATAGCAATCCCATTTTATCATCATCCGATTGTCTTTCAGCTTTGTTTCTTTCAGACTGCCCTTGTTAAAGAGCACTGACCATAATGCACTGGGTTGTGCAGTTTCCATCAGCTATATCCAAAAAGTGAATATACAAGGCTGGTATTTACCCTTTCCTGGTTCACAGGAGTTGCAGATCCCATTGGTAATGAAACTGAGCATTCTTCAACAAATGATGGGTAACTCTCAGGGAGAAATGGATGGCCAGACCATTCAAAGCTATGCACTGGATGCACTCTTCATTTGTTTGTCAATTTACCAATAAAACATGATGAACAATAAGGGGGTGATGGGTTAAATAAACTTGAGAGGGATACATTTATCAGAGTGCATATGATCAAATTTAACAGTGCATATCTCTTTATAAATGGAAAATTGGACATTCATCTTTTTCAGCCCTGAAAAGAGGAAAACAACAAAGGTTACTTAATGGAGCAGCTTTTTTTTGCGGTTTAACAATACTATACACTCTTCATAGGCCGCATTTGAGATGAAACTAACCGTGGTAGCTGCGGCAGAGGCTTTGTCGCTGCCGTTGAACAGGTTTTTGTAGCGTCCCTTCTCCTCCTTCTGTTTTTCCCGAATGCGTTCCTCCATTGCTCTCAACTCCTTTGCAACTGAAGTTTCAAGTGATGGTTCCAATGTAATCACTTTGGCAAAGTCAGCTCTTGCCTCTGCTTCATTCCATACCGCTGCATGAGCTTTCCCTCGTTTGAAATATGCCTTCACATTTTCTGTGAGAAAGACAAGACTGAGTATGGGCATCTGAAATGCAATAAAACAGTTCTCATGGTACTCAAGTTAACTGTAGTTTGTTTGTAAATAACATAATATTAGTGCAGCTTTTCATTCCCTCAAAGATTTAGGACCAAGAAATTACACTTCCCTAAAAGTGGGGAAAAAATTGCTTCTTTGAGATGCCTGGCTGTTAAAACAAAGTACACGTGATTGTACTTGTTTTGATATTTACCCTCGTACTTGTTGATGATCGAAGAGCAGTGGTCCAAAACCTCATAATATTGGCCCAGCAGAAGCTTGCACTGGCAGTAGTTGAGGAGGAGAGGGGTGATCATGAGATCTAGTTTGATCCATTGCTCGTCACCCGGACGCTCCTTTGAACAGGGAATATATGTTTCAAGTAAAAGTTGAATCTTAGGGATAATTCGCCCAAAAATGAGAAATCTGTTAATTAATTACCCTCCCCCTCATGTCGTTCCAAACTCGTAAGACTCGTTCATCTTCAGAACACAAATGAAGATCTTTTTGATTAAATCTGAGAGCTTTCTGTCCCTCCATAGACAGATACGCAACTACCACTTTTGCACACAAAAAAAAGGTGTTCATTTGAAAAAGTTCATAAAGGGATAGTAAAACTAATCCATAATTTTCTGAAAAGATTAAGTGGCTTTATATGATAAATAGTTTTATGATTGTATTTACACATACACATTGATCAGAGAACTTAACCAGAAGCTCAACCGAACCTGCTTGACATGCGAGAACAAACCTCACTGGTTCTTGCACGTCAAGCGAACATGCTTGAACTTCATGCTTGAACTTGGGGGTGGTGATGGCGCAGTGGATAAGACACATGCCTGGTGTGAGATACCCGGGTTCGAATCCACTGCGAGACACCAATGTGTCCCTGAGCAAGACACTTAACCCCTAGTTGCTCCAGGGGCGTGCGACCTCTAACATATATAGCAATTGTAAGTCGCTTTGGCTAAAAGCGTCAGCTAAATGAATAAATGTAAATGTAAACTTCCCTTTACCACAACTGATGTGTGAGTTGATGAATATGTGAATGTAAGCCAAAATTTAATCAGTTCATCATATAAAGCGATCATGTCTCTTCAGAAAATGTGGACTAAACTGTTCAATTAATATGGATTAGTTTTAAAATCTCTTTATGAACTTTTTAAAGCATCAAAGTAGTTGTGTAGCTGTCAACAAAGGGACAGAAAGCTCTCAGATTTATTCAAAAAGATCTTCATTTGTGTTTAGAAAATGAACGAAAGTCTTGCGGGTTTAGAACGACATCAGGGTGAGTAAATGATGGAATTTTCATTTTTGGGAGAACTATCCATTTAAGGAATATAATACACTGTTGGCTGGTGCTACACGATAATGGTTAAAATCATAATTATTTGGCTCAAAAATGATTATCACGATTATTAAATCTCGTTTGAGAAAGCACAAATCAAGAGAATGTCAACTACACAAGGTATATTTTTCCCCTTTTATTATATTTATCATATACATTAACACTTTCTTCGTTATATATATTTTTAAATGTTAAGAAGCTTCTCTCAAAAGCTAAAACAGTGAAATAATTCAAAATTATATTAATGTTTGTCTATTAAAACAACAACAAACAAATACTTTGTATTGTAGCACAGAGGTTGTGCAAGTGCATATTTAGCAATCATGAAGCTCATTTAGCAATCATGAAGCTAATGATGGTGTTTTCAGATCATCAGCTCAGCACTTTATTGCAGTGCAGAGAAAGCATGTTCAATAATGAAAAATAATACTGAGAGGAAAATGTTTCAATTTGTAAGTTTTAAAGGGTCATGAAACCCTACAACATTTTTTGAGATGTTAACATAATTATGTACAGTTGCACTTCAATGAAAACAACAATAGCACACATGCTTAAATTATTATTAAGGTAAAAAGTGATTATCGTTTCATTTTTTGGAGCCATTTTGTTCTTCTGATTTAGAAAGCAAAGTTAAACCAACGTCATAAGTGAGGTATATGCATTAATTGGGAGTGGGGATTGGCTGTAGAGTACGCATCTACGTCATCACTTTCATAGCTTTTTCTGCTTTTATTCATGAGTATGAACTCTTGATCCAATCACTGCACAGTATTATACATGAGATCGCAATACAGCGGAAAATTCAAATGTTACAAAAGAGTTTCAGAGCTGTTCATTCATATAGCCTGTTCAAGTTCGGACACAAGGGTTTGTTTTCTCAGTAGAGCAACACAAGTGTTGTTTGCATTTTTCCCACAATGTGGTCAAAGCTGGAGTTTGACTTCCAACACATGAAAAAATATGACTAACGATATTTAACATGTAACAACACCCGCAGCGTGGATCACAGTTCATTTCCGGACCAGAGCAAGTGTGTTTCAAGTTGCTGTACATATATTTCATAATGTCTCTTCTAATACAGTAGTCAACATTTGAACTGGATGAAAAAAGTTCATCAAAGTTGTCCTAAGACAAGAACAAGTATTGTTCAAAATTCATGTATAACTTTGATGAAAGGTTCTGATCCACTTCAAATGTTGACAACTGTATATTTATGTGCAAATAAGGACACTGATACAGTGGTACTTCTGATCATGAACTAATTCTTATACACTGAAGAAACTTAAAGCTGAAAAGCCAAAGAGGAATGGACAAAAATTAACCATACCTTTATTCTTTCTGTATTAAACTGATGTGTGTCATTATTTAAATATTGTAGTGTTCGTATATGTAATGAAAATATTATTAGATCTTTTTAATGTTTTACCTCTTTTTTTTCCATATAGACCAATAGCTCTCCAAAGTTATAATGCTGATTTGTTGATATTGCTAAGAATAATTTATCAAAACATATTTGATTTGTTCATGACAGTTGTTAGGAATGATATTAATGCTATTGTTCATAAGACAAGACTTTTGTGAGTTTGTTGTCATTTTTTTTTAAATATATCAAGGTGTCCCCAACTCTGTTGTGCTTTTCTTTCTCCGCTCATATTTTAATATTCATTTATCTGTTTAATGAGTGTGTTGTAGGTCTGTGTTTTGTTGGTTGTTTTCTCCCTTCTTCCCACCCTCTACACTCCCACTTTTCCACAGCTCTGCATGCCCATTTCCTTAATCTTTTTCAAATCTGAGGTGTGAACGACCAGTAATAAAACAGGGGTTTCATGACACTTCAATGCTTAGCAACTATTAAGACTAACCTTCATCTGTAAGCTCTTCAGACAGGCTATAGCATTGTAGTACTTCTCAGCAGCTGCTGAAATATCTCCACTCTTGAATAGCACATTTCCCTCTTCGTGGATCTGCGGTATGGCCTCCAGTTTCTCCTCATCTGTCATTGCCCATATTTCCAACTGAAAGGAGCCGGGGGGCAAGACCTTGGGAAGATGATTACACAGAGAATCATGAAACAGCCGTAATTCAAGTATTTTTGTTGCTAAATTAGGCAGTTGTATTATGATAGCTCAGTTAACACCTCTAAATAGGATACCATGCTGCTGTTTCTCACCTGTAGCATTTCCAGAGTAAAAACTAGAGGCTGAGGATGGGCCTGCAACTTATCCAGATCATGGTGACCTATGGAATGATGCGAGTGAACCTGAGCTACTCCACAGCAGTGTCTCTGTCCTTCCAGTGGGTCTTTTCCTTGGCTGATGTTGCGTAGTGACAGAGAAACCATGGGGTAGAGAGCTGTGTGCTATTACAGTGGAAACAAAAACAAATCAGTACTGAGCCGAAGAATCTCAAAAGAATAAACGTTTTAAAGAATAACACGTAGTTATTCATCATAGATATTTACATATTACTATAAGGCAGAAAATAATTAACTGGTCACTAACCTTTACATCACAGGTGAAATCAGCAATTTCACCCTCTCTCATTGTGGTAACCACTTGCTCCCACACAGGAAGCTTGAACTTCTTCCCCAGTATGAGCTCCATAGGTTTACTCTGACCTCCCATTGTCCTGGAGTCATCCAACACAGTGCCATCACAAAGACTAGTGCGGTAATGAAACTTGACCTTTCGAGAGATAAACATTTGTTTGATTAAATATTTATAAATGTTCAGCCCAACAAGCTCTCAGTGCAAAAACATAGACATCTCTGGTGTTTACATTTTATTTTTCACTTACTATTGCCCACATATGCAAACCTTTTTTCTTTCTTTCTTTCTTCCTATCTATCTATCTATCTATCTATCTATCTATCTATCTATCTATCTATCTATCTATCTATCTCTATCTATCTATCTATCTTTCTTTCCATTTCAAACATTTGATTCCATTTAATTTTTCTGACAATTATTTCATATGTCAGGCTTTACAGGTTAAGTATGATTGATACTTCATTTAATGTAGCCAGTGGCTAACGTTACATGTTTTTGCAGTTAAAACGCTGCTGTTTAGGGGTACGTATAGCTTTCAGATGCCATTCAGAAGGGAGGAACATTTTTTTCCCCTCTCAGTGCCAAAAATGCAAACAGAAAGACACGCATATTGTCTGCGAGTCCTCCTTCTTGATGGTCTGTAACATCAGGTAACTTAACGTTAGGTAACAGTTAACGTTATCCATCCTGATGTTTAGCTAAAGGCTAAATATGAATCCATTGGGCCTCCTTGTAAAAACAGCTCATAAAACAATACAATTCTCACAGTACTAATGCGATATATACTTAACATAACCCACTGCACGACTACTGGGCTATTTTCATGCGAATTCAAGCCCATAGTACACGTCGAAACTGGTGAATCTAGCTAGCTCGCTATCTTTAGAGTTCGACACGTTAAAAATAATACATTTGTTCTCCGTCTCGACATTTCATAATTGTAAAATGTGCCCTGAACGTTACATTACCTTTGTTCCATTAGGAAACGTTGAAAGCTCTCCTTTTCCGGGAGAGATGACTTTTTTCTGAACGCCATCCGCTATGAGCTTATTAGCAAGTTCCTCCATTCTTCTTGAAGATGTAGAAGAATAGTGTCACTCTGTTGAGACTAGATGGCGCTGCTGTGTAGCAGCGAAACGACAGGGTTCACATTAAACAGCTGCACTTCATGGCTTAAAAAGCAGGTTATAAAAAAAATAAGATATTGATTTGACATGTATGTTTTAAATGCTGAGAGTATAGCTCATATTTTCTTTGACTATTTGCACTGAATTGTTCTTTCTGGAGCTGCTTTTTTTGTTAGATAAATGTGTTTTTATGTTTTAAATATGTATATTCATGACAAACCTTTAGAAAATAACATTTGTTCTGTTCGTGATTTATTTATTATTTTAGGTAAACATATTCATAAATGTTGCTGGTCAAAAAGAAATGTTGCTGGTCAAAATTTGAGCTTTATCAGTAGGCCAATACCGAAGCATTAGACGGCATAAGAAGCACCACAGCAAAAAAAAAAAAAAAAAAAAAAAAAAAAAAAAAAAATATATATATATATATATATATATATATATATATATATTTTTTTTTTTTTTGTTTTTTTTTGTTGCTGTGGTGATTCTTACGCCGTCCAATGCTTCGCCGTCCAATGCTTCCAATGGAAACTAACGCAACAAAAGGAAAGAATAGATCCAAAATAATAATACAAAAATCATCACTAATTCCAAAACAAGCACAAAAGCCTCTAAAATGGAAAGAGAACAGCATATATACACACACACACACATATATATATATATATAGTTAGTTATGTCACCAAATTAAGCGTAAACAAATAATTAACATAGATCAGTTAAAGAATGAAGACATCTAAAAAGCCAATTAATTCAGTTTAATGGTTATTAAGTGTTGAAGATATAATAGCAACCAGACATTTTGACCAATAAATGCAATTCTACAATTCCATTTTCAAAGTGTATCAGATATTGTATTGATAAATACTTCAAAAATGTTATATTATTTTCTATTAAATTTGAGGGTTGCCCAGTCCAATAACACAGCATGCCAGTCGCCCTCCAGCATTGCCATTCAGCAAGCTTGCCACATTGCCACCTCTGCCCAAATCATCCTGCCCCTCATGAATGACAACAGACCGGCCAAGTATTGAGAGAGTCCCATAGAGTGTTGCATTGGAGTCCTGGGAGTGACGAATCTTCCCATTAACAGGCACAAAGTTCCCAAAGTCCCCTGGATGTTGTGGATGGTTCACGCTGAGGGGATTGTAATGCCCACCTGTAGATCCGCAGCCCTTGCTTAAGTCTCCGTACTCGTGAATGTGCAACGCTCTGGGCTGCTGACTGGAGACAGGGAGACCATACAGCCTGAAAGTCACGCTCAGCTTGTCCTTTGGGCCAGACTGTATGAAAAGAATGTGACCATTCACACGAGGCATGCCAGGTGCTAGTCCAGTGTTAGGACGCATTCTACATACGGCCCGATGCGAATCACTGTACACTGCTGGGGGAACTGGATTTGAAGCATATGCCAAACCTGAGCGTGACCTGTGCACATGGCAATTGAGCAAGAATGCTAGAAGTGGTAAAATGTAGAAGCTTTTCATTTCTTCTTTTCCCTGCGGCAAAGCAAAATAAAAAGAAAATCAGAAAAAGCCAAGTCAAAATATACAATGAGCCAACGAGCCATTATCCAATTAAATACACACAAATGTTCATATATATATAGCCAGGTTTAACATTTTTGTTTTATTTTGTTGACATATTAGGGGGTTTTGGATTTCTGTTTTTATCACTCCATAAATCTGAAAATACTGTCAACTCAACAGCCAGAAAAAAAGTATAAAATCAGGCGTATTATATAGCTATGTGAGCAAACCCCTCTGTATAAACCTTCAGAATATGGATAGGAATACAACTGTAAAGTTTGGTATATGTAAGTTCTGCTAAAGTGGAGATTTCTGACTCAGAGCAGGAGAAAAAAAATCATTTTGAGAAAATCATTTGTATTGTAATTGAAATCTACATACGCAAATAGATAACGTGCAATAAAGGTAACACTTAAAAGTGTATTTTGGATGTTTTCAATCCACTAGTTTGAAACAACACTTAGCCAAATAGCCCAACATCTCAAAATTGACCGATGCATGAAAAAAACTGGTTTTGCCTTTAGTGTCAGAAGAGTGTAGCCTACCACACAGTCTCGCCTTAATGGTCTTAATTAATTAAAATGTTCAAATATCCTAAACAATACCATAGGCCTCGTCGTTGCTAATCGCCAAAAACAAAATCGTTAAATTACATGTTATGCTTATAATGTGCTGATGTACAGTCACAAGTAGATTCTACTACAGCTACTTACCTCTCGTGTGACGTCACGTTTTAAAAAATAACTTTAAAATAACAAACGTGTTACACGATTGGTGTTCCTTCGCGTGAATTAAGGTTGTTGTTTTACACTTGCATAACTCAGGGGCGTAGCCTAAACATCTCAGATTTAGTAAATTATAGGCTAATGCTTGCACTCCTTCTACGGATCAAATTTCATGTCTGCCCACATTGCGCAAAGAAATCGTATATAGGCCTATGAAGATCACAAATAATATAATAAGGTTTTTTTCCTCTTGTTTGTCCTCCAGCAATGTTTTAGTAGTGAAAAGGTAGCGTAAAAAAAGATTGTTATAGGCTGTAGAAAACGTGTCTGATTAATGTGTAATTAAAAAAAAAACCTTTACATTTTCCTTTTTTTAATGAAAGTATTATATATTTTGAGTATTAAGTGGTATTAAGATATTATCGTAAAGTAAAAAAACAACAACTTGTTTAGGCTCACCCGGAGCCATTGAGATAGACGCTCGCATGACGTTTCGACGTGACGTATATGGTTCATTTACATGACGTCTCAGTGCTCACTTTAGGACCAGGTAATTCAACGTATCGCAATATACGTGCTTCGCAATATATCGTATGTCTTTTTAGTGGTATATCACACTATTCTGTAAAATAATCTATTCAAATGAATGTAAAGGAATAAAGCCACCGTGTCACCGTCATGCAAACGCATCGCTGAATTACGCTCTATATTAGGTTTGTACCGTTGCAGGTAGTAATGCGCATGCCTGAAAACTTGTATTCTAAGCTACTTGCGGGGAACCTGGTTTCACCATGATTGCTTAGGGGAAAGTCCCCGGACACTGGGCAGAGATGTCTTGCATACAGTGCAGAGCGGCCGATTGCGCAGCCTATCACAGCTAAGATGTCCTTAGTGACGGAGCGTAGCGCTTGCAATCCCCGTTTGTCAATGAAATAGTTACGCAAGTGTAGTACACACGTACATCTACAGAACGGGGCTCATTCTCAGCTTGCGCGATGTTTTACACGGTCAATCTTGAAGGGTAATTGACAATTATTATTGACATGCAAACCTATTCCAGTCAGTTATTTCACTTCTGTAAAATGACAATGCGTGTCCGCTAGAGCTGATTTTCAAGGGAATTGTTATGAAAATTGTATTCTTACCATATTAAAATTCTTTGTGAAATTAATAACACAATACGTTAATTTAATTAATTGAATGTATTCTAAATATTCGAATTTTAAATAAATTATTGTAAATAAATTACAATTGGGTTACCAAATTACATCATCAGCATCAACTCATATTTTATTTGAAAATGTGTAATTTATCAAATTATACTATTGTATAACTAGGCCAACAATAAAATGTTAGAAAATATAAACAAATAATACAAGTTTAAAAAGAGGAATTCATTACAGGGACATTTTAGCTGTTTATCTATTTAAATTGCCTAATTGACTGTCCTTCTGGTTTTTATTTTTCATTTTCTTATTGTACTGCGGCGTCTACTATTAATTTACAACTCTTTAGTTTACATATTATAAATACATTTTATATTTATTTATAGGCTATGTTCTGTGTTCATATTGTGTTTTTTATAATGTAGTTCTGTGTCAGTTTTTTCAGAACTCAGGGGATACCAAAAATATCTTAAATCGTAGTCTCCACAATTTGAATTTCGGGGCATTTTTGTCACTATCAATAGCATTTTCGCCCCTTGCCCCAATTCATTTATGACTCTACTACTACAACTGATGTTTTTTGTCACTACATCATCTCATTATAAACAATATATTTGCTAACCGTAGCATAACGCTGTGCTCGCATGGATCCATCTCGCTCTTAATGAAATCGAACCTCCAGTGTTCGATTAGAACTCTGGTCTGGACGCGCCCAGCTGATCCTGGATCCGCCCATATCTCAGCAACGCCAACTCTCAATGGCTAAATCGTCTGAAAATGCAAACCGCGGCATTTTATGGGTTGATCCTGCGCATGCGCACATCTGATAGTTTTGTTTGAAGGAGTTCTCGTAGCCAGAGAAGACTGGACTGAATTTGTCCGGAAAGAGTAGCTCTCTACGAGGTTGCCAACTAATACATTTTTAAAGGAACCTATATGTGAAAAGCACCTATTTTTAAGACGCGGTTCTTCTCGAAAAGGCGCATAGCTGCTTGATGCATTACTATCATCATGTTAGGGCATTATCCAAACGTGGAAAAATCGCAGCTTGTCAACTACGTGGAGGATTATTTGGAATGTGTCGAATCGCTGCCTTTGGATATACAGAGGAATGTTTCATTGTTACGAGAGATCGACACCAAGTATCAAGGTAACCGAAACATTTGTGAAAGGTGCCAGTGCGGTATGATGTATATTTATGCACATTTTAACGTTACATCGTGTGCACTTCAACCTGTGTAGACCGGTTTCGTTTAATTTCTTCACAGTAACAAATACATTTTAATAAACATTATATCGGTGCTTCCAGTGCTGTCCACGCCCGTTGTGTTTTAACGTTAGTTGTATTTTGTCTTTAGCACATTCAACTATGTTTGTTCCAGCAACACTATCCTACCACCAGTGATCAGCCATTTTGACTAGTGCATACTCTGTACTGTTGTTTGGCATTGCTCCTTCTTAACGCATCGCTTTAGTTGCCATAGTATCGACGTAATGGTGCTTTCAGCGGCGTGTGTTTTATTCGCATGTTGCCGAAACATCTACAGCTCGATGCCGACGCCGTGTAAAGCCTTCGAGTTTTTACTTTACAGTTTGCAAATTAAGGTTACCGAGCAAAATTATTTATATGCATCGGGAAACGATTCATTCACGTTGCAAAGCACCGTGTAGTTCCTCATATTTTGATAAAACCGAGGTGCACGTACTGTGTGCTTGGGCAGGTAGACTGGTTGTATGTTTTTGTTCCACAGCGGTAGATTGAGCACTAGTACAACCCTGGCATACATGCATCGCGAATACCAAACAATCGACTGTATGTGGAAGCCCATTTCCGCCACATAAGAAAAATAAACATTCTTTTGTAATTCATAATTATGACATAAAAAGTCTAAATTCGGACATACTATGATGACGTAGGAAGTCATAAAAGTCTAAGTGATGACACACTGTCTTGGTCATCATTTAGAGATTTTTTTTAATAGTATGTCATAAATATTAGTTTGTCATATTTTGACTTTTTAATCGTATAATTATTACTTATGTCTTAATCGACTTAATATGCCTTAATATCGACTTTTGGTCATAAATATGACTTTTTATGGCAGTGGCTCTCAACTGGTTTGGCCATGGGACCCACATTTTCCCATGGTCATTAAGCCGCAAACCAAATTTTCTTAGGAACTTGAACTAATTCATATATATATATATATATATATATATATATATATATATATATATATATATATATATATATATATATATATATATATATATATATATATATATATATATATGTGTGTGTGTATTATAATTATAATGATTTATATAAATACAAAATTACACATACAAAGTACCGTCCCATTTTACTTAACATACACATAATTTTAAGAATATGACTAAAACTTATGCATATACAGTGTAAGGTAAGGATATTAAATAGCAGTTCCAAAATAGTTTTTGTTAATTCAGTTAAGTTAGTAAGTTGGTATGAGGCACCACAGTCATTTAAAAATAGACAAAATAACACTAAGTGAAAAAAAGTGGCACTTTGGGATTATGGAAACAACAGTTACCATGAACAAACACAAATAAATACACAATACTAACATGACCTGTTCGTGAAACATATGGAAATGAATGGAATGAACATCATACCTACATGCAAATCCTTCCCAGCTAACACACAAAGTACCAGTTATGTAATTTATTGATACTTTTTGGTATTTCATGACTTACTAATTGACATAACTACAACGTTGTATGCATGTATAATTTCTATTGAGCTTTATTTATAATAAAGTGATACACAGGAAAGTTCACATTTCTGAGGTGAGAGACTTTTTATTTCGAAAATAACGTTAGAATAATGACACTGACATATAGCCTGACAGCATCTCATCTGACCGTGGATACTGAATCAGGACAACGCGTTTTTCTCAGGCACTTTATTTAAACTGCGTCTGACAGAAGTATCAATAGCTTTCGCGCACGTCTTTCAAAATAAAAGTCGAGTTGAATTACGTTTGTTGTTGTTTCTTTGACTGCACACTCCGTGACCCACTAGTTGAGAAACTGTTTTGTGTCATAATTAAGATTTACCAAAGCATGATTTTTTTCTTCTTTTGTGATGGAAATGGGCTTCTGTAATAGTATAAAGAATGGCTTTGTATGATGCATGCGGTGTGCACAAGCCACCTCACTTAATCTTTCTCTTTTTTTTCCCCCTGTGCCTCTCAGAGGTCCTCAAGGAGGTGGATGAGATCTATGATAAGTACAAAAAGGAGAGTGACAGTGGGCAGCGCAAGCGGCTGCAGATTCAGTTGCAGCGGGCGCTCATCAGCAGTCAGGAGCTGGGAGATGAGAAAATCCATGTGGTCACCCAGATGATGGAGGTGGTGGAAAACCGCTCGCGTCAGATCGAGGCCCACTCGCCCTGCTTCTTGGAGCCGGCAGACACAGAGCGACCAGTGGAAAAGGTGAGGCATGACCCCGCAAGCACCTCCGCGAATGTTCTGCCTGAGCGCTCTTCGACACGGCGACCCAGACGTCAGCGCAACAGCGAGAGCCGTGACACTTGTGCCAATGGTGCCATGGAGGACCTGGGAGAAGAGCCTCCGCAGCAGCCCCGTGAGAAAAAGTCCAAGTCGGCCAAGAAGAAGAAGCGCTCCAAGGCCAAGCAAGAGCGAGAGGCATCACCGGTGGAGTTCACCATTGATCCCAACGAGCCCACCTACTGCCTCTGTGAACAGGTGTCCTATGGGGAGATGATTGGTTGCGACAATGAGCAATGTCCTATTGAGTGGTTCCATTTTTCCTGTGTTGGACTCACCTACAAGCCCAAGGGTAAATGGTATTGCCCCAAATGCAGGGGTGACAGTGAAAAGACTATGGAAAAAAGTGCAGATAGGGCCAAGAAGGATAGGAGGTCCAGGTAGTGCCTTACAGAAGATTGTCTAAGTGAAAATATGCCTGTGTGGGGGATTGGCGATTTTTGTGTTTAACTTATGTTAAAAGGTTCTCATGCACTTAGCTGAAAAGTTTCCAAACAGGTGCTGTTGTTGCTTTTGCATTAGGTTGGAAAATGACCAACAGATGTTATTAACCCTGGAAACACAGATATTTAAGATACTGCCACTAATGTCCCTAAGACAACGAAGAGTTCTTTTCTAAGCCTTTTTTCCTCTTAATTGTTGATTTTAGAAAGCCTCAAGACTTTATATATGTTGGAGGTCACCCGGTCCAGGGTAACGCTTGTTGTTAAAAAAGAGGAGTATGATCAATGCACAGGGTTTGATGAACATTATCAACACTTTTCTTTTACATTTCTTCTTCTTTTGTTCCACATTTTAGAAAATATAACACAACTCTGAAATGTCTTCCAGTGAGAGAACAAATTCATTTTCTTTGTTACTGTTTTTGGAGTGATGTTTTTGTTAAATTCTCTCTTTTTTAAGTTTCCTCTATTTAAATAAATCAGTGCTTGTTATGTCTCTAATCTGCTTGTTTTTGTCACATGGATAATATAAAAAAATTCAGATATATAGACAATATGGTCTGCATATCAAGAAGTTGCACGATTAGAGAAAATTTACACTACCAGGCAGAAGCTTGGGCACTCTTGAATTTGTTTGAACTTTTAAAAATCTTTTGATATAAAGTTTTGTTTATAAAATATAAATAATTCATATGTATACATTTCTTTACGAAAACCAAAATTTTAACAATAAAAAAACAATTTGGACTAAATAGTGAATGAGAAGTGTGCAGCATACAGGAGCTTCATAACTATTATATGAAAGCATCACAGCAGCTGGAATCCAGACAGAGTGATTAATTTGAAGAGGAATTTCACATTTTATTTGTGTCATTTCATCGTTTAGTTTTTACTATTCTTCTAAAATGTGGAAAATTGTATGAATAAAGAGTGAGTAGGTGTGTCAACGTTTTTGACTTGTATGTAAGAGCAGTGTTGGGTGTATAACTCATTAGTAAGTTATTATTACTATCATTTAATTACTTTTCCCTTGAAAAAGTCAAGTAAGGGGTTACTCTTATTTTTTCTGTAATTTAATTATAGGTACTTCTGGTGTTATTTCATTAAATACTGTATAAACTAGAGCAGTTCTATATAAAACCGTGGATTTAACATCTAATGTCAAAATGTATGTTTTTAATGTAACCTCGCTTTAAAAACTTTGTTCATTTTGCTAATATTTTATGCAATTTTATATTGTTTAAAATAATTAAAAGAGCAGTTTCATGTCTATCCTTATACGGTTCAACTGGTGGTTGATATGGGATTTAGAAAATTAGAAATACGTAATGCCATACTTTTTAGATGGTAATTAGTCCAGTAATCTTTTTTTAGTTACTTACCCAACACTGTATAAGAGACAGTACTATTATGTTAATGGTAGAATTTGGTTCTCATTTCTTGTGTTCTTTATCTTTCAATTTAGATGTGAAAGTCCAATTAAATAATTAAAAAAGGAGCTGTTGGTAAAGAAAATATTAATGAAAGGTCCTTGCAACTACAAGTTATTGCTGTGCTGATGAGGTAAGTTCATGTTTGTTTGTTTTTTTTGGAGGTTTATGATGAGGTGTTATCTATTTAAATTATTGGGATTTAGTCTGAACCATTTTGAGAAAATCAACTAAAAAAGTTATATGTTCAGCAGACAGACATTCATAATTTTAATAGAAGCATTGTATGAAACTGCCCCCAGAGAAAATACATAGAAGCAAAACGTAGACTACATCAAATCATGCAATTCAGTTTTTTGTAGAGAACAAATAAAAGTCCGGCCAGCAGATGTCACTATAAACGCATCATTGGTTCTCAGTTGGTTTTGTTTCAGAACCCCTTTTTTTGAAGTTCAAAACAACAAAAATGCTTTAAAATAACAGCTCATTTTACAGTAATGTCTGAAAAAAAGAGATCACATTTTGTTAGAAGACACTTAAAATGCGGTTTTAAAGTACAACCTGCATATTTAATTCAACAGAGCATTGTACTGTTTGGTTACCTGCAGCTCATTTAAGCTTTACAAATGGTGATCATTAGTTGTGAATGTATATTTATTCTGGGTTACACAGTAATCATGGTTACTCTATAACCCAGGATTTGTTCAGTTAGCTTTTCAATATCTATGAATTTAGCTGTCCGTTAATAAGTAATCCTGCTTACAAAATACCTTCTAATGTGAAATGCAACACAGTTTCAATACTGAAGTTACCTGGGCCTGTGGGAGTGTGTAAAGAAATGCCTTTTTTATCTAAACAATTGCAACCCTGGGTCAGGATTTTAAGAGATTCAGTCTGGTTCTTTCTAGTGATACTCAAATAACTAAACAAGAGGAAACAACCTGGGAACTTGCGAACCGAAAGCTGACACCAATGCCTGGGTGCCCTTGCTCTGTGTTCAAGATAATTGATCAAGGCCTTAGAGAAAAGAAGCTCACACAAATGCAAACAAGGCCAAATTCTTTTCAGATAACAGTCCACAAACTCAAACTGCCTACCAAAAAAAAGAAAAGAAAAAAATAAATTAGAAAAAGCAAATTAAATATATATTTTTAAATAGGCCTACATGAATAAAAATATTCTAAAGTACAAAATGTAATCAATAAGATAAAATAAAACTAAAACTATGGAAAGCTCTTTTTGTACAAAAATTAAGAACTATAATGATGATGTTGAAGAAGTACAAAACTTCCAGAGTTTTTTAGTTTTTCAATTAGGCCTATTGATAAAGTTAAGAATTTAATTATACATTCCAGCTATAAAAAGGAATTCATTATAAAGATGAGATGACTGTTATATGACTGGGTTAATTAATATCTGAAAAAAATATGTATCACCACTTAGTTGTGATTGGGGCATTTCTACACTTCAGTGCCTTTTTAGGCAGCGAAACTTAAACAATTTTTTTTTCTTTGTGTTTAATCAAAAACCCATCATAGTCAAATATGCCTAAATCAAAGCGATTTAAATTGGGATAGCCTATTTTAATATTTTTGCTTTGGACCCGGAGCATTGTGTAGCTAATAGGCTATAATAAAATGCATTTGCTCTGCCCATCAGCCCATAATTATAATCAGTTGAAATGTAACATTATGCCTTAGCCTGTATTCAGAACTAGATAAAGGCACCGAAAACAAGGAAGGAGCCGGATATGAAGTAAACGCATAGGCCCACACGCGCGCACACACACACACAAACAAACAAAGAACACAAACATAGCCTCTCTCATGGACTCTTTCAAGTCCACCCCATCATTTTTCTTTCTTGTAAAGTGTTAAAAGTTCATTGAGCTAAACTATGACCGCCAGCTCTCGTTCTGCTTTTCCCATGTTCACCTGTTGCGAGGCTCGTGCACTACACTCGCGATGTTTTGAAGGCCGCCTGTAGGTGGAGTCAGGAAAACATCTGGTGATCCGCGCCGCGCGCTCTCTGTCGACACGTCCAATCTAATCCGCCGCACCGGACAGACACCAAGCGCACGGCGTCAGGGACAAGAGCCCGACGCCTCCGAGACGAGTTAACGCCTGCGACCGTGACACCAGAAAGCCGACGGTCTACATGAACGCCCCAAATAGTGTATAGACCGACTGGGAGGAAACCTCAGAGTGCACCAAATGAAGACATGAATAAGAAGGAATGAAGTCATCTCCTGCTCTCTATGGCCAGCAAACATCACCGATGAATGCAGTGATCAATCAACCCGCCGCTCAAGAGGCCTCGATGGTGGAGGAATCGGTCTCGCTTGCTGTCGGGCGAATGCGCAGAATGTCACGGGAGAGGTGTGGAAAGAGGCAGATTGAGATCTATTAGTACAGGCAGTCCCATTGATCATTCAGCTCAACTGCTTTGCCCATCAGCGCAGTGCCTGGTTTAATATTGCCCAAAGGACTGCTGGCATCGGGCTATGGGCGCACCGTACGGAACGCGGCGTTGCAAGCGTTTGTTTGATGAATAAATGACATTTGCATCTCTCGCGCGTATCATGCTGGTGGACCCTCCGCCGTCACGCGCAGCGCTTCGGCTCCTGGAAATAAACTGAAATACGGTGCAATGTGTTCGTTTTGGAAATTCAATAAGGTGCGCAATAAAACCCCGTGTGAGTGCCGGACAGCATCGGACAGGGTCGCAATCCACGCCGTGGCCTGTGTGTGAAACACGCCGGAGAATGGAGAAGTTCCTGCAGATAGCGCCCCATTCCTTGGCCATAGTGCTGTCACGGGTCGGCACGGAAGATGAAGCAGCCGCCGCGGTCACGGAGAAACTTCAGCACCATCACACCGGCTATGAGATATTCGCCGACTTCAAAGCGGAGAACATGCAGCACTTCTGGAATAAGAAAGTCACAGATGCCATATCCGAGACCTTCTTCTTGGGCTGGATAGATGAACATGTTCTGCTCATTCAAGGCAAGGAGGATCATTTGGAGGTCCTGAGGGAAGGATGGACACGGAGGGGCCTCAAACCACCGCGGGGCTTCGAGATCAAGTGCATAGGTAAGCCTCACCAAATGGCACCACACTCGGGGACCTTTGCTGCACAGCCAGGGGAAGGAAGCAGACCAGTTTTTTTTTGTGTGAGGAATTATGTGGGCGAACGTAGTACCAGTGTTTTGCAGTAAAGTATTTCAACACAGTAATGTGTAGTTGCAAATGTTTGAGAAGTATCCTCCTATATTCTTCTCCAAATTGAACATGCCATTAAGGTGCACTTGCAAATTAAAATTGCAGTGTGTAGCCTATATTGAGACTCCCCACCATGCACTTTGGTCATGTGAGGTTTATTTATCTGCTTAAACCATGTATGATCAAAAATGGTATTATTTAAAAGACAATGCATTTTACTGTAAAATTGGTTTAGAAGTTAAAGTATGAAATACCATATAATTTATGAAGAAAAGTTATATTCAATAAGGCTTATTTTATAGTTATATATTATATTATATTTATATTTATTTGATATAAATACTTTTATATAAGTAAAAAGTAATCAATACTTTCCCAGAAATCCTTAAGTGGACCATCACATTTTAAAAAAATGTTATTAAAATAATGTACATTAGTGTGTTTTGTGTTGCATTTTGTTATGTTCATATAGTATTATAGGGACCTTCTGGTATGTTGTCTCTTTGTCAGTTATGCTGTGCTCTGTGTTTAAGTTATACAATAGGTATATACAATGGAGTATAAATGAGGCCACTTTGATCAACTTTAAATAGCTGAAATAGGCTGGGATATTAACATTATATTATTCAATGACACATACAATAAGGAATTATAAATGATGCAGTAACTATGATGCTGAACTGTCTATCATTCAGAGATGAAGTACGAAAAGTTGTGCTTTATCTCTGTGGAATTTTCCTATTCTCCCAAAATTGCCCAAAATTTCTTGGCAAAACAAATTGATTTAAGCCCTGTTTACACCTGGTATTAAGATGTGTTTTGGTCGATTGGATCATAGACGAGGGAGACAGATACCCGTTAAGACCTGGTGTTTTAATCTGTCTCTTTTGTCCACTTTCAACCACTTCTGTCCTGATTTCTTTGAGGGGAGGGTCTATAAGCAGGTAAATGTATGTGTTTTTTCAGATCTTTCGATCTAATGGACAAAATATGCTCGCGCAAATTTAGATATGAATGCGCACAGAGACGACGGAAAAACACACAGTTTCTGCTCTGATAGCTGCAAGATGACGTAAAATGCCTGTGACTGTGAGTGTGTGTTAGAAATCAGGAATGGTGAGAGAACAATATTGTCTTGAGACGAAAAACGTACCAAGCACAAAGTTTAAATCCCTTCTGGCTAGCACGCTTCCCATAATGTTTACGCATTAAGTCAGTAAACGGAGAGTAGGCAGTCTTTTGCGGCTGTTCGACCACATCATCTACACTACGAAAGCAATCCAGTCGAATGCGTTTTCGACCACCTCTGAAAGTGGTCGAAAGTGGACAAGCTCAAAAAGTTTTAGACCACGTTTACACCTGTATTTTGCGTCGTCCACTTGGGATCCGATCAGCTAAAATTCATCTTGATACCAGGTGTAAACAGGGCCGTACTCAATTGTAATTTAGGTTTTATGATGATGGAACTAAACTCTGTATAGGGCAGTTGCCCTTTTTTGGACCGGATTTGAGAAATCCTGTCTTGCACCGATCGGGTCTGCACAGCGCTGCTTCAAGTTGAACACACCTTAAATCTGTAGTCGTAGCTCTCAGAAAATTACGAGTTTACACGTTGTAATTACACATTCCTCAAGCACGTGACGGCTTCTTACAGTTCAGAATCGTTTTGGTAATTACGACATGCCATGAACGTTTCTATATTCCACCTGAAGTTTTCTGGACTCTTTGTACATCTCCAAGGCTGTATTAACAAAATATATTTTCAAGGGTAAGACTGTGAGGGATTGGGCCTCCAGTCACACATAATGCAAACATAAAACAAACCATAATACTGCACTCGGCTCAAAGGGGAATTCTTCTCATTCCACCGCCTGGTACTGAATCTTTTGTTTTGGAATGTGGTGATATGTCTAATATTTGCAGATTTGAGTTTAGACTTTTTGACTTGAATGGGACGGGCTAATCTTCATTCCAACTGATAAAATGATTGATTCATCATTTTGAATGTTTACAATGGTTTGGACTGTGTATTTAGTTTAAAAGAAGCATTCACTCTGGTTATTTTTCAGTTTGTGGTCTGATTTTATTACCTGAAAAGCCCTTAAATTCATCCATTTATTTACTAGATTTTGAAAAAAATCCTGAAAAAATGTTATTGTGCAAACACGTGCTGTTGTAACTCTTTTTAAAAGAAAGGTTCTCTATTGGCATTGATGGTTCCTTTAAGAACCGTTAACATTCACGGAACCTTTTCACTGCACAAAAGGTTATTTGTTATGAAAAAAGGTTCTTCAGATTATTAAAATGTTTTTCACACTAAGAAAAAAATGTTTTTTTTAGAACTCTTCACTTGAAGGTTCTTTGAGGAACCAAAAAATAGAGCTATTGCATCGCTACAAAAAACCTCATTTTGGAAAAAAAAAAAAAAATGTTTTTCTTTGTTGATTTTCTGAAGATAGCATTTTTTGTAACAACTGCTGTTGTAAATATTGCAAGCAGTTATTGTCATGTGAAAGGATTATTGTTGATTATCATCCCTCATATTGATTGACAGCCAAATAGACAGGTCTTAACCATTTAACATTCTTTAATGAACTTTCTATAGTTAGTGATTACACTTTTTTTGGATTGTCAGGTTTCCTAGGCATGCAAAAATGCACACAAACATGAGGCCTAGTTTTTGGTCTATACCTATATTATAAGATTATGTACACAAATGAGGCTTTACAATCTGTTGGTATTTTCTCAATTCAAGTTCTTAGATTAAGCAACCAACCCCTTTTTACAACCCCTATATACTGTAATTTAAATAAGAAATTATTTCCTTGCTGGCATTAAACATGAAGATTCTGCTCTTCAATAAACTAATTGTTGACAGGTTTGTAGATATTCTATTCTTGAGTTGTTTTTCTTCCTCCCATGCGGTGAAACAGACCCAACAAAGAAAAGAGAAGACTCAGAAGTATTTTCTCAAAAGTAAAAATGTATTTCCTTAGATGTATAACCCAGACATCACCCCTGCCAGCAAACACTGCCATCTAGACAGTTATAAAAGGTTCCATTAGTGCTCAAATGTCTTGACATGGCACAGGTCCCCTCAGGTGTGTGATTATCACAAGCATGGCAAACAAGTAGTGTCAAGTAGAGTTCATAACTGTTTGTGTGAGTGGTGGGGAGGATGTTTGTGCTCAGTGATACATCTGACATTAACTCAACGTAAGGAAACTTTTTTTCAGATCTGGTAAAACTTAATTGTAGATATGAAGTTTGACTCAAGCTTATATCAAAGCTTTTGAAGTAAGCAGCCTGGGTGTTTTTACATTCAAATATGGAACATATTTAGATGTATTTTGTAAAAACGCTGCATAAGAAAAAGATATAAGCGATATAGTAAAGGAAAAGTTAATAGCAGCTAAGCGAATAAAGTGCTTTTTAATGGTGTTGTTCTGCATCTTAAAAATAGTGATAAAGACACATCCATTTCAACTTTTGAGAATTTAACTGTGCATTTTTCCAACATAAACAAAATAAGAACAGTTTCTACAAAGTGTGAAAAACATAGCCTGCAATTATTTCTTCTAAATTATTAGAAATTCGAGATGTGTTTAACTCAAAGCCCCATATTTTCTTCTGGATGTCAGGATGAATTGGGTTGAAGATTTACTCTGGGTAAATTAGGATGGCTACCACTGATGTCTTTGTATTACTTGGAGGTCGCCCAGAGACCATGAGGTTTTAGATTTCACAAAACACTAACCACTTAGAGCCTTTTGGTAACCACACTCTTGATGCGTCTGCAGAACGGCAATCATTTGTTGAAAAGTGAGAATCCCTCTTTAAACATGTTCAGTTTTTAGCATCGGACAGTAATGGAATATGGTAAACTGTCCATAGATCACATGGCGGAAACATACACGGATCGTGATAGAGTACATTGTCCCTGAAGGTCGTGTATACACATGGATTGTGGTGGCAGTTCTGCTTTTGGTGCAGATGGGAAGGAAGGCTGGGGGACAGGAAAGGGAACTCTGTGGCAAGCCCTATAAGCCTTGTCTTCAATAGGAGGAAAGGGAGGAGTGCTGAAGAGAATGAAGGGAAATAGCCAATGGATCAGCAAAAGCGGCATCATGTAGAGATGTGTGGACAGCCTGGCTCAGTCGTCAACTTTTCAGACTAAAGTTGTTTTGTTATTGACAGTCCAAGAGTGTTATGGTTTCATTCTTGTTGTACCTGTTCCATAAATCATGAGGAATCCATTTGACTATCTTTTGAGTTAAGGAAGTCAATTCCAATGAAAATGAAATGTGCTTTGATCACATATACTTATTTACTTGCGTTTGCCACTAAAAAACTGCAATATTGATGTGTTGACAGCATCTAAACGTAAATCATTTACTTAAAAACAACCTTACAGATGTAGAAATGTTTACGGACCCTTATTTAATCTATGAATATTTAATTAATGGAATTAATCGGCTGATTATATTGCATTTATGATCAATGTTATTACAAATTTTAGAATCTGCATGATTATGTTGTGTGAGGAGCAGATCCATTTCAAGTCTTTATTCAATGATCTTCTTCTTTTTTTTTTTTTATAGTTTATTTTGGTAGGGACAGATACAGTGAACATAGATTATCTTCTCGAAGTAATCCCACGTCGGTATCATATTATAGCCAAGGCTAATTCGCATCTTCATTACTTCAGTAATTACTAAAAACTTTGAAATCCCACACCTATTAACAATTCTAAATTTGCCACCTCAAGAAGGGTTATTATGACAAAAGTTTACATTAGTGATATCGAAAATAGTTTTTTCCCATTTTTGGAATAAATTATTTTGATTTTGTTTGTCTGTTACATTTCTTTATACTGTTTCGCCTTTTTTTTTGGTTTTGATGTTGTTGAAAATTGGGTATGTTTAGGTTTACAGGATAGGATTAAGGAATCTAAAAATACAATATGTTTATGTAACTATATAAATATATTTTTATGATATAAAAGGATTCGTAAATATTTTACATTTATCTAAATACTAATACTGCTTACATTTTAGATATTGTTAGAATGTCTATTGTGTCCATTTTGTATGTTTCAGCATCTACCCAAATGTAAAAAAAAGCTTTTGTTTCCTACAAACGCCTGCCTAAACAGTGAGTCCAAGCTGTAGTGGAAGCAGGATAAACAGCAGACGAACTAACAATAGGAGTGAAACGCAGTTAAATGTTCATGGCAGTTTAGCACCTGCCGCTCTGCACATCCTACAGAAGGATACCAACATTAGAAAGAGCAGGAGAAGTTTATTTTACAATGTCTGTGATCATTTTACTCCAATCTTAACCGTTTGTATGGTGCTTTTCACAGAATCGCATCAAATATAATGAGTAATGTCTCAAATAAGCACTGTATCATGTCAAGAGGACGTTTAAAGGCACAGCAGCAAAGAAAACATCCTTGCTTAATAAAATAAATTGAAATATAATAATGTTAATGTAATAACAAGATACCAGGGAAAACAAAATACCAGAATAAAAAAATTATTAAATTGTGTCATTGACCTTCTGTGTGTCTCCACTTGCTCGTTGTTCCCCAGTTCCCGAGGGGTAAAGGTTTGTTAGATGTGTCATCATGTGTGTTGATAACACCTGATCATCCAAAGAGAGTAAATCATTTTGTGCATGTCTGTGTGGGAGAGGTCAGCAGTAAGTCATGTTGAGTTGTGATCTCTGTGGTGTTTTACTGCATATTTGGCTGATGTGGTGTTTGGGGCTGTAATGCCTGTGCAGGTTCACTTTTAACAACTCATTGTAAATCTATCACTTCTGCCTTCAACACCAAACCTGGCGCAAGTAAATGCGCAAATTTCCATGCATGTTAAACTGCTCAGTTTACTTCTACACTAGTTTTTAAATTAGGTGCATAAAAAACATTAGGTGCACTCAGTAATGCTATTTTTTGTGCATTGTGAGATGACAGTCGTCTTGGAGTTACATTGACAACTAGTGAGGTGGCTGCAGCTTTGTGCAAAAGTTTTTACTTACACATTGTCAAGTCTCCTTTATTTATATAGCGCTTTATACAATACAGATTGTTTCAAAGCAGCTTTACAGTGATAACAGGAAAACGATTCAATGATGCTAGCAGAGTTCATTTCGTCTACTCCATACAGCAGCTCTAAAAGAAAATAGTGTCATTGTTCAGCTGAAGTCAGTTCAGTGTTGATTCAGTTCTGTTGTAAAGTGTAAAAATGATCAAATTTGTTGATTTCATCTATAAAGCAGTTCTGCAGAAAAACAGGGATGTCATCATCCAGCTTAGTTCAGTTCTCATCCAATTGTGTCAGTGCAGTCAAATCAATAATATTGTTGAATATTAAGTCTCCCCAACTGAGCAAGCATGTGGTGACACTGTGACAGTGGCAAGGAACCCAAACTCCATCAGGTGACAGAATGGAGAAAAAACCTTGGGAGAAACCAGGCTCATTCGGGGGATCAGTTCTTCTCTGGCCAATGAACGAACACGTTGCCATTATAATTGTTTAAAAGGACTTCAAGCTTAGGACTCGTATTCGGGTCGTCCGAAGTGCAACCGCACCATATGTCGGAGCACTTGCCCACATGGCTATGGCTCCGACCTTTGCTGCAATTTTTAATGATTTTAAGGATAGCAAAAACTGAAAAGGCATTAGTCAGAGAGATGAATAAAAAGGTAGTCTAATTTGAATTATGTCTCTTTCTGTGGTATTAAAAATATTATCTGTCATTTACGTTAATATATCATTAACGCTGAACAGTTTTGTTAATGTTTAAAAAAAATAAAAAAAATAACCCCATTATACTGTAAATATCCATATATTCATGTGACGTGAATTTTTAAATGGCACTACCTTTGTGACAGAACATTTATTTGGGTTTAGTTTATGGCCATATACACAAATCTCACATCATGTTAAGAAATTTTGCTGTCACATTTTCTGTGGTTGACTTCCATTTTGACTTTAATATACATATTTATAATTTAGGGTTCAGGTTATAATATAGTTAAATTACACAGGGTCACACTTTAAATTATAATTACAGTGAAATGAAGTGAATTAACCTATTACTTCTTTCATGTTTACTTCTTTCACTCCTCCCATTAAAGTCCCCATGAATTCAAAATTGACCATACTTACTTTGTTTGCCTAAAAATTGATCGTTTGGTGGTGAACAATTCATCCATGCAAGTCAATCCACACAAAATTTTTTTTTGGCGTCGTAATCTTTAATCAAAATCTGAAATTTCCCCTTCCCTCTGCATTGGAGGACCTTCCCTGATGATGTAGGTTTGACGGTTTGGGTAACATCCGTAACCACGCCCCTCCAACTGACAGTAGACAGGGGGAATGGAAACACCTACTTTTCTAGATCCAATCAGGTGCTAGTTGGAAAAAAAGCCACGCCCACTATTTTGCCTCATTTAGTATTCCGTTTCTCTCGGAAATACGTCACAACACTGGAGAAAAGTCGTTTGCAACTTCCGGTTCACGGGGACTTTAAAAGAGTAGGTAGCACAATTCGATAGCAAAAAATGCTAACTATCAGATTGTGCTACCAGCATCATATTCATGTGCTTTGAGGCTTTATTAACGTCCATACCTACCTACCCTTAAAATGATGCAAATATAGTTTGGTAGCATTATTCGTCAGAACATTTCGTCCAACTGTTGGATTGACAGTTTGATATTGATGACACTTAGCAGCATAAATTTGGCAAATAAACATTAGTGGTCCTAAAACAGCCAAACAATATTCAGTTTTATAATTTGAAAGTTTTGTTTTCATTCATTAACTATGCATTTTAGCATGTCAGTACATATCTGAGCTTGCACTTTGGGCAAATAGACTTTTGATGAATTTTCCAGGTGAAAGCCCAGCTGTGGCTTTGATCTTTGGCCTGTAAGGAGATCTAAGAGTGATCTCTGTGATCTCTCCTTTAGCCTGGAGCCTAACCTGCACTCTTCACCTTCTCCCACTCCGGCTTCCCTCATGTGTCACTTTGGTAGAACTTTGCTGAGTGTCGTCTCACTAATACCATTCTTGCACACTCTTATCAATCTTCTGTGTGTGTAGAGTCACTCCCAAGCGACCCTAGAACTCTGAGAAGTTTCACACAAATCCATCTCAGTTCATTTCACAGTTGTTTGCTCTGTCTTGCTTTAGGGGCCTAGACATTCTCTAAAGTTCCAGCCAACACAATAAATGTGCTAGTGCTTTGATAGTATTTTTTTAGCCAATTCATGCTTTAACCCTTAAAGACCTAGACCATTTTTGGAGCATCTGCGCCGCCTGTTCTTTTCTTTGTTTTTCTAACCCATTTTAGCAGTCAGCATCAAGTGCCATATATCATTTTAAACAGGAGAACTTGAAGTTTCAATCTATCACATTTAAATAATCCAATTTTACATTTATTTTGTCTTAGAATGGATGAATTTACCAGATTTAAGAAAAACGGCAGCATATTTTTAGTGATTTTTTCAACTCAAACAAATCCTCAAACAAATTTTTTCTTTTCTTTAGAAAGCTGTACTTGGATATTCTACATTTCCAGATGTAATTTTGACTACATGTAACAATCCCTAAGCAAGTTAAAGCCATTTATTACAACATTATTATAGGCGATTTTCAGTGAAAAGCTGGTATTTTTTTTATTTACTGACAATTTAGATGTGTCCAAAAAAGTTCAGGAAGTAAAATAAATAGAATGATTGTAATAGAACACTGAAGCAAATTAAACTGTATATATATAAACACACACACACACACACACACACACACATACATATATGAACTACTTTCACTTTACCTCCGTGCCTCAGTTCAAATTTCCAAAAAAAGATGCTAATTGGTCGTGCAAAAGCCCCAAAACTATGTTTATTGGCTGAGTAAATGATAGTGTCAACCAATCTGGGCATGGGGTGGGACTAAGTATCAACAATCATTCATTGTTGGCTCAGAGGAACAACCCGCACGGGTTTCTTTGACGAATCAATGCTGATCAAAACTTGATGACGCAATCACATTCACTACGGAACTTCTGAATGTCCAAACGCGATTAACCCGATATCACAGAAAAGCCGTGAATCTCCTCTTTATGGGACTTTTTAAAGCATACGGGTTGGAGTAGCGGTTCAAAAGTTCTTAAACATTTAAGAACAACAGTTATTTTTTGCCGCCGGCGGCTGTATAGGTCCTTAAGGGTTAAAGGGGTCATAATTCCATTTTTGTATAAGTTAATATGAATGTTTAGGGTCTAAATGAAAACTTTGTGATATACTTTTATTAAAAATTCTCATTAGTATTTTAAGAAAACACTAATTTTACCAGGTCAAAACAGCTCTGTTTTCAGCACGCCGTTTCAGTGCATATGCCTTTAAATGATAATGAGCTTCGCTCACTCCGCCCCTCTGTTCTGCGGGCGTTTAGACACAACGCACTTGGAGTGTTGCCTTGACAACAGTTGAGGGTATAATTTGGAGAAAGAATGGCAGCGGGAGTCTCTGAGGACACATCTGTGCAACCGTATCAGTTTGAACCGGAGTCAGACCCGGAGCAAGATGACGGCCGCAAAGAAGGACGTTTCTGAATGGTTGGTTAATAATGTCACTTTGATCTATTTTTGTATGCACTGCCAGGGTAGAGTAGAGAGATACGAACGCTATGTGTTTATTGATGTATACGTTAGTTCATCGACAGATTGACGTTACAACTAATGGTCATGAAAAACTTTTTTGCGCGATTTGCAAAGATTATATATAAAGGTTAATAAAATTTTACACTCACTTCTTCTGGAGGTGCAGCAGGGACACAAATAGTTGGTACCGATTCTTTTTTCATACTGACCCTCGTTTATAAAGCAGTCTGGTGAGAAATGATTCGCGCAAACATGAAAGCATTGACGTGGATCGTGGGGAATATTCCCTTCGAAAACAAAACTCAGCCACTGCGTCTTCAGCGGTTCAGATTTAGGAACATCAAAATGACTGTGTTCGTTATTACACCCAAGAACAGAACACCACAATCGCTTAGACGCCATTCTGCTCCAGCGTATCAACAATGGCGGACTATGATGACAGCTGGCTCAGGGCGGGTCTGTGTTGAAACGCTGCTGTCAATCAACAATCGTGGGAGGGGCTTCCGACCGTGTGACGTCACACGGTCGAACGGCTCAATTTAAGACGGGAAAACATAAGGAGATTAAAACAAAAACACTGGATAAATCATGATAGGATGGTTGTATACATGCACTGCCAACACACATTTCAGTACAATCAACTTGTAAAAGTGCATGTACCATTATATGACCACTTTAAACTTCCTCCAAGAAGAATGCTTTCTTCTTGCGTTCTTAAATAAATTTGTGTTCATGTGTAAAAAGACATTTTACAGCCATGCCATTCAGTCAAACCTGTACTAGGAAGGACAGCCTGTGGAGATTCTACAACCTGACAAGTTGCCACTTGAAATGTTATTCTGACATTTATAGAGTCCTTTAAAAGGGGCAAATTACTGTGATAAAGGCAATAGTCAACAACACTTCTTTCAGTGTGTTCCTCTGATTAATGCAAAGTCTTAAGGCTTTAATGAAGTGGTATACAAAAATATATCTTTTTGTGTCATACTATTGCTTCAAAAGCAATAGGAATAATTTTTGACACTTATTTAGCAGACTTGATCACACTGTTAGTGCATATCTTCAGATTGGATATAATTGTCACTGACAACTGACATGACACTCTTTGTCATTTCTATTAATTTATGTCAAGGTGATACAAATTCCTGAAATCATAATGAAGATAAAAGCCTCATTAAAAGAATGAAACTCTTGAAAAGATAAACTTAAGTATGGCATAATCTTTTATTATTATTTAAAAGATAACTTACTAATGTTTTGTCCGTTTTTACCTTGAAAAATATATTTAAAACCTTTTTGAAAACAATTAAGATATGTGCACTCACGTGTATTTAGAGTTTTAGGAAAATGTGTATTACTTTTTGCTTGATGGTTTCACACCACATGGCATTTTATTCAATTGAAAACCTTAAATTTAAACTTTTCTTTACGTTTTTTTAAAACCATGTAAAACCAGCATGAATACAAAGAGTAGATTTCTTTGTCATGTACACTCATATACTTCGTTGACTCATAAAACATTCTTCAGATGATAAGTACTGGACTGGCTGTAGTTTCTTAATGGATTATTTATTGATGGTTCATCTGGAACTTTCATGTACTCAATGTACGTATATGAAAAACCATGTCCTAAGTCACAGTGGATGACATTTGGATGCAAGAATAGTTGGACAGATGGAGTATCAGTGGTTGAAAATGTCAAACTGATCAGAAAAATTGTGTTAAATTTTCATTGTATTTTGTATTAAACACACGTTTTGCTAACAGATCTGGGCCTCGATCATCTTAAACTGACATTAACCAAGTGTTGTGTGCAAACATTGAAATAAGAAGCTGTTTACAATTGGTGATGTCAGGGATAGTGGTCAATTAAATCTTTGTTTTCCCACCTCTAAAATGAATTAGGGTCCTTCAAGCTCTTATATTTGTCAGGATTTGTGACCTGGGTCAATGAGCTTGTCAGCTGAGGCTCTATATTCCTCTGTGACTCCACAATGTCCTGCTGAGTAACTTTAAAATAACTCTGATCATGTAAATTTTCTTTTATAAATTGTCACACCAACACCAGTAAACAAAAAAATCACATTTGAGATCATCCAAATTGTATTGAAATGTGACTACTTTGAATATCTGAATGTTAAAGATTTGTAATACTTCTGTTGTTTTACATAGAGTGTTGGTATAAATTTCTAGCTCTTACTTGTCCAGGCTTTGGTTTAACCTTTATGTTTATGGTGTGTTCATACTTGGCAGGTTTGGTTCAATTAAAACAAACCCTGGTGCGATTGCTTTGTTGGTGCGGTTCATTTAATTAAGTGTGAACGCTGCCATCCGAACACTGGTGCGCACCAAACAAGCGGACCGAGACCCCTGAAAATATCGACTGAAATACACCATATTGGCAAAAGTTTTGGGACATCTCTGTGAAGACTGTGAAGGCTTCTGTGAAGGCTTTCCACAAGGTTTAGGAGTGTTTATGTGAAATGTTGACCATTTTTTTAGAAGTGCATTTGTGAGGTCGGGCACTGATGTTGGACGAGAAGTAGGGCTGGGATAAACGATAATTTTTTAAACGATTAATCTAGCGATTATTTTTTCGATGCATCGATTAATCTAACGATTCATTTTTCTGTCCGATTTGATTTCGATTCGATTCTGTTATCGATTATCTCCCCATTAATTGACTAATACCAATTTATACATGTTGATTTATATATCTGAATGAAAAAAAGCATGAATTCCTTAACATTGCAATAATGTTTATTGCTCTTAAAATTCCAAAATAAAAAAATATACAAGTGCAAAGTAATGCATTATTAGTCAGAGGTAGCATTCAATAAAACTTTGAAGCCTTGAAAACACATAGGCCTAACTTACTGAAAAATAGTGCATCTCGTAATTCTTCTTTCAGATGAAAATAACAACTTGATGTCTAGCATTCAATAAAAAAAAATTCTATAAATATTTTTGAGTCTTCATTTTCTTTTCTGACATAGCCTACTCCAGTTCTTGTTAAAACACAACAGACATGCAAATTCTGTGCATTTTGGGCACTTCTTGTGTGAAATAATATTTATTTTGTCTATCAAAAGTGTGCTTTCACTTTAATTGAGAGCAGTGCTGCAAAAAAAAAACTCTGCGTCGAAACTCGCGCTTCACTGCTGCTCACGCGCTGCTCCTGCTCCCGGTGTGAATGCACTCATTGATTAACATGTGTAACCCCTCCACCCAGGTCCTACTCGACACGCTCCGAGCGGGCCTCGAACCCCGGGTCTCCGGCATGAGAGTCAGGCGCTCTAACAAGGAGGCTAAAGACTGTAGCCTCTAGCATCTGTCGCTAGAGCGCCTATAAAAAAATCCGCACTGCTCATGCTTGTGGTGTGAAACTGCCGTAATTCACAAGGTTCCCTACATGTGCGTTCCGTGTGCACGTGTGATGCTAATGTTGCGCAATGTTAATCATGCGGCGCCCGAGTGCATTTGACCGGCATAAAATCGGAATATGTCAGACTGACCGGCCGGTCATGGCCGATCACGTGAAAATCGGCCAATTCCGGTTACCAGCCGATCAATCGGTGCATCTCTACTTTAGAGGAACGAGTGCACCTTGCACTTTGAAAGTCTGAGGAGCCACTCGTGTTGCTACTACTCTCCGGCGCCGCCATCTTTGTTTTGGGTCTGACGAATCGACACGCATATTTTGCGTCAACGTATTTTTTGCGCGTTGTCCCAGCCCTAACGAGAAGGCCTGGCTCGCAGTCTCCGCTCTTATTCATCCCAAAGGTGTTCTATTGGGTTGAGGTCAGGACTCTGTGCAAGCCAGTCAAGTTCCTCCACACCAAACTCGCTCATCCATGTCTTTATGGACCTTGCTTTGTGCACTGGTGCGCAGTCATGTTGGAAGAGGAAGGGGCCATCCCCAAACTGTTCACACAAAGCTGGGAGCATGAAATTGTTCAAAATGTCTTGGTAGTTCCTTGGTAGAACTAAGGGGCCAAGCCCAACCCCTGAAAAACAACCCCACACCATAATCCCTCCTCCACCAAATTTTACACTTGGCACAATGCAGTCAGGCAAGTACCGTTCTTCTGGCAACCGCCAAACCCAGACTCGTCCATCGGATTGCCAGACAGAGAAGCGTGATTCGTCACTCCAGAGAACACGTCTCCACTACTCTAGAGTCCAGTGGTGGCGTGCTTGACACCACTGCATCCAACGCTTTGCATTGTACTTGGTGATGTAAGGCTTGGATGCAGCTGCTCGGCCATGGAAACCCAATTCCATGAAGCTCTCTACGCACTGTTCTTGAGCTAATCTGAAGGCGACACGAAGTTTGGAGGTCTGTAGCTATTGACTGCAGAAAGTTGGCGACTTCTGCCCACTGTGCGCCTCAGCATGCGCTGACCCCGCTCTGTGATTTTACGTGGCCTACCACATCGTGGCTGATTTGCTGTTGTTTGTTCCCAACAATTGTGACTTATTACACAGGTGGCAACCTATCACGGTACCACACTTGAATTCACTGAGCTCTTGAAAGCGACCCATTCTTTCACAAATGTTTGTAGAAGCAGTCTGCATGTCTAGGTGCTTGATTTTATACAACAGTGGCCATGGAAGTGATTAGAACACCTGAATTCAATGATTTGGAGGGGTGTCCCAATACTTTTGGCAATATAGTGTATGAATGGCAAATGGACCATCATAGCATGGTCATGGTCATTTTTCTCATCATCTTTCAAATTTTCTCATCATTTTTCAGCATGGTCATTTTTCTCATCATAGTCACAATGTTGCCCATTACAGTTTTGTATAGGCATCGTCCAAAAATATTAAATATTAATACAACTAAATATTTTCCTGTTAATACTTTTATGCTTTTTTTAAGAGGTAATGTCTTCTTTTGTTGTTTCCTGGTCTTAGTATCCAGGTCTATGAAAAGTACAATTGGAAAATGATCTGTGAAGTCTGACATAATTACACCTTAGTCAAAATGGACATTTATATTTGTAATAATATCATCAATGATGGACTTAGTTGTTTCTACTCCCGTATATGAGCTTATAGTTGGACATTTGAAGAATAAAACAATGTTTTAAAACAATAAAACAATTTAGCCAAAGCAGATAACCCCAGCAGTCCCTAAATTTTCCTTCAGTAAGCTTCCATTTTACACCTTGTCGAATGTTTGGGAGCTTAAAAAAAGCTTGATATCATGCCAGTGCAACCCCCCCCCCCCCCCCCTTATTTACAGTTTTTAAATTACTTTTTTTCTACACTATTTATAGTATTGTAATCAGGCCTTGCCGTCTCATTCCCTATTTAAATTAAACATTTGTGCAGTGTTTGGTCAGGACAGGCCTTTTTAAAACTCAACTGTCGAGGTCACACTCCGTTGAAAGAATTTCAACTTTGATTAGAGAGGTTTTGTGGAACTGTTTGTGTGAACACTGTATTATAGTGACACTCATGGCAGAAAGAAATATGTTATTGTTTGTGGAGTTTTAGAATATTACATTTAGGCCATATGCATTCTTTCATTTATTTCTTTATTTAACTTTTTTATATCAAGCTCAATCCTATTTTGATTTATTGATTTGTAATTAAGTAAAACATGCAGCATAATTTCAGTTTTATTGTAATTTATTAAATATTCATTTAATTAATTTACATGACAATTACATCACCGTGTAACTTGTTCTCATACTACTTCATAGTATAATATTATGACTGTTGTGATTTGTCAAAAGTGACGTGACCTTAAAGTAACCTGACTACCGGTATGTGAATTTGTGTGGTGTCTTACTCTGTTGTTTATACGCTTATTTATATTGATCAAGCTGTATGCTCCACCTGACTGACAGAAATAAACTCATCATGATATATATTGATGCGTTGCTGCCATCTAGAGACATGGAGTATAATTTCCATCTGCATCCAGCCCTCTAGTATAGTGTTTTAATATAAATCATGGAGGTTTGTCTTGTGAGTGATATTTAAATATAGTAAGTAGAATTTTAATTGAAGAAATAAAATGGTAAAAATAACACGTTAATATAGCTTTACAAAGAAAAAATCTATAGCTCAGACACATGATAATCAAGTTGAGACAGAACAATTAAACAGTTGAAAACTGAGGAATAATGAGACCACACATTAACTAATAACTAGGTGATTTTAATTATATTTGAGTTATTTGATATGTTATGATTTATTGGTGTGTGTGTGTATACAGCTCTGGAGAAAATTAAGAGAGCACTGCAAAATTAGCAGTTTCCCTGGATTTATTATATTTATATGTATCTGTTTGAGTTAAATAAACATTTTGATTTATTCTTCAAACTACTGACAACATTTTTTCCAAAATTCAAATGAAAAATATTGTCATTTAGAGCATTTATTTGCAGAAAATTACAACTAGTCAAAATAACCAAAAAGGATGGCATGTTTTCAGACCTCGAATAATGCAAAGACTTTATGAGACTTTGTCACTCCTGGTGAAAAAATTCAAGCAGCTTGTCTTTATTTAATGGCTGGTGACCCTCTTGCTTACATTCGAGAGGTTTTCGTGGGGTGCAGGTCTGGAGATTGTGATGGCCGTGACAGGGTCTTGTTCTGGTGGTCCTCCATACACACATTGATTGGCCATGGCTGTGTGCATTGGAGCATTGTCCTGAGGGAAAAAAAAAACAAAAAACAAAAACTATTTTTCTTTCCGGACAATCTTGTATGCGGCTTGAATTATACATCCTTCGCAAAGATATATCTGCCCGATCCTAGCCTTACTGAAGAACCAGATCATCACCAATCCTCCACCAAATTATTCTGTGGGTGAAAAAGACTGTAGGTTGTAGGCCTCTCCAGGTCTCTGTCTAACCATTTGAGGACCAGCTGAAAACTGAAGTCATCAGAGAAGATCAGAAACAGGCAGATCTGTCTTTGTGAAGGACATGTGACTCAAGCAATGTACAAGGTTTTCCTGGAAGAAAACATGCTTCTTTCTGCTCTGACAATGTTCCCATACTGACTTCTGAACTGAAGTTAAAACATTAGTATTGTGTTGTTAAAAATTAGTCTAGACTTGTTTTCTTTGCATTATTCAAAACGTGACATCTTTTTTTTGTTTTGTTATTGACCGGTTGTCATTTTCTGCAAATAAATACTCTAAATGACAATATTTTTATTTGAAATTTGGAAGAAATGTTGTCAGTAGTTTGTAGAATAAATACACATTTTTCATTTAACACAAACAGATACAAATAAATGATAAATCCAGAGAAACTGCTAATTTTGCGGTGGTCTCTTAATTTTCTTCCAGAGCTATATAAATGAGAGAGAGAGAGAGAGAGAGAGAGAGAGAGAGAGAGAGAGAGAGAGAGAGAGAGAGAGAGAGAGAGAGAGAGAGATCAGTTTGTTGGTATTGGTAATAACAATAATATTACTTTTTTTATTGATTTAAAAATGGCTCCTAAAAAGCAATCAAATCCTCCTCAGCCCCTCTCCATATTTGCAGTGGTGTCTACTCTCCACCATTCACCTTTTAGAGATGTCCTACTGCAGAGCCTATGAGCTCATCAAGCAACGTCGCCATGGTTACGGCTGCTGTTGCGGCTCAGAAATAAGATGGCTGGTGTTTTTCCCCCCTTTCCTTTTTGTATGAATGAACCAGAGCAGCTTCGTCTTCACTCATTTTTTTCTTCACATCCAATCCCCCGTCCTCCAGTCCGCAGCCAAGCAGGATAGTTAGTGATTTCAGCTGATGAGCAGGCAGACGGGCATAGGACGGTGTGAGGAAGAGGTTAGCACAAATGTACCTGAGCTGAACCTGCTGAAGGGCCTCAGTCGATAAGGGAGTAAGGGACTATTTACTATTTAGTAGATTTACTATTTTACTTGTTTTGTTGACATTGAATTGCATTGCCCACACATACTCACACTAACACTAAATATTAATACTAATGCTGCTAGTACTTTATTATTTAATAAAACTTTTACATTTGGCATTAGTGACATTTAAGAAACTTAAGACAACTTTTTTTTTAACATTGGTAATAATGATAAATGTTTCTTGAGAAGCAAATCAGCATAATATTAGAATGATCTCTGAAGGATCATGTGACACTGAAGACTGGAGTAGCTTTTCATCACAGGAATAAATTACATTTTAAAATAGAGAATTCAAATTGTAATGATATTTTACAATACGGATTTTAATTAAAAAAACGGTTTCAAATAAATGCATCATTTAGTGAACATTAGAGAAATCTTTTAAAACATAAGTAAAAATATTACTGTCCCTAAATTTTTTAACAGTAGTGTACAAAAAATACAAAGTCAGTGTGATTAGTAATAGTTGTCATGTGTTTATACGCTAGAAGATGAATAATTTTCCTGGATTATACTAATGGTAAAATGATCAAAACTAAATATCAGTGATTAGAAACATTAGATATTATCCATACTTTATTATGTGTATGTAGCCTATATATTGTTTGTAGGTGTGTATTTGTAGCAATTATTTTCCGAACAAGTTTAGAAATTTCAAAACGACTGTCTCCTGCAGTTGTGTTCTTGCTAGATACATTGTTACAGTTTCACTTTATTTTACAGTACATGCACTTACATGTACTTACAGTGTACTTACCTAAGAAAGAACTGGGTAATATAAGGTATCTACATGGGTTAAGGATATGTTTTGGGGTAAGTTCAGGGTTAGTAGCTAGTTATTACACAGTTATTATAATTACTATAATATTTAGTATGTACATGGGGAACTGAATAAAATAAAGTGCTACCAGTATTACTACAAGAAAGCACATGTTGTGTTTGTGACATTTACATCTGGTAGGTATAAATACATGACTAGAACAAAACCATATGCAGAGTTAATATTCTGAAACTGGGGAGGCATAGGTTCGGAGCTTCTGTTAAATTTGATTAAAAAGAAGAAGAGATATATTAACTTTCTACTGTAAATTACTGTAAAATGAGTCCCTCAAACTTTTAATGCTGACTCACAGAGGTCATGTTCACACAGCATGTTGTGTCACACCCCCTCTTGCTTGTTGTTAGCCTTTAGCCTCCGTAACGCCTTCTTGCACGAAGTTTTGTGCTGTGGTCACATTCTCTCTCATTTTAATTGCAGAGGGGGTGGGAGCAGCTTGAAGGGAAGGCATTGGTGTTTTGTCATGCTTAGTTGGCCTCTAACCTCCTCCTCCTCTTGATTTAAATCAACACAAAACTACATCTCCCATACATGCATCCCCTGCTGCTATCACGAGTCCCCTGCATTCAAGTTCAATTATTATTGGGATATACTAGGTTTGTCAAAAATACCAAGTTACTTAAGTGCATTTTAATAGGTATGTTTTGTTTGTGGTTATGCCATTGTAGAAATGCAACATTCACTGTCAGCCATGATTAATGTATTTAAAGAGCGAAAGTGACCAATAATAGAGGGTTACCAAGATAAAGGGAGTTGTTTCTGGTTATGGGATCTCTACGAGATGATCCACTACATGCAAAATAATTTCTTTGGGATTACATTTTCTTTCAAGGTACCCTTGTTAGGCTAGTATAATTACACATAAGTATTGAGTAATATTAATTGCTATACTTACTATAGGGTTTGGTTTGAGGCTAGTTGTTTGTAATTATGCATAAATTACTGTTATTACTATAGTGAGTCCATGTAACGTGTAACATGGATACTGTGTAAAATAAAGTGTTACCTTTTATTATTATTATACTATTGAGACAACTGAAGTCTTCATCTTATGTGATATTTCATGATTTCAAGCATATTTTTATATTAAGTATGATACATTTGAAAAATGATTCACAAATTATAATATTCTTCAAAGGCATTTGGTTATTCAGCTCTCTCCAGCTATTCTGCATTTAAAGGAATACTCCAATCCCAAATTAAATATCTCTCATCATTTATTTACCCTCATGCTGTCCCAGATGAATATGACTTTCGTTCTTCTGTGGAACCCAAACAGAGATTTTTAGAAAAATATTCCAATCCATATAATGCAAGTGAATGGGTTGACTCTTCAAAAACAATGCAAAATAAACATGGCAGTAATTTATATGACCCCAGTTGTTGGTTTGTGTAAGACTAATACTAATATTTGTAACTTTTTACACTGTAAATCTTCTGGCCAACTGTCAACACTTTTTGAGTGATTTTCACGTCACGCTTCACAATGTGCCGATGTTTTCGTCAAGTGCACACATGTATGACAGTTGGCAGGAAGTGATTGTTTATAATATTAACGTTTAAAATATTAGTATTTTTCTCCCACACCTGTCGTTTTGCTTCAGAACACAACTGTGGTCGTATGGATTACCATTGTGTTCATTTTGAGGGACCCATCCATTTGCAATAAATACACTCAAAAAGAGAGATAATTTTCTAAAAATCTATGTTTGTGTTCCATAGAAGAACAAAAGTCATACGGCATGAGGCTAAGTAAATGACGATTTGAATTTTTGGGTCCAGTTTCCCTTTAATGTCATTACAATGTCTAAATAAATAAAATTGTGTCCTGATGGAAGTAGTGGATGAGTTTTATAGTTCTTTGTTTATTCAGTTTTACACTTTTCTCTGTATTATAACGATTTTTGCACAGAACAAATACTCTTGTACAATTAGCATAGAACTAAAGCAGGTCGTGGGGAAGATGGAGAAGATACGCACTTGTTTTAAATTTTTTTATATAACATGTTATTCTAGGACACCTGCTATGATCTGCATGTGTTTTCAATTCAGTTTTTAATATGAACCCTGCTATTATTTCCTTTTCTCCCCTTCTTTCTTTTCCATCCACGCTAACTCGCTCTCAATCGCACTCGAAACACGCACGCTCACGTAGAGCCTCTGCCGTGCGCTCACACACTCGATCGCTTGCTCTGCTGCTCTCCTGCCTCCCCCCTCACTCACACATACACTCTCACACACACACCCCTTTCATAAGGTGCTGGCAGCAGCAGTGTTAGCAGCAGCAGGGACGGCAGCAGCATTGAAAGAGGAGGGAGCCTCTGAGACAAGATGTAGTCGCGTGAATGAGCATGTAGCCTCGTAGCCGCCGTCCTCCTTCACTGTGGAATTACGGAACAAAAGAGGAGGACCATTCTTCCGCATCTGCAGTTTCCATTTTTTCCACCTTCCCCCTCGTCGTGGTTTTTCTGCCTTCCCCTCGCGCGTGTCGTCGTTTTCGACGGAGGCTAGTGGCAGAGCTGGAGACGAGGGAGGCTGACAAGGGCTTGTCTGCGGACTGAGATCACCAAAGCTTCGAGGTCACCTCAGAGGCCGTTCTTGCCTTTCTTCTTTTTTTTCCCTCCCCCTTTGCGTTTTCTCTTTTCCAGGCAGGCCTTTTGTTTTTCAGTGGACTTGTCCGAGGGGCTGCCGCCGTCGTGCTGAATTGGGCTATTGTTGGATAGGCAGGCCTCTCTCTCTCCCTCTCTCTCTCTCTCTCTTTCTCTCTTTCTCTCTCTCTCTCTCTCTCTCTCTCTCTCTCTCTCTCTCTCTCTCTCTCTCTCTCTCTCTCTCTCTCTCTCTCTCTCTCTCTCTCTCTCTCCCTCCATCCCTCCCTCCCTTCACTATACCCTATCTTCCCTCCCTCCTCTATCTTCGTTCATCACTCCATCCTTTCATCGTGATGCACCTTGCTTAAACTCATATGTGTGTTTGGTACACACGCATTGTCCGGAATTGTCTTTACGCTGCTTCACGCTTTCCTTCTTGTCCCACCCTGCCGTCCCCCTCTTCTCCCATCCCCGCAGTGCCTGGCGATGTAATGTGCCCTTCGTGGCACACAAATCCGGATGTTTGGCAGGGGGTCGGCGGGATTTGTTCCAGCCAAGGGTGATGCCTCAGAGGACAGCCCATCCCAGCGCTCCCACACCCACCTCCAACCACTGAGCACGCCCGCCTGCGCCGCCGCGTGTCACCCCCTGTTTGCGTGCGTACGTGCGCGCATGTGTGTATATGCGTACGCACGGGTGCATGTGCGAGAGCGCCCTTACCATGACTCTGGCCTGATACCTGGACTGGGGTGTCCCCTGCCAATGTGGGGGAGGGACTGAACCTCAGGTTACTCCCCACCCCCTCCCTCCCCTTACCCTCTTCCCTCCCCCCCCCCCACCCCCCACCCCCCCTCTCCCCGCCACGGGTAACCTGCCGGCATGAAGAAGACCCGCAGCACCAACTTCAGGCGGGCCTGGCCCAGCTCTGATCTATCGGAGCGGGCCTTAGAGCGCATCCGCACTCGCAGTGAGAAGGACTACCACCACCATAAGCACTTTCCACCGCCCCCTCCTTCGACCCACATCTCCCCTTCTCCGAGGGGCTACATGACACCAGGTGGGTCCCCCAGGACCTCTGATTCACCTTGGACCAGAGGTTGGAAATCAGGGTTTCTCAAATCCGGTGCTCAAGGGCCACTGCCCTGCAGAGTTAGCTCGAACCCTGATCAAACTTACCTACCTGTAATTTTCTAGTAACTGCGAAGACCTTGACTAGCTTGCTCAGGTGTCTTTGAGTAGGATTGGATCTAAACTCAGCAGGGCAGTGGCACTCCAGGGCTGGATTTGAGGAACCCTGCCATAAATGTTTGTTAGCCTAGCACATTAGTAACCTGCCGTTCTCCATCATCAATGTGTCTTGTTTAACTGGGCATGTAAGGTTTCTGTATTTGATGTGCCAATTGACAGGAGCTTTTGAAGCAGTCTATAGAGGTGAAGAAATCACAACAACATGAGGAAAGAAAAAGATGAATCAAGCCTCCATTTTGGTCCCAACAAGGATTTTATAGCATTAAGTTTGTAGCATCATGAATAACAATTCTGGCAGCTGGTTTTCCTGTTGTACGAGTGTAACGAGAGAGATTGTGATAATGCCCCAGGATTCATGGTTGCTTTTCTCCATTTTGGTTGTGAGTCTTCTGTTATTGTCCGTAATATTGAGCTGGAGAGCTGGTCAGGCCTGTAGAGGAGCACAATTGTGAAATGGGAAGATTAGATGACACATCTCAATTATAAACCAATTGATCTATAGTTGAGGTAAAGAAAGTTTCCACTGAAGTTGGTGCTAATGCAGATATGTCAAAAGCAATTTATATATTCTTGTATGTTTGTCTAGCCATATGTGTGTTATTGTGAGGTGTGAGTTAGCAAAGAGGCTGTGAAAAGGAAGAAATCTTTAAGTTTTCTTAGCTTTAAACGCACTGGGCAACACTCACAAATAGGATATATTTTGGTGTCCCATTATGTTTTTGTAAACCATTTTAGGCACATATTCCATGTTTGGTTCAAAGAATTATGAGATATTTTAATAAAATATGATGTAATGTTAGATTAAGCCTGTCCCAGCCCAGAGGTCTTGACCTTCTTGACTGTATCCAACCATTAGAAGCATACAACTGTCATAATTTTACATAATCGGATGAATTGAAGTTCAGTTTAATCTTTTTTAATTTAACTTATTTTATTCACCATTTTCTACAGCATGACATGAAGACAAGCAAATTACCACAAATTGTTGTCACAGCAGCCATAAAATGTAAGCATTCAACCCTGTTATTAAAACTATTGTGAGAATAACGATAACACAAATATTGTTTCTTTAGGTATTGGGAAATGAAGTCATCCTAAACCATTTTACTGAGTGGTAGCTTAATATAGGCAAAATATGCACCATTATTACCCATTTAGCTGTAGGGATTTGATCAATTTAATTTTTAATTTAATTTTGAGGTTTATTTAATGTTTATTGCTTTATACATATACGCTATATTTGTTTTATACTGCTTTTGTCCCAATCTTTGGTAACAGGGTTGAAAAATTTGAAATCCCATGTAAAATACACCATTCATATAAATTGTAATTTGACCTTCTGAGACTGACAATCATCATTTTATGTCGGTCTTTTCTCTGACCATTTGCTGAAAAAGTATTCTTCACTTCATCTGACCCTATTTTATACCCCATGGAAAGTGCCACACAGCAGACTTGTGTTCACCAGATGTGGTTTAAATTGTCTGTACTCTGAGGCAGATACAAGTGTCTACACCTAGATTATCACGTTTTTTTTTCAGGTCTCACTTTTTTAACGTGGCAATTCCTTTACAGTTAAGTGATTTAGAGGCTGACATTTTGCCATCTGTCCCGTTGTTCTTTAAAGGAAAAGTTCACCTACAAATAAAAATGATCATAATTTACATGGTATTCCAAACCTGTGTTTTTTTTCCACCACAGAACACAAAAGGAGATGTTTAAGAGAATTTTTGAGCTGCACTTTTCCATCACTATGCTGTCAAGTGACATGATAGTTTCGCGTCAAAAACAGACAGAAATTTACAACCCAGGCTCAATGCAAAAACGTGCCTAAGGGCAATATTTTGGGCAACATGCCAAATTATATGTTGCTTGCACAATTTGCAACACTTTTAAATGTTTGAAAGGAATGTCCAGTGAGTTGTGCTAAAAGAATGTTCAGTTTGATATAAAAGAGATGACGGTGAATCTGGAAATGTTTAATTATGTTGGTGGTTGTACATATCGCGTTAGTTCGGAAATTTACTGTTTCTCCGCCATTGACAGAATATTCCTGCTTTGTTTTCACTATTATATGGTAGAGGGTGCTACGCAACTTCTGAAAGAGTAGAGAATCTCAGAATCAAAATAAAAAAAAGGCAAAAAAAGGAGCAGAAACAAGCAATCAAAGGTGATAAAAGCTTTGCTTATGTACGTTGTAGTCTGACAAAAAAAAAAAAAAAAAAAACGATTTTCTCAGCTTTTTGTTCAAAATGTTGCTTTTTTATGAACCTTACCCACATTCAAGTGTTACTTGAAGCTAGACTAAAAGTTTTTTTTAAAAGCAGTCCCTGTTCTTTGGTTTGATATATTGGATGTTCAGATATTCATATCACAAAATATTCTGGGGGCCATGACATTTTTGTGAAGATGATCAAAAACAACTTAAAAAAAATTAACGCTGTTGGGGAAAGAGTTAAATGTGCAGTGCGTGGTGCTAAATGGTTAATGCTCTATTACATTTGAAAATAACCTACCCCCTATAAACCCTACCCTAAACTGATAGTGTTAACAATAGCAAACATGAGATAAAAAAGCATTCCATGTTCTTTTATCGTAACTCGTGTTTCAAAGGACTTGTACTCCGCATTGCAAGTACAGTGTTGTACCAGGCGAGCTACTCAGCAAGTTTACTACTTTAGAAATGCCATACATATGGAGCTGGTTATGTGATGCAAACTTCTGACACTATAAAAGTGTTTTGAGGTCCGAACATAGTATTGTACAAGGAACCATGCAAATATATATCTTTATTAATCGATAATCTGCTCCTGTAATAATAATTTGTGAAAAACTGATTTTGTATAAAAACAAAGATAACTGCAGCATACATGGATAAGTGCAGCAAAAACACATTTGCTGCCTTCTGTCCTTTTCAGGAGGGCCTAATTTTACTAACCAGTACAGTAATTTTGCTACAGTAGCTGTCAGGATAATCTTTAAAACTGTGCTACTTTTACTTGTCAGTGGTGCAGGGTAATCACTGTATACAGAGTACAGACTAATATAAATCCTTGACTAACCTCATGGGTCTTACTACAAGTAAAGTTAGCTTACTGTACCCTTACCACCCTTTTTACAATGAGACCAGCTGCATACAATGAGCTGTGTTCTTATTATAGTCCTAAATTTACCTGCTTGTAATTATTTAAACATTAGACGAATACTAATAAAATGATGCTATACATAAGTATATAATCAATTTACAGTATAAGTGCTTTTTGTAAATAAGTAAGTTTTTTTTTTTTTTGCATTTTTAATTGAGTATTTTTTTTGTGGAAACCATGATACATTTTCTTCCAGGAATCATTTTTGTCACTTTTGATTTACCCCAAACTTTTGAATCTCATTGTTCTCTGTGTCTGTGGAAACCTTTGCTGTCCTACATTAAAAGCAAAACCAACATCTTATAAAACTTGTTCCTACAAAAAAAAAAAAAAATTCTCCCAGTGCGATTTAAAAAAAAATATTAGTGTGAATCTCAATTCGCAACCCACTTTTACTTCTGTAATGTGACGTACTTCCATAGGACAGGGTGTTCCATGAAAAAAGTTTGAGATTTATATGCATTAGGAATTGATTGGATGGTGAAAAGTGGGCGTTTCATACCAAAATGAATTGCAATGAATATGAGTTTGCTAAAACAATGAAACATAATCGGTTAACATTATCCAAAAGCCTGCCTGATCTAGGGGATCGCGTAACCGTAAAAGGAAAGTCTATTTAGAGTTATTTAGAGTTTTGATAAAATTTGTTCTGGATCTAACAATAGTTGAATAATCCTTTTGTTAATTTACCAGTAAATAATAACCATAACTAATCTATGGACGAACTTTTACCTAAGGATATTATGTATCCTAAAAGATTTCTGCAGTGTAGGCCTAGGAAAGGTGATTACTATGGCTGGATTCACTGTCACTTTTTGGGACTTACAGCATCGATTGCTTATGAATCCTGAACTGTTTTGTTCATTTAGGAGATTAAAGTCCCCATGAATTCAAAATTGACCATACTTACTTTGTTTGCCTAAATTGATCGTTTTGTGGTGAACAATTCATCCGTGCCAAGTCAATCCACACAAAAAAATGTTTTACCTTCGTAATCTTTAATCAAAATCTAAAATTTCCCCTCCCCTCTGCATTGGAGGACCTTCCCTGATGACGTAGGTTTGACGGTTTGGGTGTCTGCTTAACATCCGTAACCACGCCCCTCCAACTGACAGTAGACAGGGGGAATGAAAACACCTACTTTTCTAGATCCAATCAGGTGCTAGTTGGAAAAAAGCCACGCCCACTATTTTGCCTCATTTAGTATTCCGTTTCTCTCGGAAATACGTCACAACACTGGAGAAAAGTCGTTTGCAACTTCCGGTTCACGGGGACTTTAAAGATCAAACAGCTGAAGTCACAATGACATTATAACTAACTCCTAACCATAGCGACAGTATAAAACATGGCGGTGTCCATAAAACCATGATGTTTTACCACGATTGACAGCGCATAGATAGATAAATGAGTGCAATCGAGGCGCGAGTTCATCCATTAGATATTTTAAATAACCAACAACAGCATTAAGTGCTAAATGTTAAATTGTAACCAGTTGCAAGAGATTTAGCCGCGTGTCTCACAGCGTTGCACACACCGCAGCTTGTATAAAACCGCAGCCATATTAAGCACAAAATATATAAAAAATTTCGACACTTTACATTGGACTCAATATTTTTTTAATAACGGCTGATTTTCAACATGCCCGGGAGCCGGCATCATTGGGGAACATAAACAGCACGACAAATCGACACATTCCACGCAAATCGACTAATTTATATATCGATATAATCGATTACGTCAATGCGTTGTTCCAGCCCTAGATAAAATATTACAAAGCCAATTCAATTTTTTCTATTTTGCATAACTTGCACCTATAAAATAATAAGAACATGTGCATTAAGAAAGTAAATAGTGTCAATTCTGATTTGATGTTGACTAATGGTTTCATCTTGCTTGCCTGTTTTTCACTGAACCGTACTTAGTGGCACAAAGTAACTACACACGCTCGCACGTACGCGCCGACCCAGCTGTGACAGAGTCCCTGATTTAGGCGTGGGAGAGGAACGAGGCCATGCTGGTGCAGTAATAGCCTGGCCTCTGTAGTAATGTGAGAGAGAGATAGAAGAGGCTCTGCTTGAATAAATCGTTGGTCTCCGCCTCCAGTCAGCTGATAGATTTGTAGAAATCATCCAGCCACTATGAGGAACTCAGTTAAGCCTTTGGGATCTTTTGCATTAATAATGACACACACACACATCATGCATGTGTGAAAGATGTGCGTGTTGTGCATGTCCTCATATAGTGCCTTTTGCTTTCCCTGCTCCGACACACACACACACACACACACAAACACCTATTTTAATATAGACCATCTCATTATTTCCTCATAACACAGATTTGCTCTGTCGTTCCATTTTTTTTGTCTCTCTCTCTTCTACACATACTATCACTCGTTGCACCAGGCTAAAAATATCCACCCCAGTTCTGGACATCCCAGATGCTGACATCACTAGTGGGACTGTATGCAGGATTTGCATGGGATGATTGAGAAGAGAATGAGAGCATGAGAGAGGGAGGGATGGTGAGCGATTGGGCCACGGAAATAGGACTACAAGCTAACATACTGCATGCAGTGAAGATTCTGCATTGACCCCCATTTGAAGAAGTGTTTGTTTCTAGTCTGTCCTATATAGCGATATTTGACCTTTCCGTAAAGAACGCCGGTCTCCATTTTGTGCCAGGCCTGAAGGTTACTAAATAAATCCTTACAGGAACATGGAGGGCTGTGCATATAGTATGACTGTATCTTCATCACCTCCTTATTCAGTTAATGTGCTTGTAGTAGTGTTGGCTACGGAGTGAGACTGTTCTTGTCTTAAGATGAAAGTGGGTCAGCAGAGAGTCTGGGCCTAGTCTGAAGGGACCACCCTGAGTACTCGTCTCTATCTACTCCCTCACTTTTCAGTTACACTGGACCACTATACATTGTTGAGGATCAGGGACAAAATTGACTTAAGAAATTAAAAGATACTTCTATCATAGGATGAAGCTCAAAGTTTGTGTAACAGAGTGTTCCCATTGCTGTAGATAGATTCACTGGGTCGTAAGGCAACTTTTTGGTCTTCATAAAAGAGAATGAGAAAATGAAAAACTGTGGTTGAGCACTCTTAGGTTTGTCCAGTTTCATCAAACTACTCTATACAGTGAGGTCCATACTATACTGTATATACTGTACTATATTTAATTCACTATATTTTGCATACTGTATTTAGCAATTTTTCTTTATGACTAATCAAATGCTAATTTGTGACTGACCATGTTAATTCATTTGTACAGAAGGTCATATTTCCTTAAATATTTTGCTTCCATTGAAGGCCAAAAGATTCTTTAGAACATTCTCATATTGTGCTGGGATAACATGGATGATCAAGATTTCTCGAGTAATTGAAGCAAAAGAAGGACATACCAAAATAATATAAATATATATATATATATATATATATATATATATATATATATATATATATATACTTTTCATACAAATTATGTTTTACTATATTTTTTATTTACAAAGTTGTCAATCAAAATTGACAATTATTTTTGTATGTAATATCGCAGTGTTTATTATAAATTATTTATCTGTGCACATCAATTTAAAAAAAAAATAATGTGCCATCGCAATCTTTTAACAAAAAACGTACCCTTTTGTCATCTCTTCTCTTCTCTGAAGTGTTCCCTGACACAAGGGACATCGCAGCAATAGCAAACGACCTCGCTCCAATGATCCACTCAATTCCCGATGGACAAAATAAATATCCCATTTTGGATATACGTCATAATGGGGAAGATGATAAAAATTTCCGTTTTATGACAACCTCAAATTAGAAGAAAATAAAATGTAAATAGAAGTATTTTCACTTGTGGTCTTCCACTACAGTAGACCCACTTTTTGATAAGTCAAATTAATTATTACTTAATTGCTGTGCAAACTTTATGCAGCCATGTTTAATTCCAGCAAAAGCTCCTCTTTTTTTCTGTTAAAACCACCTGTTCATTTACTGTTCTTTTTGCTTCTGTTTTTTCTCTTTATCACTCTTTTAGAGCAGTTTCTAGAAAAGTATTTTATTTACTATTCAGGATTATTGTGAAAGAGATTGAATTGCTTGAGTTATTTATGAACTGCACAACGTATTTACTGTATATTTAGTCACTTTGTGTTTTGTGATCAATCTGATTGCTATCCAATTGGGTATGTATGCACATGTACACTTGCCACTCTCTGCAATATAAATCAAATTCAGCAAACATTGCTTGACGCTGCTAATGTTAAGCACCAAAATTTGATGTTGAATCCTTCTATCCTCATATAACAAGTCTTTGAATTTTGCAGTTGCGCACCATACATGTATGTTGTCCATGACTGCTCGTGTGGAGTTATGTTTTGGAAGAGTGAAGTTTACAAATGTTTCCTGACTCATATATTTTTTTTGGAGGGAATTTGGTCTTTTAACTATCAGATTTTACGATTTCTGTTACTCCATCCCCAGACTCTCTTCAGAGGATGGCCTGCTTTTGTCAAGGTCTACTCTTGCCCTGGCTAAATTTGGAATCCAGTGCCACAGCATCTGCCTCAGAGACAGATATCTCAGAATATCAGGATCAGAGGTTTTTATATGCCCTTTTTTTATGTGGCTGTATGATGGGGGATTTTCTATAGAGACTTTTTTTCTCAATGTTTCTAAAATGAATAATGTTTTCTGTATGCATTTATTTTGTAATGAAATTTAAGGTGAGTGACTTTTAAGCAGGTTTATTAAAGTGCCCTTATTATGCTATTAGGTTGCCTATTTTGAGGTCTCCTATAGTACAACTTTAAAAGGTTAAAAAAAAAACCCCTGCAATTTTCTCATAATATACATTGCACTTCACCCAATTTCTCTCAGAGCGTGAAACCAGTTCGTTCGAAGATTCAGTCTCTCGAAACCCCTCCTTTTTTCCGCAAGCCTACTGCTCTGATTGGTCAGACTGCCCAGTCTGTTGTGATTGGTCTACTGCTTACAACGGGTTTTGGAATTTTAGTTCCGGAGTAGAGCTGCACGATTAATCGTTAAATTATCGCAATCTTGATTCAAACACCTATGCGATCTTATTTCTAAATGACAACGATTCGCCTGTCTTTTAAACTCACACCGGAACCTTGAAATCTGCTTTTGTGCTGCCGCTGACCCGGAGAGAGTCATGTATAGGTATGAAATGGCTTCATAAACAGTCTTTTCAAGCAAACACATTCATTATTTCTGTTACAATCATTCATATTATCACAGAAGAACTGGTTTATATAGTTTGGATATAAACACTGATGTCTACCGAAACGATAAAAATAGAGCAAATCACCTTTTGAAAGTGACGTGATGCTTCAAATAACGATTGTATCAATTATATCAATACACCAGTAAATGGTGGCAAGTGACTGTTAAAAAATGTATTTGTCATTGAATCATTAATTTTAAGAGCTTTGTTCAAAAATGCTGATTCGTCCAGGAATGAAACAAGTGAAGTAACAATTGAATGAGTCATTGAATAATTCATTCACACCGTTTAAAATAAATAAATAATTCATTCAGATTAATTAAACGTTTTAAATAGACTGCAGCAAGTAACATTTTGTCAGAACCTCTAAATTACGTGTTATTTTGTTTAGTTGTCTGTTCAGAATCGTGGGAGAATCGTGATCTCTGTTTAAAAACATTTTCAATGTAACCAGAATCATGCAGCTCTACTCCAGAGGCTTCTTCAGCAATTGTATATGCAATGATACGAACAGTAACAATGGCATTGTTTTTTTCCCCCATATCAATTCAAGCATGAGTCCACATCCGTTTAAAGTGTAGGCACAGTGGATTCGCAGCACAGAAAACAGCATCTTCTCGACGCAATCCAAACACGAACCAAACTCTTCCAGGTCTCAGCTACAACTATACTTTTTGAGGACGGGGGTCAAAGTAGACGTTGTTCGTGTGCAGGCAGCCAATGAAGACCATAGGCTGGCATTATGTAAATGTAATACACTTTTACGTAGGTATGTAACAGGAAGTGAGACTAGAATTGCTGACGAATCATTTCAGCAGTTCAGAATCGATTCTTTCTTTTAGGAGACGATTACTTGTATCTTTAAAACTTTGCTGACCTTTTACATTCATAAACAGCTATATTACACACTGCATGAAAGGTAATATTATAAAGATATCCAAAATGATGTTTACATGGTCTACTACATGTATAGTTCTTTCTCAATATCAGATAATCTGAGTGTAAATGTGGGTTGTTCAGGGGGCGGAACTCTGTTTTGGCACAAGCTAGCCAGACCAGTCAATAGCACAATAGACTGCCATTGATTTTAGCTCTCGTGGTGACCTTGGCTGCTAATACACCAATAAATAAATAAAAAAAACTTGATATTTTGGTCCAAGATTTCACATCCATATTCACTAGCATGTTTTATTGAAGTCGATATTTAAATCCAATGTTCTAAAGATAAAATGCTTCTTACATAAATTTCATACGGTGCTTGACGCATTACGCATATTTGCAGAATGAAAGTGTGTCAATGCAGTGAAGTGTAGTGGCCTACAGTCTGTATACTCTCATCTGAGGCAGTGCTAGGCTAGGCTAGCTGCAGCAGCAGCACATTAACCCTGCTGGCCTAGCGCTCACAATATCTCTGCTTCGCATCATCAGACTGTATCCATTGGTGTTATGATGAATAAAACGTATTCAGCCTAGTACACATGTAATGCCAAGACCCACCGCCGTTGGTTTAGAAACTGTAAATGAGAATTAGAATGTAGAAGAGTAGCTCCGGAGAACTCTTTTGTTGTGTTTGAAATATTGCTACTGTACTAACAACATGAACATAATGAGCTACTATTAGTGGATGCCCAGCATTTTCTTCAAAGCTGAAAATGAATTTTATTGACATTGATTGTTCTGTTGTATGTTGAAAATCCATGTTTACAGAACAAAAACATACTTTGCATATACAGTATGCTACATACTGAATTTCTTTCAAATGTAGCATGATTTTACACAGAGAGTGGGTCTGACATTCTGCTTAGTACACTGTAAAATTGTATGCCTTCAATTGGTTACCTGTAAGTTACCTTATAGTGTGAAACACTGTAAACATTGCATTTTATGTAAATCTACTGTATAACAGTAGACAAGTTGTTGCAAGTAAACAATGAAAATACTGTGTAAATTTATACAGTGGAAAAACAGTAAAAGGACATTACCAGAATTCCCTGTCTGACACATATCACATATGATTATATTTTGTATAAATAATTTTGATTCTCATAATTTTTGTTATAAGTAATGTACATTAGGATGTTTTGTGTTATATTTTCTAATATTTAGTTCATGCTTATTGGTATAGGTATAATAATAATAATAATAATAATAATAATAATTTGTTTATTTTATATAGCGCCTTTCAGAGTACTCAAGGTCGTTTTACAATAAAGTACAAATAAACATGACATAGAAACATGACATAGAAACAATCAAATAAATTGAGATAGTGGTACATAAATATAGAAATCAAGGGAAACAAGTAGCAAAAAGATACGTTTTAAGGTGAGTTGAGAACTGAATTTGAGAACCAAGCACTGAAACATTATGTAGACCAGTAGTGCAGACAAGATCCAGTGTGTGACCTTTTGAGTGTGTAGCAAAATCGACATGTTGTACAAGATTGAAACATTTAACATAGGTATATTAACCTATGGTATATTAACATTACATCACAAAATATACGGACACCGATATCCATCCCAAAATTGTCACCATATATTTAATGTAAATTCTTGGCAACCAAATCTGCCTTTTTTTTTTACTATAAATTTCAAAAGATATTGTGTACAGTTTAGTCTGGAGTTTCACAAAACTGATTCAGTTACTAATTGAGACCTCAATATTCCCATCTATTTGAAACTTAACTTGGCCTAGGACCCTATTAAGCTGGTTCTAAAATTCAGATTCAATTCGGTCTAAAATGGATAAACTGATCCTTTTAAAAACGAGGTTGAGGAAATTTGCCTACTAAAGAATGACATTGTTCTAGCAACCTCTGACAAGTGTCCTGCTTTGCTTTTGACTGCCAGCTGTGTCACATGGCCCAATCCACTCACATGTTCTAAATATGAATTTAAAGTGATGGCTTATATGTCTATTTATATACTGTGGATTTAACCATGATGTTTTCAGCGTCACTGAGGTGTGCTTTGCTAAATTTACATGCATTTGTGGTGCATTCTGACGTGGCTACACATAAACAAGGCTTAAGTCTGTCCAACCACCTGTTTTAGTCCTGCCAGTCAGTCTGGTGGTGACCCTAATCCATTACCTATCTATCAGTAAGCGAGAGAGTGTGTGTGTGTGTGTGGATGTGTCTTATGGGTGGAGTTGAACTAGTTTGAAGCTGCTGGGCTGCCACATGGGACGTGATGTAATTCGTGGGCATGGTGAATGTGTGGGAGAGGGTGACTGTCATACTATACTGATTGATGTATAGAAAAGTGGCGTATTTTTAGATTTGTAGGATTTAAAGCCATTTTAATATGTGGTTCCCCATCTTTTGTAATGTAGAATGTTAATGGAAAGTTTAGAATGTTAATGTGGAATGTAGAATGTTAATGGAAAGTTTAGAATGTTAATGTAGAACGTTAATGGAAAGTTTGTACCTAGAAAAACACACATTCACCTAAAGGGATTGAGAAAAAAATTGTGATTTGCAGTTTCAGCCATTTGATGAAAGATTTTGATTTGCACTTGGCTCTTGATCTATGCCTCAACTATTCCAGGCCTTCCCAGAGTGAACAGCGCCACAGCACAAGTGGAAAGCATGGCCTATACAATAGGGCTCCAAGGGTAGTGCTGGCCACATTTGGTGTGTACAAGCAAACACTTTTTTTCTGGTTTGTTGTCATGGAGACAGATCTTTTGTGTCCTCTCCTACAAAAAAAATGAGGTCAACTCTCGTTCAGTGGGCAGCTGTGAGGATTTAGGTAGGCTCTCTCTCTCTTTTTCTTTCTCTGTTTCTTTGTACTTTTTTAAGATGTAGTGCTAACAAAGTACAAGATGTACCTGGGTTGTTGAGCGACAATCTTATAATCATGGAATTGTGATGTATTATTGCATTGTTTAGATAAACAGAAATCATATTTTCAATTCGAAAATCATCAGTCATTGTCAGTCGTTGAAAGTTTTATCATGTTTGTAGACTCACTTTTCCACTCTTGCATGGATACATCTTGTCTTCTATGGAATCTTGAGGTTTCATAACACGTTTCTGCACTATTAGACTATTTAGAAAAAAGATTAACCTTCCTTTTAAATTAGCATTTTTGCCATTCATGAATCAAACATTCTCAAAATTATCATAAAATAATCAAACCTTAAAATATACAAGAATACAAGCATGTTTTACATATCAAATAGGTAACAAATCTGTGCCCCACTGAACCTCATTCACTCGCTCCCACTCAATGTGATATGTTTACATCATAGATCACCAAGGAGATTAGTCAGGTGACCAAGCCTCCATCTTCTCTCAGTGGTGTGGTAGCACCCCTGAATTGACTGAGCGTTTTCAGGTTATCAATTAGGCTAGAGAATCTGCTTTATTATCCAACGTTGGTTCAAATAATACAATAATTCAGGAAGATCAGGCTCCAGATGGATTTGGATAATATTTGTTTGATATTCAAAATGTGTTGAATATTCAAGACAGAGTGACAGCCTTAGAAGAATGAGAGTTATGAGATTAAAAAATACATTTATGTTAGAAAACATTTTGCTGCTCCCCCCCTCCCCCCTCCCCCCTCCCCCTCCCCCCCTCCCCCCCCTCCATTGGTTTTGGACATTTTGGATTCCTGCCTCCACCTAGTGTTGCCTCATTCAAACTTCTACCTGAGTTTTATAAGGTTATGATGGTGACATCTCGAGAAGGGTATTCCTGCACAACTGGAGGCTGCAGTTTCAGTACCCCAGTTTTAGGACCGCAGTTTCAGGACCCATTGTTTTCTGTTACAGTGCCACCTACCGAACTGGATCACCAAAAACACTAATTTAACCCCTTTCGCGGCAAAGATCACAGACGGCCCCAGATTATTGTTGTTCAACATTCATTATTCGTTAAAACATCACACTCTTACTTATTTGATCTAGACAAACTGAGCATCATTAGACATATTTAAAACTCCAGCTTCGATAGTTGACCACTGTTTATGATAAAACTGGTTTGCAGTGACATTAATTTCTTAATTTATGACAGGAGTGCAAAATTATTAATCTGTAACGTTCAATATTTTGAATAGAAATCATCACGCATAAAGCAGTCATTCACGTCTTCTCCGGTTTATTTGTGTTCACATAGCCTACATACAATATACAGCATCCGCCAGGGCTCTTAGTCCAATGGTGCACATATTTGGAGAAATAATGATTTTATGTTCCACTAAATTATGCGATCTGAAGCTCAAACAGCGAACACAGCGAGATCTGTCTATGGATCTGTCTCTCCTCTTCCTGATTTGCGTCAGTTATGATCTCTGCACTCTCTTATTCGCTATAGAGCTGTCAATCATCTCACATGGTTTAACGTGACAATAATCCTGCCCTTCTGCATGACGCGCTACTGTGTATGCTGTGTACACTTCCTCATTCTGACCTCCGTGATAACAAAGCTAAGACACATCTCTTCACCTGAAACAAGAAGCTAATAAATGCACGATTTCGAGTATATATGGTTTGTGTGTGATTTTGGATATTTTCATATGAATAAAGAATGTTTACAGTATTGCTAAGCAAGGTGTAGCCATTAGCTGCATATAAAATGCTAAATATAACATATTTCAACATCTTTTTTTGACTTAAAACTAGGGCTGCACGATTTGGGGAAAATGTCATATTGCGATTATTGAGGTCAATATTGCGATATGCGATTGCGATATAATAAACAAATGGTTTCATGAGTCAACTTGCTTGGTTCTAAAGCAAAATGCACACACAGATTAGTGATAATTCTGAAATGTGTATTTCTCAACTCAAACTATCAACAACAACTAAATGATTGATAACACCTATAATGATCAATAAGCCATTGATGTCTGGATAAAAATTAATTTAATTTTAATTTAAGTGAACTTCAAACAATCCTCACATAAACCCATAATAAATGTCATATTTACCTGTGCTCTTCCTGTCTAACAGGTAGGACATACAGAAATTGAATAAAGTTATTAAACAGTCTACGCTGCATAAATTATATAAATTGTATGGACTAAAATCCTATTTAAAGCTACACAAGTTCTTTGGTCAAGAGCAGTGAGTGTTTTTCTCTGTTTCCTTTGTTCTTTGATTAACTTTACTGACAGAAAGCATTATTGGATGCTGGCCCTTTAAGAGTTGCTGACAGAGACGCGGATCTAACACGCGCCTTATTCTCTCACAACTCTTTACGTCGACGACCATCATAAGACTGCTCTTATGTTATGATGAAGACACTCGACAAATGATATTTTGGCATAATTGTGTGTGTTATTGTTCGTTCACTTCAAGCGGAAAGAGAACTGTATTCTGGCGCGCGGTCTGTGCATGCGCATGATACTGGCGCGCGTCTTTCAGTCAGGACATTCACAGGCATATGGAAAGCCTTTAGGGCCAAAAACACGCGAATTTTAACGCGTATTTCACGCGTATTTCACGTGTAAAATACGCGTATTTTACACGTGAAATACGCGTTGATTATGTCACTCGTATTTCACGCGTATTTTACACGTGAAATACGCGTGAAAAATACGCGTGCCATAATCAACGCGTATTTCACGTGTAAAATACGCGTATTTCACGTGTATTTTACACGTAAAATACGCGTGAAATACGCGTTAAAATCAGTATGAACGGGTCCGTGTCATTGGCTGCTGAAGACTTGGGTCTAACCATTTGTGTGAGCTTAGAGGGGTGTACCTTTCATAGACTAGGCTACCACCAGTTTACATTCTATAGATCAGCTTATTCAGGTTTTTTGTATAACCTATATGAATAATATATTTAAATAGCAGTTTTATGACAATTTAGATAAAAATAAAATTAACTTGTTTTTCTCCACTCATGCCTTTTTGTAAATAAACACATTAGTGGACATTCTAGCTTTAACATCAAAGCATTAACGTGTGTGGGGAAATCAGTTACAGTGGAGGTAACCAATGCAGGTTTATGATCACTGCAGGTTTAAGATACAGACCACTGTAATCAATATCTGTCTTTGGAAAACAACGTGAGCTTTTGTTGTGCTTACATTTACAGCTATAGCAAGCAGGGGGCGCTTTTTCAAACCTTTTTGTTCTGAAATTGGGCACTCAGACAAACTGTGATTAGGTATACAGGTGATATTATCAATTTAAATGAATTTAATGACTTAAAGTATTTAAATATGTTATTTAAGGCTTTCAGGATTAGAATGGGAGCTTGTGCTCAGGTCAGGACAGGTATAAGAACTTGATTTGGCTTTCCTGACAGCAGAAGTATTTTACAGGTCACCTTGGTAATTGGTATTAAAGCAATTTATCTGTAAAAATTATTAGACACTTTGGTAAAACACCATATAACATTTAAGTAAACATATAAACATAAAAATCAGTGACGTAACTTTGTTTTAAAAAGTGGGTGGAACAGGTGGGGTGGGGGTTACTAATAAAATGCTAAATCAGATTTATGCTACAATAACATTACGACGTCCAGCAATCGATTTAAATAGTAGGCTACATGGGGTTTAATTTGTTGTTTAATGAGATGAAGTATAATGTATAATGTATGTTGTCAGTGCCGTGTTGTCTCTAATATTTAATGTTAGAATATTTACTCTGCATTTTCTGTTTCTATAGAAAACCACACACTAATACACCCACAACTAAGTACCATTCAATCCTTGTTAATAACTGAGTTGTTGTGGTGACAAATAAACAGGTTACTCTCAAATTTCCAACATATTTTCACCAAGTCTCTTACGGACACCATGTGGCATATTTCATACCTAACCAGCAGTTTACTGAAATGAGACTGCTATAAAGCCAACTCGTTTTTTTTTTTCAGTTCCCCACTTACTTTACCTTCCTCAAGCACTGACAGAACACATCCAAGCTTGTGATCATAAATTCATACAAATCATCTGCATGATAAAAGGTACAGTGGGTCAGTTTGTTAACATATGCATTACTATTTTAAATCAGAAATCAGAATTGATTTCACTGAAAATTTATTACATTTAGAAAAAATGAAATGAAGCTGAACTCTGCAGGGCAGAGGGCATTGACCCTTGAGGACCGTGTTTGCCCATTGCATTTGGAGCATCCCAAGTGAACCCTGCTGATGTAAAAAAAAAAAAAAAAAAAAAAAAAGTGTAAAGGGTTAAATTAGCAATTTAAAAGGGTAGTCATTGCAGTGTCACCTGTCAATCTATCTTTGTTATCATGGGCGTCAGTTTGGTTTGAAATGTGCTGGGGACAGAGACGCATTCGGAAGTGCATTTTCAGAAGTGCTGGGTACAATGACGTATTAATTTTTTTTTCTCTCTTTCGCGCAGGTTATGTTTTCAAAGACGATGTCCTGTAGCTCAGGCACGGCCCCACTTTTCAACAGGCTCACCCAAAACTTTCACACACACAAAAAAAACCTTTTACTATATTCTAATTTTGTCAATAATTATAAAAAAAAATTGCCAAAAGCTCATAATTTGTGCTCAAGCGCACGACCGCACGCATAAAGCTTGCCACAAAGAACCGGTAAAAGTAATGATTATAAATGCGTCTAAATACGCTGTGAATGTGAATGTGCATTATACGCCGAGTTTCGGTTAATTTATGAGACGAACTCCAATTCACTCGCCGGCGCCTCCATGTCGTGATTCTGCTATATTTACTTCTTATTTATTAAATAAATCCAGACAATTGGTTCATGAAACATTGATTAAAATTAAGATATAATTAATATAAAACGAAAATAAATGTAAAGAAAGGCAGCTGTTCTGTTTGAGGTCTCTGTGAAAGTTTTAAAGAAGTCGTTTAGTGCCGCTTTCAGAACGCTCACGTCCGTAAACGAGAACTGACACGTTGTTTTTTCCCTCATAAATGCGAACAGAAAAATCAATAAAAAATGTATTATAGTGTTTTTTTTTTTTGCTGGGTCAGACAATGATTGCCAAATTTCTCTCTCACATTGCTCCTCATAACCACTGAAAACGGTCCAAAAAATCGAACCAAAAGTCAAATTAATATGGACGGGAGTTAAAAGTGGTGGGTGCAAAATGACTCATGACGAAATCTGGTGGTACGATATCACCGCATCCCCGAAATCGACGCCTATGTCTGTTAGCTTTATTTTATTAAAGCCTTCTGTGATAAAGTTGATAAATGTCCATGTAATGACACTGTGAATGTGCCCCTGCTGTGTGAGTTCCACCTTGATGGCTGCATACATGACCGCCCACAGTAGGCTACACTGAAAATAAATAAATAGGTCCCACTTTATATTAGGTGTGTCCTTAACTATTATGCTCTAACATTTAAATAATTAGATACAACAATACAATGCACTTATTGTGTACCTAAAGGCTACATGTTTTTACATTGTACTTGTATTTGAAAAGTTCAAGTTTTATCAACTTCGTCTGCTGTCTAAAGTCAAATTTTTCCTTAATCATCAAACTCTAGAGATGGCAGTTCATGCTTTTATCACCTCACGTTTAATTCACTTTACTGCAGGATTTCAAAGTCTCAAATTGCTCATCTTCAATAAGTGAAAAATGCTGCTACAAGATTCCTTTTCAACAGCATTAAAAGCGCCCATATCACCCCAATTCCGAGGTCCCTTCATTAGCTGCCCATTGATTTCAGAATGGATTTTAAAATCTCTTTTAAGTCTCTTCTAAAAACGCACTTGTTTCACATGGCCTATAATTAAGGTTGGTTGGTTTTTACTATTTTCCATTGAGTCTGATACTGTTTTGCCACTGCCTGTTATTTCCATTATATATTTGAGTCTGATACTGCCTTGCCACATCTGATTTACTATTTTTTTTAGTTTGATACTGTTTAACCACTCCTATTTTTCCATGTTATGTCTGAGTCTGATACTGCCACATCGGTATTACTATTTTATATTTGAGGCTGATACTGTTTTGCTACTCCTCTTTTAAGGTTGCTCTTTGCTTTGTTGCGCTTATTTGTGTTGTGATGCAGGTATTATTTCCCCATAATTTTGCTGTTCTATAAAGCATTTTGGTTAGCCAGTGGATGTTGTAAAATGTGCTATAAAAATCAAATTAACTTGAACTTGAAAATACTTTTATGTAATTACAGCTGTATTTATTTTTTGTAATTACATTTATGATTACACTGTTAACCTGTCCCTTACTTCTCGACCCACCCTTAAACCCACCAAACCTGCCCCTAACCTTACCCGTATCCCACCTCAGTGTTTTGCAATACAGTATGAACACAATAAGTACATTGCACTTTTTATATGTAAGTACGTAGTGGTTAAAGACATCTAATATAATGTGAGACCATAAACTGCAACACAAGAGGTAAACTTATTTTAAGTAATGAATCACAAGAAAATCATACTGATGTGTTTTGGTGATTAAACCACATGCTCTCATTACCTGTTACAACAATTTTCTGTTTTGAAACAATGAATTTAACAATGAACTCTAATAAAAGAATGAGATTTTGTTAGAATGTTGAACTGTGTTATAATGTAATCAGTAATCAAATGTAGTTTTATACATAATAGTACCTAAAGCAAATAATGAAAAACCCCTCAACAATTAGAAGCCTCCTGGGACCCAAGAAAGACTTTTGTCTACTGTAGTGGACATTATATTTTAGTGAATTTCTCACTAGAGGTACACCCCTCTAAGCTCACACAAATGGTTACACCCAAGTCTTCAGCAGCCAATGACACGGACCCGTTCATACTGATTTTTAACGCGTATTTCACGCGTATTTCACGTGTAAAATACACGTGAAATACGCGTATTTTACACGTGAAATACGCGTTGATTATGGCACGCGTATTTTTCACGCGTATTTCACGTGTAAAATACGCGTGAACTACGAGTGACATAATCAACGCGTATTTTACGTGTAAAATACGCGTATTTTACACGTGAAATACGCGTGAAATACGCGTTAAAATTCGCGTGTTTTTGGCCCTAAAGGCTTTCCATACAGGCAGCGCTCTCTCTTTTGACTGGCTGAATGGTTTAAACTAAAGCATTCGCGTGAATAAGAGCGGGATCATGTAACACTAGCCAAAGGATGACAAAAAATAACAGATGCTGCGTTAACAGCCCTAATTTGTTTATTTCATATAAAATCGCAGTATTTTGCGTCATATAATCGCATAGGCTTGACATCGCGATTACGATTGCGATACGATTAATCGTGCAGCACTACTTAAAACCATTTTAAACCGCGACTGGAATATGATACAAATACTCGATGGTGGTTTAAAGTGAGCTTTAAGTAAAAGTGTAATATAACTTGATCTAATCCACCTGTTGCAGGAGCTTTTCTAGTTCATAATCTCCTTTGTTAATATATATATATATATATATATATTTTCTTTTCTAACAAGACTTAAGATAATAAGTGGATCTTGATACTATGTACAAACTAAACCACCTGGATCCTAGAACTGCGGTCCTGAAACCGCAGCCGCCGCTATACCATCCAGTTCGGTAGGTGGCGCTGTCACAAAAAACTAGGGTCCTGAAACTGCGGTCCTAAAACTGGGGTCCTGAAACTGCGGTCCTAAAACTGGGGTCCTGAAACTGCAGCCTCCGGTTGTGCAGGAACATACTACTGGACATCTCTCACAGAAGATACATATTTTTAAAAAGTTTCTTTTTCCCCATTTGTTGTAAAGTACAGCTGGCCTTTCATCATAATTAATATCACAGTTTATATCAGTAGTTTTTATTTTATTCTATTTTCCTGGTTTTCTTTTACCGTTTAAAAGGCCGGCCCGTAGTGAGGAACAGAATGGTTGACAAAAGGATTCTTATTATTGTTTATATTCCAGATCTGTATTGAAATTAATTGCCCAACAGTGCACTGCTAAGTGGACTTCACAGGATATTCAGACATTTTAAGTGTGGTTCCAGATTGTTGGAAGAGTACATTTTCAAAGTGAAGAGCACTGCAAATGGCATTGGGAATACATTCACATAGGTAAATCATTTCACAGGAAGTGGAGAGGGAAGTTTACCCAGATCATGCGCTAAAATGAGTTGTGGGTCTAGCACTTTTGATTCACCTCAAGTGTGGTTTCACAACAGTCTCTTATATGCTACACGATTTGTCAACCGTTAGATATTTTGGACTATTCTATTCTATATTCTATATTCTATATTCTATCGCAGTTATGCTCATTTGACATTGCTGTGCTGCGTGGTCACAAACGCTTATTTGCATGCGTTTTTTAGCATTGCGGTTTAAAAACAGGTGATTTTACTGAGTCATTTATGTCTTAAGTGAACGTAAACAGTTGAGAAAGAAAATGCACGAGTATATTGGATCTGTGCAGTCGGTCTTAAAGTGACAGAGCATCCAAATCTACCTGCTGTCGTTATAAAAGCTAATCAAACAACAAAAAAGAGAGAAAATCTCTCAATGCTCTTGACTGAATCACTTTTGTAACTTTAATAAGAATAAATGTATATTTAATTTACACATTAAAGACTATGCATTGTTTTTTATGCATTTGATTACTTTATACATTTTATTTAGTATTTCTAGTGCATGAAGTTTTTTCAGGTAGGTTTATTTCATTTGTGTCTTTGTTCTGTTGTAGTTTTGTTTTCTTTGCTCTTTCTTTATTACTGTTTGCTTGTTTTCTGTAAGCTTGGGTTTATTTAGGCTAGTATTGTTTTTTTAAATGAAAATGGTGATAACAATTATGAAATTTCAATGGTATAATTTTTTATATACCATAACCAATATATACAATATACCAATATCATAACTTGTATTTAAGGCAAAAATAACTGTATTGGTGATTATATATCGTTATTGTAAAATAACATGACTCCTATCGTGATATAAGATTTTGGTCATATCGCCCACCACTAATATGACATTATATTTTGTATTGTATACAATTGTGAACACTGTGTAGGATCCCTGTGAATTGGAAGGCAGCTTATAGTTAAAGGCTCATGCATATCCTTGAAACATTGAGTGACAAAGCATTAAAAATATATCCACCCCTTTTTTAGTACAAAATACACTTGATACTGGTGTTTTCCCCAGCCACATCAGTCTACGTTAAATTAACTATCATAAATGACTTTGCTTAACACATTTCAGACAGTGAAGTGTTTGCTATTTTCATTGACTATTGTTAAATGTTTGCAGAAAGTGCTACATTCTTAAACACTTTTAGAAGCTGTGATACATTAATTGTAAGTTATAACATGGTCTCTTGACCTCATCTTCACTCTCTCTCTCTTTCTTCCACCTTCCAAATGCTTACGCCCAGTGAGATGACGTCACCTTAGATGTGCTCGCAGCCACACAAGTCGGCTTGCACAGAGACTCGGTGTATTTTAGTGTGAATAATGTGACACTATTTAAGCCCATTTTTCAGAAAGAGAGAGAATAATAAACAAAGGCTAACTTTGTTTTATTTGTTTGGGGTCCCAGACAAATCCCACTGGTGTAGGGCTATGGAAAAATATGAATAATGTACATTCATCAATAATAATGCTTTCATTCATTATAGTGCAATATAATGATATATATAATAGTGTTTATTCATGTTTTATATCTGGGGTCTATATCTAGTTTAAATAGTTGAAAATCAGTTTTCATAGATCCTGATACCATGATGTTAAGTGTTTTTTGTTCTTTTTAAACCATCTTTGAGTCTCTCAGAGCCCAACAGAACATTAGGTTTAATGCTGTTTTGTATAAAGTGCAAGTTCCTTTGCAGGACAGGCTGTTTGTTTGTTCTATTCATAGACCTGTTTGTGATCATAAATGTCATAGCATGTTTCCCATGACTATTGATGATGACCAGGCAGGCACAGATGGAATCAACTGGCTTTTCTGCATTTTCTGAAATTCAAAGAGAAAATCTATGGAATGGATTTAAATATGGTCAAATTTTTACTATTACACTTATAAATGAGGTCAGTAAGATTCTAAATATTTTTGAAAGAAGTCTCAGATGCTCATCACCAGAGCAGCATTTGATCAAAAATACAGTTAAAACAGTACAATTACAAAATATTATTACAATTTCGAATAGTGTTTGCTGTTTTAATATATTTTAAAATGTAATTTATTTCTGTGATGACAAGGCAGAATTTTCAGCATCATTACTCCAGTCTTCAGTGTCACATGATCCTTCAGAAATCATTTTAATATGATCTGATGATTTGCTGCTCAAGAAACATTTATTAGGGGCCAAGCACCGAAGGTGCGGAGGCACCTATTCAGGGATGGAAATTAGCACCCGCCACCAGCCAAATGCGAGTGATTTTCAAGGGGCAACCTCCCCGTCTCTCTCTTGAAGCCAACACGGAAGTGAATTAAACTGCAATTCATCAAGTGGCCGCTTGAGGCTGACTGCAAAAGCGAGTCAAATCTGTATCTACCCCATGTTAAAATGTCTAACTTCACAGCAGAAAAAAACGTTTACAGCCTGGTGGCAAATAGTTTTTTTGGTCTATGTGCTAATTTTGCCCTTCATGACGACTGTGAGGGGGGTACATTTTTTTTACAACTCATCTGTTTAAATTATATTTAAACCTTAAAGTTCTGCATAATTAAGGGCGTGGCCACTTGAGTGACAGGTGGATTGCAGCTGCTTTCACTGCTAGTCGTTTGTCTGCTGTCTGTTAGCGTCACCCTCAGCTGTGTTTCTGCTTTTTCCAGGATTATTTCATACAATTTAATACATGTATTATACCTTCGCCCGTGCACGCCGTTGGATTCCGTCGTGTTGAGTATGGAGAGAAGGACCAGTGTTTCCAGCTGTTTCCCTCACATGGACTAATGGATTTCTGATGATCTCAGTGCGTTCTCTCCGTCCATGCAATAGATGCACACCCTTGAATGAGCGCGGATTTCTAGTTCATTTACTTGAACTTCTGAGGTAATATCTTTGGTTTGACCCATCTGAGAAACTGAGAGGCGGCCAAAATCAGAGAATTAAAGCTCTTTACGAACTTGACGTGAGATGCCGACTGACATATGTGCTTGAATCACTGTCACTCACATGCACAAGCTTAGAGCAATATTGTAAGTTACTAATACATTTTTAACTAGCAGAATAATAATGCATCACGATACACATAGTTGACTGCTTGTATGTTGTGAGAAATGTGTGTGATCTGTGTTATGTACTGTTGTATACATGCTCTTAACCTTGTGGGATTAATAAAGTTGATAAAAAAGTAAAGTAAATAGTCTCACTTTTAGTTACGTCTTAACTATTATAATATTTCGTAGGGCAAAAACATGAACTTTAACCATTGACTTTTTCATTGACTTTACTTTTTCAATCGGCTGTCACTTCAGCGTGAGGGCAGTAGCATATCATTAGTACCTCAACTCCACCCACGTCCCGCCTCTTTGCCCATTTTAATTTATCCGGTAGTGACGAGAGGTGACGCACTGCCAAGATAGACTAACGCTACTTTTGCGTCATCGAAGGGTAACGCCCCCTTTTGGGGGAAAACAAACGGATTCCCCTGAGAACAGAACTCGCTCTAGATCTGCAAAGTTTCTTGATAGCAAAAATGGCACAAGCTTAAAGAAGCTACTGGATACGGGGTTACAGAGGTGTCCCTTTGAAATGGTCAAAAACTGTATTAAAAACTGTATTTCACGCAGTGGCCAAATATGGACTATTCAGACATCTACCACTATCTCGTAGAATCACCAAGTAAGTAACGTTAGCCTATTTTTTTGTCATTAACACACTCACAGTACGACAAACTAGACGATGAGGCCATGTCACTTGGATCATATTTAACTTGATTTAAGCTATTGACATAGTTTTGTTGTCTACTAGCTATACTAGTTTGAAAGACGAAGCTGCTAGCAGCTAACGTTACGTGATTAGCTATCACTAGGCACGCTACTTTGGCCGTTAACTGATTTTACTGTTGAAATAGTGGCAGGCTAGGACTAAAGTGGACTTGGCTGGTTTCTGCTTGTGTCAAGAAAGTGCTTTAGGCCTAACTGTTATATGACTTTTCGATGACCACTGCTCTGGGCTACATGTAACAACACGAACGGCAGTAGATCAAGCCTTCTAGGCTAGATAGGATAGCGTAAAACATCCAATTTGATAGCCCCATACATACATACATTGGTCCTATACATATTTTGCCGTACACTGTAAACCTTTTTATAACTTTCAAAGTACTTGCACTTTCTAGACACAAGCAGAAACCAGCCAAGTCCACTTTAGTCTTAGCCTGCCACTATTTCAACAGTATAGTAGGGCCTATAGCTAGTCGACAACAAAACTATGTCAATAGCTTAAATCAAGTTAAATATGATCCAAGTGACATGGCCTCATCGTCTAGTTTGTCATACTGTGAGTGTTAATGACAACAACAACAAAAATAGGCTACTTACTTGGTGATTCCATGAGATAGTGGTAACGTTAGATGTCTAAATAGTCCATATTTGGCCACTGTGTGGGGTCATTAATACAGTTTTCGACCATTTCAAAGGGACACCTCTGTAACCCTGTATCCAGCTCTTCTTTAAATACCGCTCACGGTCCTCGGCCGGCAAAGAGAGTGTGTTTGTGCCATTTTTGCTATCAAGAAACTTAGTTTGCAGATCTAGAGCGAGTTCTGTTCTCAGGGGAATCCGTTTGTTTTCCCCCAAAAAGGGGCGTTACCCTTCGATGACGCAAAAGTAGCGTTGGTCTATGGCGACGACCGGCCCCGCCCACTTTAGACTTCAAAAACGCTCTTCAGAAACCTACGGGTGACGTCACGGATACTACGTCCATATTTTTTTTACAGTCTATGGTGATTTTGTGTTGTGGCGGGTAGACTCGCTTCACCTACCGGCCACCGTGGCGGGTAAATAAAAATAGCATACTGTTTCACCCGGACGGCGGACACTTTTAGAGGAGGCACACCTTCAACACCCGCGCGCTTCTTCCGTCGAGGCTCGACGATCGAGGGAAGAAAACGTGGGAGAGCTAGAGGCGGTTTGCCGTCCAAAGGGAGAACTAGTTAGCCGCGAGCGCATGGTGTATTTTTAGGGCGGGGTAGCTCTCTTGTGTCGTAAAGAGCTAGCCGCCGAACATCTACCCGCGCGCTTCTTCCGTCGAGGCTTGAGCGCGAGAGGTGGGCGCTAGCCGCGAGCGCATGATGTAAATATGACAGAACAGGCATACCGTAAAACTTCAAATAATAGCCTGGGTGGGCTTTTATTTTCCCAAATCGACGAACTGCATCGGCTTGTATTTGAGACGGGCCTTTATAATTTAGTGTTGAGATGTTGTTCCTAGAGTCTCTAATCACTAAAAATCCCCAAATGCTCCACGTGAAACTGCGGTCTTCCGACCTTTTACTATCGTGTCCATTGATTTTGATTAATATGCGCGAGGGAGAGAGAGCAAGACAGTGCTCGTGTTGTTTGAAGACGTGAGAGTGCGCGCGCGCGGCCGGGGCTCTCTCTCTCTCTCCCTCTCTCTCTGCTTGTTTGTGCCCTGTCAAGCGCAGCAGTCATTCTATTCTACATCACTCACCGATCAAAAAAGGCTTTGGCGGCGCCAAAAAGCGGACGATCTGACAGGTTTTAGAAGATTAAATACAACCCGAAACTAAAAAAGCCTTTATTTACCCAAACCTGTCGCCACACCAGGCGTGTAAAAGAGACAGGGGTCTATTTGGGACTTGGCTATTATTTGAAGTTTTTACGGTACTCTCGCAGAGAGAGCAACCTCCAGCAATGAGTGCGGTTTAGCATCGGTTCAGTTTTTTGTTTAATCTGCCCTACTCATTTAACGAAATGTATACCAGTTCATGGTTTGTGTGTGTATAAGAGAGAAAGAGAAAATGAGATTAAATAAACTGGTTAAGTATTGTAGATCTTGTAGTATTAATTTTCACATGCAGTTACACATTGTCGGTTAAAAACAAGAAAGTGGCTGGTAAAAACATTGAGTGGCTGGTGGACAAAAAAGTGAATTTCCATCCCTGCACCTATTGTATCTGTTCCGGTTCTTATTAGGGGCCAAGCACCGAAGGTGCGGAGGCACCTATTGTAACTGTTCCCGTTCTTATTAGGGGCCAAGCACCGAAGGTGCGGAGGCACCTATTGTAATCGTTAGCGTTCTTATCAGGGGCCAAGCACCGAAGGTGCGGAGGCACCTATTGTATCTGTTCCGGTTCTTATTATTAGGGGCCAAGCACCGAAGGTGCGGAGGCACCTATTGTATCTGTTCCGGTTCCTATTATTATTATTATTCTTCCGACTGGGCGTCTATGGCAGCCCATAGATCCGTTTGCGGGAAAGTTGTTTTGGTTTGACATTCTGATAGAGGACAGTCCCAACATCAATTGCACCAATTTTGGTGTCTCTAACTCATTGCCTCTAGCGCCACCACCTGTCCAAAGTTTCACTTTTATTATGCTAATAACTTTTGAACCGTTAGGCCTATCAACAAAATTCTTTTTTCCTCTGATTCCTGAGCTCATGACTATTCGATCGCACCCTATGACGTCATTTTCCGTCATAAAAATATGGCCGCCATTTTGAATTGTCCAAAAAACCTACTTTTGCGAACTTGTCCTAGACGGTTTGTCCGATTCTCACCAAAATTACACCAGATCATCTCCAGGCAGTGCCGACAAAAAGTTATGGAATTCAAGTCGATTCGTCAAACCGCTTTCGATAAACGCGCAAACAAATTTTACGTAGCGCTTGCGAAAACAGACGTAAGGCTGTATCTCCGCAACGCTTAATCGTATTCAGACCAATCTTGGTACATGTCATCACAAGCATGACCTAAAGCTACATGCTGCGTTTCGGCGCAGCGTCACCTACTGGTCCGGAGATATGAAAAATGGCTATTTTTGCTCAGAACTTCTGAACGGTTTGTCCAAAAATCATAAAAGTGGTCTCGTTAGATTCAGGGCGTCGTGCCGAGTCGACTGATATCCAATTTTCCCAGATCGGCCATTTTGGCTGTCGGCCATTTTGAATTATGTGCTAAAATGCTGTATTTTTTGAACGCATTAATGAATTGTTACGAAACTCGGTATGGGTCATCAGTACGATGCCCTGAAGGAGCCTGAGAAGTTTCGAAACAGCGCCACCTAGTGGTAAAATGTATTTTTCAAATGCTTATAACTTTGGATGTGGTCGACTTATTTTCACGGGAGTCATCTTTTTGAGTTCCTGAATCGTTGCCGAGTCCAACGATACCAAACATGCTGGGTATCGTCTTACGGTTTGTGTAGCGTTGCGATTTAGCGCTTAAAAAACATTTGCCGATATCTTCGAAACCGCTAGTCCGATCGAGACGAAACCACCGTCAGAAAATTGGAAACATATATCGATAGTCATACGCCAATGCCCAAATGCCAAAATATTGATAGTAAGGGGTCGTAAAATTCAATCAAAGTCATGTGTCAGTCATTTTTTACGTGTTTTTTCACATAAATGTCTATAACTCTGAAGTGAATTGAGATATCTTCACCAAAATTGACACACAGATGTAGGGGCTCACTCTGAGGACACATGAAAAAAATTGTAGGACTGAGCCTCTTGGTGGCGCTATAATAGAACAAAACATGAAAATCCCATTGATTTCAATGCAGTTTTGTGATGTGAAATGCCATACATAATGAACACATTGCTGTAACATTACGAAACTCAGAATTTGTTACCAGCACCTTGCCTTGAAGGTACTCAAAAGATTTCGAGACAGCGCCACCTGTTGGTCAAAAGTTAAAATTAAATTTCCAAAAATGCTAATAACTTTTGAAAAACTATGGTTATTGTAATGACACTGGTCTTAATAGATTCCTTGGGTCATGCCGAGAACATAGATACCAAGTTTGACGTATTTGGACGAACTTCCTATCCGCCATCTTTATTTACTTTCAAAACCTTCTTTTTCGAACTTCTCCTAGACCATTCGTCCGATTTTCACCAAAATCGAATCATATCATCTCCCGACTGTGCTGACTGAAAGTTATGGATTTCGTGATGATAGACGAAACCGTTTTCGTATACCGCAGCAGCAAAGTTGAGACATGCTGCCAAAATGACTATTAAGTCTTTATCTCTGCAATGCCTTGATATTTTGACACCAAACTTTGTATGTGTCATTGTCACCTCACTCTGACCACATCACATCGATTTCGTAACTGCGCCACCTATTGGTCGAAAGTGATAATCCATTAAATCATCTTAAAAGTTACTGTATATATGATTTTTTAGCCATTTGCCCAAAATTCTCTTAAAATGTCTTTAATTGCTCCTTGCTGCAATTGGTCTGCCACTCCCACCCATGAGGGCATCTGTTGCTGGTTCTTGCGCTTGGCCCCGGTAATGGCTGCTTGCAGCTATATTTCTTCTTCTTCTTCTTCTTCTTCTTCTTCTTCTTCTTCTTCTTCTTCTTCTTCTTCCGACTGGGCGTCTATGGCAGCCCATAGAACCGTGTCCGGGAAAGTTGTTCCGGTTTGACATTCTGATAGAGGACAGTCCCAACAGTAATTGCACCAATTTTGGTGTCTCTAACTCATTGCCTCTAGCGCCACCACCTGTCCAAAGTTTCAAAATCTTTATGCTAATAACTTTTGAACCGTAAGGCCTATCAACAAAATTCTTTTTTCCTCTGATTCCTGAGCTCATGACGATTCGATCGCACCCTATGACGTCATTTTCCGTCATAAAAATATGGCCGCCATTTTGAATTGTCCAAAAAACTACTTTTGCGAACTCGTCCTAGACGGTTTGTCCGATTTTCACCAAAATTGCACCAGATCATCTCCAGGCAGTGCCAACAAAAAGTTATGGAATTCAAGTTGATTCGCTTAACCGTTTTTGATAAACGCACAATTTAATTTTACGTAGCGCTTGCGAAAACAGACGTAAGGCTGTATCTCCGCAGCGCTTAATCATATTCAGACCAAACTTGGTACATGTCATCACAAGCATAACCTGAGGCTACATGCTGCGTTTCGGCGCAGCGCCACCTACTGCGTTTCGGCGCAGGCCATTTTGGCTGTCGGCCATTTTGAATTATGTGCTAAAATGCTGTATTTTTTGAACGCATGAACGAATTGTTACGAAACTCGGTATGGGTCATCACTACGATGCCCTGAAGGAGCCTGAGAAGTTTCGAAACAGCGCCACCTAGTGGTAAAATTTATTTTTCAAATGCTTATAACTCTGGCTGTGGTTGACTTATTTTCACGGGAGTCATCTCGCTGTGTTCCTAAAACCTTGCCGAGTCCAACGATACCAGACTTGCCAGGTTTTGGCATATGGTTTGTGCAGCATTGTAATTTAGCGCTTAAAAAACATTTGCCGATATCTTCGAAACCTCTAGTCCGATCGAGACGAAACCACCGTCAGAAATGTGGAAACATAGGTCGATAGCAATACGCCAATGCCCAAATGCGAAAATATTGATAGTAAGGGGTAGTAAAATTCAAACAAAGTCACGTGTCAGTCATTTTTTACGTGTGTTTTCATATAAATGTCTATAACTCTGAAGCAAATTGAGATATTTTCACCAAAATTGACACACATATGTATGGGCTCACTCTGAGGACACATAAAAAGAATTGTGGGACTGAGCCTCTTGGTGGCGCTATAATAGAACAAAACATGAAATTCCCATTGACTTCAATACAGTTTTGTGATGTAAAATGCTATACTTAACATATGCATTGCCGTAACAATATGAAACTCAGAATTTGCAACCAGCACCATCCCCTGAAGGTACTCAAAAGATTTCGAGACAGCGCCACCTGTTGGTCAAAAGTTAAAATTACATTTCCAAAAATGCTAATAACTTTTGAATACATCTGCCTATTTTAATGACAAGTCAAGTCAAGTCAAATATATTTATATAGCGCTTTTCACAATACAGATTGTATCAAAGCTGCTTGACAGTATCAATCAAAACAACTTAACAATGTTTGTTTATTACTGGAAAAAAAAGACATCCAAGTTTGGTAGAGCTGATCAATGGTATGATTGGTTAATTAATTTGAATATCCCCAACTGAGCAAGCCAAAGGCAACAGTGGCAAGGAACCGAAAAACTCCATCCAGTGACCTAAAGGTGTCCTAACACACCATCAGATGACCCTATGGAGAAAAAAAAAACCTTGGGAGAACCCAGGCTCAGTTGGGGGCCAGTTCTCCTCTGGCGTTTATGAAACTAGAGGCCGAATTTACAGTAACTGTAAGATAAAAAATTTATATGAATGCCTGGCTAAATAGATTTGTCTTCAGTCTAGTTTTAAACTGGGAGAGCGAGTCTGAGCAACGAACAATATCAGGAAGGCTATTCCAGAGCTTCGGAGCTAAATGTGAAAATGCTCTGCCTCTTTTGGTGGATCTGAATATCCTAGGAATGACCAGAAGCCTCAAATTTAGTGATCTTAAAGAGCGCGATGGATTGTAGGGCGATAGAAGATCCGTTAAATAGACTGGAGCTAGACCATTTAGAGCTTTATAAGTCAAAAGCAATACCTTGTAATTAATACGGAACTTTATAGGTAACCAATGAAGTGATGATAAAATCGGTGTTATATGATCATATTTTCTTGATCTAGTAAGAACTCTAGCGGCTGCATTTTGGACTAACTGTAGCTTGTTTATTGAAGATGCAGGACAACCAGCTAATAAAGCATTACAGTAATCTAGTCTCGAGGTCATGAATGCATGAACTAACTTTTCTCCATCAGAGACTGATAGCATATTACGTAGCTTAGCAATGTTTCTAAGGTGGAAAAAGGCGGTTTTTGTAACATATGAAATATGCTTTTCAAAAGACAGGTTGCAATCTAATGTAACACCCAGGTCTTTTACTGTAGCGGATAAAGTAACAGGGCATCCTACTATGTTAAAGTCGTGCTGTGAAAGGTTTTGTGGACGGTTTTTACAACCGATAAGTATTACCTCTGTCTTGTCTGGATTTAATAAAAGAAAATTACGCGTCATCCAATCTTTTATATCTTTAACACAATCTGTCAATTTGGATAATTTAGCGTATTCATCTGGCCGTGATGAAATATATATTTGAGTGTCATCAGCATAACAATGGAAACTAATTCCATGTTTCCTTAGAATATTACCAAGTGGCAGCATATATATTGAGAATAATAAAGGGCCTAACATAGATCCCTGCGGCACTCCATAGTTTGCCGAAGTTATGATCGATTTTTCTCCATTTAAATAGACGAAATGGTAGCGGTCAGATAAGTATGACCTGAACCAGCTTAATGCTTGTCCTTGAACACCAGTGTAATTTTGTAGTCGATCTAAGAGTATTGTGTGATCTATAGTGTCGAACGCAGCACTAAGATCGAGTAAAACTAGTACTGAGATACAGCCTTGGTCCGAAGCTAATAGTAAATCATTTGTGATTCTAACAAGCGCAGTTTCAGTGCTATGATGTGGCCTGAATCCAGTCTGAAACTTTTCATAGATGTCGTTTTCTTGCAAGAAAGAGCGGAGTTGACTGGACACAACTTTTTCTAATATTTTTTACATAAATGGAAGATTCGAAATGGGTCTGTAATTTGCTAGGTTATTTGGATCTAAATGTGGTTTCTTAATAAGAGGTTTTATAACAGCCAGCTTGAACGTTCTTGGAACATGACCTAAAGATAAAGATGAGTTAATAATATTGAGAAGAGGCTCTTCCACTATAGGTAACACTTCTTTCAGTAGTTCAGTTGGTATAGGATCTAATAAACATGTTGTTGTTTTAGATGAAGTGATAAGTTTATTTAACTCTTTTTGTTCTATGGTTGTAAAGCATTGTAATTGTTCTTGCGGGGTGATAATTGCGGCTGAATTATAAGGCGCGAGTAAAGATTGAACGTTTACGATTTTGATTCTGATGCTATCAATTTTCTCGGTGAAGAAGTTCATGAAATCATTACTACTAAACTGCAACGAGGTATTTTGTTCAGACAACGTCTGTTTATTTGTTAGTCTAGCCACGGTATTAAATAAAAACCTTGGATTATTTCGGTTGTTTTCTATTAATTTGCTGAGGTGCTCAGCCCTGGCCGTTTTAAGGGCCTTTTTATAACGTGACATACTGTCTTTCCACGCGATTCTAAAGACCTCTAAATTAGTGGTCACTGGTCTTAATATATTCCTTGGGTTGTACCGAGAACATAGATACCAGGTTTTATGTATTTGGACGAACTTCCTATCCGCCATCTTGATTTTCATTGAATACCTACTTTTTCGAACTCCAAGGCCGTTTGTCCAATTTTCACCAAAATCGAATTGTATCATCTCCAGACCGCGCTGACTAAAAGTTATGGATTTCGTGTCGAGAGACGAAACCGTTTTCGTAAAGTGCAGGATCAAATTTGAGGCATGCTGCCATAATGACCATTCAGGCTTTATCTCTGTAATACCTTGACATTTAGAAAATGAACATTGTCACCTCACTCTGACCAGACCACATACATTTCGTAACTGCGCGACCTATTGGTCGATAGTGATAGTCCATTAAATCATATTTTTAGTTAATGTATATGATTTTTCAGCTATTTTGCCAAAATTCATCTATGCTCCTTCCTGCAGTTGGTCTGAAACTCCCAGCCATGTTGGCTTGTCTTGTCGTCTGCTTTTGTGCTTGGCCCCGGTGATTGCTGCTTGCAGCTATATTTATTATTATTCTTCATTCTTCCGACTGGGCGTCTATGGCAGCCCATAGAACCGTTTCCGGGAAAGTTATGAAATTAGGCACACAGATAGAGGACAGTCTGAACTCTCACCCTAGCAATTTTGGAGTCTCTAAATCAATCCCACTAGCGCCACCAACTGTCCAAAGATTCACTCATGTTTATGCTAATAACTTTAGAACCGTAAGGCCTATCAACAAAATTCCCGATTCGATCGCACCCTATGACGTAATTTTCCGTCACGAAAAATTTTCCGCCATTTTGAATTCTCCATAAAAACTACTTTTTCAAACTTCTCCTAGACGGTTTGTCCGATTTGCACCAAAATTGAACCAGATCATCTCCAGCAGTGCCGACAAAAAGTTATGGAATTCAAGTCGATTCGCTTAACCGTTTTCGATAAACGCACAAACTAATTTTACGGAGTGCTTGCGAAAACAGACGTAAGGCTGTATCTTCGCAACGCATAATCGTATTCAGACCAACTCATAACTTCTGAACGATTTGTTCAAAAATCATTAAAGTGGTCTCGTTAGATTCAGGGCATCACGACGAGTCGAGCGATATCCAATTTTTCCAGATCGGCCATTTTGGCTGTCGGCCATTTTAAATTATGTGCTAGAATGCTGTATTTTCTGAACGCATGAACGAATTGTTACGAAACTCGGTATGGCTCATCAGTACGATGCCCTGAAGAAGCCTGAGAAGTTTCGAAACAGCGCCACCTAGTGGTCAAAAGTTCAAAATAAATTTCCAAAAATGCTAATAACTTTTGAAAAAATATGTCTATTGTAATGACACTGGTCTTAATAGATTCCTTGGGTCATGCCGAGAACATAGACACCAAGTTTGACGTATTTGAACGAACTTCCTGTCCGCCATCTTTATTTACTTTCAAAACCTTCTTTTTCGAACTTCTCCTAGACCATTCGTCCGATTTTCACCAAAATTGAATCATCATCTCCAGACCATGCCGGCTAAAAGTTATGGATTTCGTGACGATAGACAAAACCGTTTTTGTATACCGCAGCAGCAAAGTTGAGGCATGCTGCCAAAATTACTATTAAGTCTTTATCTCTGCAATGCCTTGACATTTTGACACCAAACTTTGTATGTGTCATTGTCACCTCACTCTGACCACATTATATCGATTTCGTAACTGCACCACCTATTGCTCGAAAGTGATAATGCAATAAATCATCTTAAAAGTTACTGTATATATGATTTTTTAGCCATTTGCCCAAAATTCTCTTAAAACGTCTTTAATTGCTTCTTGCTGCAGTTGGTCTGCCACTCCCACCCATGATGGCATCTGTTGCCGCTTCTTGCGCTTGGCCCCGGTAATGGCTGCTTGCAGCTATATTTATTATTCTTATTGTTCTTCCGACTGGGCGTCTATGGCAGCCCATAGAACCGTTTCCGGGAAAGTTGTTCCGGTTTGACATTCTGATATATTTATAATTATCATTGTTGAAAACAGTTGTGCTAATAATTTTGTTGAATTGAATTTTGAATTTTGTCATGATTCTTCTTTTTTAATCTTGAACATGTTTATGTTTAATATCCTTATAAAATCTATATACTCCATATTAATATACTACTCCAAGAGTAAGAGAGGATGTGTGTGTGTGTATATTATAGGGGTTATTTAGCTAAATGGCCTTTGTGGTTGAGCAGGTTTTGCTTAGTCTTGCAGTCAACGTACTCTCCTCAATTTTTCACTAACAAGATTGAGTGTGTAGCACAAGAGCAGGAATCGAGACAGGAAGAACAGGAGGGTTGGTGCTAGTGAGAGAGAGAGAGAGAGAGAGAGAGAGAGAGAGAGAGAGAGAGAGAGAGAGAGAGAGAGAGAGAGAGAGAGAGAGAGAGAGAGAGAGAGAGAGAGAGAGAGAGAGAGAGAGAAATCCTGGAGTAGCACACATCTGAGGAACAAGAGAGAGCCACTGGGATGCGTTGCCATAACAACGAATTCAGCAGGCCACCTACTAGCTTGTGTGTGTGTGTGTGTGTGTGTGTGTGTGAGAGAGATAGAGGAGAGGATAGAGCAAACATGTGTGTGTGTGTGTGTGTGTGTGTGTCTGTATGTGTGTGCCAGTGAGCAGTGCTGAAGGAGAGTATAAAAAAGGTGTGGATGAAGCTTGCTTGTGATTGGTCACACCTCTCCTGTCTTTGTGTGGAGTGGAGCATGTTGGGTAATTGTCCATCGTCAGAGCCGCCTTTTCTGATGGCTGAGGGAGGGGTCTCTCTGCGCCTCCCTCCATTCTGCTCTCTCTCTCTCTCTCTCTCTCTCTCTCTCTCTCTCTCTCTCTCTCTCTCTCTCTCTCTCTCTCTCTCTCTCACACACACACACACACACATCCTCACACCCACTCTCCTCCCCCTACTAAAGTAAAAACAATAAAATTCATAATGGAGAGCAAGTGAATTTAGCCCTAACATGCTGATACCTCACAAAAACAACACTAGGCTACCAGCCTCCGCTACAGTCACGAATGCTTCTTAAGTCATTTAGACGAGGGTTACGAGCAGCACGTTGCTGCCCGTTCATACTCTGCTTGAACAGTAAGACAGCAGGCTGGGATTTGAGTGATGGTCCTTTGCTTGCCGTACACACAACACACACACACACACACCAGGAGAGCAGCAGCTCCGTGTAGATGATGTCATCCTATCTGCATCCTGCAGTGTTTGCAGTGCAGCTTCAGACCCTTTGTTGCCCTTCATGCTAGACTCGGACCAGTTTTATGCTTTCTTTTAGCATGGTGAGCTAAGTAGCGAAGCATAACATAATCTTTAAAGGTTAAATGAGTTGTTCAGGCTTACAGTTTAACCTCAGCATAAAAAAATATGCTTTTTCTTTCGATATTTTTTGGCTTCTTTCAAAGCACATGAACGGACACTTGATCAGTGTTTATTTTGCTGCTAATCAGTTTGGACATCATCTCCAAGCAATAAAGATTGCTAAAGTGTACAATTTATGATTATTTTATGAACAATGCTATAGAATTATGCATTGTAATGTCATCTCATTCTCACCTTTGACCGAATTGAACTTAATTTCAATATGAAAAACTGTATAAATGATCCATAATATTAATCTTGCCTTGCCAGCAATGGTTTAGATAATTCTGACTCAGTTCTCACTATTATCTCACAATAGTGGGTAATACATGAATTATATAAAATATTCCAATATTGTATTTCATTTTTATTTATTTATTATCCATTATAACTCAAAAGTCATTCCTGGGGCATTTTCATGAAAAAGTGCAAAAGTGAAGTATAATCTCTCAGATGTATTATGTGATATAACATGTTTGATTGCTCTGAGCTGTGTTTCTAGTAAATCCAATATGCATGGGTGCTTTTTTGGGATCAATATTGACGCATGGCCTGGGGTCTTTCTGCCTACGCAGGCAGAGGGGCTTATCGCTGAGTCGTCAGTATAAGGTCACATTTAGCAACATGTGATCACACACCCTGGATGACCCTCATGCTACTGCTGTGACCGGATAACATCTTGAAAGCTCCACGCCCCTCCCTGGCCTTAAACTCCTCTTTTCTCCTCTCTCTCTTAACAGGTCCCACATTAATACTATTGGAGACATCTTGAACCTCAGCATATTTATCCTTAGGGTTTTTTTTTAATTTTGTTGATTGCTTGTTGGGGAACTGATTGGTCCTTAAATGTCACCTTTTTTTAATGCAACACAAACATGTTCTAGTAAAGTAGGACTGAACTTTTTTTTGTGTGTGTGTGTCTCTCTCTCTCTCTCTCTCTCTCTCTCTCTCTCTCTCTCTCTCTCTCTCTCTCTCTCTCTCTCTCTCTCTCTCTAGGCGATGTATCTCCAATCAGTATGTCACCCATCAGTCAGTCTCAGTTCATCCCACTGGGAGAGATTCTGTGTCTGGCCATCTCAGCCATGAACTCTGCCCGCAAGCCTGTCACACAAGATGCGCTGACGGAGCACCTTGCCACCTGCTTCCCGGGTAGCCCTCCAAACACACTTATGTACTAGGGCTGGGAGGGGAAAATGATCCACCTAACTATCGCAATTTTTTTTTACGATAAAAAAAAAAAAAAAAAAAATATATATATATATATATATATATTAAAGAATTCCAGAATCGATATTAATTCATATTAAAGGCACATTATGTAAGATCTAGATCACTGCAGTGTGAAATGAGTCTCATATAGTAGCCGCCGAGCGAACGCACAGAGTAGCAATATAACAACTTTCAACACACTCAAATGTATCTAATATGATAAAACAGCGCTGCATTCAGGGTCCGAAATTAACTTTTTGGCTCACCTGCCACGGGGACTGGTAGATGAAAAAATTAGGGCCGGGACTCGATTAAAAAAATTAATCTAATTAATTAGAGGCTTTGTAATTAATTAATCGAAATTAATCGCATTTTAATTGCATAAATATTTGACCTGAGAACAGTGAGAAGTAATTTTTTTTCACATGGATTTTTAGTATACCATTGAATAATGGCTGAATACATAAGCTTAAGCAACAAAATATTGTTTATTTTTGTTCAACCAAGTCCAGCAGACCAGTGTTTTTTGCCATTAAGTGTAGCAATAGCATATTGCTACACTACACTAATAGCAATAGCGAATTCCTTGTTGCATAGCTTGCACACAACCATGCTCTTATCGACGCTTCCATCCGTTCGTTTTTGTAACAAAATTTCCCATCCACCGGCCAACCAAAGCGATCTCGTCAGCTTCTTCGTCATGAACGGACGGTAGTTGTTGCGGCAGTATAATCGGTCCGCCGAAACTCATCCAGTGAGAAACGTTCCGCGGTGCAAAAATAAGTGCGATTAAAAATAATTTTTTGTGTAATTAATTAACGCGTTAAAGTCTGTAGTTAATTAATCTTAACCGGCCCTAGAAAAAATCCACCAGCCAAGCATATTTTTTACCGGCCAAAATAATAAACAGCCTATTTGTGTCACATATACATACATGCAATTTATACATGGGCTATATTTAAACATTTTTGTCATTATATTTCTAGTCTATTATTTTCCATTTTTACTTTTATTTACACACATATTACACAATTACACAAATTAAAATAATATTTTTGTGGTGGTGCCTATGAAAATAGTTCTGTACAAATGAAATGTATTAATTGTATATTTAATAAAATATATGCAATAATAATATATTATAATTATTTCCAATTTCCGATTATTTTCCAATTATTACTCTGCTTATTTTTTTTACTCCATTTACTCTGACTGATCCGATCAGCAACTGAAGGACTGGAAATATCAGTTGTTTTAACCATTCATTAAAGTGAATCGGTTCAAAGGAGTCATTAGTTCGCGAATTGGACATGTCATTATAGGATGTGTACGTGTTGTGTGATTATCCCGGCAGCTAGGACATCCCACAAGATTTGTGTCAACACAGAAAACATTTAATCACTGGACAGGTTTTTTTCGTTTATTTAAAGTGTGGTTTATGTCAGCTGAATGTGCGGAACGCTTTTCAGAGAAGATAAGGTATTTTAGCACAATTCACACCCAGCGGTAATTCAGGAAAAAAAATATCCGAATACTCCGCATGAAACTATGGTCTTCCGACCTTTTACCATCGTGTCGATTTATTTTGATTAATATGTGCCAAGGAGAGAGAGCAAGACAGCGCTTAGGATACGGTGAAGCCTTGTTTATACTTTCGCCTGGCTCCGAAGAGAAAGAGTGCGCTACCCGCATTTGGCGCTTGGCGGGTGTTCATTTCGGACCCTGGCTGCATTTACCCCACATTCGCATGACCGGAAGAAGCGGAAGCGGTCTGAAGCATAATAAAAGCTCCACTGCTCTCGAGCTGTGTGTCGTGCTTGTCTCTTATTAGAAATCGCTCCAACGGCTTTCATAACGTCAATAAATCTTTAAATACATTACCGGTCAACGATGAATATGATTTCTGCCCGGGTCCCGTCGTATTCTCCACCGGCTGTAGAGGTGAAGACAACAAATCCCATGATTCTGCAAAATCAAGTTGTCATCAAGATATTCCTTTGTTTTGAATAAATGACCTCTAGTGGTGAAAAATTACACAGGGTGCCTTTACATTTCTTTATTTTAGTCTAGACCAGTGGTTCCCAACCTTTTTTTTTGTCTGAGACCCCCTTTTTCCAAATAAAATATTTTAGGGCACCCCTTCACATTTAATGATATTACCGCTCTTGTAAGCTTGCAGAAAGGATGACAAAATATGTTATTTTTAAACGGTATGTTTACTATAACCAGATATGTTTATGCACAAATAATAGCCTATAATATTGAAAATACAATGACAAAAGCATCAGTTGGTCCTTTGTAATTTATAAACGTAAGCCTAGGAGAAGCCTATATATTGGCCCTATTTGAAATCCAAAAACAAAAATATTCACAGTGGTGTGTAGGTAAAAAAAAGAGAAAGAATATAGGCTATTACTAAATGACTGCTGTCTCAATACTTGCAAGTTATTTGTGAGGCTTTATTTTTTACGCTTTTGGCGCTGTAGCGAGCGATAATAAACTTGCGTCTTTCGGAAGAACATTGTAGCCGGAACTACTTCTCTCTGCGTACGTCTATGACGAGTCACGCAGGGACTGTGCTACTCCGCAGTGGCAGCGATCCGAACCAGTGTAAAATAGTCCCAATGTAAACACTTATTATAGGTGTACCATAGTGGTTCAGGATAAGACAAAAACATGGATTGAAAATGGATTCATGATGAACTCGCTCATTATATACATTTTGAACAGAAAAAAGGACTTTTATTTAATGCTCATTGCTCAAAACATTTCAAAATATGACGCGACCCCCCACAGAGCTCGCTGAGGCCCCCTTGTGGGCCGCGACCCCCCCTGTTGAGAACCGATGGTCTAGACAAGGCGGAGGAAAGTTACCTCTTATTTCAGCAGAGGCGGTATGTGTTGAAAACAGTGAGCATTGCATGACGTCCTATCGAGAAAGTGATGAATGGCAGAAGGAGAGTAATTTACGGATATACGACTTGCACCATCATGTATAAGTGTATCATTCAACGTTTCCCCATGGTCTAGAGTTAAAAAAGAAAGCAAAAATCGCAATACACAGGAATATCGAATCGCAATACTTGTAGAATCTCAATTTTTAAAAATCAAAATACATCATATCGGCACACAAGTATCGACTGTATCGTGATAGTAAAAGTTTTTTTTTTTTTTCACGACAAACGTTTTTCCTCTTTACAGTTAAAAACTTCATCAAAATGAGTCCCGTTCACACGGATCCGCGGAAAGGCTAAAAAACGCTGTGTTATGCATGCCAGACAAGTAATTGACATTGTCACTTTGTAAAGAAAGACTATGCGTCATCATTTTCACAGATTCACGTTTTTGAAGTTTACGCAGAGATGATAACTGTATCGATTTCAAAACCCGTTTTCAAAAGCTGAGAAGTTTGCGTTCTCAGGCCACCAAAACGGCATTGTTGTGTACATGTACAGCTGAACAGTTGAAAACGGTGTTATGTAAGCAGCTCTTAAGTTAATTACTAATGATTTTTACAACGGAAATGAATCAAAGTTTTTTAATACTTACTTAAGTTAGACAATGACTTTCTTCTAGAGCTGCTGTACAGCCGAAACAATCTTTGTTGCATTCATTTCCTATTATGACTGTAAAGCTGCTTTGAAACAGTCTGTATTGTAAAAAGTGTTATATAAATGAAGGTGACTAGTATCGAATTTGGAGATAGGTGTATCATCCCAGCCCTATTGTGTACACACACACACACACACACACACACACTTGAGTGCTGTAAAAACTCTCAAAGTATTTTATAATAGACACATTAGGAATTTCCACATTAGGATTTACATATATAACATCATAAAAAGGCTTCCACTTTTGGGGGGATAATCCTTGTCATAAAAAATATTGTCCCTGATAAATTTTTTGGCTTCATTATATATATGCTGAGATTATAGCACTTGGACAAATCCATAATCAGTATTTTTAGGGGAAGGCATTTACAGTAAAGAAAGACTGACCATAATTTTGATTTGTTGAATGAAATGGAAAATATTCATATCCCGTCACAATCAAAATGATTTTATAATAATGTACATTTTATAAAAATATTTTTGGAACAAAATGTGTTTCTAAACTATTGATTATTGTGACTGTTTTGGAGTGGACAATACAATTTGTTTTTCTGCCTTCCTTAATATTATTTCATGGTACTGGTGGAAATAAAATTCATGATGACTATTTTTCCCATGGGAAACTCCAACAGTTTACAGTTTCAGAAAAAAGTGAATGTCCAAAGCAATATTTTTGTATTTTATCAAACATTATTTTTGAATAATTTCTGTAGAATGAGCCTGTTGTACACCTTCTGTTGCCCAGCGATGTTCAGAGAAATCAGTCAATCAATGTGCAAAGTGTGCAAACTTCACCTGAATAGTCTGTCTGCTTTCCTTTAAAGAAAAAAGAAAAAATGAACAGAGGCTCTGGGTTGCGTCATGTTGGTATGGCAACTACCACTGTATGATGTAATGTCAGGCAACACTTAACCCTGACTAGTTACAGCTTATCTGCTCCTTTATCCGTTGTGTGTGTGTTTCTGTGATTAAGAGTGTTGAAAAGCTGATTTGGGTGAAGTGAGGACTTGAGTGCAGCGAGGACACCATGTACCCTGTAGTGCAGTCTACCCTGTTGGTGCTCCTTGTCTGTGAGTTACAGACGATGTTTACTTAGTTTACACATCCCCTCAAAGAAACATCCACAGTACTGAGTCATGTCACAAATCTGATGTCTGTCTTTGAGTGCTTTTGAGCCTAATTCTAATTGTATATAAATATATATTTATAAATAGGATTTTTTTTTTTTTTAAACAAAGTACATAACAGTGGTTCTCAAAATATGATTTTGGACCACTGGTGTGAAATCAAAAAATTTCTAAAAAGGAAAATATCTTCACTTCTTAAAACTGTTTAGAATTGTTTTGGTAGTTTCTCCCAGATTAAGATTTTTATTATTATTATTATTATTATCTAATAATACTATTATTATTTAATATTTTATTTTATTTTATCATCGTTTGAGTTAATCTTATGAAGGAGGACCCCTTTGGTAAGTCACACAATGGCAGTTTTTGTCTTGTTATTACATTGAAGGGCTTACGGACGTGATGATGAAAGATGAGGTAATGGCTGGTTTGTTGTGATTGGTGGTGACATAAATCAGCAACCAATGCTCTTCTTTTGATTGGCCTTCTATAGTTATTTATATATACTCACAGTTAATCCTACTTTTGGCTTGTCAGAACTGTTTTAGATAATACTGACATCAACACTAATCTGCATCTCCCAACCCCCCTCCCCCCTCAAACTTTTTCCTCCACTCTTCCCCACTCTCTATTTTTCACATCTAAGTGTTTGCCTGTTGAGCTATTCCTTTGACAAATTAATTGGTACTGATTGAAGTTGTATTATTATCATATCACATATGTCAGCCAAATAGAAAACATTGTGTCAGCACTTACATTTAGTTTGCACTATGAAAATTTTTATGAAATTTACACATGGTTGTACTTTCTTCAGGTGTACCCACTCCGAGTCCAGAGATCCTGCGGCACACGCTGAACATGTTGGTTCGGGAGAGGAAGATCTACCCCACACCAGAAGGCTACTTCATTGTTACTCCACAGACCTACTTCATCACCCCGTCTCTCATCCGCACCAACAGCAAGTGGTACCACCTGGACGAGCGACACCCAGAGCGACAGCAGCAGCAGCAGCAGCAGCAGCAGCAGCAACAGCTTCAACAGCAACAGGTGCCACCTCAACAACAATGCACATCACCACAATCTGGAACCATCACTCCCTCCACCTCTGGCTGTGTACGAGAAAGGCCTAACCCTAAGAACCACTGCGACTCCTATAACGCCTACCGCGACGAGGTGCCCAGCATTCATACCTCCACAATTCAAAGGAAATCCCCAAAAGAACCCAAAGGAGATCTCCCTTCATACCCACAACCCCCACCCCCTTCAGCTACCATTCAGCACCCACCTGATCCCACCGATAAGAGCAAGAGCATGACCGCCACCTTCTCTTACAAGACAGACACGCTAACCAAGAAGAAGGAGGGCAGTGGTGGGGGCAGCAGTGAGAGGCAGTCTAAGAAGTTTGGGCTGAAGCTGTTCCGCTTGAGCTTCAAAAAGGACAAGACCAAACAGCTGGCCACCTTTTCAGCACAGTTCCCTCCAGAAGAGTGGCCCTTGAGGGATGAGGACACACCGTCGGCCGCAGCGATCCCCCGTGAGGTGGAGATGGAGATCATTCGCCGCATCAACCCAGACCTGACAGTGGAGAACGTGGCCCGTCACACAGCTGTAATGAAGCGGCTGGAAGAGGAACGAGCTCAGCGCCTCAAGGCCAGCTCAGCACAGCACAGTGCCCGCAGTCGGCGCAGCCGAGGTCACCGGCGTTTACCACACGGGAAGTCGCGTTCGCACAGCAAGACGCGAGCCTCTCGGGGAGACCCCTCAGAGGGCTCCAATCTGGACCTCCCAGCAGTCAGCCTGGAGAGGGACTACCGTTTTTTCAGCCATTCTCTGGTACGCTCGCCAAGAGAGGGAATGTACACGGTGGAACGCAGAAGCGGTGGTGCCTATCTTGTCCACAGCAACCCCAACATTCCTGAGTCACACTTTCCTGTCACCCCGGAGTGGGATGTTTCAGGGGAGCTTGCAAAGAGGCGGACAGAGATGCCTTTCCCTGAGCCTTCACGTGGGACGTCACATTCTAGAGTGCACCGGAGTCACAGCCACACTCAGGACCGCAAGTCACGTAATGAGCGGCCCGATAAGGCTAAAGAGCGATCACGTTCTATGGACAACTCCAAGGGCCCGCTGGGAGGTGGGAGCTCCACGCTTGGCACGGCTGAGGATTACGACCGCAGTCCCGATGACAGAAGCCGATACTATACCGACGATGGGACACTAAGGGCCTCCTCTCAAAAGGCCCCACACTATTCATGCATCATGTTTTCTGCTGCCAAGTTTAGCTCGGAAATGTCTGTACTTGATATAGGCAAAATGAGTTTGGATGAATCGAGGCTCTGTAGCCCTCTAGAACGGAACAAGAGCAGGGACAGCCTCCCAGCCTACAGTGACCTGAAGGCCCTGTCGCCAAAGCCTTTGGCTGATGACTACTTTCAGTGCAATACATCGAATGAAACAATCCTTACTGCCCCGCTGCCTCTGTGCAAATCTGACCATGACACTTTAACTCCATCTGACGGAATCCGCAAGAGCTCTCCAGCTGACCGGCAGACACCGCACCTCCCCTCTCCTCACCCCTTGGAGTACAAAGAGGACTCCTCGACAAAGGGGCACAACGGTTCTGGCAAACCCACACCGAGCCAGACACCTGAGCCGATGCCCAATGGACGGTTGATACAGCACCAACACAACACTGACCCAGGGGGCGGGGGAGGTGGTGGTAGCACTGGTGGCGGGGTGGACAAGAGGAAAGAGATTTTCAGTAAGGACACTTTGTTCAAACCGCCACTCAATGTTTTGACTGTGAGCTATGTGGACAGTGGCTACTCAAAGCCAGGCACTTTGCGTAAGACTCCGCATATGAAATCATCCGAGGTCCTTGACACTCTGGAGACCCAACAGCCACCTAGCTCCACCCCTTTGTCTGCTTCTGACCCGGCACCTACAGGCACAGAACAGGGTGCTCCCTCCACATCTGAAGCTGCTTTTGACTATTACAACGTGTCAGATGATGACGATGAGGAGGAGGTAGAGGAGGCCTCCCGTAAAGAGGTGGCCCCGACAGAATCAAAGGGGCGGGCAGGGGCTGGAGATGGTGGTGGAGGTGGTGGGACCATGCAGTGGTTGCTAGAACGGGAGAAAGACCGGGATTTACAGCGGAAATTTGAGAACAACTTGACTCTACTTAGCCCTAAGGAGAGCGAGAATAATAACAGCCAGAAGACTGCTCACTCGGCACGGCTGGACAGCATGGACAGCAGTAGTGTGACTGTAGACAGTGGGTTTAACTCCCCTCGGTAAGTACTTGCTCCATAGAAAGAGGATGCTACAATTGAAAACCCATATTTGAGTGTACATTGTTGATCGTGAACAAGTGTTTAGTGCCTCAATTTATTGCCATTCTTCTGGGTTTTTTTTTAAAGATAATATAATATTATGACATTAAGTCATATTAAGTTAATTAATATAAACTGCTAATGTGCCAGAATCAACTTCTCTTTTCTGACATCCCACAAAATGACATAGTGTTTATGTCTAATGTCTGGTGTTTTGTTTTACTACAGTTTTTAACTAGACTGCACCTATGAAATGCATTTTTGATTTAAAGCACATTGCTGCCATAGGGCTCATTTAATTTCTTATCCCATCTTATACTGAGGTGTATAGCATGGTTTCTCCCTTTTCCTTTGTCAAGGCCACAAACCACCACAGACAGCCTTTAAGTGGGTTTCCCAGGGCTGTGTATGTGTTAGCAAGCCCTTTATGAGTGAGGGTGAGGACTTTTTTCAGTTGCTAAAAATAGACCCCTTGTGTCTGTATGACTCATTCAGAGGGATATGGCAGGAGTAGAATAACTGAGAGAGCCTACATGTTTTGCACATGTGCTGCCTCTACTGCTTACAATACACACTCTTAAGAAAGGCACATCAAATAAAGGGCAATGTACCGTGTTAATATGAAGAAAATTTCTGAATTGATTTTTCACGTGTGTTTTGCCCATATTTTGAATTACACATTGCATTGTGTATTATGGTTGAAGGAAATGTTTGTAAACTTAATGGAAAAGGTACAAATTTTCTGCCAAAATATTGTTTTTCTTACAGTATAGTGCAAGTTTGTGTTTTTTAGATGCACTTGCTGATCCAGGAGTCTAACATTTTTTACCTAATAATGACATTCTGACTCCTCATGCTTTGAGTGATATGCCAGTTCTTGAAAAGCAAGCTCTATACTTAAATCTCATAGAAAAATTCTCTAAACTAAACTTTGCATTAAATTTGTAATGTTTTGAAAATGTGTTTAATGCAATGGACATTTATATGATCAGTGCCTTGTATTGATGATAAAAGTAAAGGGCCTTGAATTTACAAAACCTGTGGCCCAGGCAGTCACATTATTTCTGCACTCCCACACAAATTTGAAGACCCTTTATCTGAGAGTTGCAATGTGGCTGTGCTTTGTTCACGCCATAAGCTTAGTCTATATGTATTGTGTTTGCCTCTAAATTAATAGACCCAAAAAGCTAAGGAGACAAACTGACACAAGTCTCTGATTTTAAGACCCCTAGAAGCCCCTTCTCACACACACACACACACACACACACACACACACACACACACACACACACACACACATACACACACTGAGACCCCAATCATTCACTATTTTCTGGATGACTCATAACATTAGTGATGATGTCATTCTACAGCTCCTGGAAAAACACCAACATAGCTCTTGTGCATAGACACAATTTAGTTTGTGATTGGTGTGAGGTAGTAATGCAATTATACGAAGTGGGACATACAAAAAAAAAAAACTCTGCACTTTTCTCTATGCAGTACTAATGTTAAATACATCCTATCTGAGTTTAACCTTTGTATTTAAAGGAATAGTTTTCCCCCAAAATATGTCATTGACAAATCATTGACTTACTTGTATGACTTACTTTCTACCGTTGCACACAAAAAAGGTATATTGATATACTTTCATTCCTCAGAAAACACAAGACACCATGGAAGTATTACTAAATTAGATCTGACTCAAATAAATATTCAGTTATGAATATGACATTTGCTTCACCTTGGAGAGCTATATGAAGATTTTCAGTAAATAAAGATTTAAATTACAATCTGTTTCCCACAACACTATCATATGGACCTCTTTTATAGTACTTTGATGGTGCCTTATGTCATTGTGTAAACTTCAATACCTGCCTATTGTAATTTAATGGACAAGAACAGGGAAAACGTCAACATTTCTCCTTCTGTTTTCTGTGGAAACATTCTGTGGAATACTGTCAATTAAGACTTTTCCTTTAATCCACTTCTACCTTCAATATAAATATGTTCTTTTGTATATATTATATACTGCTTTCTTATTGTTGGCTTTCAGTGCTTCTGGTTTAGTTGTGCAAATATGTTATTGTTGTCATCAAGATCTAGATCCATTTTTGTACAGCTAAACAATCCTGCAAACCGAGTAAAACCACATAGTGTGAGGTTTTGCATTTTCTCTTTGTGAGGACTTGTGTGACTGTGATATTGTTTTTCATGCCCCGAAATAATCAGTTATCTTGTCTTTAAACCCCTCTTTTTTCTTTCCATTTCTTCTTCTCTGGTCATTTTCCCCACATCTACCACTTTCTCAGCACACGGGAGAGTCTGGCGTCCAACACCTCAAGCATTGTGGAGAGTAACCGGCGACAGAATCCGGCCCTGAGTCCAGGCCACATGGGTACCACCAGCATCGGCCCCCCATTCAGCTTCCGTGCAATCCCAGAGCCCCCTACCACGCAACCTGAGAAACTGCAGAAATCCCCCAACTGCCTTGCCTCCATCACCAGCGTCTGACATGGGCCCATCTGGGTTGACGTAGGGTCAGGGTGATCTGCAATGTTGGGGTGCCTAAGTGCAGGAGGTTGGGTGACTCCCTCCATCAAGCACCTCGACTACATGGGGACTGTTAAACCCGCAGGCATGGCTTCCAGAGACTGTTCCCACAGCATCAAAGGTCACTGCAAAAAAAAGAGGAAAAAGGGGAAAAAATGGAAAAGGAAATTTCTCATCATTGGATTTACCTTGACAAGCAATTAATCAGGAAATTCTGCAGTCGGAATCAACCGTTGTTTTCAAAATAGGCTTGAAGTAACTGGTAATTTAACAATGTTTTGTTTTCAAGAGTATATTTTGTCAGTCACAGATTAGAGATCATCCAGCCAATGGATTAAGTTTGCACGCATTAAGAAGTAGATGCTGATGTGCGGGTCAAAGGTATTAAAGACTTGTAATATTGGTATGCAGTACAATTTTAAAAAATGAGGCATAAAAGCTCTCATCTGAGCAACATTTAATTCATGATTCATAAAGTTGTATAATATTCCTAAAAATAAACTCATTTCTCATGACAGTTAGCTGCATTGGTGAAACAATAAGAATCATACTCATATGCTTATTAAAACAAGTACATAGACTGAATTAGTGGAAAAAATTTTTCTCATTCTGAAATTAAAGATTTTTTTTTACCCAAACTTATTGTGCATACAATTGCTTTGTATGCACCTTTACACTACGTAATGGATTTACCTGTTTCATTAAAGTTAATATTAATCTCAGGTCATGAACAGTTAACTCTCCTAAGAAGAGGTAAAGCATCAGTTAGTCTGTAATCATGTTTCTGTGGATCGTTTCACCAGTCTTTGTTTTTTAAGGGAATAAAACACATTCTCGGTAGACAAAAATATAAATGATTTTAATTACATTTTTGTCAGGTGTAGATTATTTTTATTATGTTGATTCCCTTTTGAAATTAAAACAGCCGTGTGCCAGTGTGAATCCGATACCAAGTCTCATGAACAAGGAGACTTGTGGATGTCATTGTTGGTTTGGAAACATGATTGTCTTCTTCTGTGTAGCTTGATGGCTCTATTTGTTTTCACGAAAGGAGGAGGATGTTGGAAATCGCAATGGCGGGAACACGGGTGTTGTTTCCAAAAACATCCAAAACACTCCAATGAAAGGTCATACAGTTCTCTTCCTTTGGGCCAGTGGGATTCAGAGACTTGGCCCTTTTGCTGCTCTGATAAAACCTTTATTTTGAAAAATGTTCTTTCTTGAGTTGAATCCAGACCACTATGGTGTTTTATTTTCACCTTTGCTTTCCCTGGGAATTGAGCTGGTTTTCATGCCATGTCCCTGACCTAAATGCAAAATATGGTCAACAGATGACATGGTTCAAATTTATGCCACAGCCAACACATTATCTGTATATTCATAATATTCTCAACCTTTTCATGATTTCAATAAATGCTTCTTTTAGGTTGGAACAACTGATTCAGTGAAAATATGTACAAATAATTTTCTCCACTGTTATTTATCGTTCCTATCATATGTCAGAGAGGAACATAGATTACATTAGATTTGGATCTGCCTGTGTTATATACAGTAAGGTTCCAATCCATGAGCAAAAGCCCCTTTTCCAAGATTGAACTAAACATTAAAATACTTTTTGGACTATGGCTTTAACTGTTTGGTGTGCCATCTCAATGCACCAGAACTAACGCTCGTGTCCCTTCTGGTAGTGACTCGGTGAGATTTGGGAAAAAGAGCAGAGCTCATGTCACATCCATTGGTGCTATTATGTGGTGATCCTCCCTTTTTTTTAATCTTTTATTTGCTTCTTTTCCCATACCCTCCACAGTTTCATTGCTTTATGATAAGTGTTCAGGTGGATATCCTCCTGTGGGACTTCTTTTTAACCACTTTCAGCTCGCTCTCTATCACTCGACTATTACCCACACACACAGAAACACCTCCAATCAGCCATGCAAACTACCCTAAACCCCACATACATGCACATAACTAGCTACCTCCACCACCTGTGTAACAACAAGGTAGGGACGTGTACAGATTTGGATTCTTTGCCTGTGGAACACAGCGCTATCAGCCTCTTCTCTGTGAATGTTGACAAGGAGCGGCGGACATTGTAACTAAGAGGACTTATTCTAAAGTAATCAGTATTAAGTGCTGTAGTTTCAACTCAATTTTTCTCAGTTTTTGACAGAAGTGTCTTTTACTTATTTGCAAGTTGTGTATAAATCTGTCTAGCACCACATCTACAAAACATTCCCAATTTTATGTTTCCCCTCCGATTTGTGTAAGAAGCCATTTTCAGTTATCCGCTGCCCCCTTTACATGAATATTTGTTTATCTGCTTCATGATTTCAAGCCCAGTGAGTAACTTCAATCAGTTTGTTGAAAATGCATCTCGACGGAAATCAAGCGACTACAATTCTATATTATAAACAATCACCTCAAAAGATAGAGTATATTAAAATGAATCATGTCAGGCATCCTCCAGTCCTAAACGTTTTGCCCAAATCAAAAATGGTTAATCTGCCTTCTACTTTTTGGCAATACTGAATACAATAGTATTGTTTTCAGTTTCCCACCTAGTATTTGAGAGGTCAGTGGTTAGGGTCCAAACAGCCTCTTAGACCCTGTAGTTGGAGGTGGGATGAAGATTGTGGAAAGATAAAAACCTCATATATGAATGGTTATTTTAAATCATCGCTAGACATCACAGATGTACATCAGAGAGCCACACTAGACAGAGCAAGCTTCTCATAATGTCAGTTCTATAAATAGATTCTTTCTCAAAACATTTCATCAGAACTTTTCTTAAAACAATGATTTAAGTCCAGAAGTATATTTCAGTTCAGTGACAAATACACCTCTGTAGAACTTTAATCACTTTTGAATGGTTTCTGATGGACACTACAAACACATGACCTCCTTTACTTGGCAAGGCTTTGTCAGAGGATGCATTTTGGGTATGTCACATTTTGTGAAATTTAGTTTTAATTTCAAACTCCTTCATCTGGTCATCTTTTTTCCCCCTTTTTTTTGTTGATAGACAAAAGGGAGTAATGCAGCCAAGACTGCCTTGTAAAAAAAACATGTTTGCACTGAAATGCCTGGCCTCTGGTTGCTGTTAAGTCCATCCAAGACGGATGCTTTGTTTATATTGTAAAATATTTCATATGAAATAAAAATGACCATGAAATGTCTTCCCTTAACATTATGGATTTTAGAACCACGTCAGACAACATTGTTTCTAAATGGTGACAGTGTACAGTATCATACTGTAAATGAAATCAACCTGCCATGCTTAGTATAACTTCAAAAGAAAACTGAAAGATATGAGGGATCTTTTTGTAATGTCTATAATATTTGAAAAGAAGTCCCTATTTGTGTAGTAATGGTGTTTCATCGTTGTGGTAGTATATGTGATAAACCCAGTTGGGAGATTGTGTTACTTTTTCAGACAATAAAATAACATGTTTGGTTATATGTTTTGAAATTTCTTGTGTCTTGAAACCTGGAATGTCTGTGTTTGGTTAATATTAACTCAGCAACACATGACATTTCTCTGTAATCTTTTATTCAATTTTTTAGAAAAAATCTTTTGGCATGCCAAAGGAAATTGAAAGTAAGTGGTTCAAAAACGATTGTGTGAGAAGGGCATGGACAGACATTTTTGAGAATTTTAAATACACTCTTAGAAAAAAAGGGTAAAGTGTGGTTCTTTGTTAAACCATGGGTTCTTGACACAATAATGAACCCTTTCGGTTTTATACAAGAAAAAATTATTGTGTAATACTTTCATGTTTAACCATTTTTTTCAAACATTTTTTTTATTAAAACATTTAATTAATCAAAACTTAATCCATGAAATGATGAATCCCTAAAGGATCTATATATATGAAGCAACTAACAGAAACCTTTAAGGTCGATAGAACCTTTTTAAGAGTGTAAGCATTATATTTAGTCCATGTAATCACTTGTTTATGATACATTCCATTTCCCTGTTGTGTTACAGGTTAAACATAACGAATCATTGAATACTAATTGAATATGATTAATGAAAAAATAGCTGAAACATCAGGGCTTCATAGATAAACTTCATGGATACCTGTAAAATTTAATCAATAAATAATCTATCTGTTTTTACTGGAAGACAGCAAATTCAAGTGTTGGTTGTATCTTGCCACCATCTAGTGGCTACACAGTGTAAAACAACTTAGGCCTATAGAATAGAGTAGACTAGTAGATAACGGTTCAATGCACATATAGACTATGGAGCAAAGATTCAGTTTAATTTAAGAGTTACAACAAAACATGCTGATTTGAATCATAGGCCTATATGACAAATATCAACGAGCAGAATCTGATCGACACACATTTTGTTTTAAATGGTCAGACTCAGATGCAGACATATTTGAGACGTTTGAAGTCACATGATGGGGGAAAATTGACGAAGGAAGGACAAGTTAGTGTTGCAAATTAGCTTTAGCTACAAGCACTATGATACACGCATTTGATGGCTGTTGTCACAGTTTTATCTATGTTTCTTTATTGTATCTTTCCTTATACAAATAAAACATTAGGCTAAATAAATAAATGGATAACACTGAAAAGTGTGGGGCTCAAAAATAATTGTCATTTGGAACTCATTTATCGAGTTATATTTATTAATAAAAATATATGTTAATGATTAAACACAAAGTAGGGCTACCCTTCTAAAGCATTATTTTAGTTTTTGCGCGCAGTTATTGTGTGTGTCAATAACTATATTTTGGTGACAAATTGTAAAGAGAGTTACATTCTAAATAGATTGTTTAATTAGCATTAAGACAAACTGTGTAATCTATGGTGTGCAGTTTATCATAATCAATAACCATTGTTACATAGGCTACGTGGTAAATGTTTTTCTTAGCTTGTGAAATTGATATTTTCGTATAACTGATGTTTCAGTAAAGCAACCTGTTTCACTCTCTAGGACACACCAGATGTGATAGGCTACCTGAAATTGTAAAATCAAATTATCAGGTGGCTGTCAACTCAATTTTTATCCAAACCATAGCAATGTGGAACGTATTGATATGCAAAGCAATAACAAGAATTAAAATATGGTTAAGATACACTAGAAAAATATGTTTATTCTGAAAGGAACCATAAACACGTTTCAACCATTAATATGCAACGTTTCTGAACATATTTTCACAACATACTTAGAAAATAAACTTACAGTTTCACATGAATAAGAAAGTGTGAGAGAGAGTCCATTGATTTACTTTCTCCTGGTCTTCGATGCGTTTCTTAAAGGACAGTATTGGCGCGTGTGCGCCCAGTATCCGGTGGCCGCGCAGAAAGGACACACATAATTCCGCAGGATCGGGCAGAGGACCCGTCCGTCTCGGCCTTTCAGTCTGTGAGTCGTGTAAACCTCCTCACTCTCTCTGTTTTGTCGGCAGAAGCCGCAGGTGTCTCGAGGGTGTTCCCGGCTGGAGGAGGAGGCAGTGGTGGTGCTGGAGGCGCTGCTGCAAGAGCTGGTGCTCATGAATCGCTCCGCGGGGGTCACACGCGCAGTTATGGCTTGGCCTTCGTCGCGATGCTCCTCCAGCAGCTGCGACAGAGTCCCGCGGAGATTCATATAGTCCCGCCACATGCCAAACAGCCGTCAGCAGCCGTCAGCTGCGGGGATGTTCTTCTCGCGCTCGGTCAGAGAGGAGGGCTGCATCATGTCCAGTGTCAGTCAGTCTGGTGTGTGTCACCCATGCCCCCTGATCAGTATTTATAGGAGAATCGTCTGAAGACTCCAGACAGGAATGCGGTCTGTCTGGTGCACTGAACACCTGCCCGGTTTGCGTGACCCCTGGAACTCTTGCTTGATCTAGGTCCCCACAGGGTCACTGCTAGGTCAAGCTCGCGCTAAGTGCCAGACTGGGTGCACGTGCGTCTGTCTGGCTTCTGTGAATTTTTTAACATTGTAACATTTTCAGGGCCGTGCACAGACAGTTTGGGGGAGCAGTCTTCTTCTCATAAAAAATACATAAAAAATGAAGTTAGTTATTAGGCTACTTTCATATTTTATATTTATTCATTTAAATTTATAATTATGCTGGAATTAAATTAGCAAAATCATTATTCTTCATTACTGACAGAAATGACTAATTATTATATTATTATTATACTATTAGGCCTATTGTTTAGATGCTTTTACATTGCAATTCCAGTTGCAGGAATAATGGTATGAAATTAGTGTTTTAAATGTAAAATTTTTAATAAAGAAATATGAAATAATACCTTTCTTTATATGATACGTTTACGAATCGAGTGGGTTATTATGGCATACCCGATTATCCCAGTAGCTTAGTTTAACACACATTTGTACTTGTCCTACATGTATTCACAATCATCTTTAATGTATACTTGTTAAATTAAGTGTTAAATGTCCAAATATTTCAGTTAGCCAATACAAATAATGTAATGATGTTCAATTATTCGCTTAGGCTATCTATCTATCTATCTATCTATCTATCTATCTATCTATCTATATATATATTTCTATATTAATTAACAGTGTATCAAGTTAAATAAATGACGTTCAATTTTAGGGGTTTTCCTGGCTGAAAATGAGGCGGAGGTGGTAAAATCGTAACACTAGGGGGGTCCGGGGGCATGCCCCCCCCGGGAGAAAAATTTTGCACATTTTAAAGATAAATGCATTCACCTGGTGCACTCCGCACGTCATTATGGAACGTTTTCTGGCTCAAAATTAGGTGGTTCACGAGTTCACACTTACAAATAAGTCAGATAGAATAGATGCATATTTGGCGTGCTGTCCGAGGAGAGGGCTCCGGGCTTGGTATGCGGCCCGAACCCAGAGTACTCCCCCCAAAAAGCTGCAAATAAAATGCAGGGCAGCCGCCAGAATGATTTTGATGACCCCCCAAAAACTTGTGAAATGTAAAGCTTAAGATATCAGCTGCGGGAAGAGGTGGTTGCTAGGAGGTTTCTTTAACGTAGGACGGGAGTTGGTTGACTTGGAGTTGGATGGGTGTGCCTCTTGGATGGAAGGTTGTAAATGGTGCAGGGACAGAGGAGGATGGTATGGCTGATACGGTGGAAATAAGGAGGATGGAAAAGAAGGAGAAGACACCGCTGCGGCAGTGGATCGGACTTCTTTGGTAAACGGAACTCCTGCGGGAGAGGAGTGCACGACACTGCTGCGGCAGTGGACCAGACTTGCTTAGATTAATGGAGCTCCTGCGGGAGCGGAGTAGATGACACTGCTGCGGCAGTGGAGCAAGTTTGGAAGGAGTAACGGAGCTCCTGCGGGAGCGGAGTAGATGACACTGCTGCGGCAGTGAAGCAAGTTGGAAGGAGTAACAGAGCTCCTGCGGGAGCGGAGTGCACGACACTGCTGCGGCAGTGGACTAGACTTGCTTTAGGTTAATGGAGCTCTTGCGGGAGCGGAGTAGATGGCACTGCTGCGGCAGTGGAGCAAGCTGGATAGAGTAACGGAGCTCCTGCGGGAGCGGAGTGCACGACACTGCTGCGGCAGTGGACCAGACTTGCTTTAGGTTAATGGAGCTCCTGCGGGAGCGGAGTAGATGGCACTGCTGCGGCAGTGGAGCAAGCTGGATGGAGTAACAGAGCTCCTGCGGGAGCGGAGTGCACGACACTGCTGCGGCAGTGGACCAGACTTGCTTTAGGTTAATGGAGCTCCTGCGGGAGCGGAGTAGATGGCACTGCTGCGGCAGTGGAGCAAGCTGGATGGAGTAACAGAGCTCCTGCGGGAGCGGAGTGCACGACACTGCTGCGGCAGTGGACCAGACTTGCTTTAGGTTAATGGAGCTCCTGCGGGAGCGGAGTAGATGGCACTGCTGCGGCAGTGGAGCAAGCTGGATGGAGTAACAGAGCTCCTGCGGGAACGGAGTGCACGACACTGCTGCGGCAGTGGACCAGACTTGCTTGAAATAATGGGGCTCCTGCGGGAGCGGAGTAGATGACACTGCTGCGGCAGTGGATCAGACTTTGGTTGAGTTAATGGAGTTCCTGCGGGGCGGAGTAGAGGGCGCTGCTGCAACGATAGATGGACTTGCCTTTGGCTTGCTTCCTGGGATCCTATGGTGGGTTGAGAGGAAGTTAGCTGAGTAGGGATCGTTGGGCTTCTTTGGTATGGAGGTGGTAAGAACGGATGTAACTCTTAAAGGCCTCCGACGACCAGCGGCTGAGCTCTTGGACTTGCTGCTGGGGAAGGCCTTTTTGGGCAGCTGTGGTTGCTGCACCTATGCGGAATGAATGGCTGGAAAAATTATTTGCTGGGATGTTTGATTGGAGTAAGATGCATTTGAGATGTTTTTGGAACCAGAAACGTGTAACGGGGCGATTGAAATCGTCGGTGAAGAGTGGGTCGGAAGGGGACTTGGTCTGAGAGTTTCTGAATTGTGAGTACGCGAAGAGAGTTTGGTATGGTTGGATTGGTGATTGGAGATTGAAGATGTATATGAAGTGGCCTTTTTTCATTTGGTCGGACTTGCTTTGTTTGATGAAGTAAGAAATGGTTTCGTTGTCTAATACTGAAAGATCTGAGATTGTGGGATGGACTTTAGGGTTGAAGTTGGAGGTGATGGTGAGTTCAGAGCATCTGAGGAAACCGAAGAAAGCCAATATGAACATGGCATCCAGTGTGCGGGCGGTGTTGGTGGAGTGGTAGCCTCGGCGGAGGGTAGAGATGCATTTGGTGAGTATGTCCAAGGTTATTGGTTGTCTGGCATCTGGACGGGTTGGTTGGGTTTTTTGGATGCCTTTGATAAGCATTGATGTCTGGGAATTTACTATGTATGCGGAGGGTGAACCAAAAAGGAGTTTGTGGAAGAATTGGATTCCGCTTAGATAGCCCTTGATGGAGCGGGCTTTGAGGTTCTTGGTGCTGTCCAGATAGGATATAAATAAAGTGATGTTGAGCAGAGAAAACTGGGAAAAGGCTGGTTGAATGTGAAGTGGAAAGACTTAAAACACTTCCATGCAGTTAGGTAGGATTGGAGGGTGCTGGGTGAAACGGCTTGCAGAATGGAGTTAAGAGAGGCATCTAGAAGTGGTTTCAATGGATGGTTTATGGGAATATTAACTCTGAATAGTGAGGTACTGGGGTTGGGCATGGGTCCGCCTCTGGTATCAACAGCCTGAATTTCTGGAAAGCAAAACGAGAGAGAGAGTCAGCTATTTGATTTTTGGACCCAGGAACATGTTTTGCAGTTAAGATGAACTGGTCGCAAGCTGCGATCCAAATGAGGCGTCTTAGGAGAGGCATTAAAGCGGGGGAATTTGAGCGACCAAGGTTATGGCTTGGTCAATGGTGTGGTAATGAAGAGAAAATTGTTCAAGCGAGATAAGGCTGTTTATGCTTGGAAACGGAGAATTATGCGGGGCTCAGAGATCGATTATTAAACGTTTTTTGCCTGAAAATTTTCTAGCGGCCACTCCAATGGGGCTGACGCGGAAACATTTGAAAGGAGGAATGTTAAACGGACCAATCATGAAGCCTGATTCGATTTCTTTTTTAATCAGGATGTCGACTGTTTCAGGTTCAGCGAGAGCAGACTGGAGATTGTCACATATGATACTTTGAGTGGGAAGGCTTTCAACGCCGGGTTTGAAGCCGTGTTCGAGACCAGACAGTAAATAGTCAGTAAAGTTAGTGTTAGGGTGGTGAGCTAATTCAGAAGACAGACGAGAAAAATTCACAGGAGTCGACAAGTAATTTTTGGAATCTTTATTTACGGATCTTTTTACAGGGCATATAGTGCGAGCGTGCGCGCCACTGCAATAGCTGCAGATGTGTAAATAACGGCAGCGTTGCCGTGAGCAACGTCCTGAATTGAAGTTATTGCAGACTTGGTTGTTGGATGGGAAGGAGGTTTTTCTTCTTTTAGAATCAGTGGCTGAGTCGTTGAAATTAATGTTTGCTGGCCGCGGGACATAACTAGTTGATTTCCCAGCTGGTGAATCTGGGCGGGGAGGATTTGCAGGGTTAATCAAGGGACACGCCGTGGTGGAGTGCGAAACGGATCTGCAAACAGCGCAGGAAATGTTACGGCAGCCTAGGAACACTCTATTGTGTAGCTCTGTGTCTAGGGCGCCCCAGTAAGGGCACTGGTTCCACTGAGCTACGCGGACGGCGCACTTTGCGGAGAACAATTTGTGGTAAGTATAAAAATGGGTTCCTCCGTATGATAACGCGAGCTCTGCGATTATCGCGAGATAGTCGTTTAGCTCTCGTCTCCTGTGGGGAAGTGCGGCACAAATTATTTCGCTATACCGGCTGAAAGCAATTGCAAATTCAGAAAACGACAGAATGCGGGATGAATTATTAACTGGGTTTTTGAGGGTGACTGCAAAATCGCCGCAGTCGATTTGGCGATTTGAGACAGAGGGGGGGAATAAAGAAAGAAGGGAAGATAAATCGATGTCCGCACCTGTGAGGATCTGTACTCTGATGTTGCTGGCAACAGGGGGCGGTTCCATAGCTGTAGCGTTCGGCGGGATGGGCATCGGCGTTGCGGAGAACAGCGTGAAAGGAGACCGATTTTGGGGAAAGGTGTTAGGAAGAAAACCCCCTGGGGCCGAGGCCGTTTGTGGAGGCAACCTCACACTTGGGTCGGCCCCTAAAGCTTGAGGAAGAACTGGAAAAGTGGGAAAGGAGGGGAGCTGGGGAGGTAGAAAAGGTGCCTGGGCCTGCGCCTCTAGCTGAAGTAGCCTCGCGCTAGAGTCTGGTGGTGGGGCTGCAGGCCATGGACAGGGGAAAGGGTTGGAAAAAGTGACAGGGAAAGTATGTGGTAGTTGGGCCTGTGCCGTTGGCATACTCACGCTGAAAGAGCGGCCCGTTTCGCTTGAAACTGGCATTGTTACGTGAGGTGCGGTGCTGGAAAAGACTGCGGTCTGTAGCTCGGCGGAGCGGAGAGAAGAGAGGGGCCTGACGGCGGCGGAATCTGCTGGGGCTAGCTGGAGGCCTGCTGCGGCCTGGCGCTCGCGGAAAACTGGGCCCTGCAAGAGCGGGAGAAGGTGATTTCTGGGAACGTGAGTTTGGAGCCTTGTAATTACTTGCCTTTTTTTTGCGGATTTTGAAGGTGGAGTGGATTTTGGAGAAGGGAAAGCTGCCTGGAGTGAAACGTACAGGTTGTATAGTTGTGCTTTGTTCATTCTCCTAGAAAAATGAACATCAGAGCTGATTAGCGCTTGTCTCAACCCCAGCACTGTCCACTTCTCAATTGCGGGAATATTGGGTTGTGCTGAGGTGTAGGAGAAAGCTGGAGATGGTGGAGGAGGTCTTGGTGGTGGAGGTGAGGGCAAGCCCCGGCGCCTCGGAGTACGGGAAGCGGCTCGGCTAGACCGGCGGCCGCGCGGTGATGCTGGAATTTCAGATGCGGTGTCCTGTTGAGCGTGGGAGCTCGTTGCAGCGGTGGGATGCTGTGATGGAGCCTGGGCGACGAAGGAGTCGTCGTCGGACGGGAAGAGTTCGATCTCAGACATTGTAACAAATGGGCGGGACCAGATGCTGAAACTGTCAAGGAATGTTAGGTGAGTTGACAGAGTGAATATTTATATGCTCCTTCTCGTGCTGATAGGGTAGACATGGTAATTTTTTGATGACCAGTTGATTGGAATGATTTATTTGAACGTGCTCCTCCCGAACCTTGTTTATAAAACATCATTAAAAAAAATCCAGATCATGTGTACACATGAAAGTGTACCGCGCCTTCAACTGGCTGAAAAAAAGTCCATATGGGCCATATTAACAACAGTGTAGTTGAATAGCAGCAAGCATTTGCTTTCATTTACACAACCAGAAAAATGTGGCTCTATTTCAGATTTTTCAAACATTGCATTATCAACTACACAGTGTACAACCAGAAGCAGAACATTTCAGCCTCCGATTTTTCATTTTATAGAAAAATGTCTCTTTTCAACGACGACACTTGGCAGATTATTGCTCAAGTGAAAACAGTTTGAAAAGTGAACTTTAAAAAAAGTTACAGAATTGTACGTTTATTGTTATGAAATTTTTTTTTTCAAGCCCTGTATATCACTTGAATGTAAATAAAGCGCAAAAAAACTACTATGCAACGTAAATTAGTAAGCCATGAAATTACAAAACAGTAGTAAATTACGTGCCTGCTAATTTACTTGTGATAGCTTATTTTATAAAAACGCCAGAAAAATGTTGGACTATTGCCTAAATCAGGCTGGCTCTATGGATATATTTTAAGTAACTAAGTGTTTTAATTTCACAACAAAGCCAAAGCTTAAGAAAAACACTATCGGTACCTACCTGGCTGTGACAAGTGAAGGCACTTCGATGCTGCGGAAGGAAGGTGCTTCTTGACTTGCGTGCGTCTGTGGTGGTTGTGATGACTGACAGGAGATGTTGAAAAGGGGGAGGGGCAGCGGCTCGTGCGGTTTCACAGAAATTTACCTTGCTCCGTTCGAGACCAGCAAGTTTAAATGCTTTTTCTGATGCCGTCGAAATGCGCAGAACGGTTTGAGAATGGACACAGGCCGTGAACCCGCAGCGGAACCGTGTCGGTGGAAAAGAGGTATCTAATCATGTGATTCCCTGACTTGAGTTTTGTCGAGAGGCGGAGGCGGCCCGAAAATTGACGGAGCTAGGCGGCCGCCTCATAATTGTCTATGCAGGAAAAACCCTGCATTTGTTTTATTATGCACTAGGTATAAGTTAATATTTTTAATTAATATCGTTCGTACTTTGTGATCATTAACTGATAGTTGGTAAATACCTGATTTCGAGTGAGGACCCGATTTGTAATGACAGTGGCAAGTATTCATTCATAGCCTGGTTAAAACCAGACCATTCTCAGTTGTAAGAGTAGGGTCTGGTAAAGCTTCATAGACAAATCATTTCCAAAGGGACGTCACCAACGGACGTAGCTTCAATGCCTCTGGGCGTAATAGAGTGCCGAAGTGATGACGTCACTTTGTAGGACAACTCGGAAACTAGCGGCGCATGGGTTCCCTCGATCGAAAAGCTATGCATTTTCCCCATAGACTTTTGGAAAATCGCAAAAAATAAGATCTGTGTTTAACAAAGAGTTGTGACCCTTACATGTTTTGTCTATCAAGATAATCTTTACAAGTTAATCCAAAATGTATACATTTTGAAGCCTATATAAAGTTTTTAAAAAACACAAGCAGACACAATAAAGTTTAAAAAACCACAAGCAGGTTATAACTGTGTGTTCTATGTCATAGATCAAAACGTGAAAATATTTAGAAGCTTTGTTCACCACAGACCTTATTTCAGGCGATTTAGCAAAAAACTCATTCAAAAATCCCATAGACTTTAGAGCGAGGGAACCGGGAGGGCTAAAATGCTAACTCACTTCCGCGTTTTGGCCTACAGAGTGACGTCATCACTTCGGCACTCTATTGGATAGACCTAAAACCAATCAGAGCGATGAAGAAGATGGCGTATGCAGAACAACTTGCAGACACTTGATTAGCTACTTGCTCTACGTTTATTTAAAGCAACACTATGGAACTTTTCAACCTTCATAATATATTTCCAAGACCCTTGTGATGGTACAACGACTTACAATAGGTTAAATGACACGTCTGCCATAGCCTGACGTGGTCTGTATCGCTTTTACTCGCACTATGTAACTTCGGGTTTCGGGTAGTAACCCGAGCACAAAAAGAACTACAAAACTCGACTGCTTTACGGCATACGTCACTTCCCCCCTGCAAATTAGTTCAAATCTGCCGGAATCTAGAGCGCGCATGCGAGACAGAACATACTGCGCGCATAACATACATAGCGCGAGCACGGCAGAGAGGTAGAGCGTGAGAGACCTTGCGAGTGTGCCTCACGAAAGCTGGTCAACCAACCCGCCACCCCCCGTCAACAATCCAGTCACCAAGATATACCTCCCTGAAATGACTTCTTGCAGGTTGGGATGTCTGCCATTGTTGATTCCAAAGCCGGTGCTGGATAAACAGCGAGGCGAGCGTGCGGGTGTGACAGTAGGCTGCGGTAGGCTAAATTATTTACGACACCGGTAATGGACAATTCCGCTTCCAACCTGTAGGGCGACCGCTGAGGAAAAGTTCCTTGGTGTTGCTTTAAAATGGACAGCAAGACAACTGGAAGTGAATGTGCTTTCCATTAAATAAATCACACACAGTAAACAAAACCTTAACAAAAAAGAACTTTGCAATTTAGACGCGCAAACTGGGTGCCGGTGCTGTGAGACGTACGGCTCGGGCAGATTCGGCTTGAAGTCGTTCATCCTCGGATGCGGCGCCGCGCTCGCTGTAACAAAAAACCCGTGCACACAGGCAAGCAAAATGGGGTCTTGCCGGTCTTGCGCACCGAACGCGTCATTTTGCACCTTCGCGCTCGTGCGGATGCGTCGAGTATAAACAAGCCTTTACTCCGTGTCAGCGCGCGCTCTGATCGGTAAAGGGCACAGACCTCTCCCGAATCATCTCCAGCAGTAGCAGCCACCGATCGCACCACTAACTCCGCCTCCGTTTCCCTCGTAAGCTGATATTAGTATTTAAACATTCTCTATGATAAATGTTTGTGAAAAAAATATTTTAATAACATGGTTTTGGCGGTTATTGTCGTATTCTCTTATTTACTGCGTGAGTAAACACACACACTCACTCGTCGTGTCCTGTTCAAAACCTCGTCTTTATTCAACAACCCCACACCGCCCACTCCTGGGCAGAAACAGTACTCAGGGCCTGAACATTGTAACACATTGTTATGTTGCACAACCTAGATTATCCTACATCTCCCCTTTTAACAGAAGCAACAATGAAAACAACAATGACTTATTTCCCTTACTAGACATCACTTAAAGAACAACTCAACAATGAGCAATAAACAATATCTGTTGTACAGATAAACATTACCTGAAACACATTATCGACCGATGCACATGTATATTTATTTTTCAACATTATTAGAAACATTTCCCCTTCTCTTTTCTTTTCTTTTTTTTTTCCAGCCAGAGAGGTGGATAAACTGCTTGGCTACTGTGAAACAGTCCCCTAAGACTATAGTAGAGTGTGACTATAAATCCAGTCTCTTAGATTTTACGACTGGCCTCCCAGATCTGGTTCTGGTTACTGCTCCCGTTGGACTGACAGCATATGTTTGGGATGCCAGTGCATTTTGTGTCTCTGTACTGTTCTCAGACAACTGGGAACCAGCATGGGTGTCACAACCACCATCCTTTACATCCATAGGAAAGAGGAAATGCCGGTTCCTACGAACAGTTCCATGAGGCACATCCACCCGGTAAGAACGGGGTGTTGGATGTTTCTCTACCACAGTTCCAGTCACCTTTTGATCTGTGACCCACACCTGATCGCCAGGTGAGAGCTCGTTCAGGTCATGCACTCTGTGCCGTTTGTTAAAATATCTCATATCTGCACTTCTTTTCTTTCTTTCTCGAACACTTATGGCGGTGCCATCAGGTAACAAAGGGTCCAGTAGTCTTGGGAGGGTTGGCACCGTAGTACGAAGACGGCGTCCCATGTGCAACTGGGCTGGGCTGTACCCATTGTGAAGTGGAGTTGACCTATATGACAGTAAGGCAAGGTAAGGTTCTTGCTCTTTTTTGAGAAGGTTTTTTACTGTCTGTACAGCCCACTCAGCTTCTCCATTGCTGCGTGGATGCTTTGGGCTACTGGTGACATGTCTGAATCCATAAGCACCTGCGAAATCTGAGAAAGTGCTGGATGAGAACTGTGGCCCATTATCACTCACTAATGTCTCTGGGATGCCGTGGCGTGCAAAGATAGACTTTAGGTGTGTAGTGACATCTCCAGAGCTGGTGAGAGAAAGATTTGCCACCTCCACATAACGTGAATAATAATCCACAACTAAAAGATAGGTTTTCCCTTTCAGGACAAACAGATCTGTCCCTAGCTTTTGCCAGGGCCTTTCAGGAAAATCCGAAGGAATCAACGGTTCAGTGTGATTAGTGCGCTCTTTAATGCAAGCATGGCATTTCAGAACCAGCTCGTTCAACTGCTGGCTAAGACCCGGCCACCACACACTTTGCCGTGCACGTGCTTTGCATTTAACTACTCCTTGATGCCCTTCGTGCAGCCTGTCAAGGACACCATTCTGCAATGCAGAGGGAATGACGAGTCTTGTACCTTTTCAGAAGGAGGCCGTTATGAACGGATAGGTAAGCTCGCTCAGACCAGTAAAGCTTCTCGGTCCCTATGCAACAACCTGACTCAGGCCATCCGTCCTGGCACATTTTCATGATATTTGAGCATACACTGTCCGACTTAAGGTGCTCTCTCAGGTTGTCCAGGAAAGATTGACTTGCTGGGAGATGGTCCACAATGCTGTCCACGTAAATGTTAGTGCTTTCCATGAACTCCACATCCATGTTTTCTTTATGAGCAGGTAGCGGAGCACGTGACAGAGTGTCAGCGGTCCATAAGCTCTTTCCAGGAACATGAGAAATCTTGTATGAATAGCGCATCAGTCTCATACGGAACCGCTGGATGCGGGGAGGTAGAGCATCCAAATCCTGGCCACCAAGGAGACTCAACAGTGGTTTGTGATCAGTTTCCATCTCAAAATGTTGGCCAATCAAAAAGTCACGAAATCTCTCACATGCCCAGGTCAGCCCAAGAGCCTCCTTTTCAACTTCTGCGTATCTTTGCTCAATAAGAGTAAGAGACCGTGACGCGTAGGCAACAGGTCTCCAATCGACACCCTCTTTTTGCAGCAGGACTGCTCCCAGTCCATACGATGATGCGTCTGCAGATACTTTGAGTTGCTTGTTTGCATCGTACAGAGCCAGCACTGGAGCAGACGACAAGTCTCCTTTCAAGTTCTTAAAAGCTTTAACTTGTTCTTCCCTCCAGAACCAACCATTTTTCTTGGACAGGAGATCTCTGAGTGGTTTATCTTTTTCCGCCAGATGGGGAATGAATTTTCCAAGCTGATTGACCATACCAAGAAAGCTTCTTAGCTCACTGACATTTGTTGGCTCTGGCATCTCCTGGACCGCCGTGGTCTTGGCTGGGTCTGGTTGCACTCCTCTGTCTGAGATAATGTGGCCAAGAAACTTGACTACGCGCTTAGACAAGGCACATTTGTCTAAGTTAAGGGTGACGCCAGCATTTTCCATCTTTTGGAGCACTGCGTGAAGCCGCACATCATGCTCCTCTTGAGAACGCCCCCACACCAGCACGTCGTCCATGTGACAGACCACACCATCCAGGCCCTCCGTGACTTCAGTTACCATACGATTTTGGAAGTGTTCAGGTGCCGATGCGATACCAAAGGGCAAACGATTGAAGTAATACCGCCCAAACGGTGTGATAAAAGTCGTCAGCTTGGCGGACTGTTCTGCTAGAGGTATTTGCCAAAATCCCATGTTTGCATCTAGCTTGCTAAAAACACAAGCTCCCGCTAACAACCCAAGAGTCTGTTCAACTGAAGGAAGTATGAATTTCTCCCTTCGCACTGATTCGTTGAGCTTTGTTAAGTCAACACAAATGCGTGGATCACCAGACTTTTTGGGCACCACGACAATGCCTGCACACCACTCTGTGGGTTCTTCCACCCTGCTTATGACCCCCATCCGCTCCATGCGTTGTAGTTCATTTTTCACTTTTGGCATGAGTGGAAGAGGGATGCGTCGTGGAGTTTTGAGGGAAAATGGAACTGCTCCTGGGCTTAGTTCAATGGTGTAAGGCCTATGTAACAGTCCTAGCCCACTGCACAGCTTTGTATAGCGTTCCTGTAGTGTGTGAATGCTTACACCATCAACACGTGTGACAAGACCCAATTTGGTGATGGCGGGTCTACCTAGCAGTGGCGAATGAAGACTCTTAACAACATACACATCCTCCAATATATGCTTGTCTCCTTTCAGAAGCAGCATGTTTGAAACTCCAATCACGCTAAGTGGTGAGCATCCAGGTCCAAGTAAAGGCTTGGTCACTCTCTGGAGTGCTGGTTTGTTACCCTCTTTAAATATCTTGTGGAACACATGGTCTGGCATAACAGTGACATCTGCACCTGTGTCGATTTTGAACTGTACTTCACAGTCTTGTATTTTAATATCGATCACCCAGGGGTCACCCCCGGCAACCACAGTGCCTAAAAATATGCCAGGGTCTTGTTCTTGAATCTCATTCACCTTTCTGGATGAAGCAGACACCTTTTGGTAATGTCCCCTCTTCCCACAGGCATGACAGAGTACAGTATTTGCAGGGCAGTGCGCTTTCGGATGTAATGGGCTTTTTCCACACTTGTGACATCTTGATTGTGACTGTTTGAATTTGTCTTTTGCTCCATGAGCACTTTTGACTCGCTGCCTGCTTTGAAATGACTTGCTTTTGCTTATGACTCTATCTACAGAGTCAGATGTTTTGGCATTAAAGCATTCACCACGCAAGTTACTCTGCTGCTGCTTCACTGCTTCAGTCTGTCTCGCCATATCAATGGCCTTTTCCAGTGTTAGATCTTTATCTAACTGCATACGCTCTGACAGACGTAAATCATTTAAACCAACGACTAACCTGTCTCTGATTAATTCGTCGTGCAGTGGCCCATATTTGCAGTGCTCGGCCAAGGAGTACAGTGCAGTCACAAAGCAGTCGATTGGTTCGTTTTCTCCTTGTTTTCTCATGTTGAAACGTGCTCTTTTATAGATTACGTTTTTCTTCACAACAAAGAACGCGTGAAACCCCTCTTTTACTGCATCGTATCGCTCACTGTTTTCGTCCGTCAAATTCAGCCCCTTCAAAATGTCGTCCGCTTCGTCGCCCATGCAGTACATGAGTGTATTTATTTGATTGGCTTGCGTGGAAGTATGGAGATTACTGGCCTGACGGAAACGTTCGAACCGTCGGATCCATCTTTCCAATTCGCTAGGTTTGGAGAAGTTAAATGGCTCAGGTGGCTGGATGCTGAACGTAGCAAACGGGCTCGGCGAGGGCGGCTCTCTCCCCCCGGCAGCTGCATCACCTGGAGCGCGTTGTCCTCCTGCCGCTTGTTCCATGACTTTGCGACTTCAAAACGAATAAAACTTCACTTGCCCCCGAAACAAAACGTCTTCCGCAAGCTTATTAGAGTATCCTACTCTGACACCATGTCGTATTCTCTTATTTACTGCGTGAGTAAACACACACACTCACTCGTCGTGTCCTGTTCAAAACCTCGTCTTTATTCAACAACCCCACACCGCCCACTCCTGGGCAGAAACAGTACTCAGGGCCTGAACATTGTAACACATTGTTATGTTGCACTACCTAGATTATCCTACAGTTATAGAGTTCTAATGACGATGTTATTTGATCTGCGTCATCAATGTTTGCGGTGGCATTATCACTGTATTTTTTTTTAAACAGCGTGATGGTGTGTTGTGTAATACACGGCTGTTCTAACAACAGCAATAAGAACCCCGGAGTTAGTTTTTATGCGATAAGTTACCGACTGTCAGAAAACGTGAAGGGAAGGATACAGAGTTAAGCCAACGCAGGAGAGGCTAGCTAGGATAAATAGGCTAAACGTTCAGCCAACTCCCCACAGAAAAGTCTGTTCCCATCATTTTACCACAGGTTTCACTCATAATCCATGTGCGGTGCGTATACGGTACAGAAGCAGGACGCGCTATAGTGCTTAATGCTGCGTTTGCAGTGCGTAACTGATCCGCAGCTGTACCACAAACACCTCGGTACTCACTATTTTTATTTTAACACATACTCACTATTTTAACAACGTAAGCCAATTATTCCATCCAATCCTTCTATATATTAAGTTGCTCAAGCAAGTGGTCAAATATGTAACCATATTAAAATCGCAAACATTTTAAATTAAACTTAAAATTGACGAAAACAACCGACTCTCATGCCTTTTCTTTTGCATTTACATTTTAATACAACAAATCTTGCATGTCACAAAGAACTTGTTTTTCCACCTCCACGAATGAGACGAGTGTCGTTCATTATGTTGCCTTGTTGAGGTAAATTTTAGTTTGTATACGGATACTGTATGGACGAGATAAAGTTAGTTAAAGTTAGTTAAAGTTAGTTATAAATATCCGGATAAGTTACGGCAGGCAATAAGGACGGATCTTTACTTAATGCTATTGTGTCTATTTGATGTGGGTCCACACCAATCAATACCGACGAGATGAAGCCATTAGGCTAACGTTACTGCTCCCCTCAACTCAAATCTGCGCGCGGCTAGGGGCAGCAGGTCAGATGTCATAGATATAAACATGGACAGATGTCATGTCAACAATATGGCCACGGTTAGCTACTTCCGGTGTTTGCGAATAAGGTCTATAACAAGGGGGTAATCCATCAGCCGGAAGTTGAAGCTGCCTCTGGGGGCCGCCATTGTAGCTGGCTATCACCTGCTGTTAGCATCCCATTGACTCCCATTCATTTTGGCGTCACTTTGACAGCGAATAACTTTACATCTGAGGCGTCCAAAGACTCAATTTGTCCATTATTTATTTCTAAAGAAACACGACAATGTATAAAAGGCTCCATTACTTTGTATCTTACGTTATGGCCCCGTAGAAGCCATTCTTGTAAAAATAGGCTAAAAATTGCATCATAACCACTCGACTGTCCGTCGCACAGTAGAGAAGTTACCGTATAGACAGGAGGAGAAGCTCGCACAGTCTCGCAGGCAGTCTTTTACTGTCTAAAGTCAGCCCATGGCATAGATAGACAGAGTCCATAAAAGCAACGCGACAAAATATTTAAACGTTTTTGAGGAATTGGAAATAATTCGATATGTGGCAAGTGAATACATATGACGTAGCCTAACATTTATCCACGAACTTTAAATTATTTATCTACTACTACACCTACGGGGGATGGGGAAATTAATTATCAGGAAATTATACAGGCAATGGAAGAAGAAAAAAAAACATCTCAATGTCTATCGCGGTTAACGTTGTTGCTTTATTTATTTACAGATCTACGCTTGAAGATGAATGTGATCCCGTTCGGAAGCCATGTACAAAATGACATAACGTGAAATTAAGAAAAACGGTTTTGTTCAAGTGTTTGTGACCATGATTTATTAGCCAAAACTACATGATTTAACACCTAGCTCACAATTCTTTATATATTGGAATATTATATGGTCATGTAATATTGAATGGATACGAAAATGACTCGAGGGGACAGTATTTTATAGTATGGTTCCTGGGCTCATACTAAGAAGTATTTTTTGGATGGGTGATTATTCTGTTTCATGTAGAAGGAAACGAAAAAGAAGGGAAAAAAATATTTGCATATGTGCCTATATTTGAATCATTTTAATAATTTTGGAAGATTTTGCTGTAGCCTACATTTATTTATCTGTTATTTTTTATTGTATTATGTGTGTGTGTGTGTGTATACTAGCCAAATATTTAAATCTAATGGATATATACATAAACATGTTCAAAATAAACTAAACTAACTAACTAACTAAAATTAGGCTACTAGAACTGCAGATAGGCTACTCAAACGATTACAATCCTAAAGTAGGCTATTTTAAAGTCGATTTTAGACACTTCGTTTATCATATCATATTGTAATTATATAGCGTAATATGTTATATTAAATTAATTATTATAATTATTAATAGTAGGCCTATTGTAATATATTAATAAACATTATATTATGTTTTTACAATACTAAACGATTCGATTTCCAAAACACACACACACACACGCACACACACACACACACACACATCAATGTGAGTTTACTCTTTACTCTGATGCGTCATTGACCGTTCGAGATTAGCTTGCTTGCGCCTGCTAGTCAAAGCCCTTATTTCTGGAGAGCCGTGATACTTCGACCTTGGACTATATGGGGAGGCTGCAGACCTGGAGCCTGCAGTTTTACGCCCCTGGCAGTTTTACGTCCCTGACACTTTTAAGCCCCTGTTGTTCCTGATGCGTCCAGTAGGGGGATATACTGCGAAATAACAATTAAATAGATTAAATCGACGCGTACACATTAATAACCCGTCCATAGACTTGACAATTTTCTGTTTTTTTATTCATTTAAATATAAACGTTACAGTGTAGATCTGCACGGATTAAAATATAGATATTCAGTTGGGCTTCACTCTCTTCACTCAGCCCACAGAAGACTATTTGTTTTTGTGAATTGAAAAATTAAAAATACACATTGGATCAACGATGTGTTATAACAAGTAATGATATGACCTACTGCAGTTATAGGCCTAGTATTCACCGTAGGTTTTAATATACAGTAGATGTCGTTGTGAATTTTTATAAAGTTACATTTAGATATTAACCAAATTTAGCCCATTAGATATGTACCATGTAATCATATGGATCCTCTATGAAATAAATATCTGCTATAGCCTACTATTCTCTATTGGTCGTCATACAGCTACAAAACAGTGTCCTACACAGCATTTTATGAAGACAAACACAATTTATCCCTTTTCTAAAATTCCAAGGGCCATTTAGAAGAAAGAGACAATATTGTTGTTCACAAAAAAAAAAAAATGTATTAACACCATTTATGAATTATGATGACTCCCCTATGGTTTGCCACTCTTCTTTAACTATTTTTCTATCCTCCTGTCAAAGGGCTCCCACACACTGATAAAAAAAATTAAACATTAAAAAAATTAAAAAGGACATGCATGGTGATTTGATCGTGTGTGTGTGTGTGTGTGTGTGTGTGCTGCCCAGAACTGATGTCAGGTGAGTGTGGATTGCATCAATTTGCACCTGATCTTCAAAGTACAACGGCACAAGCACTTGTTGGTGGAACAATAGTGGAAAAAGTGTCAAGCCACTTTGATTTATTTTGGTCACTGATGATGGACTGTGCAGAGAAAATTGATAATGACATTAAAAACATGTCCATGTCTCTGTAAGTCGTTTATTTTGTAAGTCTTAAGAAAAGAGATGGGTGTTTATAAGTTGAGAGAGAGAGAGATTTTCATTCCCTTAAGTAGCTAAAGCACACCTTTATGAAATGCAAGTTAAAAATAATTTGGTAAAGACAGAGTATGATAAAACCCACATTAGGTGCACATACCCTACATTTTAGTTCAGACCAGTAAGCTATTTTAAGAAAAAAATGTTTATTAAGATATAAATTAGATGAAACAGCTCAAAGAATCTACATTCAAACCATATGGGAAAAGTTTTTAATGTGGGTTTTATCATGTATGACATGATAAAAATAATCAAAATATTTGAGTGAGTGTGCAGTTCATCTCTTTACTTGGAGAGAGAGATTTACATGCAAATATACATGCCTATTATAAATGTGTCTTTTGTGTGTTGCTCCCAGAAACCATGTGGAGTAGGCTATGTTTTAATGCAAGGAGTTAACAGGATCTTACCAGAATCTCACGCAAGCTAAAGACAGGCAACAAAAGAAACTTTAAAAGAAAATGAATTTTAAAGTGAGAAGACTAGGGGCAGCTAAACGTACACGTGGTAAACTAAGTTTAAGCCAGATAGAACATAAACCTGACCGTCAAGAACTTTTTGTCTTTAGAAATAAATTATAGACCCATCCATTGATATATAGAAATGAATTGATATCTACCTACCCTATAGCTCTATCGAGCTAATCGTTTATAAATAATAAATGTTGCATCATTGCTAAACAACAACTTTTTAGAGTTTACAAGATTATTTAACATACAAATGACAGAATCTATTTTTTTTTTTGTCAGATTTTCAATCTAACGATATTAATCTTGATTATACAGTATTATTACTTTATCTTCTGGGCAAGTTTCATCTTCATAAAGACAGAACCATTCAATGATCCTGATTTAAGAATATTGTCCTCTGATATAAAGTTCCTTTTTTCTTCTTTTAAGAAAATGGCAAAACCTTTAAATTCAAAGGTTTCTAAAACAAATAATATCCTTGAGTCTCTTGTAAAGAACTTTTAATTTTTTATATTGACAAAATGTAACATTGTATTGATTTGTGTAGCCTAATTCAATGTCTTTTTATGTCCCCCTTGTTTTTTTTTCTCTTCTCACTGTTAATGTCTGTATCCTTTGTTTGCAATACAAAAATAATGAATGAATTAAAAAAGAAATCGTGTCGCTGTACAGCCTCCCCCTACTGGACGCATCAGGAACAACAGGGGCTTAAAACTGTCAGGGGCGTAAAACTGCCAGGGGCGTATATCTGCCGGCTCCAGGTCTGCAGCCTCCCCCTACTCACCTTGGAAACTTCTGATCATCATTCAGCTACTAGAAGATTTACAACTGTCAGTCAGGCTGCTCACGTGACATCTACGTCATCAAGCTCAGTTTGAGCCTGCGCAGAACGCTTGGCTATCAGGAAGTGAGTGCCCATGTTGAGCTTCAACCAAGGGGGTAATCCATCGACCGGAAGTTGAAGTCGGCCGGGTGCCGCCATCTTGTAGCAGAACTTCACTTGCGTTAGCATTTCCATTGACTCCCATTCATTTTGGCGTCACTTTGACAGCGAATAACTTTACATCTGAGGCGTTTAAATACTCCATTTGTCCATTATTTATTTCTAAAGAAACACGACAATGTATAAAGGGCTCCATTACCTTCTATGTTACATTATGGCCCCGTAGAAACAGTTTTGGTAAAAATAGGCTAACGATTGCGTCATAACCACTCGACTCTCTGTCGCGCTGTACAGAAATTACCGTACAGACAGGAGGAGAAGCTCGCAGGCAATCGGGGAGACGGGACGCCCCGTCAAGGGAGAAGCCCATAGATAATGAGTCCATAAAAGCAACGGGACAAAATATTTCAACAACGTTTTTGGGGAATTGGAAATAATTCGGTATGTGGCAAGTGAATACATATGAAGTGACATTTATCCACGAACTTTAATAATGTATCTACTTCATTAAATAATGAAGTATGGGTAACGGCCGGTATATTGACGGGGCATGGAGAAATTATCAGGAAATTATACAGGCAATGTAAGAAAAGAAAACAATCTCAATGCCAATCAATCGTGGTTAACGTTCCTTTATTTATTTACAGATCTAAGCTTGAAGATGAATGTGATCCCTTTCATCCTGGTCGGAAGCCATCTACAAAATGTCATAGCCTATAACGTGAAATAAAGAAAAAAGTTTTTTGTTCAAGTGTTTTTGACCATGATCAACTGCATGATTTAACACATAGCTCACAACTCTTTATATATTTGAATATTAGCCTATGGGCAAATGTTTTACGTGAAGAGATGAAATCATGTAGAACAATAAGCAATTTTAAAAGACTATATATAAATAGCCTATATTGAATGGATACGAAAATGACTCGGGGATATTGTATACTGACATGGTTCCTGGGCTTATATATGTCTTGAAGAAGATCGAAGGAATTAAACGAAGAAGGACGGTTTTTTAATAATGCATGTATGTGTGCATGTGCTATTTGAATCACTTTTAATAATTTTGGATGATTGTACATGTTCTTTATTATCTGTTATTTTTTTATTTTATACACACACACACACACACACACACACACACACACACATATATATATATATATATATATATATATATATATATATATATATATATATATATATATATGTGTGTGTGTGTGTGTGTGTGTGTGTGTGTTAAAAATAAGCTAACTAAACTAACTACAATTACTAGGCGTACTGCAGAAAGGCAAACGATTACAATCCAAAAGTAGGCTATAATTTAAGAGTCGATAATAATAATAAAAGTCGATTTCAGCCACTTCTTTTGTCAGGCCTATATCGTTTTAATGTAAGATTGTGTAATTATATATAGCGTAAGATGTTATATATATATATATATATATATATATATATATATATATATATATATATATATATATATATATATATATATATATATATATATATATATATATATATGTGTGTGTGTGTGTGTGTGTGTGTGTGTGTGTGTGTGTGTGTGTGTGTGTTATTACTATACTTTGGAAATCAAATCGTGTAGTATAGACTATACTATACGATTTGATTTCCAAAACACACACACACACACACACACACAGACATATGAGTTTACTCTGATGCGTCATTGAGCGTTCGAGTTCAGATTGCTTAACGTATACCTGGCTAGTCGCCCTTATTTCTGGAGAGCCGTGATACTTCGACCTTGGAAACTTCTGATCATCATTCAAGACATCTAAGTATTGTGTAATAGGTGCAGGGCAGGACTTAGGGTGGTGGAGGCCCCTGGGCTTGAGTCACTTTCGGGCCCTACCTTATACATTGCTTTAAATTGAACTAAATGATACATACACAAGCTATGTATTAGAGCTACACAATTCTGGATAATTTGAGAATAAAAATAGAGATCACGATTCTGAACAAACAACTTAACAAAATAACATAATTTATGTTAATTGCTGAAGTCTATTAAAAATGTTTAATTAATCTGAATTATTAAAAAAACCTTGGGTTTGAATGATTCAATTCCTCAATCAAATACACTTGTTTCATAGATGAATCAGCATTTTTGAACGAATCTCTTGAATGAACGATTCAATGAGAAATGTTTTTTTAAGTCACAATATAATCGATCTAATCTTTATTTGAAGTGCAAAAGGTGACTGGTACAGAGTTACATGTAAAAAAACATAATAATTTATTTATATGACCACTGATTGAAGCTTAAAACAGTTTTTTTTTCCAATAAATAAATAAGTGATCATGTGTTTATTGCAATGTACAAATGTCTTTTGTCAGAATGAGAATAAAACACTTATTTACCTGGAAAACATATTGAAAAACAAACAAATACCCTGTAAGTTTGCAATCATAACAAATCATTTGTATTAGGCTACATATAAATAGCTAAATGAGTGTATAAATCTTTAAAAAAACCTGTTCCTGATAAGTGTTTGGATTTATGAGGAAAAAACAAAGTTACAGACGTGACAGTTCTCCGTTACGGACGCGAGCGCTCTGAAGCGGCACTTAAGACTGCTTTAAAACTTTCACAGACCTTAAACAGAAAAGCGCAAAGCCTTCTTTAAAGTGAATTTCGTTTTGTATTCATTTTATCTTGATTTTAATCAATGTTTCATCAACCAATTGCCTGGATTTAATAAATAAGAACTAAAAGCAGACAATTATTGATTATCACGACACGGAGGCGCCGGCGCGTGAACTGAAGCGCGTCTCATAAATATACCGAAACTCAGCGTATACTAGTGATGGGATTTATGGCTCTTTGAGGGGATCCGGATCTTGGCGATCCGTTCCTTTCAAAGAGCTGTTCAAAAGAACGGCTCTTTTGGCTCTTTTTAAATATTTAGTCAGTTTTAAGAAGCCAGGTTGGGGGCATCTCAGTTTATCCTGGAAATAATCACTGGGAGGAATGATAAGGTGAGATTTTTAGTCAAATAATTACAACTCAGATATCACACACCAATATCTGAGTTTGAATTATTCTGAAATATTGATTATACCTCATTTGTCATGTGTGGACTATATTCCATAGGGTTGCACAAAATCCCTCGGCTTAGAAAGTGACATCACTATTTTGGATTTACCTTTACAAAGTGTGTGTATGTGTAAAGCTATGTTGACTTATAAACATCAAAAACAAAGCCGGCTGCAATGAATTTCTGTGCAAAACAGCTTTTACTACAAACACTAACACACAAGAACATTGTTATCACACAAGAACATTTTGATAAAAAACAAAAAATATTTAAAGTTGTAAATATATACTGTAGATACTTTTTTTTTTTTTACTGGAGTAACCATGTGACGGCAGCGTGCACCAGTCATTGGCTCCGCTCCTACCCAATGACAGAGGCACGTAGGGTTTTTTTTTCACTGGAGTACTCACGTAAAGGATGCGCGCGCGTGCACAACTATCATCTTGCTGTTAGCAGTAGCACCCCTGCGCTGGGTGTGCCCCTTCCCCTATAACTGAGGAGATAATTTGTTTGCATCTGTGTGAACTTGAAACACGCATAGGAAAAAAAGAACGACAGAAAGAGCGGCTCCCCTCCAGCCGCGACTCGGCTCCCATCGTTCATGTTTATGAGCCGTTTAAAAGAATCGGTTCGTTCGCGAACGTCACAACTCGTAGGCTATAGCCCACTCCACAGACCTGAAACATAAGCTACTTAAAATACATTTTTCATTGCAGGCCAGGGCCAGGTAACAATGCTAGACCAATCAACAAACTTTAAATGAAAAATTAAATGACTGACATATTTTTGAAAAAATCAAACGTAAACGGGCGGGGCCCCCTATTGGGCGGGGCCCATGGGCTTGAGCCCAGTCAAGCCCAATGGTAAGTCCGGCCTTGAATAGGTGGTATCTTGTTGATTCGGTGTGTTAACAGTTTGTTGCCTTTTTTTTCGTGATTTCATCTTCCCATTTACTTCAATTTACTTGTTGCTAGCATAGTGTCCCTCGTGCGAAAATGTCTTGCTGTGTTGCATACATGTGTTCTAAGAGGCAAGTCTCTTCTTCAGAGTTAAGCTTTTTCAGGTAAGTACACTGTCTCCATCTGTATAATGCAAGATTATGAATTTTTTAATCATCATTATATAGGCCTAAGCAGAGGTGTAAAGAGTAACGTTACCTGAAAACCATACTTAAAGTCCCCATGAATTCAAAATTGACCATACTTACTTTGTTTGCCTAAATTGGTCGTTTTGTGGTGAACAATTCATCCATGCAAGTGAATCCACACAAAAAAATTTTTTGGCTTCATAATCTTTAATCAAAATTTGAAATGTCCCCTCCCCTCTGCATTGGAGGACCTTCCCTGATGATGTAGGTTTGACGGTTTAGGTGTCTGCTTAACATCCGTAACCACTCCCCTCCAACTGACAGTAGACAGGCTGAATGAAAACACCTACTTTTCTAGATCCAATCAGGTGCTAGTTGGAAGAAAAGCCACGCCCACTAGTTTGCCTCATTTTGTATTCCGTTTCTCTCGGAAATACGTCACAACACTGGAGAAAAGTCGTTTGCAACTTCCGGTTCACGGGGACTTTAAGTAAAAGTACAGTTAGATTATCTGATTTCAATCATGTTAATTTTCTATAAAATGCTATAAGTAAACCATCATCCTTCAAAAAGGCCTTGTCAATTTAGAAGATATATAAAATAGTGTTATGTCAAATAAATTTTATATAAAATATAAAATTAACTAGTCAAAGTCTGCTTGCACTGGATGTGCTGGTTTCGGCCTCATCAGCAGCCAGCTGCAGTCATGACCTCATGAACTCATCTCCAAAATCAAACACCTGCAATTCAGAAACCAAGCACAAAAACTAATTGAACTCCAAGTGATATGCCACAACAACAGGTTTATTTTAAATGAATGGCTGCAAATATTAAATATTTGTTAATATAGGGAGAGTATGTGCATAATGTGTGTGTTTGTGCATGCACATGTCTGTACGTGCACATTCATATGTGTGTGTGTGTCATACAATAGCATATAGTGCCCAGATGAATGCTTTCTATCAATTTTAATATACCTCCACAGCCACATTTTATTGTTTTGGTTGGTTGTGAGTGACAGATCAGCTTTTGCATTGTCACTGCAATTGATTCTCAACTGGGGTGGGGGTATTCCCAAGACAAAGGTAGCCATGACACTGTTCACCCATTTACGGGACTTGTCAATTTTCCCTGGAAGGCCCGATCTCCACCGACGTCTCTGGGTGATGTCAGACAGCACGATGGTCATCTGAGGGTAACGCCGATGGAGATGTTGCAGATCCTGCTTCATCGCTGCGACGAGATCGATGCTCTTCCTGCATCCCAAGTCGTTCCCGCCGCAGTGAATCAGCAGGACATCCGGGGCTGCTCTTCCTCTGAGGGACCGGTAGAAGAAAGGAAGGAGTCCGTGCCATCGAAGTCTACCCCAGCCAAACCAGTGAACCTTGGCCGCCAGGCCAAGATTGGCCCCGATGGTATCTCTGGCCCTTTCTTCCCCACGACGAATGTAGCTACTCCCGATGATCCAAATCACTGGACCTGTTAATAGCATACAGCAATTACAATCAAAACACTGTTTTGTCAGTATCAGTAAACAGATTTTAACACACACAAGTAACTTGTCTCTGGCCATTGATTTATTTCTATCTGAACAAAACAGAAAAAAAGTATATGCAAATATACAATAAAACAAATTAATTGCTCTTATCTGTTCACTGAAATAATAATATGACAATATAGGTATTACACAAGGTTAATTTATTATTTTATTATTATTCTCTTGCTTTCCATATTTTATACTATACTTCTAAATTATACTATATTAATATGGCTTACTTTTGTTGGTAGCGTAGTTAGCCATGATGTTAGGTTTTCTTCTTTAGTGTTAGCAGAAGAAAAGTTTGTATTTTAACCTACGAGGAAAGAAACATGAAAAGGGCAATTAGTTATAGATGTTATTGGACATTCGTTATTGTCCATTTATTATCTATATATTATTTAACAGGCCAAAGCAGACCCTTTTGTCCATTTACTGAATAACTTTTTTATATGACTGATTCGTCCATTTCTCTTGTGATGTAGATGTGTAGATAACAGTTAACGCCATTTTGTGGTTAACGTTATATTCGGCGACTATTAACGTTATACAACATCATGTGCATCAAGTTACAATCATGTTAATAATAAATTATGTGACCAGCAAGCATATTTACCAATGCCCAATTTCCCAGAGCTTAAATTATATTTAAAATATTCGATCACTGGGCGGTTAAATAACTATTGGATATGAATTCATATCACAAGTTCTTGGACATCATTTTACATCACTTCTTAATAGCATGCATTAACTTAATATGGCGTACTGGCGTTACATTTTAAAATAAATACTATACAAATTAATAATTAATCAGAATACTTACTCCTGCTCACTCACGCCAAAGAACTCTTTGCTCAAGCTCACCGTCTCTGCAAGATTAACGGTGGCAGTTTTCACGCACAGCTACTAGAAGATTTACATCTGTCAGACAGGTTGCTCACGTCATCAAGCTTAGTTTGAGTCGGTCTGAGTCTGCGCGTCAGGAACGGAAGTGCTCAAAAATCGCTAAAAGTGGGCTTCAACTGTCTCAACTGAGTTCCAATGAGATCGCTCTGTCCATTTCTTTTACTGTCTATGGCTTCAACTCTCTCCGTTGAAATCAACGGGGTCGTTGTGTTCATTTCTTTTACTGTCTATGGTCTATAACCGTCACACATAGTTCCACGGCGGCATCCATCTTTGTAAATGTAAAAAATCTGCTTCACCGTCGCTGTGCTGTCGTCATCGTGTAAAGCCCGCCCCAACGTTTCTGATTGGTGCCGCGATTTCGACGGAATGGAAATGGTCTTCAATGAGCTCTTTGCCAGACTAACAAAGAAACTCACTTTAAAGTAATGAACAACATTTATCCCTCTAAAGAATTACTGAGACTTCGCTTTGGTATAGATGATAACACGTGTACATTCTGTGAAAATGATGTTGAAACTACGGACCATGTGTTTTTCTCATGTAATGTGATACAGATATTTTGGTGTGATGTACATAAATGGGTTAAGCAGCAGATATCTTCATTCCCAACCTTTATATCCAGAGACGACATTACATTTGGTTTGATATTGCAAAGCAAGGATGATGAGCTGTGTACAATTGTATGTCTAGCTAAATTCTTCATTCACAAGTGTAGAATTGTGAAATCATCTCCCAAATTTGTTGTTTTTTTAAATGAATTTAAACTGTATATAAAATCCTTAAAAATTCTGAAAGGTCCTAAAGCACAAAAAATATATGATACCCTAAAACACTTCCCAACTGAGATAAATGGATGAAAAGTCTGAATTCACCCCTTATGTCATGTATGTTTTATCATAATTCCTTTCTATTTATTTATTTAAATGTTTATTTTCCTTACAAATATCCTTATTTTTGTACTTTGTCTAGATTTATATTCTTGTTGTATTAAGAGCTGCTCCCTGTGGCTATATTTTCCTTGTATCCTATTCTGAAGAAAAGGAAGTTATGCAGCCATGTTTGTTTGTAAATCTTGATATATCAATTAAAAAAAAAAAAAAAAAAAATCTTTGCCAGACTAACTTTCAGAGCAAATCTAAATTTTCCGGAAGTTGTCTGGGTTTTCCCAGGCTAAAGTATTCATAGTTCACTGAAAAATCATTCATTCACTGATTCGTTCAAACCAGCTGATTCATTTGTGAAACAAACACTCTGTGTTGGAGGGAAACACAACTGTTCTGCTTTGTTTGGAACAATTTTTGTTTATGAAATAGAGCAAGAACAGTCAAAATTGATATTAATTGTTTGTTTCTTATAATCCGATATCTGAATCTCTTATTTACATCATGTCTACACTTTGTGTTATAATGAGAGAATTTGCGAGCACACAAAACTCATCACAAAATGTGCAAAAACGTATGCGTTTTGAGCGGTGAGTAGATCTGACTAACTTAACTAACTGACTAATGGCCTCTGATTGGCCATTGTGTTCAAGAAATACAGATAGGCTATCTGTGATTGGCTACATTGCTAAACTCTGCAAAACACGTTGTAAAAAGAAACCTTTGACATTCTCCAGAGTGCAAACAAACACAAATACTGGATTGTTATCCAAATCTGTTTCGCTAATATCACATCACAGTAGATTATCACTCCTTGAATGACATTGTCTTGTGGTATTCAACTTGCTAGTTGCTACTTGAAAGGTTGCTACTATACCTTTCTTAACCCGTATAACTCGCACCTTAAAAATGACCTCATGAAGGTTCACATGGGATAGAACATACATATTCTGTAGGCAATAAAATATATAGAATAAATTGAACAATAATCTATCATAACCTCGCATTTATAACTGAAAATAGGCCAATGAAAAACAAATATTTCAAAGACTGGTAGGCCTATTCTTCTTTTCAGTGGCATTGCATAACATATACTGGATATAGCTTACTCTTCGCAAATATCTGTGAACAGGTGTCTGAAAAATATAACTTCATCAACCCTGGCTTGTGTCCACACACCGTTGCTTCCTCAGAGTGAGCAAACAGGGACAGCCATCAGGATGGGACTGGGCAACTGAGAACCATAACAGAAAAAAAAAGGTGATAAACTTAGCATGTCCTTGTTAACATAAGCCAACAATTACAGACTGTAAGGAAGAAGGATAAATATTAATAGAACGGAAGAAAATGACACTGGACCTTATACTCGAGCCTTAAACAATAGCAGAGCAATTTTCTGTGTACACAATTCTATTATTAATTTGTCACATTAAATTTAGGGACGAGCATCAGAATGTATTTATGAATGATTTAGGCCTATGAAGGATTTGATAAGTACTAATCAGTTCAAGATACACAGAAATAGAAATACATTGGGATTGTAATATATAACATGCTTTTCAAAACGCACCCATCAAGATTCAGTTTATCTTTCTTCAAATTCAAATTTCAAGCATCGCCATAATTTTATAACAATAATCACAATACTATTTCTTACAATATTTCATTATTAAACATATATTATATATATATATATATATATATATATATATATATATATATATATATATATATATATATATATATATATATATATATATATATATATATTTTTAAATTATAGCCTATTATTTATAATGATCACTACTAAGATAATTATGATTAATAATTATAATAACAACATACAGAAAATGACCACTATAATTTTTGAATCTTCCAGTCCTCTAGGTGTCGCTGAAGAGACCACCGCTACATTTGTCTGTTTAGAGTCGACCCACAAAAAAAGAAGCAGCTGTTACCAGCAAAGTTTAGGGTAAAGTTTTCCGCCGGCCAGTAAACAATACATTTAAACAGGTTTAGTAACCTTGCATTCATTGGAAGTGATCTAAGGACGATGGCAGAAGGATCTATGTGTAACTGACGAGGATCAACAGTAATGTGACAGTGAGTAACTTAGAGGATTCTTCCTTTGTAATTTAGCGCTATTGTGGTGTTAATAACGGGATGTTCGGCTGTGTAAATATTCAAGCAAACCTTCTCAGTAGATTAGCATTGGAAATTCTGCAACTGATATTTTCAACGAAAACATTTTAAACTTACATTTATTATTGTGACACGTAATTATAAGCGTGATAGATAGGCTACATGTAACGAGCTTATCTGTAATACGCAAGATGTAGATTGTTTTGGGTGGAAACAACATTCTGTTGTTAAGAAAAAGTGGAAGAGTGTGTCAGTCAGTCACATGCTTTCTAAGGGCAAATATTAGCTATGTCACATTTATTCCACATCTAATAAACTTATATATGCCTTATCAAATGGAGATTTAGCTAACATCTGTAAATGCGATCAGATTAAATCAAATAAGTTAATGTATTCCGCTGAAATAAACCCAGGATGAAAAAAAAAGTGAAATGCATAATAAAAACAAAGCGTAATCTTCATAACTGATCCGAATAGGTCGTTTGATACTTTCTCGTAATAGATGAAAACCCCTTCATTGCTGTGCTTCCCTAAGTTAAACAATTTTGTATAACTTAAATACAATTTTGAAATGGTCTGTACATTAGCCACAGTGAGCAACATTAATCTAAAGAAGGAAATGTTCTTTGCTCTTCGTTTGTAATAGTTTGGTGTAAAAAAATAGCAAGTGAGGGAGAAAGATGTACAATTAATTATTGTGCATTGTAATGGAATATTATAGGACAGTCAATGCACTATACTGAAGAATGAGAAATGTAAAGGGCAGAGTGTAGATAATCAGTAACTCAGCTATGGTGTTTATCATCTTCACAGTGCTTGCCGGTTAACATCCAGTCAATGTCTGAGGGCCTGTAGTTATGGGGACACAGTTTACAATTGATGACGCATTTGTCCTGGAGGGGGAGGAGGAAGGTGTGGTTCCTGGACAGGATGTGGGGGAATGGAAGGGGAGAGAAAAGGACGGTGGCGGAGAGATGACATTTGGACCTCTTTCTTTTGCCAAAACACAATCTCATCCTTCTGGATCCGCTGGCACTCCTGAACACAGTAATCTGAAATATCAGGTCAGGTGTTTACATGTCTGTCACTTTCTCTTTGAGATTCTTTTACGGGCTAATCTGACTGACTTTATTTTCTGTTCTCCCACAGAATCTGGAAAATGAAGATGCTTTAGGTGGCACAGTGAACTCTTCTTTCAACAACTTCTTCAAAATCAGGTTTGGTGGTTCACATCACAGTGTTGACATTTTTAATTTGAACATTCTCATTTAGCAAGAATATTAATTTAATGTAATTATTTGAGCAGAATGGTGTAAAATGAAGGATGTGTTGCACCAATAAGGCTGAGTTTAAAGTTTATTTTTTATTTATTTATTTATTTCCACAATATCACACATTGCATTTATTGCTACATCAGAAGCACAGTTGTTGGGGGACATTACAGAAGTAACAAGTTACAAAATATATTAAAGGGTTAGTTCACCCAAAAATGAAAATTAAGTCATTAATTACTCACCCCCATGCTGTACCAACCCCGTAAGACCTTCGTTCGTCTTAGGAACACAAATGAAGTTATTTTTGATTAAATGTGACAGCTGGATCACTCCTCCATAGGCTCCCTAAAGGATTGAAACCTGACGGCCCAGAAAGTCAATGAAGAAAATGTTTAAATATTCCATGTCACAACAGTGGCTCAACTATAAGTTTATCAAGCGACGAGAATACTTTTTGTGCGGAAATAAAACAAAAATAACAACTTTATTCGACTATTCCTTTTCTTCCTTGTAGGCCTGAAACGAGACTTCAAGAGATTTCCACGACGCATGCGCGAGAATTGCGATCTCCTTCAACTACTTCAGTTAAGTTCTCGTGCGTGCGCATCGTGGAAATCTCTTGAAGTCTCGTTTCAGGCCTACAAGGAAGATAAGGAATAGTCGAATAAAGTCGTTATTTTTGTTTTATTTCCGTTGCAAACAAACACATTTTTCATCACTTTTTTCTTGGTTTGGACTTCAGAACAAACCCACAATTTTAGACCGTTTTTTAACCAGCTCATTAATATGTTCCTTAAAGTTTATAAATTGTTCTATATGTATTCCAAGAAATTTTATTGCGTCCACTCTTTGAATAGCTCTATCATCTATGTTTAAATTAATGTCACAAGCACTGTACTTATGAATACTAGATCTAAAGACAATATAAAAGGTTTTACTAATATTTAGCGATAGTTTGTTACATTTAAAACAGGTATCTATTTCTGCTAGTCTGTCATTTAAGAGTTTTTCAAGATGATTCAAGTGTTTGTGGGATACAAACAGATTTGTATCATCAGCGAAGAGTATTTTATGAACATCACCGGAACAATATACAAAATCATTAATGTAAACAATGAACAAAAGAGGCCCCAGAATAGATCCCTGGGGAACCCCAAGCACTATATTTTCCAATCCAGAGTCAATACCATTTAAGTTGACATATTGCCGTCTTCCGTAAACATAGTTCCTGAACCACTGGAGAGCCACACCCCTGACCCCGTAATGCGATAGTTTTCCAAGTAAGATTTGAAAGTCAATCGTGTCGAATGCTTTTGAAAGGTCGAGAAAGACCCCAATACCGGCTTCTTTTCTTTCAAAAGCATCATTTATTTTCTCTACAATATCTAAAATAGCCATACTTGTCCTGTTATTCTTCCTAAAGCCATATTGTGAAGATTCTAGTATGTTATGTTTATTTAAAGGGGTCATAATGTCATTTTTGTACAAGCTAATATGATTCTTTAGGGTCTAAATTAAAAGTTTGTAATATACTTTAATTAAAAATTCTCATTAGTATTGTTAGAAAACACTTATTTTACCTGGTCAAAAACAGCTCTGTTTTCAGCACGCCGTTTCAGTGCATATGCCTTTAAATGATAATGAGCTTCGCTCACCCCGGCCCTCTGTTCTGCGAGTACACCGTTTGTAACACAATAACCATAACGTGTTGTTCATTATAAACGTGGGATTATGAATTATATTGAGAACGTCGTACATAGAAAACATGCCGTAATGTACCCTGAGTGTAAAGCGACGCATTCATCGTGAAGCGTGCAAGCGATTTGCAAAGATTAATATAAATATGAATATAGCGGTTAATAAAACGTTACACTCACTTCAGTTCTTCTGGAGGTTCAGCAGGAACACGAATATCTGGTACCGATCCTTTATTCATGAGCAGCTTCTTAGCAAAACCAGCTTTATACTGATCCTCCTTCATAAAGCAGTCTGGTGAGAAATGATTCGCGCAAACATGAAAGCATTGATGTTGCTCGTGGGGAATATTCCCTTCGAAAACAAACTCAGCCACTGCGTCTTCAGCGGTTCGGATTTAGGAACATCAAAATGACTGTGTTCGTTATTACACCCAAGAACAGAACACCACAATCGCTTAGATGGCATTCTGCTCATAGACAGTGCTCCTCCAGCATATCAACAATGACCGCGCCGGTCCGCGCGGACTATGATTGACAGCTCGCTCACGAGCGAGGGCGGGTCTGTGTTGAAACGCTGCTGTCAATCAACAATCGTGGAAGGGGCGTCCGACTGTGTGACGTCACACGGTCGAACTGCTTGATTTGGGACAGGGGAAAACATATAAGGAGATTAAAACAAAAACACTGGATGGATTTTTATCATTTTATGATGGTTGTGTACAGGACACTGCCAACACACATTTAGTACAATCAACTTGTAAAAGTGGAGGTACCATTATATGACCCCTTTAAGTGATAAACAAGTCGTGAATAAACCACTCTTTCTAGCACTTTAGAAAACGTTGGCAGGATTGAAATGGGTCTATAGTTTTGAAAATCACTCTTGTCCCCAGATTTGTATACTGGAATTATATTTGCCACCTTAGTTTGTTTAGGAACTATGCCATGCTGTAATGATAAATTAATTATGTAGGCAAATGGCTCAGCTATTTCATTCACTATGGCTTTAAGGATCATGCTACAGATTCCATCAGCACCAGCTGTGTAAGAGCATTTAATTTTATTAATAATGTTAGTAACTTCCATTTTACAGGTAGGTATAAAGTAGCAAGAGATGGGATAATTATTCCTCAAGAATGTTTTATAATTGGCATCCCCTGGTGGACCAAATTGTTGAGACAGATTCTTTCCAAGAGGCAAAATATCTATTAAACAAGTCTGGTGGTGAATCTTGTATTGTACAATTATTTGATTGGGTTTGTACAACGATGTCAGGGATAACTGAGGATTTATTACTGCGGCCAAGTATCTCATTCAACACCTTCCAAGATTTCTTCTGATCCCCCGAGGCAATTTTGAGACGATCAGTGAAGTAACTCCCTTTGCTGTCTCGTATTAAGCTTGTTAATTTATTCTTATACTGTGTATATAAGATTTTGTTACTACTATTTGTATACTTCCTGTATTGTTTATAGAGTTTATCCTTCTTCTGGATAGACTTTAAGATTCCTTTAGTGATCCATGTATGAGTTTCCTTTTTATGTTTGATTATCCTTTATGGAATAGTCGCGTTGATAGCATCGTTTATTACATCAATTAAGAAATTATAAGCAAAATTGGGATCTATGGCATTGTTTATTTCATCCCAGCTTTTATTTTGGAGGTGTTGAATTAGATTTGCAAGTGTTTTGTTATTAAGAACATTTGTCTTCCTTTTAGTACATGGATCCGATACTCTTTTTATCCAGTTTGTAAAGAACACAACAGGGTAATGATCAGAGATATCAGAAAATTTTACACCCGATTTACAACCAGTATTTTGTAAATTTGTTATAATATTGTCTATTTTGGACATCTCTCTGTGACACGTGTGTGTTTATCAATAGTAGGATAGAATGATGAGGAGTAAAGGGTATTTAAAAAATCAGTTCCCTTTATATCTTCTTTAGAGATGTCAATCTTAAAGTCACCCATAATAATACTGTTTTTGTTCGTCTGGTTTATACAGAGAAGGAGATTATCAAAGTGGTTTCTAAATGTTTCATAGTCAGAGTTTGGTGGTCGATATATTACAAGTTAATCCAGAATTTGTTGATTTAGGTTTTATTTTAGTTCAAGCTATTTTGCACCACTAACAAGTCGTTAATTAAAACCTTTACCTGTGATTAAAACCTCCTGGTGCAATTAACACCAGTTGTCAGTCAGCGATTATATTTACCAGTTAGTAATATAAATATATAATGTTAAAATATTAAATTGTAAGATTTTGGACAGACTGAACAAGTAGATTAAGAAAATGTTGAAGCAGGTTGTATACATCTCACAAACAATGACAAATATGTACTGTATCAATCAAGGGAGCAATACGAATAGTCCAAAAAAAGTTTATTAATCTTATTATACTACAGATTCCTTTTTGAATTATTTGGCGGATACATTTTTGGTCTGCCTAAGGACAAAACTTTGATTAATCTTTTTTTATTGTTTATGTATAAACAAAATTGTTTCATCTTTTTTTTCTTTCTAAGCTGAATTTTATTATATTTGTATTGCATTGTTTGTATTTATGGAATCTGCATGTGCCTTGAAATAGCATGTGAAGCTGATATGACAATAAACTTGCATATTACTATTACCACTGAAAACATGTGATCACCTATTTTACTTCAGAATTTTTTCTCAATTTTAGAAATTTAAAAGCCAAGTTTATCCCAGTTAATAATTGGTAAATATAAGTTTACGTATCTTCAATAATACATTCAAATTGTTACTCTCCACAGTTTGCGTTAGAAATGGTAGATTTTAAAAGACATCTATACATACACTGTGATGTTATCTTCTTGTTTTCAGCCCTAGGGTAATGCTAAATTTTAGAGTAAATGCTTAATTTCCCACAAATTTTCATCAGGGACAAGAAGTGACCAACTGGCAAACAAACAAGCCATCAAATTACAAACCTAAACAAAATAAAATATGTTGCTTTGATTTTTTTTGATGTCCAAGTACTTGAAAAGGCCAGATGTCAAGCCCAGTGTCTGTCTGTGTTCCAGTGATCCTGCTACTCTGTCCTACTGCAGCTCTCAGTGGTCATTCAGCACACTCAGCTCAGTCACACAGCTGTCTGCTCACTGCTGCGGGTAACACACACACATTACTGTAAAACTTCTATTTATATAAGCTGACATTAACTAAAAAAATACTCTGGTCTTGTTCATTTACATAGTTTGTGATATTATTTTCCTTTCCTCAACATTTGGTCTGTGTGTATTGTTCCCAGGTGGACGTCTCACCCGCTAGTGAAGAAGAACAGACGAGTCGTTCTTGCCTCGTTCCTCCTCTTAATCACTGGAGTTGGTGAGACTTTCATACCTTTTGTGATGTTCTTTGATCATAAGTACTACAGATCTCAAGGGGAAGGTGTTTGGGAACCACAGTTTCTGTTTGACTTGTAAAGTGCTGTTAGTGTTTATCTTGCTGTCAACTCTGATCTTAAGCACAGATGGTGAATTCAGATGTGATTGTCAGCTGCTTAGTAAATGTATTATCTTTTCTCTCTCCCTATCGTCCCCTTCCGTCTGTCTCCTACCTATCAGCTTTGATCTTTACAGGCATTGTCATACTGTTAAATCCTCACGCAGGTAAGACCTGTCACATTGGTATTGGTTGTAAACACAGATGAGACATGAGCAGGGTTGCTTTATCACACAAACCTGTTCAGTTAATTATAAGTGGAGCATATCAGTTAATAAATCAGTGTTCTTCATGCCTTAAAAACAAAGACAACACCACCTTTAGACCTTTAACTCTTCAGTTAGTTTCATGCTAATTTTGGTCAGTAAATGATGTAACCCATGTATTAATGCCTTTTCAGCTGTTTCAAGTGCAATTTTCTTTATTCCTGGATTTCTTCTCTTCATTCCTGGTGGTAAGATCTAAATATATTCTCAATGCAAGCTTTTATATTATATAGTCAGCTTTGCCTTTGTGAATATCAGTAATGGATTTTGGACCTTAGATAATATATTACAGTTTTATGAATTTTGAAGTTATCTTTGTAATGCAGTTAAGTAATGTGTATACATAGGAAGAAACTGACATTTAAAGAGGACCTATTATGCCCTTTTACAATGTCTTGTTCTGGTCTCTATGAAGCTCCTCTTTCTGAAAAGCACAATGTGCTCTGATTGGTCGGCTGGACCAGTGTGCTCTGATTGGTCAACTGCGTCCTGCATGTTTCGGAAATGTCTCACCACTTACCATAACCACAAGTTTCAACACACTACTTGCATTATTCAACCAAGCCTTGTCCCTTTATTTTGCGGATGCTTGGGCGGGAATTATTTAAATGAGGAATATTGTGACGTATACGTTCCTGGAAGAAAAACTACAATCAATGCATTTCAGAGAGTTCAGAATCAGAGCTTACTGATATGGAGAATAACTCCCTTTAAAGTGTACTTGATCCTTTGAATGGACCTTTTTTATGCCCAAACAGCAACATTACACACTAAAGAAAGTTAAAAAATGGGAAAAAAGCACAATAGGTCAGGTCCTCTTTAACATTGACAGCATTGCTTGAAAAATTTTAGAGGAAAAACACCAACTCTTGCTCTTCCCTTTTTTGTTTCAGTGTATCATGTGATCTATATAAGCTGTGCGGTTCGGGGACGAAGAGGATTCAAGTTCTTTTATTTGCCATACTTTGAGAAGTAAACCATTTCTCTTCACATCATCCAGACTGGTCGTCTGGATTGCCCACCATCCCCCCCCCCCCCCCCCCCCCCCCCCAAAATGAAGTAAGGGGATGACCTATTTTTACAACCTCAGTTATTAGTGGTTTTCTAAACAATTTCTTAATTTTTGTAAAAGCCAGTCTGTACACAGGTCTTAAGTATAACCTCTACAGAAAAAAAAACTGTGATTTAGTGTGTCAAGCGCAACAATGTACAATCTTGAATTTAAGAAGTTGCGTTCAATTGAGACGTTTTATATGAGCTGTGCTGCAGTGTTGTCCTAAGTTCAGTGAAACATACTTGTAATTCAGCAAGGAGCATTATAATAAGCTTGTTATAGATGTACAAAGTTTTGTTATAAAAATAGCACCATTAATAACATGAAATTGTACACCACTAGCCTTGTACAGTAAAAAAAATTAAATCATAGACAAAATGAATTACATGAGGAATGAAAATCTCAATCTGAGAAAACCAAGAATGCAATTTATCATTTAGGCCACTGCATACTACACACACATACAGTCTGAGTTGTAAAGCATTTCCATTTATCTTCCGTCTATTGTAAAATCAAGTAAGATACAGCAACCACAGTGATTGCTTTTCTTCTGCACATTCATCTTAGTACCAAGTATCAAGTAATACCACTACTAACACTTTGAACCACTATTTTAGTGTACATCATACACCAAATTAGTGTTGAAAAGATTTTGTATTGTGAAATGTTTTTAATGATTTAGACACTACAATAAAACCTGTTTTTATATTTGCTTTTAAATCGAAGTGCTGTATTTCTTATGCACATTATTGACTGTTGTATAAAAATAGCTTATGCAAGAAACTTTAGCAAATCTCCATTACATTGAAACAAGATTCTTTCAGAGCACAAAGGAAAACGGTTTGTCAAGTTAATATACAACTCTTAATTAGTTAAGCGTCTCTATTCAAGTATTTGGAGTCCCACTGACATGTGAGAACTAAAAAAGGTCTCTAGGCAGTTCAATAATTCTGTTATGTTATTGACAAACAATGCCAAATTCATAAAAAAAAATCATTCAAACATTTCTTTCAAAAATTCTGATCTCAATATTGTGCTATAGCCTGTAGAAAAACATTAATGCAAATCTCCAGTTTCATTTGATTGTTTTGTTACATCTGCTGTCACAAGTATGAAATGTTGCTCAAAAGTGAAATTAATACTCAGGGTTCTACACTTAGTTCTGCTCCCAATGCTGTATTATTACTAGTTTACACTGCCGACTTCTGTAATCTAGAATTGCATCTGTGAGGTAGTTCTACAAGTTACATATTTAGTACAATTATGAGAATGAGGTAGTGTGTTGCAAATATTTCAGAAATATAATGATGTAGTATAACGGATTTAAAACGGTTTGGTTTTAAAAGCTGAACAACATCACAAGTCTAAGACCTGAGACCAGTTGATTAATATTGGATTATGGGTTGTAAGTTTATCAGCTGAACAGCAGCAGGTTGTGCATTTCACATGTCTTCATTGTAGTGTTTTGTTTTTTGCAACAGAGAGGTCCACAGCATTAGCCATCACACTAGCCTGAGAAGTTGGGCTGCTGGTGAGATCTGTCTTTTGGGCAGGGCTTGAGGGTCGCACGTCTGTGACAGTTCGGAAATTAAACGGGCAGGGAAACCATGGAGGAGTGTTATAAGCAATTAGGGGCGAGTCCTCTCTGCAGCTGGTTACTCTGAAATTTGTTTTCGCTGATGTGAAAAATGTGTTTGGTGAGGAATTGGATGGTGGGATCCTTAACACAGAACTACATGTTCTAGCTTTTATGGACAGGTCCTGAGGAAGCTGCAAAGGAAAGTTAACACTCTTAGCAAAAAAACAACAACTTGATATTGCTTAATGACAACATGAATGTCTCTGTTGTATGTCTATGTACACTTCAGTTGAAAAGTTTGGGGTATGATTTAAACAAATATATTTTTGTCTCATGCTCACCAAAGCTGCATTTATTTTTAATAAAATAAAATACAGTAAAACAGTAATACTGTGAAATATGATTAAAAATTAAAATAACTGATAACAATAACTAAGAGTCATTGTTTTGATAAGCTGCTTTGGTGACAAAGTAAGAAACAGATATGGAATGTAACTTTCTCACCGGTTTGAAGTTGAACCATCTAAAGACCATTTCATTCCCTGCCAGTGTGTTAAACTTATGGCCCTATGATTTCAGCAGTGCAGAAAGAGCAGACAGAATCGCGGAATCCATATGTGAATAAAAGCCTAAATTCAATCTGTGCATCATATAAAGCAATCAAGTCTCTTCAGAAAAATTGGACTAAAGTGCTAAATTCATATCTCTTTGTGAACTTTTTGAAGCATCAAAATGTCGGTTGTATAGCTCTCAATGGAGGGACAGAAAGCTCTCAGATTTTATCAAAAAGATCTTCATTTGTGTTTCGAAGATGAACGAAAGTCTTAAGAGTTTGGAACGACTTAAGGGCGAGTACTTAATGAAATTTTCATTTTTGGGTGAACTGTACCTTTAAAACAGAATCCAGAAAATTTGAAATGGGACACATGGAATTTCAGCAGCCATTGCACCAGTCTCCAGTGTCACTTGATCCTTCAGATATCATTATAATATGCTGACTTGAAACATTTCTTATCAATAATGAAATCTCTTGTGCTACTTAATATTTTTGTAGAAACCATGCTACATTTTTTCAGGGTTCTTTCATGAATAGAAATAGAAAAATAACAAATACACTTTTTTTTATAGAATTGTTTTGTAACATTAAATGTCTTAACTGTCACTTTTGATCAAGTTAATGCATCCTTGCTGAATAAAACCAAGTAGTAGTAATGACCCCAAACTTTTGAATGGTAGTGTATTTGCTTAACTGGCTGTCACAAAAAAACAACACAATTTCTAAAGACTCAGATGTCTAAATTGTATTAAAAAATATAAAATAACGTATTTAAAAATATACATACCTGTACCAAGTCTTCGTCGCTGTATGTGCTCTCTGTGTCACTCTCTGTATAGTATAGAATAAAATCCATGATGATGTGCAGTTGTGTTTGTGGCCAACAATAATATGTAGCCTAATAAGTAATTTATGACTCCTGTGGTGAATACAACACAGTAGACAGTAAAGATAAAGGCAAGAAAGAACCTTACCATGGGAGGAACCAGAAACATGGGAGTCCTGGAGAGGCAGAGACACTTCAACGGGGCAAACCCCAGGTTCTTCATTCTCTGTTCCCACCTCAACAACTGCACACACATCATGTAGTTCAGGGGAGCTCTCCTGCTCTGTTGATGAACAAGCAAGTATAAAACAATGGATCGACTGTTGAAGACAAAGAGTACTTTTTTGGTGTTCAGAATAATCAGAAATGACATTGAGACCAGTTGATTTAAAAAAAAAAAGGTTTTTAAAAATTTGTTCTGAGCCCTAGTGTCAGAATGGCTTAAAATTTCAAATATGTTGTGGTAACACTGTTAAACAAGTGCATTCTCCAGTGTATTCGAGTATGATATCTGAGGGTAGAACAAATGAGGGAATAACAAGTGGTTATTTACCAGCAAATAGCACAGTGCTGTCCGGTGAAGTTTCTATCTTAAACTCTGCTTCAAACTGTCCTTTTAGAATTTTAATTTTTCTGGGAGTGCCAGCTTTCCGTTTCTGAAAACACTAAAGAATTTAGGATAGGTGTGAGATCATTTGCAATACTTAGTCAGAAGTGTGCACTATTGTTTAAGTGTACAGCTATTAGTTCCTACTTTTGCTCTTTGCTCCAGGTCCATCTTTTTCTTCCCTGAAGAAGATGACAATATGCATTTAGAGGATCTTAAACATCATCAGATGAATATGTTTACCAAAATAAAATGATGTAATTCTACACTAACAATAAGTGTATGCGCATAAAATACATGGTGAAATAGTATTTATGTTAATGACCAAACTTACCTTTCTTAGCTGCTTTTTCGGATGAGGAAAGCATCCTGTACATTCTGAAGGCATTGCTTCCTCTCTTCATGCTTTGATCTTTCACTTCCTCAATATCTGGCAGAGAATTCATAGCACAGCGGAAATTTGCCTTCCATGTCTTAGGATCTGGTTTGTCAATATCTGGACGATACTTTCCTGTATGAGACATAATTGGGTAATAACTGAATCATAACATATCACAAAATGGAGTCACAAATCAGTAGATCAGCACAAGGATCACCCCGGCAGAAATACATTAAAAGTTGTATGCAAATGCAGAATCAACTCAAATGCATAGTGGAAATGACAAATTTCACCTTTAAAGTAGTCAGCATCATTCTAAGAGACAATGGACAACAGATCTGTCAACAGTTACCTGTGTGAATGGCCCAGTTCTTAAATAAAGGTGCATCCTTTTCCAAATCCCATCCATGTCTGGCTGCATGCATCCATGGTATCTGAAATATCCTTTTATCCTGTTAATGGAAACATTTTAATAGTGTACTATTAGACTATGTTCACACTGTCAGTCCAAATCCAATTATTTGTGTATCCAATTGGAATCTGATCTAAATGACTGGGTGTCCACACTGTGTATCGCAACTGTTCAGATATGATTTGTGTGTCCCATCAGGGCTATCTTTCGATTTCCATGGCATTTATAGGACTATGCCAAAAACAACAATTAAGGGGTTTGCAATAATGTCTTTGACAATGTGTAGCTGCACCACTGGACTACTAATAAAGCAATGTCAAAAACTGAGGCTCGCATGAGCGGCTTTATTCTGTACAGGAGACGTCTCTCTGCCGCACAGTGAATGAAGTGACATTATCTGCGTGACCTGGGTCCTCATTTATAAACGTTGCGTACGCACAAAAGAAGGCGTACGCCGCTCTCTACGCAATAATTGGTATTATTTATAAAAAGCAAACTTGACGGGAAAATGTGCGGTCCTTCACGCAAGCTCTGACCCAGGCGTACACACAAAAACGGGTGAAATGAGAAATGGCGACACCGTCGGCAGAAGGAAGAAACATGTGAAAGTGTGTGAAACTGTAGACCGTTGTGTAAAAGAAATGGCAAAACTGGCTCTCATAAATAACATGAAGACTTCACAAAGCAAGTCTTACAATTAACAGCCTACATGAACACCCGTTTGATCGATCTGCAGTGTAAAACAAACAAAATCAAACGAAGATAACAACAGAAATGCAAATTAACACATATTTGCAAAAATAAAAGTGAAATATGTTCTGCAATAATAATTATTGCATGTTATGCAATTCATCCTGTCATAACACATCTGTAGCTTGTCAGATGCAATCAAATGGATGGTAATAAAATGCCATGCCATCACAATGCGTAATGACGTAATGCAACCTTTTGCCACTCAAGTGCCTTTTTTGGCATTAATGCCCACACTGTGCCCTCCAAACAACATTTTACTCCTCTTTTCCACCTCGCCAATGATAATTTCTACTTCACATTGAGTGAAGTTACGTTTCTTGGTTTTCCTCTCTGTGTTTGCCATGATTTCGCAATCGATGAATATTAACTTGTGGGCGTTTCACGGACTATTTATGGGCAAATATGGGCGTGACATGAAGCCGCAAAAGCTGCGCTACATTTAGAATTGATTGTGATTTATTAAGGGAAAACTGCGTAGGATGTGCGTGCTCACGGTTTTATAAATCTGAATATTTCTGTGTGTACGCACGTCCTGTTTCATCCGTACGCCACTTCTGACGCAAATCCTAAGCAAAGTTTTATAAATGAGGCCCCTGAACATTGACAACAACACAACGCAACCTTATTCCTGCAACGATGTCTGACTTTTTTTTTTTTACGTTTTATGTGGTGAGAAAGTGACACATGGGGAGAAAAGCTATGCAAAATCCGATCAGACAGGTCAGACTGAAATGGATTTCCAGAAATGAGATTTGAATGGGATTTCAAACCACATATGAATGTAGCTTGAAACGGATTTGTAAGAAATCAGATTTCATGTGTTTTTTTTTTTGCTGTTCACACTTGCTAAATAGGATCAGATTCCATTCGAATTGGAAATGCACAAAAATCTGACAGTCTGCATTTGGAATTTGACAATGTATTGGCAAAGCCACATGAGTCACATGTTCAAACTTAATTAAGTCTCCTCTTAAACTGAATACAATAGAATTTTATTGGATTTCCACCCTCACCTCATCGACCCAGAGAAGACCTTGAATTTCCCCGCTGGTAATCTGTTGCTCCAACCAGGGGCGCATTCTCATTCTGTCCACTGGCATCTTGACTCTGAATAGAAAAGAAACAAATAGAATGAAGTTGTGAATAGTTAGTTCACCCAAAAATGAAAAGTATACCATAATTTACTCACCCTCAATCCATCCTAGGTGACTTCTTTCAGCCAAACACAGAGTTATATTAAAAAATATCCTGGCTCTTCCAAGCTTTATTAATGAGAGTGAATGGTACCTGAGATTTTGAAGCCCAAAAAAGCGCATCCATCCATCAGTAATCTATTCGACTCCAGGGGGTTAATAAAGGCCTTCTGGAGTGAAGCGATGGGTTTTAGTAAGAAATCCATATTTATAACTTTATAAACTATATTCACTGGCTTCCGATTACGGCCGAGTGTAGTTCCGGCGGAAGAGAGCAAATACAATACGTAAAGCAAAACCAACCACCGATCACAAATTAGAAGTCTAAAACTAGATTTTTTAGAAATGTCAGAGAAACTTGAGTTTGTTGCCCAGCCCTATTTGTTTGAACCGCGAGAGGTGTCTACTCTCTCCTAGCTTACCCTACGTCATACACCGGAACTCGACTCGTGACTCGAAGCGCGGACGGATGTTACCGGAAGCTAGTGATTACAGTTTATAAAGTTATAATTATGGATATTTTTCTAACAAAAATGCATTGTTTCTCTACAGAAGGCCTTTATTAATCCCATGGAGCCGTATGGATTACTTTTATGATGGATGGGTGCACTTAAAAAAAAACAAAAAGGCACCATTCACTCCCATTATAAAGCTTGAAAGAGCCAGGATATTTTTTATTTAACTCTGAGTTTGTTTGGCAGAAAGAAGAAAGTAATATACACCTAGGATGGCTTGAGGGTGAGTAAATTAAGAGAAAATTTAATTTTGGGGTGAACTAACCCTTTAAATATACTGGACAACCTGCCTCACACGGAAAAAAAACATTAGGAGCCTGATGAAATGATTTTTTTTTTTTTGTTAGGAGTAGGAAATTTGCATTTTAAATAGAAAAAAACATATTAAGTGAAGTTATACTTCCCATGGCACTTTGAAATTCAAAATTCTGTCAAACTGAAAAGGTTCTAGATGCTTAAATAATACAAAATACGTCCTATCTTTTTATTCTATGCAAATAAGGAATTATGTTAATAATTATTAATAGTAATCAATCAACTTTGCACAAATAACTAAAATAAATCTCAGTATCTAACAAGGGAGAATGCCTCACACCCTCCCAATGATCCAATCAAATATATACTCTTATAACGATGATTCATTCTGCGGTAATACACAACGTGATCCACCTTTATAAGGCGTACCTTTCACGCACATTTTATAGAAGACCAAGAATTGATTAATTCAAATATGTATTGCCTTTCATAAAAGACAGAAGAATAAACGATAAAATATCTGTCAGAGTCATTTTTTCATAATGTGACATAATTGGACGTTTACTAATGTAAACATGCATTAATTTCACCCCAGCACAGACAGAGAATCTTGTAGAATCAATCTATTTATAAACAGACTAATAAATTAATAGTTCTGTTTTGAAGCCATGTATTTAACGTTAACGTTACCTCGACGAGAGCTCAATCGCCTAACGTTACTCCAAGATTCCTCGATAAGATGTCTTATAAAATCCTGTCCTAGAACTGCGCCGAAAACATAACCATGTTTTGTTTTAGATTTTCTTTCTTCATCTTAAGAAGAGCGACGTAGTGTTTTTTTGATCGACATGTGAATTCTTCCAGAAGCCTTTCGTAAAATGACGCAACACGTCATCAAGAAGCAGACCGCGGAAGTGAAACAACGAAGCGTTTCATTGGTCGGCGTAGCTTTTGAAAGTACTGTTTCTTTCACTTTCACTTCCGCTTCCTAAATTATGCCACACCGCCTGCTGGAGCTTGACGTTACTGCCAGTAAATCACACTGGTCCAATTGGTTGGGACCTTTTGGGACGTGTGTGAAGTCGCGTTAAAAAATTAGTAGGCTAAAACAAATACAAATATAGGATCGAAACATTCTGTGTGGCTGTGAAACTTGGTGAAGCATGCATGTTGAAATAATTTAATGCTAGCTACTTAAAAACAGACCGTATGAACAACAAAAGTGGCATTTGTCATTTTAATTTGTTGAACGCGTTCCCGAAATATGATATTTGAGTATTCATGGTCCATTTCCACAAAATACAATGTAAATTATATAACTTGATTTTTAAGCTAATTGTGTTGTGACAACTCTTATTTTCTTTCTGACCCCATAATCCTATAGAGCACAATTATTTATAGCCAATGGGTGAGTTTCGCTGTAGTTGTATTGTGAAACTTCTCAGCGTGTTCTGCTGTCTGTGTCCCATGCAGCTCATTCATACCGTCGGTGTATGAATGAGTGAGGGAATGGGTGAATGTGAGGCAATATGTAAAGCGCTTTGGTGGCCATTGGGTCTGTGAAAGCGCTATAAATGCAGTCCATTTACAATTTGTTTTGACTGATTTAATTTGCGAATTGCGCAATTTTAAGAGTGGTCGAGCAGGGATGGGATGTGGGGGATTTAAATGGTATAACGTTCGTTTCTTTGTATTACTTTTATTGACAACTGAGAGCATGGCGAGCATAAGAAATAGCTCAATTCGTTAAAAACTTGTATGATCTTCTTCTTTCTGTGGAACACAAAATAAGTTATTTTGAAGAATATTGATAAACAAACAGTTTCGGTTGCCATTGACTACAAAGGGAACCAAAACTACCTTTCATTCCTCAAAATATCTTCTTTTGTGTTCCACAGAAAATCATGCAGGTTTGGAACGATATGAGGGGCTAAATGATGACAAAATTCTGTTTTGGGCGAAGTATCGCAAGGATAGGGTCAGAACTTTTTCAACTACTCAACTCTTCTTCACTCAATTGTAATTAAAAAATGGTGTTATCAATGAATAGTGAATATATGAGTCCAAAAAGGAGCGATCTGTTCAGCTTTGTTGTTAATATTTGAGATTCCATAGGCTATTTGTTATTATTTTCAGTGTTATTCATGTAATGACTCCATATTGATTTCATTTTAAGAAGGTAAACTAAACTTACTGTGTCTTAAATTACTTCTAAAACGATACATCATTATGTTTGTAGTTGGATGTTGTCAAGCTTAACATGTCCACCCTGTGATATAGTGAAATATTAATTAATATAAAAACTTTTCAGAAATTCAAAATATAAATTTTTAACAACACAGTCAGTACAATAAATCACTTAGATACACCGATGTGTTATTAAATGCTAACTTGACGGTACACCGATGTGTTATTAAATGCTAACTTTAGTAAAAAATGTCCACCCTGTCACCAAGCCTTCCAACATTAATTACTGAAGCTGACTGTGTATTGTTTAAAATGTATATTTTGAATTTCTGAAAAGGTTTTATATTAATTAATATTTCACTATCACTGGGTGAAGCTTGACAACATCCAATGGTGTGGTCTCCGAGCAACACACAGCGGGGTTTCAATGCTGAAATGAATCCACAGTTTTTAATGAATCGAGTGGTTTTTTAGTTTCATATTTAGAGTATCATTGCTTAAGGGTTTCTTGTTATTCCTGTTGTTTCTGATGCTCCTGATATCTCTTCACCCATTAAAGCCTTTGTCCACCGTCATTTTGTTGTCCAGCCTGCATCTTAATCTTTTATGAAAATAAGCTAGGCCTAATTATTTTAACAAGTTAGCAACCTTTAGCAACCTAACCTTTTGTGTATTTTCTTTATAAATAAATTTGGCGAGTACTGTTTGAAAGTTTACTAACCAGATATATTTGTTGTTAGATGTTATTTAGAAAAGCAAGTGCAAATCTAACATAAGTTTTATAGGGAAACAAATATTTTGCTGTTATTTCACTAAAGTATTTTCCAATAAACTAAATGTATTGTTGTGAAAGGGACTAAAATCATTTTTTCTGAAAATCTACATTTCATAATCACTATGCAATGAAAATGTATTTAGGCCTACTTTGAACTTGTCCATGACAGCTATTGTGGTTTGCTCCTACATTGTCTGCTTGCAGTTAATTTATAAAAAGTGCTGGAGCTTGACCAACATGCATTTCTAACAGGATAAGGTCTCCTTATACAAAAAAATGAAGTTAAATGTCAAATCTCATGCAGGGGTTTTGTAGCCAGCTCTACCACAAGGCTCTTAAAGGGTTAGTTCACCCAAAAATGAAAATTAAGTCATTAATTACTTACCCCCATGCTGTACCAACCCCGTAAGGCCTTCGTTCGTCTTCGGAACACAAATGGAGATATTTATGATTAAATCTGAGAGGTGCATGACTGCTACATAGGCTCCCTAAGGGAATGACACTTGACGGCCCAGAAAGTCATTAAAGAAAATGTTTAAATATTCCATGTCACAACAGTGGCTCAACTATAAGTTTATCAAGCGACGAGAATACTTTTTGTGCGAAAAAATAAACAAAAATAACGACTTTATTCGACTATTCCTTTTCTTCCTTGTAGGCCTGAAACGAGACTTCAAGAGATTTCCACGACGCATGCGCGAGAATTGCGATCTCCTTCAACTACTTCAGTTAAGTTCTCTCGCGTGCGCGTCGTGGAAATCTCTTGAAGTCTCGTTTCAGGCCTACAAGGAAGATAAGGAATAGTTGAATAAAGTCGTTATTTTTGTTTTATTTCCGTACAAAAAGTATTCTCGTCGCTTGATAAACTTATAGTTGAGCCACTGTTGCGACATGGAATATTTAAACATTTTCTTTAATGACTTTCTGGGCCGTCAAGTGTCATTCCCTTAGGGAGCCTATGTAGCAGTCATGCACCTCTCAGATTTAATCATAAATATCTTCATTTGTGTTCCGAAGACGAACGAAGGCCTTACGGGGTTGGTACAGCATGGGGGTGAGTAATTAATGACTTAATTTTCATTTTTGGGTGAACTAACCCTTTAAAGGAAGTAGGGATCAGAGGGCAGCCCCAACGGAGGGCAATCAAAGAACTTGCCACTACAGCGGAACGGAGCAGTCACTGGCTGTGGGTGAAACGTAGGGACGCAACATGGGCTGTCAAATGATCGCATGGTGTCACCACCGTGCGACACACACCCGGGTATGATCAACCCGTGGTGGGCCAACCCCGGCGGAGGGTGTCTTGTGATAAGTGGCCGAAACACCCAATGCCAATGAGGTCGGGCACACAACTGAGGATGTCGCACTGGTGGCACCGTGAGTTCTGTGCCAAAGTTCACCCCACCCTGATATCTCCATTTAATTGTTGTGCTGAAAATTAGGGATCTTTAACAACCAGTCCTAGTAAGAATCAGCTTTTTAATTATGTGGTTAAATTTTTACCCCGTTATTATTATCAGTGCCTGACTGTTTTAATATGCGTTCATCGATTTCATTTTAAGAAGTTATAGGCCCTACCTACTGTGTCTTACATTACTTTTAAAACAATACTCAATTTCAATGATTTTAGAGACATTTGTTATGTTATACATTCTGTTTTATTATTCGAACAAAAACAAAGTCCTACAGAAGAATAATCATAATGACATAGACAGCCTATCTAAGTATCTTATGAACGAGCGCGCGTTTAACGATTTTGCTGAGCGGCTGAGATAACTGCAAGAGTACGACGTAGGCTATTTTAATATACCAACATGCAATGTGGTTGGAATAGAAAGAGAAAGACTCGGTGCTAGTGATGTTACGTATGACACTGAAGCTTCTATGTGCGTATCGCAAATGCGACGCAATTTCTATTGAAGCCCCGTATCGGGGTGTGTATTGGTTTCCCAGAGTCACGTGATCGATGACAAATGAAACCTCACTTTCTGTCCAATCACGTGCGCTTACTTACGAGTCTTTGTTGGCTCAGTCTGGTTGATGGATTTGTGAGGAGAGTGCTGTACTTTGAAAGTTAATCAATACATTACATTTAAAGAATCAAAACTACTTATTATTTTTTGTTGTTGTTGTGTTTTTTTTTTTGTAAAATTTTTACACTTTTGGTGTTTTTTAGGTATTATTATTGTTATTTGGGGATAGGGTGGGCTTAGGGGAGAGGGGATAGGGTGTTGGTGTTTGGTGAAGGGTTTGTTTGGCAACAGACAAAAAAAGGAAGACTTCCCCTATCTGGGAATATTTTGAGCTGATAGCTTCCAATGTATATAGTCTATGCATTTCTAAAAAAGAAGAAAAAACATTTATTTATTTATTATTAAAAATGTTACTTAGGCCTATTTTATTGTTGTATTTTATAATTGTTGACCGTTGGTGTGTCTTATGTTCAGTCAATGTACATGTACAGTCACTCCCAATAATTTTTTTGTTGTTCTCCTCACACTTTGCTGTAGACCAGCACAAACAAAGCTCAAATGCCACTTCTGATGCGATCATAGAAGTGGATAAATACCTTACAGAGACAAACATACAAAGAGCTGAAGATCCATTCGATTAAATACTGGAGAATGCAGAAACTGTCTACCCCCATCTATATACAGTACATGGCATTACAGTTTCCTTGTACCCCGGCCTCCTCTGGGTCATGTGAAAGAGTGTTCTCTAAGGCTGGGAAAGTACTATCTAAGAGGAGAAATAGACTCCAACACTGTGAAACAGGTTTTATTTCTTTATAAAAATAATTAAAAACTTTATCACCTTTCTGTCATTCCTACAGTTACATAAGCACTTTCACTGCCAAGTGTCATAAGCACATGTGTGTGTGCACACAATGTCAATGTCCTTATTCACTGTGTGTATGTGTAGAGAGAGAGAGATAGGCCTACTTTAGATCTTATTGAATCATATAAGCCCATTTTATATTTTATTGTCACACTTTAATGGGTAAAGGAATTTATTTAATGGACAAATCAAACAGAAACGTGTAAGGCTTTTATTTGATCACATAACATTGAAACTATGGAGTGTGTTGTGGATGCTTCATCTGCTTCTTACACAGGCTTCTGGCTGCTTTATTTTAAATAAGCACCAGGTGGCGCTGTTCTCGACACTCGCGAAGCTTTGAATCTTTTCCCGGAACAGTCAGGGGAAAGCCTCATTGCTTCATGAGGCTTCATTTCCCCATCCCTACTCGGTGCAGTGTGCAGAATTGTGTAGAGATGGCGCTATTCAACTCTTTGCTCCTCCTCTAAACCCGGAACAGGGCTGGTCTCTTTTATTCGCGGGAAGTTCTTCTGCTCAGTCTGTTCTGCAGCTGGAGACTGGAGGGTGGGCATTCAGTGCGAATGTCGATAAGAGCACTGCAGACACTTTCTAAATAAGACATGGACGACAAGGCAAAGAACGGCACATCCCAGCTCAACGGGTAACGTGTTTTATACATTGCTTTTTCTGTTAAATTCATTATGAGCACTTGCTAGAGCGGAGATATGACATGGTTTTAGATTTGTGTTCCTGAGAAATGTGTTAGAGTACTGAGAAGTGCAAAAGTTTTGTAAAAAAAAGGGTTCACCAGAACTGCACGTTGTGTTAAAACAAAAACGGTGTGTTGACAGTTTTTCAGAAGATATATGATTATGTTTCTGGCACATTAGCACAAAAACGCAAATGGCTTGTTGACAAATAGGCCTACTGAAAAATAGTTGCACATGAAGAGAATCTTATGATTACTGCACTCTTGTGGCCATGTTTGGCATCTTCAGCCCTGGAAGCTGGCTGTGATTTCACCAAGTACAACATGTTCCTGGATCAACAGCTCTGTTGATCCTGGAAAAACATGGCAATCAACAGTGGGGTTAATTATAGCTGCATCATTTCCCTCCGATTTTAGTGATAAGTTATTGTAAGGATTAGTGGTATGGATAGGGTTACGACCTGTTTTCGAAAAGGAATGTCCAGGATAAACAAAATATGTTGATCCAGGAACATATCTGGCAAAAGCATTGTGACTGGCTGTAAGTGAGGCACACTCATCAAATCAGATTAGATTTAAAAGGAAAATCTAAAACCTATTGTATTTTGATTTATATCGTGTGAATGGTTTTCAGATAACTGCACATTTTAAACTGTTTAATGACTACCTCAGCATTGTCTCACACTGCACTGCCCATTAGCTTCAGATCATCAACCCTCAGAATTCCACCATTAGACTCACACACACACACACACACACACACACACACACACACACACACACACACACACCTGCTCTGACAGCTGCTCAAAAAAGAGAGAATCACCAGAGACATTAGGAAAAAGAGTGAGTCAAGTCAGATGGGTCCATTAAATCTTCACAGATAAATCCCCTTGCCTTTCAAAGACAGTCACTGAGATGTGTCGCAAAAGGTGTAATATCAATCACTTTTAACTAAAATGGAAAGCCCTGGAGGAAAACCATCTGATGATCATGTCTGTCAGTGCTTATATCACACATGTAGAGTAGACTGTCATTGCTGGGCGTCTGGGGTGCCAGTGTTAAGATCAAGTACTCTAGGCAATAGCAATCTTCCATACTGGAGATGCAGATATGAATGTATGTGCACTACCATTCAAAAGGTTGTGGTCAGTTAAATATTTTTTTGTAAAGAAATTAATACTTTTATTTGGCAACCAACGACAGTAAAACATTTATAATCTTTAATATAATCTTTTAATCTAGAATAAAAATGTAATCTTTGAGATAAATACTGTTCTTTGAATTTAATATTCATCAAAGAATCCTGAAAAAAAGATAATTGTTTCCACCGAAATATTAAGCAGCACAACTGTTTTCAACATTAACTGTAAATGTTTCCTGAGCAGAAAATTAGAATAATTTCTGAAGGATCATGTGAACACTGAAGACTGGAGTAATGATGCTGAAAATTCTGCTTTGTCGTCACAATTTACAATATATATTAAAATAGAAAAAAAGTTATTTTAAATTCTAATATTATTGCACAACATTACTATTTAAATGATATTTGAACGATAGTACAATGTAATATACAAGTGTAGCAATTGAGAGACATGCACGCACACATTTTTGAAAACAGGAATTATACACAATCCATTTGATAAGTATCCTTGTTGATTTTTGTGTTCACCAGTGTTGGGTAAGTTACTCCCATATCAAACTCTACCAGCTGAATAATGCAAGGATAGGCATGAAACTGTTTTAATTCTTTCAAATAAATATTATAAAATTGCATGAATTATCCTTAAACTGACCAAACAATTTAAAGGGAGAAGGTTACATAACTTACTTTTTAACATCAGACAATACATTTTGATGTTAAACCCACTATTGTTTTGTATAGAATTGTTCTAGTTTATACCAGTGGTTCCACTGCTCTGCACATTTTGTATGTCTCCCTAATTTAACACACCTGGGCCCGTATTCATAAAGAATCTTAATGCAAAGATTGCGTTTACTCTTAAAATTAAAGAAAAAATCCTAGTAAAGAAAAAAGTAATTCAGAAAGCATCTTAACCCTCTTAAAAGAGGTCTTAAGGTCAAAATTGTTTGAAGTACGGACGAGGACTTTTAAGAGGCTAAAGAGTTTCTTTAGCAGAGGAGAGATGGCAGAAATACGAAGAGGGAGAAGAAATGTGTTGCAGACAATGGATGACAGTGAGTTCATTAATAAGATGCTATAGATTAGATTGTGTAGGGATCATGTTTGTGACTAATCTTATTATCTTATGATCATTCTAAGCCCATCAATTATCTTATAGGAAATTAACAGCATGGTAAATAAAAAAAAGGATTTATATACACATATATAGTGTGTGTGTATGAGAACGGTCAAATAGGAAAAATTACGCATGTAATTTCAAAATGATGGCTTAGAATAGACCCTATACTTAAAATCACTCTTTTTTTTCCTTCTTGGACAACCCACCAATCACAGTCTTTAAAAGATTGTGTCATACATAGCAACGGGGTCAGCCCCGCCTCCTCACTAAGATGAAAGTTTTTGTCTTTTCCTTACTCAGAGTTGCTCTAAGATCGGTCCCGAATCGCTCTTAAGCTAAGACTCCTATGTGAAAGTTTTTAAGCTAAATTAAGAGTTCTCTGAGAGGATTCTTAGAATCTTTATGAATACGGGCCCTGATTCAGATCATCACCTCTTTAGGAGAGAGACTCCGTGAACTGAAATGAGTGTGTCAGATAGGAGAGGCATGCACAATGTGCAGAGCAACGGCTCCCAAGGACTGGAGTTGAGAACCACTGGTTTATACCAGTCTGATCTCATGACATTTCATACTTATTTTACAAGTTGGCTAATTCGTGCGAATTTGCACGAGTGAGGTTGTGTGATTTAGCCAGCTCATAAAATGTGTATGAATTGCCGTGAGATCGGATTGGTCTATACACAGTATTTAGCCCAATTACATCAGAAGTAACTAATTAAATTACAGAAAAAATTAAGGGTAATCCCTTACTTAATTAAATTACTGTAACTAATTACTAAGTAAACACCCAACACTGGTGTTCACACGTATTATCATGTACTATATTTCCCCTAAATGTAATGATTTGTCTGTTTTTTTCGTGGCTACAGGGGTTTATTTTTTTCTTAAAGGGTTAGTTCACCCAAAAATGAAAATGAAGTCATTAATTACTCACCCCCATGCTGTACCAACCCCGTAAGACCTTCGTTCGTCTTCGGAACACAAATGAAGATATTTTTGATTAAATGTGACAGCTGGATCACTCCTCCATAGGCTCCCTAAGGGAATGAATCCTGACGGCCCAGAAAGTCAATGAAGAAAATGTTTAAATATTCCATGTCACAACAGTGGCTCAACTATAAATATGGATAAACTTATAGTTGAGCCACTGTTGTGACATGGAATATTTAAACATTTTCTTTTTTCTTTTCTTTTTACGGGGTTGGTACAGCATGGGGGTGAGTAATTAATGACTTAATTTTAATTTTTGGGTGAACTAACCCTTTAATTTCATTCATTCTTTCAATCCATCAGAACACACAGTGAAGGTCCGACAAAGAAGAGGCAGGACTACCTGGAGTGGCCAGAGTATTTCATGGCTGTTGCCTTCTTATCAGCACAGAGGAGCAAAGATCCCAGTTCTCAGGTACCCAGAGATCGATTGCCTGCAGTCCTACTAATTTGAAGTGTGGGTTGATTTGGTGACCACAAACATCAATCTGAAATGTGGTTAAATAGTATTCAATATGAAATTAAATAGGGCTGCATGATATTGGAAAAACTAACTTTGCAATATTTAGTTTTTCTGTGATACTAAAACAATTTGAAAACATTTCATGCCTTGAATAGATCTATTTGGAAAGAATTAATCATTATAGAATGATTGTGGTGATTTTGTTGGGAGTGTAGGGACAAGTTTTTCGGGTAAATCTAACAGTATTCAGGTTCAGAAATTAAACAATCAAATGTAAAATAACACTGCATCTTCACTGTAAAAATTAAATATAATGAATCTTTTTTAAAGATACAAGAGTGATTTTCTCTGTCTTTTGTTGTTTAATTCAATTCACAATTATTTGTTTAGTGCTTTTCACAATGCACATTGTTTCAAAGCAGCAGAAAATGAAAATGCTTACAGAAAATGCTTGTGTCTACATTACAGTTTGTCTACAATACAAAGTTATCTGTTAGCAGAGGTGACTGTGTCCAAGTAGTGTATTTCAGAAATGTACATCTACAAATTATGCAATTAGATAACATCATGTATTAAAGCTGCAGTCCGTAGCTTTTTTTGGGTTAAAAATTATCCAAAATACATAACCCGCCAGTGTTCAAAACTATCTGCTTGCCTTAGCTCGATTCAAATCGGTCAGCTTGTAATAATGTTTTTAATTCCAGTGGTACTGGTGGATTTCCGTGGGAAATTCAAGCATGTCTTTGCATCATTACGTCACATCTGTACACATAAAGGAGTCTCGGCTAGTAGGCTATATTGCGTGTGAGGATGTTGGAGGTGGAGAATTATAGCCTTTTCTTACAGCACTTAATATAATTAAACTTATCAATTTACTTCCAAAAAGAATAATCTGTGATTCTGAATGCCAGTATCCACACCGGCGTGGTGACTGACTGCTGCACACTCTCCTCAAACATTGTGTTCATCCGCGCTGTGCCGTCACTGCCGTGTCGAAGTAAAACTCGCGGAAAGTTGATAATTCCGTGATTAACTGCAATTGCAGATTTCGAACAGAGATGGCGACAGAGGAAAAACTGAGGACTGCAGCTTTAATCTTAGGCAGAAGTAATTATGAAGTATTGGAGTTTTTTCTCACAGGACTCTAGCAAGTCTATTTTTGCTCTGCCGCTCACACTGAATTAAAGCCACAGTTCATTGTTCTTTGTCAAAATACGCCTGGGTTAACTAGAAGGATAACAAATTTCACCATAAAATCATAAAAGTGAGGTGTGTTTGATTTTCAGCACTGTAAAAAAAGAAAGAAAATATAACACCTAAAAACCTGTTATTGCCAGGAGGGTTTTTTTTTCTCTCCCAAACCTCAAAAACCTTTTTAAATGATTTAGTGGTATAGCTTAACTTTAGTTTTACTTTTATCATGTTAGTTATGCATGTATAGTACGTATACGAGGAGAACAGTCGCATCACAGCAGAGTATGCTGCCCGTCATAAATCAAAGCGTGTGGCAGGCAGTGGTCTGAGGAGAACACCTGGAAAAGGTGACACAATGGACGATACTTGAATTTGTAGTACACAAGCTGCGATTTCAAGCTGCACAAAGGGCACGTGCTGCTTCCGCTCTGCATACAAACAGCTTCTTTGCTGCTACACGTCCAGTGTGAAACAAGCGGTAGATCTCATGCACAGATCCAATATACTGAATACACATCTGTTTTCAATTGTTTACATTCACTTAAGACATAAGTGACTGGATTTACGAGGATACTCGACCAAGATGGGCATTTTGACAATTGACCAATCAGAATCAATAAACTTAAAGTAATGACATGGTTTCAGGGCTCGCAAATTTTAAAAATTGCTGGTAGCCCTTCGGGCAGGCACTCTTCAGATTTTGGTAGCCCAATTTTACTAACCCAAATAAAAAGACAATTTTAAATGTAGAAAATTAGTTGGGAGTCAAAACATAAATCAAAAACTTTTTCAAAACACAAATATCAACAAGTGCACAGCTCCGTTGTTTTAAAGTCTGACAACGCTTCTGATGGAATAATTCACATTTTAAGGTGTAGCAATAAATAATAACAATACCAGACTTTTTTGAGGCAAGTAAATGGTGCTCTAATTATTTTATGCTGTTTATAGCAGAATATATGATGGTCAAGTCACCTTTATTTATGTATCGCTTAGGAATGCAAATTATCGATTAATTCATTAATCGTTAGTTGATCGACCTTATCAATTGATTAACGATTAACTGACAAGTGGCTATTTTCCCGAGAATGTAAATTTCTCACGGTATCAATAGTGTCTTTAACATAAAAAGCTAAATATTGCTTACTGAATAAAAATGCATGTTATTTTGCTCAATTGATGTTTTATTGTAACAGTTGGGATATGGTACAGATAATGGCATTTATGTAGTTTAACAAAATAAATTATGCACAGAAAATTAAAATACATAAAAATAATTGTGCACTGGCTCACCTGTTGCATGTGAAACATTAAGCAACATAAAATACATTTTAAATAAAAATCTATAAGGGTAGGCTTAGCCTACACTATATTAAGCCTATATAATAATCTAAACTACTTGTATGAAAAACTTGAAACATTAGCAGCAGCACTTATAATCCCCCTTGCTCTGAGAAAGGGAAAAGTAAAATTACTAGACCTGGAAACTTCAAATATAGAATTGAACACAACTTAAATCATCCCTGAGGAAGGTGACAGTAAAATTAAGCTAGTTTGTGTACAATAATGGTTAAAGCGTGCATCGTAAAGGGTTGTGAAAATAAGGAGAATGTACATAGTGCTGTAATTTTTCACCGAATTCCAACACACCACGTACAGCGGAGAGCTTGGTTAGCTGCTTTGAACAAGAATCCTTGCAGTCTCAAGATACAGAGAATCAGATATGTTGTCACTCACTATAACGTTATACTAAGGAGTTATACGGTTTAAGGCTTATACTACATGTTTCTTTCTGAGCTCAGTCCTTATCTAAATAAAACAGTAACTTTTTATTTCCTGTCTCAGAAGCGCACTGATTGCACAGATATGTTATTCAGCTAAGGTTACTGACACTTCCAGGACAACTAAATACCATGCAAAAGTACACTTACAGCGTTGGGTGATGATCCTCTTTCTTGTGTAAGTGATCTGAATATTGTTGGTGTAGCCTCATCCTTTAGTCGTGTTCCTGTGCAGGTATAGTCCTCCTTTGTGAAATGTTCGGAGCAAACACGCCACTTCTTCAGAGTCATCAATGGTGTTTTGGGATTCTTGTTCAAAGGAGCTAACCAAGCTCTCCGCTGTATGTGGTGTGTTGGAATTCGGTGAAAAATGACAGCACTATGTACATTCTCCTTATTTTCACAACCCTTTACGATGCACGCTTTAACCATTATTGTACACAAACTAGCTTCCAACAACCTGTTAATTCGTCAACTCCGCTCGAACTACTACTACCGGCGCATGTCACGTTGGTTGTATTGACGGAAATGTCAGAGGGAAGGGGAGGAGAAGCGGGAGCCGGTAAGGGGACTTTTCACGAGTGAAGATATTATTGCGCCAAGTCGAAGTGCTCAAAAGCACTTGTTATGGTATTCCGCCATACAATATAGTCATCAATTTTAAACGCTTAGAAAAGCGCAACGGTTTATTTTGTGTCACCAGCCCAGGTCAAGTTACACTACTCGAGTAACTGTGTTTACATAGGGAAAACGTGGAAGTGTTTGGTCGCTTCTCTGCTTGGCCCATATTTAATGCATGGGCTAAGCTAAGTGCTAACATAGTTTTGCGGCAATACAGAGCGATATAGTGCACGCACTGAGACGAGAGAGGTATGTATCAACTCGTCTTAGTTAAGGGAATAACATAGTTTAATAAGAAAACTGGCGGAGTATCCCTTTAAATAAGACAATCTAGCGCTAAAATGTATTGTTTTTTTTTTAAATCAAGCTGAGTGCTCGTTGCCGCGGCTATCAGTTGTATGGATACAGTGTTCTCTTGTGGCTTGCGCAGTCTTCACTCAGACGCGTGCTTCAATCTATTGCCGTTGCGGAGACTCTATTCGTTCCGGTGAAATCACAAAACAAAATGCACACAAACGTGTCCCTGCTCAAGGGCGTAGGTTTGGTCTCAGCTTTGGTGGTGACATCCCACCCCCACACCACCCCCTCGGTTTTTCAGCCAATAAAATGATGGTGTTTCTTGTACTGTCGTCCTGGCCGTCGGAATCGATCCAAATAGCAGCAGCAGGATTTTTCCTGGCTCAAAACTAGGCGGAGCCGGTAAAATCCTGATCATGTATTTTAATAAGATACATATTTGTATTTATTTGTATTTACATATTTAATTTGTATTTTTCGAAGACCATCATATAGCCTACTGTGTTTCCCATAGTATTTTTGTGGGTGGAGCTCGGTACCTCTTGGGGGGTCTGGGGGCTTGCCCCCCAGGAAGAAAAATTTGTACATTTTAAAGATAAATTCATTCATCTGGTGCATTTTGAGTCACCCGCATCTGCTGTTAAAAATAATCCAACCGCCCGAACCTATGATATTCTTTGTTTTAGATATCTGCATTTGATCATCACATTACAATTATTCAAATTATCAGTGTTCAGTGTGATATTTTACCATATTATCATGCTTAAGTAGGCTGATTTAAAATGAACATTTATTTAAATTAAAAGTTCTTCTTTGGGCAATATTACATTTCCTTAATAGCCTAAACAGAGGCTTTACTCCCTTCAGTTAAGTTTCAGTTAAGTTAAATTGTCAATGTTTCATTACATCACTGTTGGCAAACACTCTTATCAGAATAATTTTTTTTACCTTTATAATAGGGCATTTTTCCCTCTAATTTTATGTATGCGCCATCTTTCATTTAAAATATTCTTAAATTTGATCAATACAATAAATTAGAATAAGACACTAGGCTTACCAATCAAATTAAATAATTTACATTGAAAAATGTAAGTAAAAAGTAAAGTAAAAGAGTGACGCTCGTTCATTGCGTTTTACCGTGATGAGTTCCGTGTCTTAATTAAAATCAACACATAATGATTAATCTGTCACCCACCCTTGATTAATTTGAATGTAATGTTTTTATTACTTAGCCCGCCCGACCCGCGGATTATGATCAGCACAGCACTATTGGCAAACTATACGGTTTGAGAATGGACAAGCCGGGAACCCGCAACAGAACCGTCACGTTTGTAGCGTATCTGGACAGTGTCAGGGTGACTCATGCATTCCAACACTTGGAAACTGTGCTAACCCCTGACTTTGTCCGGTAACTCACAAGTAGGGCGCCAGAGAGCCGGCGTCTAATTGCTCCCATTGACATTTTTGTGGCATACGCAAGAGAAAACAAACAGCCATAAACGCGAACGTGATTTGTATCGCTTTCTCTTGAGGGTTGATGAAAGATCGTACGATCAGTTTGCGGGATGAACAGATTATTCGATAACAAATTATTTCCATAAGGGTTATCCTTGGATTCGATCTATTCTAGACAATTGACATATTAATATTTAATTATAATTCGTTGTGATTGATTATTGATATATATATATACAATTGATCTATTTTTGCCTACCTGTATGGATAATTGATTATAATCCGTTGTATTTAAGTGTCCATACAGATACGTTGGCAACATATCCCCTTTACGGGTAATTTTAATCTTAGTATGCGATCCCTGATCATATTCATGATCAGTTATTAAAATTATATTCCCTTTATTTGAGCTAGAATCGCTACACGGTGGAAAAAGTGTATCTGCATGTGATTGTCTATGTAAAATCTATGCGTGTGCGGATTAGAACCCAGAACCTCTGACACGCTTGGCAAAAGTTTTTACCACAAGATCATTAAGGTACACAAGCACGCAGATCTATGCATTTATTCACGTGAAAATTCTCGGCACTAACAATATTAGTAGATCTCATTAAAAGACTAATTAAACACAATGTAACATTATTATTGAAATTGATCGTAATGTTATTTTTTTTTTCTTAAATTGTTATTGTAGGCTACATATGTCTGATTTTGCATTGTGTTAGCAACCCGCCACCCCTCACACCCACACACACACGCCTGTCCCACCCACTTTTTGAAACAAACTTACGCCACTGATGTGTTTTTCTTAAAACAGGCACAGAGATTCATGAGAATTTGCATGAAATCAGCATGATCAAAAACTTGCGCAGTCATATTTTTCCTTAAAGGTACAATATGTAGGATTTTTGGCAGTAAAATATCCCAAAACCACTAGGCCAATGTTAGATATTTTGTTTAGTTGATTACTTACAATACAATATCCCAAATGTTTTCAACTATTTGTAATTCGTGAGAAAATTGTGATTTTAACCAAGGAAACGGGGCGTGTGAACGGGTGAGGGAGTCACCTGTCAATGGCGTCATATTCGCGTTACCCTCGGTGTCCGCTCGTACTGCCATAGTAACCATGGCGACAGACGTGGACAACTGAGTTATGCTTAGCAGGACGCTCACGCTGTTGTTGTTTTGTTCAAACATTATGGACCATGGCAAGCACTTTGAGACAAAAAGCGGACTAAAACGAAGATCAACATCTTTCGAGATGCCGAGAGCTCCACGTCCGCGACTTACTTAGACTTGACAGTGTTGCATGTAGTTTATTAGACAGGTGAGCAAATGTACATAAAACTAATCAATGTTATTTTGTTCAACATGATGAAATGTTAGAATATGATATATATGTTATTATAATGTTGATCTAGCTTACTGCTAGTCTCATATAGCCAACAAACAACCTAACTAACAACATTTAACACACTCAAATGGGGATGCCACTGGAAAAACCAGCAAAGCAAGTTTGAGAGGAGCACCCCTAACAAATCTCGCGAGAATCACAACATGCTTTACGGCAATGACGTCACACACGTCAACAACAACATATGAAGCACGAAGACACTTGCCCGCATTTCAGACGTGATACTCGACGATGGAAAAAGTAAAGAAAACGCGGTCGGAAGAGACTAGGAAAAGGAAAAGAGAATGAGCCTCTCTGCTCAACCCGTTAATGAATGCATTAATCCACAAGTTTTGTTTTAGTTCTTTTATGGTCTAGTGGTAAATCTTTTGCCAAGCGTGTCAGAGGTTACAGGTTCTAAGTTTTTTCTCCCTCATCAAAACTGAATATGTCCATCAGTGGTTACAGTCTATATCAAGCAGGGACACGTTTTTGTGCATTTTATTTAGTGATTTCACTGAAATGAATAGAGAGTCTCCGCAACGGTGATAGTTTGAAGAGCGCGTCCGAGTGAAGACTGCACGCCACAGAGATCACTGTATCCATGGCACTGATAGCAGCGGACACGAGCGCTCCGCTTGAGTTCAAAAACACATTTTAGTGCTAGATCTCTTATTCAGTGCAAAAAATGCACACTATGCAGGTTTGTACCTTTAATATAACAGCTTCAAAGGGGTATCAGGCCGTGAGTGCAGAGACCAGTATATGGCAGAGACGCTCTGCGTGAGTGGCATTTACGACAGTAACGTTAAATACAAGTACTCCACAGCGACTCTAGAGGAAACAGAATTCCTGCTAGGGATGTGAATTTCTGCCAAAAATGCCATTCGAAAATCGAGGAGCAAAAGTCGATTATCGTTCGAAAATCAAAAAAATAAATAAAATAAAAAACGCACACTCACAATGACAGAAAGGGAGGCCGATTTCATCTTCAGTGATGTCATCAAACAAACTGTTTATTATTCGAACAATTAACATGTTTTCGTCGTTTTTTTTAAAACATTTTTTTCTTCTAGTTAACATAGAAGAAAGAAACAATAAGCACGACAGTCCGTTCTTGCATCGCCAAACCAGATGCTCATTAGATAAAAAAAGAATGTCATAATGATTTTATGCAAACCTACCTTGTTACTGCAAAAGCCTACTTTTTAAACAAATTAGTTTCATTCAAAACTATTCGTGTGCCACTGCGCAATACACACACATACCGCGGGATGGCGGGTGTTCATTTCATAAACTGTGTACAATGGTAGCTTATTTAATGTAGCCTATAAATTAATGTCTATGTCCAAAAAACGGATAATGTCATCATACTTGTAGTGCTATCGTCGAGTAATAATCTGTTTGGTTGTAAAATGTATTACCTGCCTGAAATGAACTCGAATGTATCGTCCTGTGGAATCATTCATTCACAGACATCATACGAAGATGTTCAACTAGATCTTGATCGCTGGCAAAAATATGATGCATGTGCAGATTTGCTTTCACTAGACTAAACTGTAGTAGATCCACGGCCACTTCATCCAACGCTCTGTTCTTAAATCTTCCTGTTACGACTCCTTGTCGAGTGTGAATTGAAAGACGATTCAGTGCGCGAGGAACTGAACAGATCATTCAAACTGATTCGCGAACCGATTTAGACAGATCTGCCAACTTGTTTGATGAAGTCTTTGAACAGAATCAACTCAAAAGAGTGATTCATTTGTGAATGGAGCATCGCTCATGTCCATAAAAAAGATACGGCGCGCTTGGAATAAACTACGCATTTAACAACATATTGCATTAAAATAAAGTAACGAGAGGAACCTCACCCAACGTAGTGAAGTAAATCTAGCCTACTTTGTTACTACCATAGACTATTCTACCATAGACAGTAAAGGTTATACCCACCTCTGTTGGGCGCAGAGTTAACGGTCACGACAATGCTCTTCTTCTGATGTTTGTTTACACTATGTATAAAACGCTGGTATCCTAGATCGCGCAGGAGGGGGTTTCATTCATGTTTGTGTCCCCGACAGGAAAATACTCTGCTGCGCGATCTGTGACAGTAGGCGCGCCGTCAATTGTCACATTGGGATTGCGCGAAAATATAATGATATTCGAATAAGCAATTTTATGATCGAATTTCCAACGCAGTTCGACTATTCGAAGATCGCGACTCATCCCTAATTCCTGCATAGTGTGCCTTTAATGTTGTGAACTTTGATGACTATCTTGTAAGACTACTCTTAGCAGTTTATGCAACCATTCCCTTGTCTTCATTCATCATTACTAATCAACTGGGTCTTAACTGTAAATCCTCTTACAGTTAATGGCACGTGTCGGTTCAAGCTCAAAAAGTCGAGAAAGACAGAATTTTGTGTTTGCAGGAAAAATAGCATTGGTTCCGAATTGAGCTCTTTTTCGTGTCTTCCTGCACTTGAATGCTTTAAACTTGCTTGAATGTTTCAACTGACAGGAGGACTTAAACGTTTTGTATATATATATATATATATATATTAATATACACACATTGTGAAAACAAATTGAATAGGCTTTATGCCGAGCGTCATGTGACCAAGCCGCCGGAAAACAGATCACATCGCTTCCGATTCAGGTCTTTTGTATGTGCTTCATGAATTTTTTTGCGGTTTTACTCAAGATAACTTAAAAGGAGCAAGCAAAAATGAGCATAACCAATGTCCCTCGCATGTGCAGATTGATATTTAAAAGTTTTTTAATTTTTCTTCGTCACACTAACGTTTAGATATTTAAATAGCATAAAACACCAATAACAAAGTGAACTTAGTAGGTTAGCTGATTACCTTAAAAATCCATAGATATCGTAGTTGGTTCTTACGGCCGTTAACACTTTCTCTGACAAGCGGATGCAATGAGACCCGTTTTCCGGTTTCGTCACGTGACGCTCGGCATAAAGCCTATTGGTTCAAAATTAGGAACAGGGTTCAAATATGAAATAAGCAAGATTAATTAGATCTGGTTTATACATTATAAATTGGTTTTATTGATATTTTAGAAAGCTTTATTTTTACGATCATTCAAATTTTTAACTGATATTGCAACGGTCGTTATGTGATGTCACACTCTGTGGCGTCTTTATAAAAAAACACAATTCAATACATCCAAATTGTAAAAATATTCAATCTACTCCACTTTACTGCAATGCTGCAATCGTGCAGACTTTGCTTTCTGTTAATTCAGCTCACAACGTGACTTGTCAATCTTTTATTGGTCACATGTCTTCAAGTGATAGGAAGCTAAATTTGCACAAACTTGCTTTTCCTGTCTCCCTTATTCACATGAATGAAAGTCAGTGAAATGAAAAGTTTAGTGTCACCACTCCTTAAAACTGATTTAATTTCAGGTTGGTGCCTGTATCGTGAATCAAGAGAACAAGATAGTGGGTATTGGCTACAATGGTATGCCCAACGGTTGTGACGATGACCTTCTGCCCTGGTCTCGCCGTGCTGATGACAAGCTGGACACCAAATACCCCTATGGTGAGTTCTGAATTTGATCCCTGTACTAGCCGGTTTCAGTTGCTACCCAGGTAAATTTGAGATTTGTTTGAGCAAACTCTATTTTTCGGGCTCAAGAAGATGGATTGGTTCTTAGTGGGTTTCATCACCATGCTAACTTATGCTACATGGCTAACCTGCTCCGGAGCAGGTTTTATTCAGGGTTAGAGCAAACCAAAACTGGACCAATTCGCTGTGAGTAAAGTGACATGTATCTGATGCAATAAAGCCACTCTCCCTGTATCTCTCGCTCCAAATGAAAGCGGTTTTGAGTGAAAGAATTTTAGAGACAAAATTGCTCATCTTTTGCTGCTGATTAACCTATTTATAATATTTCTATTATATGAATTGTAATTATGTATAATTTATTCATTTAGTTTAGTAGACGCTTTTATCCAAAGCAACTTGCAAATTAGAACAATAGAAGCAGTTAAACTAACAATAGGACAGCAAAATGCAAGTGCTATGACCCTTCCCAGTTTAATCTAACGCAGTACGTGTCCTTTTTTTTTTTTTTTTGAGATATAGAAGATAGTGTTAGTATTAATGGATCAAGTGTTGCTGAAAAAGATGCGTCTTCAGCCGTTTCTTGAAAATTGCCTCGGACTCAGCAGCTCTGTTTGAGTTGGGCAGGTCATTCCACCAGCATGGAACAGTCCAGAAAAAGGTCAGAGAAAGAGATTTTGTGCCTCTTTGAGATGGCACCACAAGACGACGTTCACTTGCAGAGCGCAAGTTTCTGGATGGCATGTAAGGCTGAAGTAATGAGTTTAGGTAAAAGGGAGCAGAGCCAGTGGTTGTTCTGTAGGCAAAAGTCAGTGACTTGAATTTGATGCGAGCGGCAACTGGCAACCAGTGCAATTTTGTGAGGAGAGGAGTGACGTGTGCTCTCTTTGGCTCGTTAAAGACCACTCTAGCGACAGCATTTTGGATCATTTGCAGTGGTTTTCATCTGATTATAATTCATATAATATATTCATGTAATTATAATAATTTTCAAATAATATTAAACTTTGCTTTTAAACATTAGTATTCTTTTGAGCTCTTTGTGAAACTATACAAATTATAAGTTTGTTTGATTCCGATATTTTCTTTCAGCTGCCTTCTCAAACTTTCGCTGCAGCAGTGGTGTTTATTCCTACCTTGTAAATGCATTTAAATTCATTATTTTACATAACAATCTCTTAATCTTCAACAGAAGTGAATTGTGCCGACTCTCTCAAAAGAAGTGAATCAAACTGACGCTCTCCATGTTCCGTGTGATTGGCTATTTTGCCACACGTGTCACTTTTTCAGGTGCATGCGCTTCAGAGTTAATCATAAATTTTGGATTAAACCTGAGTTGACAGAACGTTTATACAGAGCGTTGTGAGCCTGTTGAACCTGATCTAAACCAGATTGGATTTATATGTACTTGTCAACTCTAAACCTACCCTGAGTTCAACTATCTTCATGCAACAGGCCTCTGGAGTCTTGGCTGTTGAACTGCAAGAATCAGTTACCCATAATTATCAGTCTGTCTGCCTCTGTTTGACATCAACAGGTCAGCACACAACACCCACATTACCACTAGTTTGAGGCTCTGTTAATGCAGCACAAGGCGTCTGTTAACACCGTGTGGCGATGTGTATGCTCTTTTGAGCACATGGTGGCAGTCATGGATTACTTTTCACCTGCATGGGGCTGATGGGAGAGATAAAGGTGGAGCTGCTGAGTGAGGGAATGGGAAGGTCACTTTGTGGCAGCTATTAGTGTGAGAAATGGAAATGAGTTGGAGCTGGCATTCCTAAAGGCGGCACATGCCAACCTGAGACTTTGAATGGGTTGTACTGCCAAAGGGAAGGTGTGAAAACTACCTTCCCTGGTAGTTGTGAGAAGGTGTGAGAGGATTTATCAGTCTGGCTGGTATTTACTCGACTGATCCACTGCACTCTTCATATTTCTCCCTGGTTTATGTGGTCAGTGGACAGGATTATATATATATTATTTTTTTTTAGCAAAGCCAATTGAGTTGGACTCCACAAAGTGACCCAAAATGTTAAATTGAAAGTTGTCCATTTTTTTAGTTGTTTAAACAACAATCAACAACAAACATTCACACATCAGCACAGCATACATACAGACATTGTGCTTTTACATTGTGTGTGTATATAGAGAAAAAAATAGAAAGAATAACCTCAGTAAATCATAAGCAAAACCTGACACCATCATCAGTTCGTCCACTTACAGTTATAATTGGTTTTGAAGATGATTTATGAAAGGACGTCACATGACAGTGAACTTATACTTGGAGCCACTTAAATTAAGTCTTATTTTTTCCGAACTTAGGAATTGTAAAACATCTCTGGCCCACTGTTTAAAAGAAGGGGAAAAGGACTGTTTCCAATTAATTAAAATTAAGTGCCTTGCCAATAAACTAAAAGCTATACAGTCCAATTCGCTTTTTGACAATGTTTTTTTCACACACAATGCCAAAGATGGCGGTTAAAGGATTTGTACAAACATTTTTACTAAATATTCTAGAATAAGATACAAAAATCTGCATCCATTGCTTACATCTTGTACAGGTGGGATCAGATGAATACATCTTTGCCAGCTTGGCCTTAGATAGATGAAGTGATGTACCACTTTGAATTGAATAAGGCTGTCTCTAGCACAGATAGAAGAGCCATGGATCATATATTTAGCCTCATCCCATTCCTCGTCCATCAGGCAGATATTAAGGTCCAGTTGCCAGGAATCTCTTTGTGAGAAGTGGATAATAATTAATAATGTAAGTTTTATGTAAGCTAGAGATGTTGCCTCTTTGCTCCAGGTCTTCAGGAAAAAGTTGATCAATAGGGTTTTGATCTTGAAGTGAATGAAAAGAAATACAATTCTTACGTGTGAAATTACGTACCTGTAGATATCTGAAAAAGTGGTCTTTAGGTGTTTTATATTGAGTTTCTAATTGCGCAAAAGACAAGAAGCAACCATTAGCAAAAAGATCTTTAAAGGGATACTTCAGGATTTTATTTAGCATTAAGCTTTGTATTAGTAGAAAACCTGTAGTATTTTCAAATTACCGTGCTTTCCACCCTCATATCCCCCTGAGACGAGAGATTTATGTATTTTTTTTGTCTGGAAAAAATCCTCAGATGACGCAAAAATCGTCATTTTGCGTCATCGGAGGATTTTTTGGCCAGAGGCTAAAGACTACAGTCCGTAGTAGGGGCTGTCCCGCATGTTCTCAACCTGCCCATAGAGGGTGGGATCTCACTCACAGAATGTACACATAGTGTCAGACATCTTTTTTGGAAGCTAAGCTAGCAGGCTCTTGTTCTGTGGAGAAAGCTGAGTAACTTAGTAGGAGAAAGCTGAGTAGTACCATCCTCTTTTTCCCGGACATGTCCGGCCGTCGAGATCGTACAAAATGTCCGGGAATCAGCTTTTGCTTTCTGCAGTCACTAGGGCTGGGTTTCGATTCAAATTTCAAAAATCGATTAGATTCTGATTCTCAAGATCTTGAATCGATTATCATCATTCGATTCGATTCGATCCGATCTGATCTTCGAGGTTTAGATCAGTGTTTTTGAAAAAAGCTTTTTTTTTCAGCTGTTACCTGAAGGACTGTATGCAACATTGATACTATTATTATAGGCATTCAACTGAGTATGGATGGTTGTAAAGAACAATCCCCCTTCCAGAGTGTTGATACAACTGCTTTCACAAACTTGCACTGGTGACGACAGAGGACGCAGAGGTATATCAGCAGCAGTAGTAGGGCTGACGCGATATCCGCAATCTTATAGTACCACACACTGACAAGTCAACCGCAGAGGATTGCAAGTAACCGCAGCAATATTCACAGTTTTTTATAAGGCTATACCCTTCTTGTTTTGAACTTCATGCATGTGTATTGAATGTTGAACAAGTTCATAATGATAACAAGACTGTTTATCATGGTGATTTGTAGCCTACGGCTTCCCACACAGACAGTGAATGAGAGAGATCGGCAGAGCGCGTGCGAACACCTGCGTCTGTCTTTGAAGTCATATTCGTGGAAAGGTTGCCGTGTAAAAGGAAAGCGAAATATTTGTCGTATAGTCCTTTTAACGTTCACGTCACGGAAATGCGCGTCAGCGGCAGCGCTGGTCAGCTTCCCACAGCGCGAGGAAGCCGTGGGGAAATAAAATCAGCGAGTCGCGCATCGAATCAATTCCATATTGGTCTTTAATAAATGAAGCATTTTCAGCGTTACCCATGTGACGCATTGCTGCTTAGCTGAGCCTTGAAAAGTGGAACTCAAAGTTAAAAATAATTAACACCTTGTTTCATTATCTCTTTTAATGAATCAGCTTTTCTGAACATGTTCGTTGAATGAACGGTTTAGTGACTCACTCAAAGTCCGTTGTCGTACAATGTGCGCGCTGAGTGAAAGCCTTTCAATGCGCATAGGGATCTCCCAGTCGCAGCAAGTTAAAGTTCACAGGGAAAATGTAAGCCTATTATTAAATCGATCCTCTGAGTTACGGATCGATCTTTAGAAATTTATATGAAAATCGATTCAGAATTGGTGAATCGATTTTTTTAACACAGCTCTAGCAGTCACCATTCATTGTTTACATGCACACCTTTTGTTTCGATCTAACTGAATTCATTCCTGTTGGTGAATCTGAATGTAGTGTTTACATGAACGCTAAACAAGTGATCGGTTGATGTGCGTTTTAACATTGCTAAGAAAATTCCCGCTCCTCCGTGAGAGATACGAGACCGGTGCGTCTCACAGGTGTCTCTCATCAGTAATCACGCCACCGGCCTCGCGCCGTTCTCCCGCGTGTAAAGTGGATAACTATAATGTATGACGGAATACCACAGCAAGTGCTTGGGAGCCGAGTCGAGTCGAAGTGCCCAAGCACTTGCTGTGGTATAGCGAGAAAAGCGCAACGTTTTACTTTGTGTCACCATTCTTGGTCGAGTTAAACTACTCGTGTAACTGTATTTAAATAGGGGAAACGTGGAGGTTTTTGGTCGCTTTCTGTGCTTGGATCCTAATGAATGAACTGGGCTAAGCTAAGTGCTATCAAAGTGTCTCGCGCGCCAGAGCGATTGAGTGCACGCACTGAGACGTATTATCAACTCGTCTTAGTTAAGGGAATAACATAGTTTAATACGAAAAACGGTGGAGTATCCCTTTAAGGATCATAGTTTGGAGTGTAATCAATCATATTAAGTTGGTTTTTATATTACAATGTTTACAGGTGCGGAAGTGATGGCTAGGGCTATAGGATACCACATATCGGGCATTTCTTTATAACTGTATTAGGGCTGGGCGATATGGCCAAAAAAATTATCACGATATTTTTTTTTTATATCAGTCGATATCGATAATTATCACGATAAATGTCAAATCTTTATTTCTTTCAAGTTTAAAGGCAAATTTTTGCTCCTAAGTGAAAGTAGAAACCAGAGAGTTAATTGTGGTTTTAAACTACTCTTTATTGTAAGAGCATATCATGACAAACTCTTGCCAAACAGGTGAACATTTCACAAATCTGAGGTAGAACATGCAAACATTTGTCATTTTTCCTTAACAAAATAAATATCTGAATAGAAATATATTTCTTCAGCACAGTTTGCAGTGCAGGCTGCAATATTAATATGTTTTGTCTCGAAACGTATTTGACAGTGAGTTGACAGTAGTAGTAGCTTGTGTTAGGATGCAGATTTACTATGTTAAATGTATGTTCATTAACAAAAACCGTAACATCTGTTTTAAAAAAAAATGTAACGACCACATTTTTATTTGGTAAAATGTAATATTTTGACTGTTTGAGTTTTATTAAAATTAACCATTGGTCATCCAGTATCATGCATTTAGATCATAATAACCACAGATAAAACCAGGCATAGCCTATAGCAGCTCACTATCATGGCAAAATGTAACTTCATGGTTTCTATGGTATTTGTATGAAAAACAGTAGCCTAACAGTTAAATACTTTATTAAATGCTGTAATTATATTCCATTAGTCATTTAATACATTGTCTACATTAATAATATAATACAATTGAATATGTATATCCCACATTTCATGGTGCAGTTAATATTACTAGTTACAGTAAATCCATGGTAGGGTAAATGGATTCAGTATCAATTCAGATGCTGACTGTATCGTTGCGCGCAGTGTTTCTCCTGTTTGTCAGCGGTGTTTCATCTACCTTTAAGCTGGTTTAAACTGGACATTTGTGTTCTTCGCTGAACTCGAGCGCTTCTCACTGGATCTCGTGAGCGAGACGATCAGCGTAAACGCGTCTGCTCTAGTCTAGTGAGCTCGAGCTGCGCTGCCGCTACGGCTGCCGTGTGGACTTTGAGCCGAGCGGATAAATGCTCCGTGAGGCGCGCGCGGTTCAAATTAGTTTCGTTCCGCTTTTGGCGCATAGGCCTACACATTATCGAACATTTATCGACCTCTTGATATCCTTTTTTTCGAGAAAAATTATATCGCGATAATGATCGTTATCGTTTTATCGCCCAGCCCTAAACTGTATTATTAGTGAGGCAGGAAAAAAATCAAAGCACTGCTAAAGGACATTTTGATCAAGTTGTGAATGTAGAATAATTGTATTTGTTTAATAAAATAGGCCAGAGAAGGATTTTTCTGAAAAAAAAAATGAAAAAAAAGTGATGTTTAGACAATCCTCAGGCTTTGCTGTAGTAGTGGTTGGCTAGATGTTCAGACTGAGTGGTTTTTAGTTATGATTTAGGATGTTGCTTAAAGTTCTATTGGTTAAGTAAAACAAGTCCATGTCCAAATGGAGTGCAACAATGTCACAGCATTACAACATTTGATTTGGAGCAAAAATGTATGCAATTCTATGGGGAATAGTACAAAACTTTACTGAAGCGTGAAACATTGTTAATGACATAATTGAATCAAAATCAATCTGTACAATATATAACTTTTAACTTGTAGCCCTTTGTATAATTTTCAGTGTAAAACTAAACAATTAATATTTTTGCTAAATTTTCATTTAAGTTCAGGGTTTAAGGAGACCAACTCAATTTGTTATTCACAGTGTTTATGAGGGTGGAGGGGACTGCTTGAATTTTTTTCTGATTCAAGCAAACCCTAAGAATGAGCAATAGAAAAAAGAAGTGTCTGTACAGTATTGTGCCACTAGAGGATGCTGAAATACCAAATATAAGACTTTTTGGTAATGTGAATATTTATTTTTTTCCCTGAGAACATAATGACACTTTCACCTCGTTCTCTAATAGGAGACAGTGTTTATACGCTGCAACCACAGAGAAAAATGTTAGTTGATGCTATGCTTTATTTTGCTGCAGTCCATTAATAACAATATCTTCCATGCTACATTTTAAATAACCAACAGTCCAGTCAGATTACTACCAAACATGTATCAAATGTTATTTTGATAGCTTTAATAGCTCAGTCCCTCCCATGTTCACTCATTTGATCGTACTCCATCATGAGCTTTATCATGCACACTCTCTCGGCTTTGTGTGTGTGCCTGCTTCCAGTTAAATACACAATGAGTGTGTGTATCTGTGTGAATTACTGACATCTCTCTTCCATCATAACTACATGCCCTCTCTCTCTCTCTCTCTCTCTCTCTCTCTCTCTCTCTCTCTCTCTCTCTCTCTCTCTCTCTCTCTCTCTCTCTCTCTCTCTCTCTCTCTCTCTCTCTCTCTCTCTCTCTCTCTCTCTCTCTCTCTCTCTCTCTCTCTCTCTCTCTCTCTCTCTCTCTCTCTCTCTCTCTCTCTCTCTCTCTGCCTTGTGCTGAAGCTCTGCCAAAATAAACGTGTTTCAGGCCGGTGTTTCGTGGTGCAGTGTAATGTGCCACCGCTGATGGGCCAATTCATTCTCCATAATTAAGGCGAGCAGAGTGAGTGATTAGACAGGGCTTTTTCTGGGTGATGTTGTGAAGAGCTGACATCTGTTCAGACTCATGTTTTAAAATCTTTTTCCTTTATAACAGTGAACTGGTGACTGGAGCCTTTTTCTGGTGGAGTGGTACAATGTTTACAAGCAAAGAAAGCTCAATCCATGTTTGTTGTGAAGCAGAATTGTTAATCATAGCTATGATGCATCATTCTGTGCCGCATATATGCGCTTTTGTGACCCCTGAACGTTTCTAACAGGTCTTTCATGTCTTGTTGCAGTGTGTCACGCAGAGCTGAACGCCATCATGAATAAGAACTCAGCAGATGTCAAGGGTTGCACTATGTATGTAGCGCTCTTCCCCTGCAACGAGTGCGCCAAACTCATTATTCAAGCAGGTGAGAGTGTATCTGAGCATTTGTTATTAACTGTTCATGTCTAGGTTTTTCAATCAACGCTTTTATTTCCACTGATCAGGAATCATAGTAGCACACTGAACCTATGGTGACAAGTAAACAGCTAATTGTCATATTCATTTCTTTACCGGCATCAGTGCCTTAATACTTTGATCAAGGTTATGTTCTGTTTCTTTGCTGCAACATTGGCGTGTAAAAGATACGTCCTTATGAGTGCTGTCATGAATCATGATGGTCAGTACCAGTGAAATTTCAAGATTCTACTAATTTTGATACCTAATCAAGAACTGCTGAACTGTTGGTGTAGTGTCTGGTGAACCGTGCTGTTGGTGTAGTGTAGTGTCGTGCACAGACTGACAGTAGGAAACGGTAAGATATGTACATTTTATTTTTTAAATGTTTTCAAATGCGTGTTGCATCTACGGTAGCCGCTATGTACCAAAAAGCTATGACAGGATGTCTTCTAATAGCACTTCGTCGAGTTTTCCTTCGGGTGAACGGGTTTGTTATTTCAAACAAACTTCAAATTGACACAACGAACAAACGAATGTTACAGTATGAAGTAATGTGTGTCAAAAACATGAACTATTGTAATTAGTAGTTACTCATTATATTTTTTTGAAGTACGTGCATTTAGATATCATCATCAGATGATTCAACAGTAGGGAGAGCAAGAAGTAGAGGTAGAGGAAGAGGACAGAGAGTCAGTGGGATCTAGGCGAGGAGGTGGACGACGAGGAAGAGGAGGAGAGCGAGAGTCAATACAACGACGACAAAGATGCCCGGCAGCTACAAGAGACGATCTTGATAGAATTGAAAGTTTCCAAAGGCAGAGAAGAGAAGCGACAGAAGTTTGTACAATTTATGTGGCTAGCAGTAACTTAATTCATTTTAGTTCTCTGTACAATCTTATGTTCGTAGCAAAATATTCACAATTTGAGCTAATTGATTGTTTATGAAAAAAAGAGAGCTATAGAAAATGACAAGCGCCTCTCACTGCTCTGCTCCTCCGTTTCTACTGCGTTCAGTCACGCTGGCTCTGAATGAAAACGCGTTGGCGTACTTTTTGTCCCTCTCTGCTATTATAGTTTTTCAAGATGGCGGAATTACATGGAAGCCTACGTGGACTTACCCGTCCCATGTTTATAAATATAATAAATTCTTCGTTTACGAGGATAAATCAGATAATTGGCAGAGGTATTTGTACACCATTGGGGACATATTTATGAATAAAAATATTGATTTTAGATTATAAATTACCTAAAAAGTTACTTATTGTCCCTTTAAGCCAGCAGCCATATCACCCTGCAGTAGTGTTGTTTTTGGCGGCCTATTTTAATTTTAGTTTTAGTCTAGTCTTTGTGTCAAGCTGTCATTTTAGTTTTTATTAGTTTTAGTCACGTTCATACTCTTTTTAGTCTAGTCTAGTTTTAGTCGACGAAAACTGATGACGTTTTAGTCTAGTTTTAGTCAACGAAAATGGCATTTTAGTCTCTTTTTAGTAATGCAATTCTATTTAACCCAGTCAATATAGTAGAAGTACCTAGTAGTAGGCTATAGACGAAACCAAAATTTTCTTTTAGCCAAACCCATTTCAAACAATCTTATCTTCTTATAGTTATCTTATTATATTATTGTTACCTTATAGACTCAAGAATGCATCCATTCAAGTCACGGAAGACGCTCTGATTTGAATTTACAACATGTTTATTTTACCAACCAAACATGTTAGAAGTAGCCTATGCACATGATGAAATGAAAAGTTTTTCCAAATGTCATTTCTTCTTTTTCTCCCAAAGACGAATCCCTTTCTCTGTGTCAGAATTAACTTTGTTTGTTGTCGTTTATGCTACCGCCTGTTTCACATACTCTCACATACGTATTTTTCCCCGCACCCATGTTAACTGGTTAGAGCGCTCACACCGCACGCGGATGCGTCCGGCAATGCGCTCCAGGAGCGTGCGTGCATAACAGCAGAGCAGAGATCTACACAGTACCTCAACAACGCGACATAATGGATGTAGGCTAAAAATATTGATTTGAAATAAAAAAAATAGAGAATGTTGTGATTGTGGTACAGCCGTAGATCAGTTGCGCACTGCAAACGCAGCACACGTGAAAGCACAATAGCGCGTGCTGCTCCTGCATACACACCGCAACACGCACCGCATACGCACTACACACGGAGTGTGTGTGAAACAGCCGTAACTCACGCAGCTGCATCTTCTAAATAATACCGCGAGTGGGGCTTGAGGATGTGAAGTCGCCTGCGTCTGCGCAGTGCGATCTAATGCAGCCCCTGAAGTGGGAAACAGAAATGCTGCATAGTAGGCCTAATAATAATGCAAGTAAACGAGACGAAATAACGTTAAATAACATTTCGTCTCGTCTCGTTTTGGTCAACGAAAATGAAGAGACATTTTTGCATAGTTTTTATTTTGTAAACCACATTTAGTCTCGTTTTTATTCGTCAACGATATTGCATTATACATTTAATTATAGTCATCGTCACATGACCAGCATTTTCGTTGCGTCTCGTCTCGTTTTCGTCACGTGATAAAGGTTCGTTGACGACGATATTTAGTCATAATTTTCGTTGACGAAAGCAACACTACCCTGCAGCCCAAGACTGGTTGCCCACTGAAGCTAAGCAGGGTTGAGCCTGGTTAGTACCTGGATGGGAGACCTCCTGAGAAAACCAGGTTGCTGCTGGAAGAGGTGTTAGTGAGGCCAGTAGGGGGTGCTCACCGTATGGTCTGTGTGGGTAACGCCCCAGTATAGTGACGGGGACACTATACTGTCAAAGAGCACCGTCCTTCGGATGAGACGTTAAACCGAGGTCCTGACTCTCTGTGGTCATTAAAAATCCCAGGATGTTCTTCGAAAAAGAGTAGGGGTGTAACCCCGGCATCCTGGCCAAATTTGCCCCTTGGCCTCTGTCTCCTCTCCACCAGTAAGCTGGTGTGTGGTGGGCGTTCTGGCGCAATATAGCTGCCGTCGCATCATCCAGGTGGATGCTGCACATTGGTGGTGGTTGAGGAGATTCCCCCTTCCATATGTGAAGCGCTTTGAGGTCCCAGAAAAAGCACTATATAAATGTAACGAGTTATTTATTATTATTATTATTATTATTTAATCTAAAACAAAGCAAGAATACCGAATGATTTTTTGCAATGTAATGTGACGGCACATTGTTTGTATCTCATATTTTCTTAATGCCTTGTACCGTTTAATATGGTATCACATTGATGGAATATGCATGGAAATGATATGCAGATGACATCATGCATAGTAAAACTAGGCATTGTAAGCTCCATATATGGTTATTTCAGGGATGCATGTACGTACAATCTTCCGGATTTTATAAAGGGAATTTTGCGCAGGTTCTGGCATACGCATGGTTTTATAAATATGATAACTTTGCGTATACAAAATCTAGCTTTTTTTTCATACTCACACTTTTAGGATGAAATCAACGTAAAGTTTTATACATGAGGCCCCTGGTCTTTAAGTCATTGCAGCCTAATAAACCTGCTACTGTGTCTGCCATTAAAGTTAAACAAAGATAACAGAACATTTTAGCTTTAATAATAATAATAATAATAATAATAATAAATTTTATTTATAAAGCACTTTTCATAAAAGAATCTCAAAGTGCTACAGAAACCACAGTAAAACAATCTAAAATCAGTAACCAATAAAATACATAAAAGAAAGAAAAAATAATAATAAAGCCTAAGGACCACTTAGGAAAGCCTGCCTGAACAAAACAGTTTTTAGCTCTTTTTTAAAATTGTCCACCGACTGGGGTTTTCTCAGATGTTCAGGGAGGGAATTCCAGATGCGAGGGGCAGCACAGCAGAAAGCTTGGTCTCCCATGGTACATAGTCTTGAGCGTGGCTGATGGAGAAGGTTTGCGGTTAGGGACAGGAGGTTACGGGTGGAAGATTGAGGGGTAAGGAGATCTTTGAGGTATTGCGGGGCCTTGTTATGGATGCAAAGATGGGTAATGAGGGCGATTTTGTATTGAATTCTTGAGGTTATGGGGAGCCAGTGAAGGTTCTGAAGAATGGGAGTAATGTGTTCGTATTTCCGTGCCTTCATCAGAGTTCGGGCAGCACAGTTCTGAATAAATTGGAGTTTTTGGAGGTGTTTACTTGATACACCAATAAGTAAGCTGTTACAATAATCAAGCCCGGAGGAAATTAAGGCATGGACGAGTTTTTCTGCATCAGAGAAAGTGAGAAAGGGGCGGAGTTTTGAAATGTTTTTGATATGAAAAAAAAACAGTTTTTATACAGATGTTTGACATGATTTGCAAAGGTCAGTTGAGGGTCAAACTTCACGCCGAGGTTGGTAACAATAGCTGAGAGGGAGATGTCTTGACCAGAGAAAGAGATAGTGGTAATAGGTGATGACTTTACCTGATGAGGGGTGCCGAGTAGTATGGCTTCGGTTTTTGAGCTGTTTAACTGGAGAAAATTTTGACTCATCCATGCCTTAATGTCCTGCAGGCAGTTAGAAAGGGCTAAAGATGTAGATGAAGCAGAAGTTGAAGGGAGAGCAGATAATGATGAAAGGTCCGGAGTAGCACATAGGTTTGAGTTAGTTCGCAGGTATAACTGAGTGTCATCAGCATAACAGTGAAAAGAGATACCGTATTGGCTGATGACACGACCCAATGGCAGCATGTATAGAATGAAAAGTAAAGGACCTAGGATAGATCCTTGGGGGACACCACAAGTGACCGGGGCTGTAATAAGGATTAATCTATATTTAATTTATGCAGTTACTGTAAGACTGTAAAGTGTTTGATAACTTTATTCAATTTCTGTATATTTCCTACCTGTTAGACAAGTAGGAAGGCCACATGTAAATGAGACATTTATTATGTGGGTTTATGTGAAGGTTGTTTTAAGTTCACTTAAATTAAGTTATTTTTAAAGCCTAATAAATGTTGAAATTGATAGCTTTTAGTAACTGAAATTATTACAACATAAAAATATTAAAAACTCCAATGATATTAATCTTGATTAATTACTGAAAAAATGTGCGATTTAATAACTTTTTTTTTAATTGATTGACAGCACTAATACACACACACACACACACACACAGATTTTCACACTTACAAAGCATGTAAAAGTCTGTAATTTTTTATCACAGGTACTCTTTAACTGTGAGTGACGGAATCGAAAACAACAATCCAGAAAATCCCATTGTATGATTAAGAAATTCATTTGCATTTTATTGCAGGACATAAGTATTTGATACATCAGAAAAGCAAACCTTAATATTTGGTACAGAAACCTTTGTTTGCAATTACAGAGATCATACGTTTCCTGTAGTTCTTGACCAGGTTTGCACACACTGCAGCAGGGATTTTGGCCCACTCCTCCACACAGACCTTCTCTAGATCCTTCAGGTTTCGGGGCTGTCGCTGGGCCATACGGAATTTCAGCTCGCTCCAAAGATTTTCTATTGGGTTCAGGTCTGGAGACTGGCTAGGCCACTCCAGGACCTTGAGATGCTTTTTACGGAGCCACTCCTTAGTTGCCCTGGCTGTGTGTTTCGGGTCGTTGTCATGCTGGAAGACCCAGCCACGACCCATCTTCAATGCTCTTACTGAGGGAAGGAGGTTGTTGGCCAAGATCTCGCGATCCATGGCCCCATCCATCCTCCCCTCAATACGGTGCAGTCGTCCTGTCCCCTTTGCAGAAAAGCATCCCCAAAGAATGATGTTTCCACCTCCATGCTTCACGATTGGAATGGTGTTCTTGGGGTTGTACTCATCCTTCTTCCTCCAAACACGGCGAGTGGAGTTTAGACCAAAAAGCGATATTTTTATTATATTTGTCTTTTTGACCTTCACCCATTCCTCCTCTGGATCATCCATATGGTCATTGGCAAACTTCAGACGAGCCTGGACATGCACTGGCTTGAGCAGGGGGACCTTGCGTGGGCTGCAGGATTTTAATCCATGACGGCGTAGTGTTACTAATGGTTTTCTTTGAGACTGTGGTCCCAGCTCTCTTTAGGTCATTGACCAGGTCCTGCCGTGTAGTTCTGGGCTGATCCTAGGGCTGGGCGATATGGACCAAAAGTCATATCCCGATATATTTAGGATGAATATCGATATACGATATATATCCCGATATTTTTTCCTCAAAGTGAGAGCAAATGTTCAGTCAAAGTCAAAGCCAAATATGACGTCACAAGTAGCCTAGTTTTATTGAAAGTTGAAACTGGCTATTTCAGTGAACAGGTGCAAAATCAAATGAATAATAAACAGGTTTCTTCACCTGGTTCATAATTAAATGGTCAGCTGTTCAAATAACAATAAAATGTAAACATAAATACTGTATAGCAACAGGAGTACTTTTTTTTAAATCAAAGCTCCACCCTGATAGCACACGTACATCACGGAGACGTCTATTTGATGTGCGTGTTTACATCTGGAAGACGTATTATTTAGAGTGTTTGCTCATCTGCAATACGTCTATAGGACGTTTCCTGTTAGATGTCAAATAGACGTTTAGAAGATGTGTTTAAGATGTAATGATTTAGAATGCATGTTAAACTGACATCTTAAAGATGTCTATAAGATGTTAGTAAACAGCAGATGCTTTCCAGATGAAGTGATCTTTAACAGACATCTTGCAGACGTACGTGTGCTATAAGGTGGCTCCGGGAAAATTAAGTTTGCAGTGAGCTTTGTTTCGGGGCTGGAGCTTGGATTGCTTGGTTTCCTCTAGGATTTTTTTCCCAGCTGTGGTGGCAGTGATAGTCCCATGGGCCACGCCCCCTTGCCCCTAACCTTGCCTAAGTATTATAATATGAAAGGCTCCAATAAGAGCGGCAAAGCGATTATGTGCATCCCGTGCGCAAAATGATGCACTCGAAGCAACGTGAAGTCACAGCGCGCAGCGCTTCACATTTGCACAAAGTGAAATATTATATCTATGCAACAGTTTATTGAGCATTTTCTTTTAACAGTTTTAAATTTCAGTTACAGTGCGCATGAAGAACAATTTATAGCGCTCTCTACTCCAGTGCTGCAATCTAATGGCGCTTTTCCACTACACAGTACCGGCTCGGCTCGACTCGACTCGACTCGCCTTTGTTTGCTTTTCCACTGTGTAAAAGTTGTACCTGTACCTGCTTTCGGGTACTTTTTTTCGTACCACCTCCGGCGAGGTTCTAAGCGAGCTAAGGCGATACTAAAATGTGACGTGAAAACAATGCCGACTGCTGATTGGTCACAGAGAATCTGCGTCATCATTGCACGCGCCAGATGGAGTATCCAGAATAAATAACCGCGCCATTTTTAAATAGTTTGGCCAGAGTTACTAAACTTACTACTATTATTATGGCAACTTGGAAGAATACGCCGTGGTCAAACGAGGAGGTGCAGACTTTCCTTTGTTTGGTTGCCGAAGAGAGGATCCAGCGAGAGCTTGATGGGGCAACGAGGAACGAAAGGCGTCGCTATGACGACCGGGTACTATTTGTGGCGGTACTTTCTGCAATGGAAAACGGAGCGAAAAGCGAGCCGAGTCGAGGCGAGCCAAGGCGAGTTGAGTCTAGTCGAGCTGGTACTGGTAATGGAAAAGCGCCATAACAGACACCCGGGAGAAAGGAATATGATTTAAAAAGCGCAGTAAACTCCAGTAAGATAGTAATTTTATGCAAACCATAGACATTTATCTACAAATAAAGTACAATAATGGGAACATTGATCTTGAAGAGAGTGTCGTCGTGTTACTGTCGTAACTGAACGCAACGCGCTGTTTGAATGCTGAATCAATGGAGAATGACTGAGGAGAGATGAGTTTTCATTAACTTTAACTTAACGACTTAAATATTAATTTTTACCTCACATTATGCAATCGAATGACTTTAGAAGTCGTGGAATATAGTGCACAAAAACTTTATGGTGCTTTACAATATTTTTATGCCTTTAGTGGGGCTTAACAATAACACAATAGTGTGCATAATATCAGACTTTACTGAGAAGCTGCAGCCGTGGCGGAATGATGTTTGGTGTGGCGGACCACCACGGTAGAATGAATGTAGCGGAAACACCGTTTCGGGTTGTCGATGGCTTGCGGCTGGGGCTTCTGCAGCGCGCAGTTTCACGTGCGGGGAGCAGTGCAGATAGCTCCGGGTCAGCAGCTTGCTTGGAGCAAGGATCACAGCGCATATTTGCACCGTATCGATATATGCGATATGGTCTAATTCCATATCGCATTTAAAAATATATCGATATATTTTTTTATATCGATATATCGCCCAGCCCTAGCTGATCCCTCACCTTCCTCATGATCATTGATGCCCCACGAGGTGAGATCTTGCATGGAGCCCCAGACCGAGGGAGATTGACCGTCATCTTGAACTTCTTCAATTTTCTAATGATTGCACCAGCTGTTGTTGCCTTCTCACCAAGCTGCCTGCCTATTGTCCTGTAGCCCATCCCAGCCTTGTGCAGATCTACAATTTTATCTGATGTCCTTACACAGCTCTCTGGTCTTGGCCATTGTGGAGAGGTTTGAGTCTGTTTGATTGAGTGTGTGGACAGGTGTCTTTTATTAAGGTAACGGGTTAATACAGGTAATGAGTGGAAAACAGGAGGGCTTCTTAGGGCGCTTTCACACTTGGTTCGATTGCCTGTTCCGAACCCGAGTTCGATTGCTCCCCCCTCCCCCTGCCCCCGATGGACTGTGTTCACATTATATTATTTGTATCCGAACCGCGGTACGCCTGCGTCATCAAGCTGCAGCTGGCGCGTAATCATGTTGCTTGGTAACCGGCACCGCTATGAATGAAAAGGCGTCAAAATGGATAAAATTGCTCTCTTCACATTTATTCTTTTTTTTAACCTTTGGTTTTGTTTTCAAAGAAAAGATACAGAAACACACTTGGGTATGTCTGCTTCAAAAGTAGTAAAATCGTTCCTAAGACAGCTAGCTGTCAGCCGAAGACAATTTTTGCGGAGGCGAGCATAAATCATCTCTCTGCTTGCAGTGCGTCAATCCTGCTTTTCGTCAAGGTAAGTGTGCACACACACACACACGCACTGACGACTGTCCTGTCGACCACATTATACATTATACGTCATCAATAGCGGTTCACTTTCGCGGTTTGGTTCGGTTGCGTTCATATCAGCAGCAAACCGTACTGGAGTTCACATGAACCGTACCCCAGACCACCTTTTTAAGTGGACCCGAGTACGGTTCACATCATCCAAACGAACCGAACTCTGACGTCATTCGAACCCGGGTGCGCACCAAAAGTGCTAGTGTGAAAGCCCCCTTAAAGAGTAAGGGTGTCACCGAAATTAATTCACAATCTCGAACTTCGAATAAAAAAATGGAATCGTCGATGCTGCCATGCCCCCATGTCACGTCCGGTCGGCGTGCCAAGCGGGAAAAAACACGCGTGTTGAAAAGCTGCAAGTCTATGGTCAACCTCCTCTAACTTAGCTACAGCCATTCAAAAGATAGCATGGCAACTGCTATGCAGGAGACCCATCGACAGAACTTGAACCCCTTCCTCTTTCATTGAAGTCGCAGGTGTGTACGTTTTTTTTGGATTTCCAGTGAGTTATGCTGACAACGTTCGTGCTTCAAAAAAGCCACAGTTTACTTTGCAGACATCCCAAGTCTTGCGGCAGTTCCGGGAGTCTCCCGCATATTGATAGCGGCTCTGATGCCCGCAAATTAGTTAAAATCTTCCGGAATCTAGAGTGAGCGAGCAAGAGCGCACATGCGAGACAGAAAAAACTGTGCTCCAAACCGTATAGCGCGCGCACGGCAGAGAGCGAGAGAGCGAGAGACCTTGCGTATGTGCCTCATGAAGCGCGTGTAAGACCGAGAGCATCCTGATTGGCCGGTTTCGGCTTTAAAAAAAAAAATGTAAAAATCGAGAATCGAATCGAAAATTTTATTGAATCGAGGATTTGGAGAATCGTGACACCCCTATTAAAGAGAAACTTACAGGTCTGTGAGAGCTGAAATTCTTACTGGTTGGTAGGTGATCAAATACTTATGTCCAGTGTTGGGCAAGCTACTTAGAAAATGTAGTGAGCTAAGCTAGCAGTTACTCAGTTATTAAATGTAGCTTCACTACACTGAAGCTACCACCCTGGGAAATGTAGCAAGCTAAAGCTACAGCGATATGCCAAAAGTAGTTTACTACATCTAAGCAATTTTTTTAAAAAATTTTTTATATTGAACCAACTTCATTCCAAGTCAATGCTATCTCGGTGATCAATAAAACGGTCAATCAAACATATAGACCTTATGCACCAGAGAAACGAGGGCGCCGCCATCTTTAGAATATTGTCTTTGAACTTCCGTTTTTGCGGTCGCTCTGTATATTTCTATGGCATCGCTGTCCAGGAGTAATTAGCTGGTGAAGTTGATTTACTTATTTTAGAGTTAACGAAAGTTATCATGAGCATTGTAATGTTTATGATAAGCATTGTAAAGCATATGTCTTAACAAATGGACCTTGGGAATTTTTTTTAACGAGCCGTTCATTCATAACTAGGCAAGATCCATAGATATAAACACTAGATGTCGCCTGGCTACGGCAGTTCATTGGAACGAATGCGTCAATAGAGCCGCCATCTTGAAACAGGGGAACCCCTCATCAGCGTCAATGTAGGAAATGCTCTAACGGAAATAAAATCACCACAAATTGTCATGAATGCGATTTTCTAGTTGTTTTGGTTCGTTCCAACGGTCAGACATGTATTTATCATTGAGTCCAGAGATATTTAAAAAAGTTTACAAAATTTCACAATCTTGTAAAATGTAATCCCTTGATGTCTGTTTTTTAGATTTCGTTCGTGTGAACATCCATACGCAGCACAAAAGTCCAGCATCATCCATGAATTCAGCGTTACCTAGCTACTTCCTATGACAAGACCCCTGTTCCAAGATGGCGGCGGTTTTGACGCATGTTTAGAACCCCAAGGCGACATCTAGTGTTTATATCTATGGGCAAGATCGCTGTGAAAATACAGACCGGAAGTAAAAAAGATGAGCTCAGCGCGGAAAAGGGGCGTGGCTACATAAGGTCTATAGACGGGCATAATTTGTCAGTTCACTTGTTTATTCATCAACTGTTCCAAACCAATTTGGCAAAAAAAAAAAAAAAAAAAAACATAACATAACTATATAAAACCATATAACTATATAAAACTATAACAAAACCAGGTGTCAAGAGTGTGTGCATCTTTTCCCATTAAGTACAGTTCACATGTGCCAGCCCAAGGATTGATATTGGTACCTGATGTCACACCATACGGAGCAGAAGATGATAGTAATCATGAAATATGACATCTGTTTTATTTTTCCCCACATTCCAAATGCAGTTTTATTTTGTTTTCATTTTCTGGACTCCCATTTTAATGGTTAAATAAAATTGTAGTAATCAAAAACATGTGTAATTAATTGAAATCATGAAACGTATACAATTTAACAATAATTTATTACAATTTTAAAATAAATTACATTTTAAGGGCACTATGAAATGTTTTTTTTTAATGGTTTAAATTGTAATGACCAATTATTTAAAATGTAGGCCTAATGATTTAAGCCAAACTTTCTTCAAAGGTTAAACCAACCTTTTATTTTGACAGGTTGCCATGTAGACCTTTGAGTCTCTCTGTGTTTTTTTGATATGACGATAGTTTTTTCTCAAATCAAGCTAAAATGCTGCTAAAGTGACCAGAGTGGCTGTGTAGATGAAGTGCATGCATTAATGTCCTCATATAGGCTGAAAACATAGCGAGCGTGCTTCAGTGTGTGTGTGTGTGTGTGTGTGGTAAATTAATCCGCGCGTCTGAGCCATTCCTTCACAGAGACACGCAGCAGGACATGCATGATTCCTTTTTAAATAGTCTTTATGCGGTTTAATATTCACAGACACTAGTCTATATCGCGATTTTATTTAAGATTACTTAACTTCTTTTCATCCAAGATCTGACAAATTCCATGAAATTCCGTGTTATACTGTAAATTTAGTTTTTATGCATGGATAGCCTACCGCGATTCAGTCCATGTTTTCCGCATTGCGGTAAAATCAGATGGCCCGGGTTGTCAACCACCGTAAAACAAGAAGTCGCCGCCGTCACTACTGATCCAGCATCAGTGATACTTAGCAGTTGTATTTCCGATTTGAGCTTGAGCTTTAGAAATGCTTGGGAAAATGTAGCTTGTGTGGAGTGGACGCTACCGTACTACTCAGTCAAAAAAAGAGCTTCACTACTGAAAAGCTATTTGATTCAGAAAAAAAGCGACGCTACCACCACGCTACTGAGAATATAGTTAAACTAGTAGCGTCACTACTACTAGCCCAACACTGTATGATTTTTAAGTAACTCGTTTGCATTTTATTGCATGACATAAGCAATGTGATTTTCTGGATTTCTGGCTGGGTATCGATTCAGATGTTCAAATTCGATTTCGATTCACAAGCTCTCAATTCGATTCGAATTTCGATTCGATTTCGATTCCTGATTCGATTCTCGATTCCACTATAATGAATATAGATGTAATACAAATTCTATATTTATAAAAAAGAACAGTGGACATAAGTTTACAAGTGGTTAATTAATACAAAGAAATTAAGAGCCACAAACCTGTAGGGGTGTGCATTGGCACTGCCCTCACAATTCGATTTGATTACGATTCACCAGGTAACGATTCGATTCAATTCGATTCTACGATGCATTGCGATGCATCACAATTCTACTGCACACAACAAGGCAAATTTTTCATCAGTCACGAGGCGATACAAGCAGTCAGATATCGAACAACAGATTTATTGGCTGCTATTTGTGTATTATAACTCTCCTGTATCTTTAACATAAATGAAATGTAAATGAAATGAAAATAAAATTTAAATCCAAGCTTTGGGTGCGTTTTTGATTACCCGTCTATGGGCCTGTTCACATATCGCGTCTTTTGCGCGCTCAAGTTCGTTATTTCAAATGTAGGCACGCGGTATGCGCGCTCATAATGGAAGCGTTTTTTTCCAAGCGCGTCCGCGCCGCATCGAGATAAACATCTAGGGCCTTTGTCAATATGTGTTCTTGTCTGTACTTGTGTCCTTGTGTTCTTGTGAAACGTCATCTTTTGTGGCCCAAGTACTGTCCCAATACACAAGTTTGCATTTTGGCAAGAATGGTTAAAAATCCCGGATGTGTTCTTGACACGCCCATTTTACCGAGGATGCATCGGTTGGTAACTTGTGTGAACTTGACGGCAGAAATATCCCAGCATTCAGTTCGGCATTCGAGGAAGGAGAGGCAGGTCAATACAGTAATTAGTTTTTCTACAATTTCGTACGCTATTTCATCACTAAATTCACTTCTGAGAACATTTGATGCGAGAAATCAACTGTGTAGATTTCAAATATTGGCATTTTTACGAAAATCTATGGCGAATCGAAAATGTGCTCAAACGTTTTCGGAAGTGAGAATCTCCGTAAGCGCCTGCGGGTGTTAAGTTAGATAGCGAGCCAACCGGCCAGTCTGCTCACAGACTCGTTTTACCCCACAGTCAAGAGACCATTGCAGCCTGGCTGTTATCGTCAATAATTCTCGTTATGTTTGGGTACTGCAGACGGTGTCTGTGCAGGGTTATTATTGCGCAATACCAGCAAGAACACAGCGTCTCAAACTGTCAGCAGCGTTCTGTGTGCTCGTCACCTTGTGAGTTCATTCTTTCAAGAACAACTAGTAAGAGCCTTCTCCCCAAGAACACAAGTCCGTTCTTTGCATTCTTGGTTAAGAAACACCCCTAAACTTTTCAGAATTGCACCGGCGCACCGTAGGTCACGTGACAAGAACGGTTTGCTGTAACGGAGAGCGCAGCTGATGGTTGCTTCGCAACGACAGACGCCTCCAGAGCGCAACCGCCCTAGCGCTTTGGAAAAGGAGAACGCGGCGCGCCTAGCGTTTTTAGGCGCTATATGTGAATGGCGCCATATCGCGGTCATCTCCCTCCGCCTCAGCCATCTTAATTGTTGTTATTATGCCCTCGGAAGTAATTGAAACTTCAAAACTTTATTGTTCAAGGCCAGAAAATAAACAGTGACATAATCGATTATGGCACTTTGCCGCATCGATGCTGAATCGTACATTTCCCGCATTGCGTTGCATCGCCGAATCGATTATTGTTGACACCACTACAAACCTGTATATTAGGGCCGGGACTCGATTAAAAAAATTAATCTAATTAATTAGAGGCTTTGTAATTAATTAATCGAAATTAATCGCATTTTAATTGCATAAATATTTTACCTGAGAACAGTGAGAAGTAATTTTTTTCACATGGATTTTTAGTATACCATTGAATAATGACTGAATACATAAGCTTAAGCAACAAAATAGTTTATTTTTGTTCAACCAAGTCCAGCAGACCAGTGTTTTTTGCCGTTAAGTGTAGCAATAGCATATTGCTACACTACAGCAATAGCATATTGCTACACTACAGTAATAGCAATAGCGAATTCCTTGTTGCATAGCTTGCACACAACCATGCTCTTATCGACGCGTCCATCCGTTCGTTTTTGTAACAAAATTTCCCATTCACCGGCCAACCAAAGCGATCTCGTCAGCTTCTTCGTCATGAACGCTAGTTGGTGCGCCAGTATAATCGGTCCGCCGAAACTCATCCAGTGAGAAACGTTCCGCGGTGCAAAAATAAGTGCGATTAAAAATAATTTGTGTAATTAACGCGTTAAAGTCTGTAGTTAATTAATCTTAATTAACGCGTTAAAGTCCCGGCCCTACTGTATATAAAACTTTTATTTTAGGTACACTATACACTAAATGCATACAATGTATAGACATTGTATAGATTTTGATGCAAGATGCAAAATTGATGCTGAAAATTGGACAAATCAGAACAGTTGGATGGCTTGATCAAACAGGATCAGGTTATTTTATGTTTAAGATAGATGGATAAATAAATATCAGTTATCATTTTTTTTAGACAATTTTTTATTACATTGATCTCACCTAAATGTTTGTTTTTACAATGGGGTAATTTTTTTGTTAAGAGTTTATGCAACACGTGGAAGCTTGATTTCAATCTTTGAATGAAATTGAAAAAAACTAGCACAAATAAATACAATAGAATAAAGACACAAATAAAGAGACATAAAAAGAAAAGTTTTTGGCTAGGTCAGAAATACTACAGAAACTGAATGAGGTAATCCAATGTAAAATAACACTGGATAGTCTTTTAGTCCTGATTGAATTAAATACATAGGCTATTAATTCTGATTCCTTACAATTAATGCTATATTATGTTGTTTTGACAACAAAATTAATGACAGACACATATGGCTGCGTTTACTTTAAGAACTAGTGCACAGATCCATTACTGTTTCATTATACTGTCTGTCACACGCTTTTTATGCTTATTTAAGACATAACCGACTGTCTTTACGAGGTTACTCACCAAGACCAGAGTTTTGACATAATTTTGCATGTTTTTAACTGTTAAAGCGATACAATCCACGAAAAATTACTTTTCTTACTGGCGAGCTGTTTGTGAGGCGGATTCAGGCTTTACTGTATGTGCACGCAGTGAAAAACATCTCTGAGAGTGCGCGAGCACGGGATAGTTTAAAAATTGCTTGAATGTTTAAACTGGTAAAACTTAAAAAGAAAATGATAAACGTAAGTTACGATGCAATGCTGGCCCGATTGTGCAAGTGAATATTCCGTCATGTCCCGACTCCAAAACACGAGTGTGTATCGACGCCTGCAGAGCTTGACGCTTGCCTAGTGCAGATGGAGAAGACGCAGCACCGCAAGCCCTGAATATGGAAAAAATCGATTTGTGGCCGTTGAGAATTGATTTTGAATCGACCACATTTTAAAAAACGATTAATTGAAAAATCTATTTTTTTGCCCAGCCCTAGTACCTATGATAAAAATGTCAGGCTACATGCTTTGTAAGTGGGAAAACCTGCAAAATCGGGTAGTGTATCAAATACTTCTTCTCCCCACTGTATACATGCATATTATATAAACAAAAAACTTTTATGTTAGATGCGATTAATCGATTTGACAGCACTATTTTTTTTGTTATTTGTCTGTCCGATGTCAATTCAAAAAGTCCCTTTTACCACATATTTAAAAGCATTAAGCTACATGCCAACGGAAAATGCACCATGCTGTAAATTGCAATATGCAGGGAACCGATATGAACCGTCCTATTGTCACTTTGGCACCAGATATGTTTAAAAAAAGAAAAAAGTAAATTCAATACTAGCACCAAAACTGCTACATTGAGAAATCATTTGAATAAATTGTTTACCCTCTTTAGGGTTTTCTTTAATTTAATGCAATCTCTGCTGAGCTCTCAAACAGCTTTGTCTCGCACTATGACATGTGACTGTAAGTGTGACAGAGTGTACATGCGTTCTCAAACGGTTTCTATCGATGTGAACACAGTCTGATTGCCACATGCCATGCATATATCTCAAGTATAGTCTGATTTATATTCATAAATTTGGTTTAATTGTTGCACCTGTATGGTTTCATTGTCCTTTTTCTAACAGTACAACAATTTAGCAACAAGAATGACTGTAATTATCTTTGAAAAGAGTTCTTTAGTATGCTTTATGTACTTTCCACTTCAAACACATTTAATATTTATATTTTCTTAGGTAGACACAAGATGAACCGCTGTATAAACCTTGAGCTATTTTTTTTAAGGAACAACCTTGTCAGTGGTGATGTGGCTGCAGATGAAATGACAGAGGAGACAGGTGGAAACTGAGGTTCAATCTCTATGGTCATCCTGTAAAACCTGCAGTGGGCGTCACTTTGAGCAGCCAGGTTCTTTGTGAGCCTTCTTGGCTGCTTAGATACAGCCAACATAGTGACAGGTTGTCTTCCTCTTATTTTTCCTTCTCCAAACCCTGCTCTGTTGTTATTTTCAATCTCTTCTTATCTGTTGAACTCTCTTAACACCCTCTTCCCCATTTTCTCTCTCTCTTCCCCTCCAAGTCTTCTCTCTCTCTCTCTCTCTCTCTCTCTCTCTCTCTCTCTCTCTCTCTCTCTCTCTCTCTCTCTCTCTCTCTCTCTCTCTCTCTCTCTCTGCTGAAGATAGCACGACACACGCTCCTATGCCGTCTGATCTTCAAGATGCTCGGCCTTGCCCCAGCCCATCTCTCAGTGGGGTGTCAGCTTCTTCTCAATGCTCCGGCATCATTAAGGAACACTCCCTTTCGTCTCCTCACGACAAAACGCGGCTAAAAATGATCGTCCGACCTCATTAAAAACACCCTCTGATGATGCCAATCAGATAGAGCTGAACAAAGCGGATGTTTAAAGTTTGAATGCTGAGTTTAAAAGAATTGAGACAGGGTGTCGTCGCTGTTGGTTAATTTTGAAGGTGTTATAGCCATGTTTGTTTACTAGAAGTTGTAAAGCCTCACGATATGAGGAAACACAAAAGCCCCTGCATGTAAAAAACATGAGGATAAAAGGAATATTAGTAGACTTGGAATGGGAATCCACCCTGATTCTCTTATAATCGCATCCGGTTTCTTGGCCTGGGCCTGTATCTTGTTTATATGTGGTATATGGTAAACCTTTTGATATTGTTTGTGTGTGCATCTCTAACAGAAAACTAACATAATTTAATTACAACCAGAGGGATTTATTAAAAGGAATGTTTTCCAATATGTTGGTGCCATTGGTAAGCTTTTTTTGTGCCTGACTACAAAGCTTCCATTTGACTTTCCACATAAAGTTTGCCTTGTTGGTCAAATGACTATGCTTACATGTGCACCAATAATGTGATTTTATTTCTAATAAGCAGAGTAAGGTTTTAATCGCAGTAAGAAGTTTACATGACACGAGCAGATCTCTTCACTCCAGTTTACATGCAATTTTGATTATTCTGATTATTTTCTAATAAGTAATAAGTTAATAAGTAATAAGTTATTCCACACTCAGATAGGCATACAGTATAAATACATTTTTATGGATGTACTGGATATTATTCAGCGCCGTGATGAACATTACAATGCCGGGTTTGCCTACACTGCCATCACGTGCTTCACGCCGTCTAGATGAAGATACGGAGTAGATTCAGAGTAGAAGGAAAACTTTAGAATAATGCCACAGAGTTCATTCATGACGTTGTGTGAAAACACACGGCATCCGTGTACGTCCGAGCACATGCACACTTTGGTCATAGCGGGAATAATGCGATTAAGGTGTTTACATGCCTGTTTATTGCGATTCAAATCTGAGTACGCTGCATAGTTTAATGTAAATAGTTTATACAAAAAATGAGCTTAATCGCATTAGGTCGATTGAAGTATTGAGTTTACATGCGATTATAATGGTATTTTGGCAATATTGTGATTAAACTTTACCTCATTATGATGCACTCATTGACAACTGTTCTTATACTAGAATTAGATATTTCATTGTACTTTCTCCCCCTTTTTTCTTGATCTGTAATTTTGTACACTATAAATGAGAAGTTGAAGACCCTAGATATTACATTTCCCCCCTTCTGTATCTAATTCTGTAGCTATTCCTCCAGTGAGAAAGTGTTACTGCTCTTTTCAAATGCAGTTCAAACGTGTCCATCTCTCAATCTCACTGTTTGAAATGACACCAATCATTTTTTTTACTTCCTCTGGGTCTCATGTTGATGTCCCCCCTGCACTTTAGCTTCTCGGTGCCAGCGACAGCATTTCTGAAGCGCTGCTTTAGAGCCTCTCCTCTCTCTGAGGAATTAAAGTGTTCAGCTCCCAAGCAGCTGCCATCTTGTCACTTCCTGTGACTGTTTTTGGAGGGACTGAGGGACTGTCCTATCACCTCATCTCCGGAGAGCATTCTGGAAACGTGGCATCTCCAGAGTTCTGCTCCACCTTCCATCAGAAGCTTCCCTTCTGTTGGACAGCTTGCCGTCTTGGAAGTGTTTTGAGCAGCTTCGATACTAATCCTCATGTTCTTTTCATGGAAAGGCATGTTTACATGGAAGCACTTGTGCAATTTCTTCTGCCTTTGCCTTTAGGCATCACGTCAGGTTTTAGTTTGAACACTTTAAATGGTTTGAGGGCTTTTTTTGGACCTTGAGTGCTTGCTTTTTATTTTAAATAGCCAGATGAGACTTGGATATACAAGCCCCCCCCCCCCCCCCCCCCCCACCCCCCCCCCCCCCCCCGCACCATGAAATGTCACCAACAAAATTGTTTTAGGATGGCATAACCAGGCTGTTCCATGGTAATTTCATCTGTTTCCCCTTAAAAATTGTTCAAATAATTCCATGGAGAGGCCCCATGCTTGTAATGACAGCCTTTAATGAAAGGTGGAATTCACTCTGTGCAAGTCATTTTGCCTTCGATCAGAGCACTTTTCTCCTCCTGTGCAGATAAAAGTACATGATGGAGACGCTGTGTATTTTGGGGTGGTGTGTGTGTGTGTGTGTGTGTGTGTGTGTGTGTGTGTCTCTCTCTGATATATTCACCTGCAATTGCAACAACCATTGGCTATGTTGGACTACTCTTTTTCACCTCTGAAAGCGTTAAGGGCAAGAGGGAGTTTAAAGTGGTTTCACCAGATTCCTCACGTTTCTCTGTAAAGCTTGGCTAACAGGGCCTTTTATAGACTCTCCTCATGTGGGCCGCTTGTGAGTAGCCAGCAGGATGCGTGGGGGTGCTGCCAAATGCCCCACGTTTTTTAGACGCCAACAGGGCAGATTTCGTTTCAATTGGGATTGGTTGATATTGGTTTGAGCCTGCAGCGACAAGTTATCGACTCGCCTTACTTCTCCCCTAGCACAAGCTCTTGTTCTTTCCTAACAGGCTATTTTGGGTCCCTGTTCTCTTTGGGCCTGTTTGTTTGAATTTCTCCTGTTTGCTTGCGTGTGTGCTTTTGTCTGACCCACACTATCCTTCTGCTGTCTCTACCTTACAGGTATAAAGGATGTGATCTATTTGTCAGACAAATACCATGATACTCCAGAAATGACGGCCTCCAGACGTCTTCTTAACTTGGCGGGCATCACATACAAGTAAGTCTCTCAAGTCTGACCTTAGTAAGGAGTTGGTGTGTGGCTTGGAAATTAAGGGGGTTCATTTGCATTCCTGTCGGATCTGACTGGCCCGAACGATTGTACAATCAAGGCTGTAACGGAGCCTGACCCTCAGATGTGTGGGTGTATGTGTGACCTGAAGCATCAAAAAGCTTCTGTGAGCCTTCGAAAAAAGACACGCTTGGGGAAAAATGAGTAAGCACTGTGCACAAGTCTGGATTTGTCTCATACTCCATAGGAAGCCAAATCGGATGACCTTCATAACAACCTTAAAAGTGCAATAAACAGCCACAATTGACTAGTCATATTAATGACGTTTTATATATTACTAATACTATATTTTTATGTTTTACTGTTGTTTTATACACACACCTTTACACAAACATTTGTTTGTGCAGTGGACATGAATGATACCTCAAAGCTTGTGGCTTGGTTAGAATGCTGTGTACTGTTACTTAAAGAGACTAGCCTGGTGGATGATTAAAAGAAAATCCTGTATTGTAATGTTGTATTTTTGGCAAACAAAGAAATTAGTATTATTAAAAAATATGATGTACAATGATATATATCTACATGAGATGGAGACTGCAGGAATATCAGTGGCCTAGAAAAGCTGTTTTATTCAAGATGGTGCTGCCCTTACAAAAAAATACTGCAGTTTTTTTTAAAGTAATACTGCAGTTTTTGCTACATGTAGAAAAATGCAGTTTTTTGGACACGAAAAAACTGCAATACAACTGCAGTTACGGCAATACAACTGAAGTAGTACTACATATCAGAAATACTGCAGTATTATTGAAGTAGTACTACAATAATACTGCAATATAACTGCGGTATTACTACATTGAATACTACAATAATACTGCAATATAACTGCAGTTGTACTGCACTGAATACTACAATAATACTGCAATATAACTGCGCTATTACTGCACTGAATACTACAATAATACTGCAATATAACTGCGGTATTACTGCACTGAATACTACAATAATACTGCAATATAACTGTGGTATTACTGCACTGAATACTACAATAATACTGCAATATAACTGCGGTATTACTGCACTGAATACTACAATAATACTGCAATATAACTGCAGTAGTACTGCAATACATAATACAGCTAAAGTATAATTACAATACTCCTACAATACTACTGAAATGCAATACTAATAAAATGCTGTACAATACCATTGAAATACAACCAGAATATCCTAAATAAGTTTTATTTTCACACATCTGCAATATAATGAATTAAGATACAAAACAGTGAATGTCTCAAACTGCAATGCAACAAATAATGTGATTTTACTTTTTTTTTAACTTCAAATAACAGGCTGAGAGTTAGACAATGTATTTAAAGTGTTTATTTACAAATCATGCATATATCTTCCTCCACATTATTCAGAGAAGTTGTGTTTTTTTGAAGAGCTTATTCTCATTATTCCACTTTGTTCTTTTAACTGCCTTCATCTCAGATGTGGAAACACGATTGTGGATGTAGTCTGTAAAAAACAAACAAACAAAAAGAATCAGAGACACTCTTTTCAGTTAGGCCGGTGACACACTGGTTGCGTGGCGTGCGCGTCTCAGCTGCGTGGCGTGTCCGTGTTTATTTCAGCTCCCATGTTAACAGGTTAGAGCTTGCAGACTGCCTGCATGACACGCATGTCTCAGGCACGCGGAAAACGCATGCATGCTAGAAATAGAACCGATGCCTATTTTTCACGGGACACGCAAGCGCATTGGAAGCGTTTCCAGGCAAAATAGGATAGGAAAAGATGTTTATATGTTATTTTGTACACGAATACATATTAATAAATTACATTTTGATGGTTGAAAGTCTAGGTATTGACAAATTCAGATATAACTATAATTTGAAAATAAATAAATATGAATTTTCAAATATTGCACCTGTCAATACAGAATGAAATATTCTGTAGTCTATTTTGCTGTCAATACTGCTGACAGTGTCTTTATCAGTAGGCTTTATATTTATGCTTAACATGAAGTATAGTCACCAGGCAGCAGCGCCGCGTCAGACACGTTTCTGGTGTGCAAAGACACAGAAAACGCGACACAGCCGCCACGCAACAGAAACGCCACTCTCACGCCACGCAGTCAGTGTGTCACCGGCCTTACACTCTTCCCCACAGGCATATATTATGCTTAAAATGAATCTGCAAGTTAATCTCTTAAATTTAAAGGAACACGCCGCCGTTTTTTGAAATAGGGGTTATTCTATGGAATTAGTATTGTCATAATTAAACAAACAAATCCAGCATTTTGCAAACAAAGTCGATCTGCTTTGCAAAGGAAAACTCGACTCGCAAACAAACAGAAAGCAATGTGCAAGTACAAAGGTCAATTTGAGTGAAAATGTAGTGGAGTAACACATATGCATTGTGTTTTGCAAATATAAATAAATGAGCCTAGGTAATATTTCACAAATAAATACAAACCATCCTACAAATTGCTTCTAACCTTTGAACAAATACCAAATCTAGTGCATACAAATGCATATCTGTCTGTTATGATTGTGTGAGACACTTGGCTTTTTGTGAGTTCTCTCGGCTCGATTTTCTCACAAATGCAGTTGAGCGACTTCCTCTTCTAAAACAATAGATGCCGCTAATATAGGGGATTCATTTAGCGCTAGTCTCCCAGGAGAAGCACTGATTTGAAACGCGTGCTTGCCTTTGCATACAGCTGTGGAAAATGAGCAGTGAACAGGTGTGTTTACTGTATCTATAATGAACCTTTTTGAGGTTTTCTTTTGCAAAATGTTATTACATAATTAGACAGAAATCCAGATTTAGCACTTAGTAGCACTTCACTCTCTCTAGAATAGAGGAATGAGCTGAAAGCTCTGCCATCATATGTTGCATTTTTACATTTTTGTAAACGTTACATTTACTGAACAGTCTATTGCTTTCGTTCTCCATAAATTAATGACAACATTTAATTTAATTGAAAGGAGGGTTTCATTTGTCCAAAATAATAATTTGGGCACTGCATATGTCACAGGCAGGTTATATTGTTTGTTTTGTTCAGTCATTATTTTATTACATTAACAGTTAAAGGGACACTATGCAGCTTTTTTAGCTTAACTGAACAGCTTCAGAGTTATTGAAATGGTTATATAACTTCTTTCGGGTTGAATGGTGGGCGTATCGACCCCCCCTGGTGCCTGTGAGCGCAAAAATCTCACTTGCAACTTCGGTGCGGCGGGCCGCCGTGCTCAGTGTCAGGAAGTATCGCGTGATATCAGCTCTCGCGATGTAACATATTCCTTTACGGCAACTGCACACATACACACAGGAACAAGGTATAGAGGGATGGAGTTTGTCACACTATCGTCATGGCTGAGCCGGCATATAAGATGCAGAAAGCTAGGAAAGCATTGTCGGAGGAAAAGAGAAAGAGGAAACGGCAGACTGACCGAGCGAGGAGTCGGACACGAGCATAGGCATAATTTGCGGGTGTGTTATGTCCCCATTGAAACCTCTCGCGGCACGGATGTACCATTACAAACAAATAAAACATCTCCAGGTAACTCTAGTAGAGCATTCATTTCGTTTGTTTGTTAAATAAGAGACGATCTGAAATGTGTTATTTTTTAAATCAAGTGACCAAAGTGCTCGTTGCCTCTGCGATCAGTGGTGCAGATAAGTTACAGTGTTCTGTTGTGACGCGCGCTCTGTCTTCACCATAGACTGCACACGGAGGCGATGGTGAAATCACAAAACCTAATGCACAAAAAATGCACTAATGCATGTCCCTGCTTGAAATTCAACCACTAATAAACAATCGGTTTTGATGAGGAAAATAAACTATACTACTAGTACCGATTAGAACCCAGAACCTCTGACACACTTGGCAAAAGTTCTGCATCTGGACCATTAAAGTTCATGGGATAATTGTCGGATCTATGTATTTAATCACGTAAAAATTCTCACCACTAACAACATATATTATATCTCATTAAACGACAAATTAAACACAATGTACTATTGTATACTATGTAATAGGCCATGTCACGCTCTGAGTGATTGGTATTTACGACAGTAACATTAAATTCAAGTACTCCACAGCAACTCTAGGGGTCGCTGTTTGACAAAAACGGGATTCCTGCATAATGCCCCTTTAAGCTGACTGAATTCCAACTAAATACATAAGTGGGAAATGTTGTCATTAATTTATGGAGAACGAAAGCAATAGACTGTTCAGTAAATGTAACGTTTACAAAAATGTAAAAATGCAACATATGATGGCAGAGCTTTCAGCTTATTCCTCTATTCTAGAGAGAGTGAAGTGCTACTAAGTGCTAAATGTGGATTTCTGTCTAGATATGTAATAACATTTTGCAAAAGAAAACCTCAAAAAGGTTCATTATAGATACAGTAAACACACCTGTTCACCGCTCATTTTCCACAGCTGTATGCAAAGGCAAGCACGCGTTTCAAATCAGTGCTTCTCCTGGGAGACTAGCGCTAAATGAATCTCCTATATTAGCGCCATCTACTGTTTTAGAAGAGGAAGTCGCTCAACTGCATTTGTGAGAAAATCGAGCCGAGAGATCTCACAAAAAGCCAAGTGTCTCACACAATCATAACAGACAGATATGCATTTGTATGCACTAGATTTGGTATTTGTTCAAAGGTTACAAGCAATTTGTAGGATGGTTTGTATTTATTTGTGAAATATTACCTAGGCTCATTTATTTATATTTGCAAAACACAATGCATGTGTTACTCCACTACATTTTCGCTCAAATTGACCTTTGTACTTGCACATTGCTTTCTAGAGGTCGACCGATTCATCGGTTTTGCCGATTAATCGGCACCGATAGTTGTTTGGTGGAACTATCGTTATCGGCAAAAATCCACACGATAGTTTTTCCGGGTTGCGTCCGTTGCTGGAGCGGCTGAGAAGTGCGTGCTGTCATTACACAGCAGGAGAGCGCTCAGAACAGAAGAGACTGCTGGCATTATACAGAGCGAGAGCGGCCTCTAGAGGACAAATAACAAACTATCACTGGCTGAGTTGTTTACGTTAACACGTGAGGCAGCGCGCAGCACGGAGAGAACACGCAGCACAGAGAGCGCTGACATTTAAAACACCGACAGCGAAACGGTATGAATACATAACACTAAAGTAGCTACATATTGCCATATCATTACAAAGTAATTCATTTGTTGACTAGATGCTGCATCAGCAGAGAAAGAACAGTATTTTGCCGTCGAGGCTGTGAGGACTCTAAAATTACCTCAGTCAACCGTTAATGCAATGTGACAAAAACACACGCAGACCTGACCCAAATGTTTTATGGCACAATTGTTACCATCTATTTGCATTATTTTTATCCGGCTGGTCACTTTTATGCATTCATTAGCCGACGAAGTTGCATATTTAAAACTAGTGACGTGATTTCTTTCTCAACATTATGTTCATGCAGCCGACAGAAACGTAAACTAATCAGAAACGCATTCGATTTAAGATCTTTTTAATCACTACAATAGATCTTGTTATTTTGATTAGATAATCATCAAGTGTTCTAAAATATAGAAGCAAATAAAGTGAGAGACTATAGGGTATATTACGTATACATAAGGTCTTTATTACATTTTAATGGCCATCTTTAAGCACGACTCTTTGGAATCAAATGAAATGGTAACACTTTACAATACCATTCCATTTTTAGCATTAACTAAGGTTAATACAAGTTCTAGAAGAATTATTCATTGTTACGGTAGTTTGTTAATTTCAACATTTACTAACGCATTTGAAATGGAGTTTTAATTCTTATTTTATATTTTATTACCTTAGTTAATGTACTATGAATGAACTAACATGAATGATAAAGGTATAATTGTATTGCTCATATTAATACATGCAGTAAAAAGGTATATTGCATTATGCATATAGTTCATGAAAGCTAGTTAATACATCCTTGTTTACAAATGGGACTTGCAAAGTGTTACCTATGAAATGTGTATGTTTCTAGGTTATAGCTAACGAAATCTGTAATATTTTAATGTTTAAATTATTTTCTGTATAAAGTTTTAATATATTCATATTTATATATTTATTTAATTGAGCACATTTCAGTTCATCGCTGTTTTATTGTGAGTATGATGTTTGTTTTTAATCCAGTATCCATTAAAAAAAAATATCGGTTGAATTATCGGTTATCGGCATGTACGGTCAAACCTAGATATCGGTATCGGTAAAATCCACTATCGGTCGACCTCTATTGCTTTCTATTTGTTTGCGAGTCGAGTTTTCCTTTGCAAAGCAGATCGACTTTGTTTTCAAAATGCTGGATTTGTTTGTTTAATTATGACACAATATTAACTACATATTATTCACCATCTCCCCTACATTCAGATAGGTGGACAAATGCATTTTTGTCTCAGTGCGTGCATTGTCTTAGTCTGGCAGAGTCGCCGCCAGTTTAGCTTAGCATAATGAATGGAATCCTTTGTCGCCGGATAGCATGTTGTGAGTAAAAGTTATCCAAAAAAAAAAAAAAAAAAAAACTAAATACTCATTGTGGCCTGCGTATTCACAACGAGTACAAATAGCAATGCAGATTAAGACTAGGCGATTCCCTAGGCAGATATTGACTTATTGACTATATTGAGGTGAAGCACAGGCAAAGCACAGATATCACGCAACATACTTTCATCAACATACAGGCCTGACCTGCACTGAGTATCTTCGCTTTTGGATTGTGTTGAGTTTGAAAAGTTTCAGCTTTCAGGTGTTGCGTGATATCTCTGCGCCCAAGTAGCCGTGCTTAATCTGGTCTTAATCTGCATTGCTATTTGTACTCGTTGTGAATACGCAGGCCAGCGTAGTATTTAGTTGCTGTTTTTTTTATCACTTTTACTCACCATGCTATCCGGCAACAAATGATTCCATTCATTATGCTAAGCTAAGATAGCGCGCGGCGCTGCCAGACTAAGACAATACATGCATATAGACAAAAATGCATATGCCCACCTATCTAAATGTAGGGGAGACAGTGAATAACCACTATTTCAAAAAAAGGTTGCGTGTTCCTTTAACTTGGTGTCTGCAAGTGTTTGTGGAAAGTATCCATACTATTTCCAGTTAATTTATGGTTTATTGTTCTACATTAATAATGAGTTTGAACACTCCAGATAAAAAGTTAAATTACTCACCCTCATGTCATTCCAACCCCGCAAGACTTTCGTTCATCTTCAGAACACAATTGAAGATCTTTTTGATGAAATCTGAGAGCTTTCTGTCACTCCATTGACAGTCTACGCAATTTGCCCAATAACATGCATTTCTGGAAAAAAGCAGAAAGACACAATTTTTTAATTTTGTGAGTGCATATTTGTTTCACAGCAGCCATTATCTTCTGTTCAATTACATTTTTGATCTTTAGTTGTTACCAGTGCATTTTCCTAAATAATCACACCATAAAAAGTATTTTTCTTTATCCTTTTCTGCCCATTAATGTCAAACTATTAAACATAATTGCTTGTATTTTAGTGTATATCTAGTAAGTTAGTGTCTGATATTCCAAATATTCCTAATATTAAATTGAAACAAAGTAAAGTCACCATTATGTATAGCGCTTTATACAATACAGATAGTTTAAAAAAAATGCATTAAAAGTGATAAAGAAAATAATGCTGCAAACATACACAATCTGCCGTGACGCAGCTCTAAAAAATAACGTTAACGTAAACAGTGTAAAACTAACAGTACGGAAGCGGCGTTTCCTCTTATTTGCTCACCGGTTTGAATAACATATAAAGTCTTTTTTACACTAATCTAAAATTAAAATAAACAGATATGAGGACATTATACGTTATACTCACCTCTAAACTGAATGACTTGACAAGGCCAACACTCCACCTCGCGTAGCTAATGAACTTCTTTTCTTCCAGAAAACGCTTCTCTTCCGTCCCACTTGTGAATGACCGTCACCACGGGTTGTAATGCTGTAATGTCTTTGTGTTTTAATTGTGATAGTCCATAAATATGAACGTATATGAACGATATTTTCAGTAAGGAAATTAACCAAACCGTATTTTATGGAGCAGACACCATGGGAAAAGACGCAGGCTGGCCGTAACGAGCATCAGCTGCTCTCGAGACTCGTTGTCAGGACAACGACCGCGGCGCGTTCGCGCGAAGGAAGCTCTGGTCACGTGGGCTATACGCGGGTGAAAAAGTTAGTGTCGCACAATACAGCATAACTGCAGTAGGCTACAGTGTAATATTAATGGTAGACCAAGGCTGTGTCCGAAATCTCCACTCAAACCACTACTCCCTAACCCCTATGTAGGGGGTAGGGAGTAGAGCACTATATAGTGAGCTACCAGCATAATAGAAACACCACTTTCGGACACTACTCGATTGTCTCTCGGCGCCGTTGATTACGGCATTACTGTCGCACTATTTAAACGCGCCATCATCTGTCAGCTGGTGCCGAGCCAGCTCTGGGCTAAATAGATTTTTTTTTTATAAATACATTACATCATATTGAGCTTATTTCTCCAAAATTTCTGGCCGTTTCTGTTATAATGCGTTACTCCACACATGATTATAACTTATAAACATAAATAAAATTAATACAGATATTTAATATATTTTCATTTTCGCGCCACACCGTTTTCACTTGCCTGTCGACATTAGAAAAAAAAAAACAGATCTACATTATCAAATATCTTGCTCATAATACTCTTAATAAAACAGCTTTTAGACTCTGTGGAGATGCCACTCAATATTTATCTTTTTTGTTTGTTTGTTCTCGTGATTCAGAAGATTTCGCGGATTAGCAAAAGAAACAGGATTTCTAGACAGAAAACGAACATAACTTACATTTGTATGACAAATTCGTATTGTTGTCGCGCTGCTCTCCTTGACGTCCATCCGCCTTTTTTACGATCAGCGCAATGCATGATGGTATGTAGGGCTTGGGTTAGTGACCATCGGTTCGTACACTACTTTTCAAAATGCATTCTGGGATACATTGAGTGGACTATATAGGGTATAATAATCATCACTATACATTCGGACAGCACTACAAAATGGCGAGCTCACTATATAGTCTACTATATAGTGAGTAATGGGAGATTTCGGACACAGCCCAAGACTTCGGATGCAAAAACCAAAAAGTTCATCTGATTTTTTTTTCATAAAGCTCCTTTATTTAGGTTCAGTAATTTCACTTTTTAATGGCAACAAAAATGATCTCATTGCTATTAAAGTGAAATTACTGAGACCCTGATTTTGAGTTTTTTTTTAAAGTCTATCACTTTTTAAAGTGTATCACTGAACTGCAGTTATTGTATCTATAGGCTACTTCATTTTACTGCAAATCTACAGTTGTACTGCAGTTTTACTTCAATGTACTGCAGTTATATTTTATCTATACTTCGTTAATACTGCAAATCTACAGTTGTACTTCATTGTACTGCAGTTATCCTGCTTTAAACTGCAGTTTTACTGCCGTTGTACTTCATTGTACTGCAGTTATTTTTTGTAAGGGTGAGCTGGTTTCCCCTCATGCATGTTGGCATCAATGACAGCAACTGAGTTACTACTACTTCTAATAATAAAAAAGTAAATAATTTTGTATGACACTTTTAATCAGTACTTAAAGGTGCAGTGTGTTTTTTAGCGGCATCTAGTGGTGAGGTTGCGAATTGCAACCAGCAGAAGTTACGGTGCCCGACTGGAAAATATGTTGTCGTCTGAGACATCAGAGACTAGCCAGTTAAGCCATGAGGTTTCTTTACAAAGATAAATTAAGAAATTAGATTTTACTTTATTATTCAGTAAAACGATGTTATTGCGAATATTAATGTTACGCCCGTTTCACACATACTCCATTTGCAGTGCGTATGCGGTGCGTGTTGCGGTGCGTATACGGTACAGGAGCAGCACGCGCTATAGTGCTTTCACATATGCTGCGTTTGCAGTGCGTAACTGATCCGCGGCTGTACCACAAACACATAGTGTGTTTGCCAGAAGTTATGCAGCATCTTTTATTAAAAAAAAAAAAGTTTTGTCAGCATTGTGATTCTCTTGTACACATAAACTAGAACGTATGCAATTTAAACAACGTGGGCCTATAATTCCATGCATTACTTCTATATACACTCACCTGAAGGATTATTAGGAACACCATACTAATACTGTGTTTGACCCCCTTTCGCCTTCAGAACTGCCTTAATTCTACATGGCATTGATTCAACAAGGTGCTGAAACCATTCTTTAGAAATGTTGGCCCATATTGATAGGATAGCATCTTGCAGTTGATGGAGATTTGTGGGATGCACATCCAGGGCACGAAGCTCCCATTCCACCACATCCCAAAGATGCTCTATTGGGTTAAGATCTGGTGACTGTGGGGCCATTTTAGTGCAGTGAACTCAAAGCCATGTTCAAGAAACCAATTTGAAATGATTCGAGCTTTGTGACATGGTGCATTATCCTGCTGGAAGTAGCCATCAGAGGATGGGTACGTGGTGGCCATAAAGGGATGGACATGGTCAGAAACAATAGGCCGTGGAATTTAAACGATGCCCAATTGGCACTAAGGGGCCTAAAGTGTGCCAAGAAAACATCCCCCACGCCATTACACCACCACCACCAGCCTGCACAGTGGTAACAAGGCATGATGGATCCATCTTCTCATTCTGTTTATGCCAAATTCTGACTCTACCATCTGAATTTCTCAACCGAAATCGAGACTCATCAGACCAGGCAACATTTTTCCAGTCTTCAACTGTCCAATTTTGGTGAGCTCTTGCAAATTAGAGCCTCTTTTTCCTATTTTTAGTGGAGATGAGTGGTACCCGGTGGGATCTTCTGCTGTTGTAGCCTATCTGCCTCAAGGTTGTGCGTGCTGTGGCTTCACAAATGCTTTGCTGCATACCTCGGTTGTATCGAGTGGTTATTTCAGTCATAGTTGGTTTTCTATCAGCTTGAATCAGTCGGCCCATTCTCCTCTGACCTCTAGCATCAACAAGGCATTTTCGCCCACAGGACTGCCGCATACTGGATGTTTTTCCCTTTTCACACCATTCTTTGTAAACCCTAGAAATGGTTGTGTGTGAAAATCCCAGTAACTGAGCAGATTGTGAAATACTCAGACCGGCCCGTCTGGCACCAACAACCATGCCACGTTCAAAATTGCTTAAATCACCTTTCTGTCCCATTCTGACATTCAGTTTGGAGTTCAGGAGATTGTCTTGACCAGGACCACACCCCTAAATGCATTGAAGCAACTGCCATGTGATTGGTTGATTAGATAATTGCATTAATGAGAAATTGAACAGGTGTTCCTAATAATCCTTTAGGTGAGTGTATATATTAAGTTGCTCAAGCAAGTGGTCAAATATTTAACCGTGTACTTATTAAAATCGCAAACATTTTAAATTAAAACTTAAAATTGACAAAAACAGCTGACTCTAATGCCTTTTCTTTTGCATTTAAATTTTAATACAATAAATCTTGCATGTCACAAAGAACTTGTTTTTCCACCTCCACGAATAAGACGAGTGTCGTACATTATGTCCTTGTTGAGGTAAATTGTATTTTCCTTGCTTAAAACCCCGGTCTTAAAGTAAAAATATGAAAAGTAGTATTTCATTAAATACATTTATGGTGAGATTACTACCTTTTATTGAATTAAATGCATTTATGGTGAAACTACTACATTTTCAGGTCAATCTGTGTTCATTTTGACCAAGAACCGTGCGCTGTCACTTTAACTCAGCTTTTGCAGCACAGCAAAAATAGACTTGGTGCGGAAACGATCTCTGCACTGCTGTATACGCACCGCACCTGGAACGGATCGACGGACCGCACCCGCGTGCAGTGTGAAAGCTCTAACCTGTTAACATCGGGTACAGAAAAAAATACGCACCGCATACGCACTGCAAACGGAGTATGTGTGAAACGGGCGTTACTTGTTCATCATTGTGTCAGTGTTTTATTCGCTGACTTTAGCTAGCTTCCTTGCACGAAGAACAACATTGGCCCTAAACGGACAAACACGTTTCGTTACTCTGTAGAAACATGTCGGTGCATTTCAATGTAAGGGGACCCCTCGGTGTATGTAGATAGAAATGGCTCATTCTAAGGTAATAAAAACATAACGGTTCATAAAGTAAGATCTTTATACACCACTGAAAACATAGTAATGTATATGATATTGCATTTCTGTCAAAAGATCCTCATAAATATTACACAATGCATCTTTAAGGTGTTTTACAAAACATAAATGACATATTAACAGACAAACATGACAAAGAAGTTCAAAGATCATCAACAACGTCACCTTAAAAGTGTAACCGATCGTGTGTGTTACCCACCAGACAGTCCGAACAGAATGAATACCATGCCGAAAGGTGTCAGCTTAAAGTTCAAGACTAGAGGGATTAAAAGAGCAAAATGTAAATGCAAACATTTAAAACCTTTAGTTTAAACGCATAATCTGAGCGAAGAAGCCCTTCACTTTTATTTAAAAAATTTTTTTTTAATGAGATTCAGGGTTAACTGACAACTTAACTGAACTCTCTGTGGGGTTTGCAGTCCTAACAAAGTCCTCTTTATGTTAGAGAGAGCCAGTAGGAACCACAGCAAGAGCGGACTGGACGGAAATCTCATCTTCCCAGTTGTATGTACACACTATATATAGATGCACGGTAAATAAACTCTGAAGCCTTTCATCATAGTCAGATCAAATAGGACTGGGGGGACATGAGCCTGAGGAGACAAAAGGAGTAGATCCGCCTGAAGATGAAAATCAGGAAATCCTTGAAGATACTTTCATGCCTCTTGCCTGTCTTTGAGGGTAGCAAGGTTAATTCCCCTGCTGCCGCTTTTTGAAGGTTGTTCTCCAATACTTCCAGCATTACTATGGATCTCTGCATTTCCATTTCTTCAGCCCTTTGATTGCAGAGCCATAGGCTATTTAATAAAGATATTAAAATCTATTCCACACCCATCACAATTTCACTTTCTTTTTTTTTTTTTTGACGCAATGCCCAGATAGTCTGTGTCCATCTGGACATTTAAACATTCCTACTACACGGTTACATTTTCACCTGTGCCATATTGATTTTATGTATAAATGCGGTGGCCCTAAAAGTATTTGGACATTTAAGCCTCTCATAAGTGTAGGCATGGTTTAGCATTTATATAACAAAATATCAAACCAACTGGTATTTATTTTAAAGAAATATAGAACCTAAAACACTTTTCAAGTAAAAAATATTACAAAAACGTTAGTTCATATTATAAAATAAACGTTTTGTATAATGTTTAAATAAAATATTTCAGAAAATAAATCTTATTGTAGAGAACTAGGAATTAGAGGAGGGTGGTGTTTAATGTTTGTTGAAATAAATAAATAAATAAATATATATATATATATATATATACACACACACACACAAAGTACTGTGCAAAGGTCTTAACCACGTAGTGTGAAAGTACAGTAGGAAATATCAGTTTACATTTCCAAACATTCATTTTGTCATTAATTGTAATAATCCAGTTAGATTTTTGCATGCACAAGGAGTCTGACAAAAGCCGGTGCTCCACATGGAGATCTGATCTCACCATCATAGAGTCCATCTGGCATTACATGAAGAAACAGAAAAAACGAAGAGAGGCTAAATCCAGAAGAACTGCGGCCACGTCTCCAAGATGCTTGAAGAAACCTACCTGCAAAGCTATCTGAAAAACTATGTGCAAGTGTACCTGGACAAAAGCTGTTTAAAACGCAAAGGGTGGTCACACCAAATTATAATTTGATTTAGTTAAATATGTTATTTATCAATTAACTTCTATTATGACATTTATTTTTTTAAAGCATCCTCACTTTTAACAGTGCCTTAAATTTTACATAGTACTGTAGCTTTGGAAGTAGGTTTCTTCAAGCGTCTTGGAGACGTCGCCACAGTTCTTCTGAATTTAGTCTGACTCAGTTATTTCTATTTCATGTAATCCCAGATGGACACGATGATGGTGAGATCTGATCTCAGTGTGGAGCACCGGCTGTTGACACTTCTTGTGCATACAAAAATCTCATTAGATTATTACAATTAATGACAAAATTAATGTTTGGAAATGTAAACTGATATTTCCTAAGCCCCTTTCACACAGCGCGTTGATACCGGGAAATTGCCCGAATGCTTTCTGTGTGTACGCAAACACGACCCGGGATTGATGCCGGGATCGATGCCGGGTTGGGGACCTAGTAACATTGCCGTGTTCAGTCCCGGAACGCGCGATGTGTGAACACACCGTAATCAATTCCGTGTCGTAATGATGACGCTGAAGCCGGGATCGTTCGCCAGCTAGTGAAACGGTACGTAATGCGCTAGTTTATGATCGAATCAGAGAAAAAAATGCACAAGCGTGGTTTCTCGAGAGAGAAATCGCTGCTCATAAGCAAACTTAAGATGCTGCTGAGACATTACATGTCACATCGATGTCACGTGTCTTTACGGAATTTGTATGGGTTGTGTGTGAGCGCTCTCTCTGATTCCGGAAAATCACTGGCAGTGTGAATGAACCAAAATCAAACCTGGGTCAAATCCCGGGTCACTTTATCAGTGTATTTTCCGAAATCTCTGTGTGAAAGGGGCTCTACTGTACTGACACACTACAGCAAAATATACAAATAACTGGCTTAAAACCATTTTTTGGGGTGAAAATAACGTGGCTAAGACTTCTGCACAGTACTGAAGTGTGTGTATGTATATATTAGGGCTGGGTTTCGATTCAAATTTCAAGAATCGATTCGATTCCGATCTTGAATCGATTACCTTCGATTCGATTCGATCCGATCTGATCTTCGAGATTTAGATCAGTGTTTTTGAAAAAAGCATTTTTTTTTCAGCTGTTACCTGAAGGACTGTATGCAACATATTGCTACTATTATTATAGACATTCAACTGAGTATGGATGGTTGTAAAGAACAATCCCCCTTCCAGAGTGTTGATACAACTGCTTTCACAAACTTGCACTGGTGACGACAGAGGACGCAGAGGTATATCAGCAGCAGTAGTAGGGCTGACGCGATATCCGCAATCTTATAGTACCACACACACTGACAAGTCAACCACAGAGGATTGCAAGTAACCGCAGCAATATTCACGTTTTTTTAGAAGGCTATACCCTTCTTGTTTTGAACTTCATGCATGTGTATTGAGTGTTGAACAAGTTCATAATGATAACAAGACTGTTTATCATGGTGATTTGTAGCCTACGGCTTCCCACAGACAGTGAATGAGAGCGATCGGCAGAGCGCGTGCGAACACCTGCGTCTGTCTTTGAAGTCATATTCGTGGAAAGGTTGCCGTGTAAAAGGAAAGCGAAATATGTCGTATAGTCCTTTTAACGTTCACGTCACGGAAATGCGCGTCAGCGGCAGCGCTGGTCAGCTTCCCACAGCGCGAGGAAGCCGCGGGGAAATAAAATCAGCGAGTCGCGCATCGAATCAATTCCATATTGGTCTTTAATAAATGAAGCATTTTCAGCGTTACCCATGCGACGCATTGCTGCTTAGCTGAGCCTTGAAAAGTGGAACTCAAAGTTAAAAATAATTAACACCTTGTTTCATTATCTCTTTTAATGAATCAGCTTTTCTGAACGTGTTAGTTGAATGAACGGTTTAGTGACTCACTCAAAGTCCGTTGTCGTAACAATGTGCGCGCTGAGTGAAAGCCTTTCAATGCGCATAGGGATCTCCCAGTCGCAGCAAGTTAAAGTTCACAGGGAAAATGTAAGCCTATTATTAAATCGATCCTCTGAGTTACGGATCGATCTTTAGAAATTTATATGAAAATCGATTCAGAATTGGTGAATCGATTTTTTTCAACACAGCTCTTACATATACATATACACAGTGGTTAAATTGGGCCGGGGCTCTCCGGGGCTCAGCCCCGGCACATAAGCCTGCTCGTTTGCAGTCAGTTGCCTACTGGAAATTATGTCACATACAATTTGATAAAAGTGATGCTTTTGAAAATATATTTCTGACAATAAAGGAACGATTTTTCAAATGGCATGTCTATTTTGTCTCGGCGGAGCTGAGATGAGAACAATCGGAACACGGCCGTATTTTTGTTCAGCTGCTTAATCTCGTTGTCAGTCGACCATGATCGCGCACCGCTCGCCCATGCGCATCTGACACGGATAAATGTACGCAGCAATAATGACTGTTCCTGGGAGACCGTGTTATCAACTTTACGTGGGTTGTGTAATGAGGCAAGAAATCAAAACTTTGCCTTTGTGTGTGTGTGTGTGTGTGTGTGTGTTGTCGTAGTAAAGAGAGAGAATGGGAGAAGGATGTTTGTATGAGGTGGACCTGGTCACCACAGACCCAAATCTTCTCAGCTGTTGCTACTGTCATATGCTGCACTGTCTCTCCATGTGGCACATTATGTTTGGCACATTGTATGGGTCACTATATCATAACAAGGTATTACAACGCGTAATCAAGTGATGACTGATTAACAGTAATGTAAATGCTAAATGTCCTAATACCTGTTGCAAAGTATATGCTCTTAACTTTGCAGTATTTCACATATCATGTAATACTCAATTTCTCCATTTCTTTGCACAAAACTCTCCAGAAAGTGCTATTTAATGGTTTATTTTTCAAAAAAAAATTCCCGGGGGGCATGCCCCCGGACCCACCTAGGGAGAGCACCCCCACATAATAAATCCCAATTTAACCCCTGCATATACATATACATATACATATACACACACACACACACACACACTCACCTAAAGGATTATTAGGAACACCATACTAATACTGTGTTTGACCCCCTTTCGCCTTCAGAACTGCCTTAATTCTACGTGGCATTGATTCAACAAGGTGCTGAAAGCATTCTTTAGAAATGTTGGCCCATATTGATACGATAGCATCTTGCAATTGATGGAGATTTGTGGGATGCACATCCAGGGCACGAAGCTCTATGTCTCATACTCCATAGGAAGCTCACATCCAGGGCATGAAGCAAAGATGCTCTATTGGGTTGAGATCTGGTGACTGTGGAGGCCATTTTGGTAGAGTGAACTCATTGTCATTTTCAAGAAACCAATTTGAAATGATTCGAGCTTTGTGATATGGTGCATTATCCTGCTGGAAGTAGCCATCAGAGGATGGGTACATGGTGGCCATAAAGGGATGGACATGGTCAGAAACAATGCTCAGGTAGGCCGTGGCATTTAAACGATGCCCAATTGGCACTAAGGGGCCTAAAGTGTGCCAAGAAAACATCCCCCACACCATTACACCACCACCAGCCTGCACAGTGGTAACAAGGCATGATGGATCCATGTTCTCATTCCGTTTACGCCAAACTCTGACTCTACCATCTGAATGTCTCAACAGAAATCGAGACTCATCAGACCAGACAACATTTTTCCAGTCTTCAACTGTCCAATTTTGGTGAGCTCTTGCAAATTGTAGCCTCTTTTTCCTATTTGCAGTGGAGATGAGTGGTACCCGGTGGGGTCTTCTGCTGTTTTAGCCCATCCGCCTCAAGGTTGTGCATGTTGTGGCTACACAAATGTTTTGCTGCATACCTCGGTTGTAACGAGTGGTTATTTCAATCAAAGTTGCTCTTCTATCAGCTTGAATCAGTCGGCCCATTCTCCTCTGACCTCTAGCATCAAGGCATTTTCGCCCACAGGACTGCCTCATACTGGATGTTTTTCCCTTTTCACACCATTCTTTGTAAACCCTAGAAATGGTTATGTGTGAAAATCCCAGTAACTGAGCAGATTGTGAAATACTCAGACCGGCCCGTCTGGCACCAACAACCATGCCACGCTCAAAATTGCTTATCACCTTTCTTTGCCATTCTGACATTCAGTTTGGAGTTCAGGAGATTGTCTTGACCAGGACCACACCCCTAAATGCATTGAAGTAACTGCCAAGTGATTGGTTGATTAGATAATTGCATTAAGAGAAATTGAACAGGTGTTCCTAATAATCCTTTAGGTGATGTGTGTGTGTATATATATATATATATATATATATATATATAGATACAATTATTATATATTTATATATATAATTGTTTTATTATAAATTTTTTTTATTCTTATACTTAATATTTTGTTTATATTATGTTTGCATATGTTTCCCTGCACATTTTTGACCTGCGGAAAAAGGATTACTTGCGTGTCCGATAAAAGTTTAGATCTGACTTTGACTCAGACAATGAACTTCAGTAGTAGATCATATGTTTTCAGCTTTTTATTTATTCATTTTAAGTGCCAGATGATGATAAATTAAGGATTGAAACCTCACCATTGTGTGCAGAGTTCTGCATTTTGAATTCTGAATAAAATGATGAATAGATTTGCTCAGGCATCATTTCTGTTTGAGATTCTATCAGAGATTCTATTTGTATGTATTTGCTTCTGTTGTTATAGAGGTTCAATGATGAGGAATAGATTTTTGCCACATCCAGCTCATCTCACACTGAGAGGGAGGGGTTAGTAAAAGAATGAAGAGTAAAAAGAGTGGGGTAGAAGGGGAATTGAGAACGAGAAAAATAAAAGGAACGGAAAAGCAAGGTTTGTGGTGCAGATGGAAGAAAAGGCTAAAAGTGGGGGAAAAGGAGTTTACCACCTGCTGGTTTGGTTCTTCTTGGCAGGGTATTTTCTCGTGAGATGTTGAGGTGCTTGGTCCCTGCTGGGATTGCTTTTTGGAGGGGATGCTGCTTGTGTTCTCTCACAGGACTAGTGTGTAATTGGTTTCCTCAACTCCAGCATGCTGAGGGGAATTATAGGTGTGACAACTTGGACAATGAGGACAAGAAGTGAATTCGCTTTGTCAATTTTATAAAGGTGTTTTAAAACGTCTCTGATTTGACAAGTGACAAATTACTTGTTTTATTTGGACATGCTTCAGTAATATATTTCTATATTTTTCTGTTCTTATTTCTGCCCTACAGGCAATTCAAGCCGAAGCAAGGAAAGATTGTCATTGATTTTAATTCAATCAACCACCCCGGATTGAACACTTCCAGTGGTTTTGGGGGCGTACAGTCATCATAAGCCAAGTAACTTGGAGCGTGACACTAAGTATTCATAAAACAGACACATTGTTTACCTTGTTTATGTACTGGTGAAGGTCTTTATGGGTTTCAGAGTGATTTACTAAATAGATGTAGTTCACTGTTGTGCAATTTTGTTTTAAATCTTTGTTTCTTCAAATCTTGAAACTTGCTGAAATTGACAATAGTTACAGTTTTGAAATGTTTCTTTTATGTATATGCTCTAATGCATAACATTTTAATATTTTTTGATCAATTTATAAAATAGTGGCAGGTAAGTGACCTTGGCTGATATGCCTATTTTAAATTGATTCTTTTAGATTTACAGTATTTATGAGTGGGTTGACGAGGAAATTAAAATCAAAATGGATGCCAACATTAACCAAATCAAATTATTTACCTTTGTCTTTTAATCTTTTTGTATGCTGCTGTATGACAAGGCTGATTAGATTTTGATTTTCATTTCACTCATACAAAAACTGTAAATTACCATTTCCTTCAATAAACCTCTGATGACTGTTCTGCTCATATTCATAAGCTTTTGTAAGAACCCCAGCAGATAAACCTCATATTTTGTCAAACCGCAATCCGCACTGTTTTGTGCATGTTGTGTCTTTTGCAAGTTAGAGCCCACAATTTCAGGTTTTAATAAAAAGACTTTTAGAGCATACCAGGATTACGCTCTCAAAATAAAACTGAATAAAATTACTCAGTTTCTGGTTCATAGGCATCCTACATGTTTTGCTACACAACACAAAAAATAAATCTTCCCACACAGCTGCTATTTTTTTGTTCTGTGGCATATATCACTGAACAGTTTCCCAGCACACACAACAGACTTAGGCCGTGTGTCCACCAAAGCGTTTTTAGCCAGCTGAAAACGCTAGACGCTCTGCTGAAGACGCCTAGCTTTGGGCGCTTGATAGCGTTTTGGCAGTGCAGCGTTTTTTCCGTTGAGACGCTTCGTTGCTATGTTACAGAATATCCACAGCACAGTTTACTCGTAACCAATTTCGCAGATAATTTGTTTCATACAAAAAAATCATTTTTTCATCCATTTTGTTCGATTAGCTCTGCTGGTTGATGTAGTTGTACAAAAAGAATGTTGTGACAGTTGGTCAGTGTGGTATTAGCCCCGCCCCCCTTCCACTGTGATTGGATGGCTGTGTAAAAAGTGACAGTGATGAGCGCAGCGTTTTACCCAAAGTTGAACATTTTTCAACTCTCGGCGACCAGTAAAAAACGCCGGGCGCTCAGCGCTTGAGCGTTAAATACACGCTCAGCGCCTTGTTACGCTCATGGCGTTCTAAAAACGCGGCGCTCCCATTGAAAACAATTGAAAACATACGCCTGGCGCGTGGAAAAACGGTCTGGTGGACACACGGCCTTAAGAATTAATGATATTTCTTAACAGTATAATTGGACATTTGTTCCTGAGCATCATTTTGTCACTACTATTCACTATTCCTCCTGGGATCTGATAATGCAGAGATCTTTTGATGTAATGGTTGTATGGCATTGCAATTTTCATTTTTTTGGTTTGTCATATAACCATGTCTATCACTTCTGAGTTATATAACAGTTAAGAAGTTGATGATTAATACTAAGCTCTTGAATACTGAGATCCTAAGGCGTTTGAAGCGTGATGAGGTCTGGAGGACCAGCACACTTTCATATGTTGTGAGGGAAGTGGATATTATCAGCCCATTGTGAATTATTCCACTCAAGAGTCTTGCACGGGTCCTGCTTGGTAAACCCATCCTGCACCCGCAGTACTTAACAGAACACCCTACCTGTTATTCAACAGCAGCATTTAATTACGTAACCGACCGTTTGACAAAGGCTGTGACCCGAGCCTCACCTGAATTAGGTAGACAGAAATTATTTTCTCATGTAAGTTAACACAAGCAATCAAACCAACAATATGCATTCTGAGTTGATGCAGTTAAGAAAAATAGCTAGACATGCTGCCCAAAATGGTAATAACTAAAAGAAAAACAGATGAGCGCACAATTGTCATGCAAAAAATACAAATCTTTTGCCTACATCATGTGAACAACCTGCCCATATAGGTAATTTTAAACAATGTGCATAATTATGCTGATTTGTTCAAATCACACCGTATGCACTTGGAGGTATCCATAACATATAGGCCTAGTCAAATATGAGCCTGTGATATAATATTGGGGATATTTTAGCGGATTCACTGCATTTAAATGCAGTTGTCTCTCGTTAAACTCTACAATAACACGTGGCCGTTGGTCCTCTTAGCAGCATGAAAAATTAAACTTTTATTCAAATTGCTAATAGATTATATACAGAGACTGAGTGCTGTGAAGCTGTTAATCAATTCAGTTACAGCGCACAAACGCTGTACTCAACACTGCAAATCTAGTTGCAATAGAAACTTTTAACATTCTTTAGACAACAGAGCGTGAACACAAATAAGCAGCACCTTACCGTCTGAAAGCAGCTACCTATCAGCTGGTACCGAATTGAGTCGAAATAGTCTTGACTATTGGACCTGCATGCCTATTGATTCCCGACCCACACCGCAAATGACTACGTAAATATTTCCGTTAGGAAATCAAATATTAGCGGTTCCCACTTTGTAGGTCAGGACTCTGGGTTCTACTATTTTAGTGATAATAGTTCACCTGAAAATAAAGTTCTTTCATCATTTAGTCATTTTGTTCTATGGCACATGAAAGAAAAGTCATTCAGTTTTAGAGCGAGATGAGTGAGCAAAAAATGACTGAATTTTTTGGGGTGAACTATTCCCTAAAAAAAAAAAATAGGTTGAATAAACTATTTTTGCTAAAGCCTTATTAAAGGTAGGGTATGGGATTTGCAAAACGGCCGGCAGATTTTGAAAATACACAACTCAAAAGGTCCTACCGCTGTCCCTGACTCCACCCATTCGAAGAACATGGACGCACAATCATGCATCTGCAAAAATCAGATGCGCGAGATTGCACGTACTCTCTCTCTCTCTGTACCTGGGTGACTTGCACTTACTGTGACTGGGTCACGAGCTTTGAGTATGCGCACGAAGGGGACACGCGCGTGCGGGGGGGAGGGGGGTATGGTACGACTGTTTGATTGGCGCATTTTCTGTCCAATGATTCTAGGTGGTCTTGGAAATGATTGGCTGGAGTTTTTCGAGTCCTGCCCGTTCCACAGATGATTAAATTGCTTAATTTTCATTTCAGTGCTTCTAACTCAGTGGCTGTAAGTGGGTTAGGAATAGGATTTCAAGTGATTTTGAAAAAATGGTCAAAATAGAAAATCACAAACCCCACCTTTAAAGGAATAAAGCTGATTAGATTGTATTAGATTAGGGGGGGGGGGTTGAATTGCACATTCATTTATGGTAGTGTATAACGTCACTGCAGACATCACTGGCTGGCATACTGAAAGAGTCATTCAAACTATGTACTTAACAGCACCATAGGCAGAGCTGTAAATGGTTTTACAAAAAAATGACAGTTGAGATTTTAGAACCTTTAAATGATTTTTAATGTCAAACATTAGAAGATTAAAAAGCCATTTCCATTTTAATAACCATAAAGAAATCATTTTCTTTAAAGCAGCCTTTCAGCTCTTGAAGTGGTCCAAGTGTCCTTAAATATCCTGGTTGCGCACGTTTTTTGAAAATAACCAATGCCACTTCCAGAAAGTATTTGCAGAGGCCATTCATTAATTGTTAATATTTTTTTGTGCACTCTTGTCTTTTGACATAAAAAGACATTCAAATATATCGAATCACTTGCATGAAAGAAAATATTTTCTAAAAGAAAATTAACCCTGAAGAAAATGAATGGAAAATAAAATGGATCTGTAGCCACAAGGAAATGTCCCTGGTACTAGTCTACTGGCATTGTCCCAAAAATAGCAGCTTGGACATTTTGAGATACACAGATGCCAAAAGTTAAGTCCAGTGGGGTTATTTGCCAAATATAAGTATGATATACTGGGAAGAAAAATGCACTAAACTTGATTAAGGTATTAAAAGAAAGGCAATCTCCAGCATATCATGGAATATGGGTTTTATAGTATTATAGAAAAGCAAAAAGCTCACAGAAAAGAAAGCAAATATTGACTACAATGTATTCAGTTATTTATATGTTTTAGTTCATCCTTGTGTTTGATTACAGCAGCCATTCCCCTGGGTATTGACTCACTTAAAAGAACAGGCCACCGTTTTTTTTTTTTAAATAGGGGTTATTCAACGTCTCCCCTACAGTTAGACAGGTGGGCAAACGCATTTTTGTCTCAGTGCATGCATTGTCTTAGTTTGGCAGTGCCGCCCTTAGCTTAGCATAATGAATGGAATCCTTTGTTGCCGGATAGCATGTTGTGAGTAAAAGTGATAAAAAAACAAGCACAAATCCCCCAACTTCCATCAACATCGGCGTGACCGGCACCGAATATCTTCGATATCTCTGCACCGGTGAGACGCACCGATCTCTCACGGAGGAGCAGAAGCATAAACGACATAGGGCAACTTTTTAGCAATGTTGTTGGGCAATGTTGCCGTCAACGGGCAACCAGGTGAGACACAGGTCCCACGACCAATCTAAATGATCCAGATAGAAATGTATTGCTCATTTTCAATGGGAAAGTGCCCAAGCAACAATCGTTCGGCAAGATTGCCCAGCAAAATTGCTCAAAAAGTTACCCTGTGTATCATCACCTTTAGGCTATGTTGTGTTTTATTATATGTGACAGCAGTCGTCCGTGAGGGGCTGTTACTTTCGATTTGTTTTATTTTGTTATTAAAGTCTGTTGATTGTTCGCCGGTTCCCACCTCCTCCTTCCCACAACAACTAACCTTGTTACACCCACATTCAGGTGATTTTCATCCTCCTGTCAAAATGCTCACTAGTCTTCCTTATTACATTCAGCATGGTAGTGGTCTCAATGTGCGTTGAAATAATTCTGTGCACATTGTTGTGACCATTCACATCCAGCACATGAGCAATATACAAAACCGACTGACTAGATTTAGCCATTTTATTAATATCCTCCTTGGTTGCATAGGACAGCACTTCCATCTGGCCATTTTCACTAAAATAGTAAGTAACATTTAATGATATAGCTAATACCTGCCACGTCGTGATTTATTGAATTATAGGCTGGGAATAATGAGTGCAAGCTTAGCATGACACTTTGTTCTGTTTCACTGCGTCATGACAAATGATACAATTGAAACATGGAATGCATACATTAGTTTTACACTTTAGACACAACTTTACAACATGCATACTGTATATTTAATAAATATTTGAGTAAAAGTATGAATATAGTGTGAAAAAGCCAATTAATCACTTTTTAGCCACTACATATGCAGAAGAATGTTATGCATGGCTAAAATGTAATGATTGTTGATGAACTATCCCTGACTATAGACATAATTGCAGCTTTTGTGACTATTTTATTTAGCACATTCTATAACTGCATGGCTGCTCATGTTTTCATCTCAGAGTTTGATGATGTATTGCGGCATTACACCCACCTGATGGGAGTGTTGTCATTGCTGAAACAGAATAGGCCCACTGAGTTTATACTTAGAGGGAAACAACCTGTTGTTCTTACATTTCTTTTCTCTGAAATGCAGTATGTTGTTAAAGGTAAAGGTCACAAACACCTCAAAGCCTAAATTAAAAAGACATGAGTGGTTGATATATGCACAATGTGGATGACGGTTTTCCCTTTGATGATTTGATTTAGGTGATGGGTCTTGAGGTGCTGCTAAAAATAATTCTTGTAATGGTCTTTTTGCAGGAAAGGAAAGTATTCTGTTTGAGCAGCAAAGGGGGTTATAAAATGCCTCAAAGAAAGTTTACAGCAAGCAGATGAAAACCTGCTCATGTGTCAGATGGTGTAGCTGATGAAGTGCTGCAGCATATCTGTTTGAGAACCAAGTGCAATCATTCTCTGGAACACAGCGCACTGACAGCCAGGCAGCCAGACAGACAGGACTGTCTAAGAGAAGACAGACCAAAGCACAGCAGCCCTCTTCAAAGGGTGAAGTACTGATACCTAAAGAAATGACGCAGGTAACATTATATTAATCAAGATGTTAGTTTTACTCTATTACAATACAAACTGTGGGAGGATATAGTAACAATTTAACTTGACTTTACAGACAGTGGCAGTCTGTGAGCTGACAGAAAATGATAGGGAGAAGATATAATCTCTGCATTAAAGCACCATAACGAGCTTTGTGACATGGTGCATTATCCTGCTGGAAGTAGCCATTAGAGGATGGGTACATGGTGGCCATAAAGGGATGGACATGGTCAGAAACAATGCTCAGGTAGGCCGTGGCATTTAAACGATGCCCAATTGGCACTAAGGGGCCTAAAGTGTGCCAAGAAAACATCCCCTACACCATTACACCACCACCACCAGCCTGCACAGTGGTAACAAGGCATGATGGATATATGTTCTCATTCTGTTTACGCCAAATTCTGACTCTACCATCTGAATGTCTCAACAGAAATCGAGACTCATCAGACCAGGCAACATTTTTCCAGTCTTCAACTGTCCAATTTTGGTGAGCTCTTGCAAATTTGAGCCTCTTTTTCCTATTTGTAGTGGAGATGAGTGGTACCCGGTGGGGTCTTCTGCTGTTGTAGCCCATCCGCCTCAAGGTTGTGCGTGTTGTGGCTTCACAAATCCTTTGCTCCATACCTTGGTTGTAAAGAGTGGTTATTTCAGTCAAAGTTGCTCTTCTATCACCTTGAATCAGTCGGCCCATTCTCCTCTGACCTCTAGCATCAAGGCATTTTCGCCCACAGGACTGCCTCATACTGGATGTTTTTCCCTTTTCACACCATTCTTTGTAAACCCTATAAATGGTTGTGCGTGAAAATCCCAGTAACTGAGCAGATTGTGAAATACTCAGACCGGCCCGTCTGGCACCAACAACCATGCCACACTCAAAATTGTTTAAATCACCTTTCTTTCCCATTCTGACATTTAGTTTGGAGTTCAGGAGATTGTCTTGACCAGGACCACACCACTAAATGCATTGAAGCAACTGCCATGTGATTGGTTGATTAGATAATTGCATTAATGAGAAATTGAACAGGTGTTCCTAATAATCCTTTAGGTGAGTGTGTGTGTATATATATATATATATATATATATATATGTATGTATATGTGTGTGTGTGTGTGTGTATATATACCACACAAAGAAGACCTTGCAACAACTAAATAAAAAATAATGCAAAAAAGTGTTAAAAAAAAAACAAGGTAAATACTTCATGAAAACTTTTATAGATATTTTTCCTAATTTTGCACACACAGAAGAACTTTAAAAGCTCTGTCATACTGGTGATGACCTGTGATAGACTCGTCATTCCAAAAATACTTGATGGATTTCAGGTTGGGTGCTGGGAAGGCGGTTAAAAGACATACGCCTTTCAGCTTTGTGCTAATGTCATATGGTTATCTTTTTAACATCTAGCTTTTCAGTGCTGTAAATTTGAAATGTTTTGTCAGTCTTTATTTGGGGAAAGAGACAATCTACTTTAGGAACAAAACTGGTGTGAAAAGCCACATTATTTCTGTAAAATGTTCCTTATATCAAAATAAATGTTTTTTTTTTTTTACTTTTTAAATTTCTCATTACTTTCTCATCAAATGGTTGTCCTGTGTAGACATTCAAAAAGGTCCGTGAGTGACAGATCTAGCGTACTTTCAACAGTACCCAAGGTCCTGTCACTTAGTGTCAGAGGAATTATGTAAAGAGATAAGTGTGGCAGCAGATAGAGGCATGCTTGCTGACAGAAAGATGTATAGAATTATATCAATGTCAGATAGAATGCATCTGAAGGACTAAGCACATTGATTATGTAAGTTTAAACCAACTACTTATCTATGATTATAATCAACATCTTTATCATCTATATTATCTCAGAAATCAGAGGAAAATCTCTCTCTACATAAGCGCTGGTAAGGGACCGTTAAAAACACTAAGCTTTATGGTGGTTGTCACCATCTGTTTCAACAGTTTGTGGTTGTTTTGGTTTGTTTCTTTGGCATCACCCCTGTGTGTATATATATATAAGCACAGTTTGAAATACACTGTGTATCAGTTCCTTTTCCTATGAGTAAATTACATCGTATGTAGCAACTTAATGACCTAAAAGCTATAGTTTCCTGTAAGCTTCATCTTCACACTGGAAACAAGGTTTAACACTTTGAAAAACAAAAGTCATCCATGCCAGTAAAGAGGCTGTTCAGCCTTAGTTGAAGGCAAAGTTTTCAGACCAGAGAAATGCAATCTGTCCGATATGGTGTTTGGCAAATCATGCTCAGCAAGTGTAACAACAATGACAGGTGATGTGGGTGTTAAATAAACCGAAAACCTACCTTTTTACTTTCATATTTTTACAATATACTCTGACAACTACTTCTTACATTTTAATATTTCAGGTAAACGTAATGTGAGTGTTTGAAGATAAATAAAATGAATATAGTTAGTATAGTTACTTTATTTACTGACAAATAATAGAGCAGCTGGTTTGCCATTGGTGCTCAGTCTGATTTGGCTCAGGTTTAATATAGAAAAATGGCTTACATAGGCCTGCAATGAGCCCCCTCCATGCTTCTTTCAATTTCAGCCTTGATAAAGCACTGGTCTTTAGCCAAAAGCTTTGTAAATGTAGATAAAAACAGTTAGAGGAAGGTGTCTGCATTAAAAACTCTTGGCTGCCAAGTAAAGATACACCTTGATCAGAAATGTAGCCTAAAGGATGCCCTCTTAGAGAAATTAGTAAAAAGTGGAATGAACTAAGTTAATGTCTTATTTTATTTTGGGCCATTGTCTCTATTAAACCTCCCAATTGCATGAATTGATGTGTAGCTAGCTAATGAAATAACCTGAATGCAGTACAGCATTTTAAATTAACCGCAGCACTTACCTTTGTTTGCTGCAGCTCATGGAATGTGACTCATATAAGCCCTTGCTCCATTTGATATCCATCAAACTTGCTTCCCATATGATTTACAGGGAACAGTAATACAAGTGAAAAGATTAGTGTTACAGCTGTGATTATGTGTTTAATGCTCTTTTTTTTGCATCTAGTGTGGATGTCTTACATGTTCTAATCATGTTTAACGAACAAAGCAAATATTACGAAATATGGCATCAAAAGTGCATGAATCACTCGTTTTTCTAAAGTGACACTGTCCAACAGTGACACCCGCAGGAGTCAGCGTCTCTCGTGCCACTGCCTTCTGACTTCAAACAGACCTGCTATAGCTTGTGCTGAGTTTGATAGGGTTAATTGAAAATGAATGGGAGAAAGTCACAGAGGAGGCAAAGTTTAGTTATGATTGGTTCACTTGATAAATCCCGCCTGTCGTTTTCGTGCGTGTTCCGGTGTCATGCCGAAAAGTGATGGTCCGCCGAAAATTGATGGCCGGCTGCGGGAGCGCGCGCAGCGTGTTAAAGCTGTATCGCCCATTCTCTTTACGAATGCAGTTGCTTTTATGTGGATCAAACAGACATACGTGCAAATAAACATCCCTCACCCAGTACTTTTTACCTATTAAAACACCTGTAAATGGCCAATACAACCATTATAATGCAGTATTTCAGCTGCCGAAAAGTGATTGAAGCCTCTACTTATTGATTGAAAGGTTATTTCTGCCCTGAAATGTGCTATATTCATGAGGGTTAAATCTGACTGATTATTACTCACCTACTACTTTTTACCTATTAAAATACCTGTAGGGCAAATACAACTATTATAATGCAGTATTTCATCTGCCAAAAAGTGATTGAAGCCTCTACTTATTGATTGAAAGGTTATTTCTGCCCTGAAATGTGTTATATTCATGAGGGTTAAATCTGACTGATTATTACTCACCTACTACTTTTTACCTATTAAAATACCTGTAGGGCAAATACAACTATTATAATGCAGTATTTCACCTGCCAAAAAGTGATTGAAGCCTCTACTTATTGATTGAAAGGTTATTTCTGCCCTGAAATGTGTTGCTTATATTCATGAGGGTTAAATTGTTATTAACAGCAATCAAAATATTAAAGACAATGTTACAAAAATGTAATTATTAATGCGTTCTGTGTTTTCAAAGGTAACCCAGCCATTTGAGCTAATTGGCATGGATTGAATTGGAAAACTAAAAATCACTTCCACTGAAAACCAGTACATATGTGTACTCATTGACTTTAACCTGTTAAGCTTCACCAGAGCGTGGGCGCACTGAAGCGTTTTTTTTTTTTAAATAGTTCAAAATTACTATCAGATTTAATGTTATTACCTTGACAAACTATACATCATTAAAAAGATATAAGACTCAAGTTTCAGTATTTGACCACTATTGTATTCTGAGAAACTTATAGTGACAGTTATGTCTTAATTTGTGTCAGGAGTTGTGTAATTAAAAAAATGAGTCGTTACCTTTAATATGAATTATGAGCGTCAGCCGCTTCCATTCAGAAAAAAACTCCTGTGCGATTGTCATGACAGAGCTTGACAAAACAATGTCCCTCGGGGCTTTTAGCTCAAACGTGCAGATTTGGAGAAATATTGATATATTCTCATAGGTTTACATCAGATTTCTATAGACAGGAATAATATTTATTGAATTTATACCCAAATGCGTCGATGTAATCATGAGCGCTGGATACTCTGATGTACTGTGTTTTTAATCCATACGGGCAGCCTGAGGGCGCCGGCGATCTATGCACAGTAGTATGTAATGTCCATATATGGAACACATGAAGAAGAGCCATAACCATGTGACATTCCAGGCACTGATCTATATAGAATGACTGGATAGCTCATGACGTCATAAACAGTGAAGCCACCAAGGGGGTAATCCATCAGCCGGAAGTTGAAGCCTCGCGGGAGCCGCCATTGTAGCAGAACTTCACCTGCTGTTAGCATCCCATTGACTCCCATTCATTTTGGCGTCACTTTGACAGCGAATAACTTTACATCTGAGGCGTCCAAAGGCTTAATTTGTCGATTATTTATTTCTAAAGAAACACGACAATGTATAAAATGCTCCATTACTTTGTATCTTACGTTACGACCCCGTAGATGCCGTTTTTGTAAAAATAGGCTAAAGATTGCGTCATAACCACGGGACTTTCTGTCGGACAATAGAGACATTACCGTTTAGACAGGAGGAGAAGCTCGCGGCAATCTTTTACTGTCTATGAGGCAATCGGGGGGACATGAAGGCACAAAGTCAAGGTAGAAGCCCATAAATAGAGAGTCAATAAAAGCAACGGGACAAAATATTTCAACAACGTTTTTGAGGAATTAGGTGATTCAGATTTTTCTTGGCACAGCTACTAGAAGATTTTCAACTGTCAGACTGTCGTCACGCTCAGTTTGAGACTGCGCAGTCGCTCAGACATCAGACAGGAAGTGCAAAAATCGGGCTTCAAGTCTTCTCCGTTGAAATCAATGGGGTCGCTGTGTCCATTTCTTTTACTGTCTATGGAAGCCACCGCGCCGCCATATTGTGATTCCCTAGTGAGCTCACGCGTTCTATTGAATCAATAGGAAATTGTATGATTTGACTAAGAAAACATTGCATAACGAGACACCGTCTTTAAATCTAAAGTCTCCCTGAACAGTCTTACAACGCAAACATCCTAAGCATTTAAATGGGTATTTGTTTAAAGTCGGAAATTATTCCTGCTTACTAAAAATTAAGTATATGTGAATTGTGAACTTAAAATTGAGCTCTTTCTGATTGTGTTTTACAGATAGATCAGTTGTCTGTTCAAGTATTTGATTAGTTAGCAAGAACATGTCCAGGAAATGCATAATACAAATTGTATGGGTTATTGTATTCCTGTTTCACCTCTTATTGACCCCTTATTTACACTGACTGCACACGTCTGCGGCGCCACACGGCTACCGGAGCTGATCGCGCCCACAAATCGGCAAATCACGTGGACATGCTCCTGGTGTGAGTTGACACCGCGTGAAGGTAGGAATAAAACATTGTCGGAGCCGTAATGCGCCGCAGATGTGTGCAGTGTAAATATGGGGTTTACACATAGCATAGGCCTACTCTGTTTGCAGTGCATATTTTTTACCATAACCATGTCAACAGGTTGGAGCTTTCACTGCACGCAGATGCCCGTCCAAGTCTCTATGGTCCAAGTGCGGTGCGTGCAGAGATCGTTTGTGCTGCAGGCGCTGAATTAAAGTGACAGCGCATGATTCGTGGTCAAACTGAACACGGATTGACATGAAAATATGAAATAAATGCATTTAATAAAATTTGTAAGAAGTAATGCATTGAATAATACGTTTATTGGGTTTAAACTTGAATACGTCTGTGAAAGAATGTAGGAAAGAACATAGCAGGCTATACATTTTTTTTAAACAACACGGAAATAGCGACAATTGTACAAATACATTACTATATATGGGCTTAAAGTACAACCTGTGAGCAGTTTTTCAAGATCCTTTTGTGATCTTCGTTTTACACTTGTTGATGCACAGCGAGTCATCTTAAAAGTGCCGTCGGAGCTACCGATCTCTGTATAACGGCCGTTGGAGCCCTCTGCTGGTAGGGAATCGTAAGATGGCCGCTCGAACACTTCCGGTGGCTTCACTGCCTGGTGGCAGTTTAGAACGTCATGAGCTATCCAGTCATTATATAGATCAGTGATTCCAGGAACTGCCTGACACAAACAAAGCTAACAGAGATCGCTGTAACTGCAGATAAAGATGTTTTGAAGACAATAAACATGATTGCAATGATATTTGATTTACCTGTGTTCTTCGAGCCATGTCATTTTCATAATAATAGATTATATTTATAATGTAATGCTAATCGATATATAGACTATCATTTCTGCAGAATACTGTAAAATAATATATTTTCTGTCTGATTTTTTTTATCTGAAGCCAAATCAGATCACAGAAAGTTATTTAAAACACTCGACTTGCGCTATAAAGTAAGTTTGGAGCACAAGCATGTTTTTAATCTCATAAATTGTCGTGTATTGATGGTGTGCTAAGCTAACATGTTAGCTTGCTCAGTGCACCTGCTAGCACATTAGCTGTTATTTTTATGAATGTTTCTAAATAAGAATGCTACTGAAATGTTTCTTTTTTCAAAAAGGCCATTTGATACAGTTTAAAATGTGAAGAGAGAACTTTGGTAAAAGAAATTAGGGATTAAACCAGCGTGAATAGCCAGTCGTTAGTGCTTATAATGCAGACAAAAGAAAAGCATATTTAGACCCATAACCAGGCTGGAGAGGTGTGAATGTGTACAGGGAAGACTGACACTGAATGGGGCTCGTTTGCACCACAAAACAATAGAGACAATAGTCTGAATAGATGCTAGAAGATGACAATAAACATCAGTTTGCATTTTAGAGTCTAATCAAAATAGTCATATGACATGATCTTGAAAAACATTGAACTAAATACAGAGTTTTAGACTTACCATCTTCAGATTTTAAATATAACATGGTCAGACATGTGGCTTTAGCTGGAGTGCATTTCTAGATTGCTACAATGCCAACTTCAATTTTATTTTCATGAAGATGTTTCATAAAAATTAATTTCTAATAACTTTACAAAACTTTGCAAAGCTATTCATAACTATTTTTTTCATTATGACAATAATTAATTCTACATTTACAATAAACTGCCAGGTGTTAGCTTTCAAATGAGATCATACTTGTGCTTTTACAACGGGTTCATGAACTGTATCCGTTTCAGTTTGTATATGCCATTTCTGGGGATTTTTCAAAAGTGTGGTTGCAGCTTAACAGGTAAGTGGACACATGCATACCCTTTGAAGACAAAATGTGCGGAAGAAGTGACCCAGTGCATTCTGAAGTTTTTCTACCAGTTTGGAGCTCCCAAGCGCATTCTTACTGATCAAGGGAGGGAGTTTGTGAACGAAGTAAGCATAAATAAATGTAGTTCATTATATATCTTATTGGTTAATAGTTTAATCTTATTTTACCTGTGAGCGTTTAAAAAATGTTTCTCTCTTTATTTTTTCATTATGCAGATCAATAAGAATGTTTGCAAGGCCCTGAACATAAAAAGAAGCCTCTGTGCCCCTTATCACCCGCAGACAAATGGGTTGGTTGAGAGGATGAATGGGACGATACAGAGGTATCATTATATATCATTATATACTGTATACAGTATATATATATATATATATATATATATATATATATACATACATATATACACATATCATATCCTAAAAAACATACTGATTAACAAGTATTTTGTTATTATTATTATTATATCTGTTTCCTCTAGAGCACTATCCACATTGGTCTAGAACAGACCTAATGAATGGGACAAGCATTTGGATGCAGTCATGTTCGGCTTAAGGACAAAGCGCCAAATGACTACCAAGTTTTCCCCGTTCTTTTTAATGTTTGGCAGAGAGGCAAGGTACCCCTCTCAAATACCAGAGGAATATAGGGTAAGTTACACTTAAAAACATATAATAGAAATAGAGGAAATGTAAATATTTTGTATAATTAAATCAATTATTATAGTGTGTTCATATAACATCAGAATCATTTTATAGGTGGATAGCAGTGTTGAGGAGAATATGTCTGTGGAAGAGGTTACAGAGGAAATTCTGAAACTCGACCAAGTTCTTCAGACTGCTATCAAAAATACCAACACAACACAGTCAAAACAAAATAAAAAAAACAATGGCAAAGCTACCTCAACCTTTCATGTTGACATGAAAGTGTGGCGAGTGAACGTTAGGAGCCAGCAGAGGAAAGGGGGAAAGTTGGACCCCAACTACTTTGGGCCATACACCATAACGGCAATTGAAGGAAAAAGTGTGAATCTTGTGGACAGCCAAGGAGTGATGACTCCAAAAATCAACAGTGATCACTTGATAGCATACAGAGAGGAACAGCCAAGAGTTCCACGCAAGTGTTTCACCACTCCCACTTCTGGACTGCCCGCTGCTTCTTCTTCTGTGCCAACCACCACCACCACCTCCTCATCTGGGCCGTCCACTACATCCTCCTTCTCCTCTAGGCCATCCTAGAGGAAGATTCGAAATGGGTCTGTAATTTGCTAGGTTATTTGGATCTAAATGTATTAAGAAACCACATTTAGATCCAAATAACCTAGCAAATTACAGACCCATTTCGAATCTTCCATTTATGTCAAAAATATTAGAAAAAGTTGTGTCCAGTCAACTCGGCTCTTTCTTGCAAGAAAACGACATCTATGAAAAGTTTCAGTCTGGATTCAGGCCACATCACAGCACTGAAACTGCGCTTGTTAGAATCACAAATGATTTACTTTTAGCTTCGGACCAAGGCTGTATCTCAGTACTAGTTTTACTTGATCTTAGTGCTGCATTCGACACTATAGATCACACAATACTCTTAGATCGACTACAAAATTACACTGGTGTTCAAGGACAAGCACTAAGCTGGTTCAGGTCATACTTATCTGACCGCTACCATTTCGTCTACTTAAATGGAGAAAAATCGATCATAACTTCGGCAAACTATGGAGTGCCGCAGGGATCTGTGTTAGGCCCTATATTATTCTCAATATATATGCTGCCACTTGGTAATATTCTAAGGAAACATGGAATTAGTTTCCATTGTTATGCTGATGACACTCAAATATATATTTCATCACGGCCAGATGAATACACTAAATTATCCAAATTGACAGATTGTGTTAAAGATATAAAAGATTGGATGACGCGTAATTTTCTTTTATTAAATCCAGACAAGACAGAGGTAATACTTATCGGTTGTAAAAACCGTCCACAAAACCTTTCACAGCACGACTTTAACATAGTAGGATGCCCTGTTACTTTATCCGCTACAGTAAAAGACCTGGGTGTTACATTAGACTGCAACCTGTCTTTTGAAAAGCATATTTCATATGTTACAAAAACAGCCTTTTTCCACCTTAGAAACATTGCTAAGCTACGTAATATGCTATCAGTCTCTGATGCAGAAAAGTTAGTTCATGCATTCATGACCTCGAGACTAGATTACTGTAATGCTTTATTAGCTGGTTGTCCTGCATCTTCAATAAACAAGCTACAGTTAGTCCAAAATGCAGCCGCTAGAGTTCTTACTAGATCAAGAAAATATGATCATATAACACCGATTTTATCATCACTTCATTGGTTACCTATAAAGTTCCGTATTAATTACAAGGTATTGCTTTTGACTTATAAAGCTCTAAATGGTTTAGCTCCAGTCTATTTAACGGATCTTCTATCGCCTTACAATCCATCGCGCTCTTTAAGATCACTAAATCCGAGGCTTCTGGTCATTCCTAGGATATCCAGATCCACCAAAGGAGGGAGAGCATTTTCACATTTAGCTCCGAAGCTCTGGAATAGCCTTCCTGATATTGTTCGTTGCTCAGACTCGCTCTCACAGTTTAAAACTAGACGGAAGACGCATCTATTTAGCCAGGCATTCATATCATTTTTTTTATCTTACAGTTACTGTAAATTCGGCCTCTAGTTCATAAACGCCAGAGGAGAACTGGCCCCCGACTGAGCCTGGGTTCTCCCAAGTTTTTTTTTTCTCCATTGGGTCATCTGATGGTGTGCTAGGACACCTTTAGGTCACTGGATGGAGTTTTTCGGTTCCTTGCCACTGTTGCCTTTGGCTTGCTCAGTTGGGGATATTCAAATTAATTAACCAATCATACCATTGATCAGCTCTACCAAACTTGGATGTCTTTTTTTTTTTTCCAGTAATAAACAAACATTGTTCAGTTGTTTTGATTGATACTGTGAAGCAGCTTTGATACAATCTGTATTGTGAAAAGCGCTATATAAATATATTTGACTTGACTTGACAATTTCTAATGTACTAGAGAAATTGGTGCTCAAACTGCAAGTCATTTCCTCAAGTTCATCTGTTTGTTTGGATTCACTGAGCAGCTGAGATAGATCAGGTAAGCTATTTGAGAATCTATCTATAGTGGTTGGAAGGATTGTTCTGCCTGGTCGATAATGTGGCGCAACATGACAAATTTCAGCAGTACGTAGTATGCAAGTTACCATGTAATGATCAGTGACATCATCACTTTGCGGTATAATATCTATATTGGTTGGCTTGGTTCCATATTATATAATTAAAACTAGTGTATAATTTAGACAATGAGTGGGAGTTTTGCTTGACCCCATAGGATTTTAATAAATCTGTAAACGCAGCCCCTAACGCATAATTGGTGTTATCTACGTGTATGTTAAAATCTCCAACAATTATTGCTTTATCGACATTGACCATTAGATCTGAGAGAAAGTCTGCAAACTCTTTTAGGAAATCAGCATAGGGCCCTGGAGGTCTATATACAGTATCCAATGTTAGAGATAATAGGGATTTCTTTCTTGCATCTAAGAGCGTAACATTTATCACAAGTACTTCAAACGAATTAAACCTGAGACCTGTTTTCTGAGTAACATTTAGAATATCTCTATAGATTGTTGCAACACCGCCGCCACGACCGATCAGACGGGGCTCATGCTTATAACAGTATCCTGGTGAAGTAGACTCATTTAGACCAAAATAATCATTTGGTTTAAGCCAGGTTTCAGTAAGGCAAAGTACACTGAAACTATTATCTGTGACCATTTCATTTACAATAACCGCCTTAGGTGTGAGCGATCTAATGTTTAGAAGACCTAGCTTTAGAAATAGTTTTTGTTCACTGTTATTGAGATTTTCTGGTTTAATTACAATTAGATTTTTCCTAGATCCTACAGTAGATTTATTGTTTGGCCTCACTAAACGAGGAATAGACACAGTTTCTATATAATGTTCTACTACACTACTTATGATATCAATTAAGTTGGGACAGCAAAGACTGTGATTTGGACTTTGTCATAGAAATGCTTTCTATGAAGACAGTATTTCTGTTAGCCAAAACATCAGCCAAAAGGGTTTGCTTTCTCATTGGGTAGCGGACACTATTGGTGAGGCATATCGTTCAACAGGCCACATATTGCCTACATCTGTTAAGTGTCATTCGACTCGGGCAGTGGCCACTTCTTGGGCAGCATTATGTGGTGTGCCTCTCTCAGAGATATGTGCAGCAGCTACAGTAGGCCTACATGGGCATCACCTTGCACATTCACAAGGTTGTATAGAATTAATGTGGCTCGTACTATTTTTAGTTCTGCAATTTTGCCAGAAAATGCTTGAGCTTCATATCCTCGTGACTTGGCTACATTCGTCTTCCACCATGTATTGACCGTCTCTATCGGTCTGGAAAAGTGAAATAGAACTCTGGTTACTGGTCGTAACCGGTTCTATGAGTGGTGGAAGACCGCCAGAGTCTCTCACTCGGATTGAGAATGACTAAGAGACCGACCGCGACGTATTCGGAAGCTGAAATTGATACGATATTATCGATGTGATACGCGAGACGTGACTCCTTCCACCAGAGCCCGTCTAACGGAGAGCCTTGGCACTTCCTAATAGCTTCATTGTGTATCAAATTGGTTGCAGTTCCATTAGAATTCCACTGGAGGTGATCGCGGGCGAGTGCAGAATGAATGGGAGTCTATGGAGCTAAACGGCTAAATGTATCTCTTTCTCCTGCTTGTCGTTGAATCAACATAGATTTTATTGTTGATTCCGCAAGTTCAATATAGATTATAGGCCAAAAGTCGAATGAACAAGTACTTATGTCCTTTCGATTTCTTACAGGTTAGGATTTTGTTGGCCGGAACACGCTAGCATTCTGCTATTATGTGACGTCATCACATTTTTGAACGGATTTTTAGAACAGATAAGTGAACTTAAAAATGCAATTTTCAGCTGAGTGTATTATCTTAGCCCTCTCTTTTGAATGCAACTTTCAAATTATTTGACAAAAAATTACATCCTAGGAAAAGTGGATTTCTGGGGGTGAAACCCCATAGACTCCCATTCATTCTGCACTCGCCTGCGAGCGCCCCCGCATGGACGTGTTACTGCAGCCAGTCCAGAAACCGGAAGTAACCAGACAATTCTCTTCAATTAGACATTCTCTGCTTCCACCCAAGGGAGTAATCCATCAGCCGGAAGTTGAAACTGCCTCTGGGGGCCGCCATTGTAGCTGGCTATCACCTGCTGTTAACATCCCATTGACTCCCATTCATTTTGGCGTCACTTTGACAGCGAATAACTTTACATCAGAGGCGTCCAAAGACTCAATTTGTCCATTATTTATTTCTAAAGAAACACGACAATGTATAAAAGGCTCCATTACTTTGTATCTTACGTTATGGCCCCGTAGAAGCCATTCTTGTAAAAATAGGCTAAAAATTGCGTCATAACCACTCGACTGTCCGTCGCACAGTAGAGAAGTTACCGTATAGACAAGAGGAGAAGCTTGCACAGTCTCGCAGGCAGTCTTTTACTGTCTAAAGTCAGCCCATGGCATAGATAGAGCAGAGTCCATAAAAGCAACGCGACAAAATATTTAAACAACGTTTTTGAGGAATTAGAAATAATTCGATGTGTGGCAAGTGAATACATATGAAGTAGCTTAACATTTATCCACGAGCTTTAAATTATTTATCTACTACTACACCTACTGGGGATGGGGAAATTAATTATCAGGAAATTATACAGGCAATGGAAGAAGAAAAAAAACATCTCAATGTCTATCGCGGTTAACGTTGTTCCTTTATTTATTTACAGATCTACGCTTGAAGATGAATGTGATCCCGTTCGGAAGCCATGTACAAAATGACATAACGTGAAATAAAGCAAAACGGTTTTGTTCAAGTGTTTGTGACCATGATTTATTAGCCAAAACTACATGATTTAACACCTAGCTCACAATTCTTTATATATTGGAATATTATATGGTCATGTAATATTGAATGGATACGAAAATGACTCGAGGGGACAGTATTTTATAGTATGGTTCCTGGGCTCATACTAAGAAGTATTTTTGGGATGGGTGATTATTCTGTTTGATGTAGAAGGAAAAGAAAAAGAAGGGAAAATGTGTGTGTGTGTGTACTAGCCAAATATTTAAATCTAATGGGTATATACATAAACATGTTCAAAATAAACTAAACTAACTAACTGAAATTAGGCTACTAGAACTGCAGATAGGCTACTCAAACG